>OZ005738.1:176313831-176991831 GCA_963930755.1 Eudasyphora cyanicolor
CTTTTGTGTGTTACTCAAAAGTGATTAATGGTAATTTTTAGCGTTTCAATCCGGCCTATTGAGCATTTTACAAAATACTGGGACAAACCTGTCATAAAGAATTAATTATTCCTCGAGAAAGACAAAAAAGGCCATCGTGGAAATTGGCTATATTGTAGAGGACAATTTGGCCTAAAATACAAAAAATAAAATTTAAAAATAAAAAGGGGTTTTTTTTAAAAAATAATTTTAATAAACTTTTTTAACAAAAATTTGGAAAACAAGTTATTTTTAAATTTATTTTTTATTTTTCGTTAAGAGTGTAAATAATTACTGACATTTTGCAAAAAGTCTCATATTGATGGCCTTTGCCGATAAAAATATATAATTTTTTTAATAAACCCAGTATTCCACAAAATTCACAATTTCGAAAATTTTAAAATCTTTATAGTAGGCCAGTTTTTTATTTTTTGGCAAAAAAAAAATTGCATGGTTTGTGGAGAACACTTAGTACAACCATTATACCAAGTTTCATCAAAATCCGTGACATGCGCCAAAAATACTGTGATCACTTAACATGGAAATGCTCACAATACTTAACAAAAATAACTCTACTTGGATCACCCGTTATAAAAGTAAAAAATTTCAAGTATTTATATGCACTGGTATTAAAGTTATAATCTGTTAACTTTTGGTGTAAAATGGTCCATTTGTGTGGGGGTACCAAAAGGGGCGTGCCAATTACGGCCACTTTTCTCTAGACTCTAGGTACTACAACAACATTGCTCTATACGAAATTTCAATTATTTGTTTGCACTGGTATTAAAGTTAAAAGCTGTTAACTTTTGGTACAAAAAGGTCCATTTGTGTGGAAGGTACCAAAAGGAGCGGACCAATAACGCCCATTTTTCTCTGGATTCTAGGTACTGCACGCAAAGAAAAAATTCGTTTCTGCGAAACGAAATATTAGACAATTACAATTCTCGTTTACGACGACTGAAATTTCTTTTGGTCAGAATATGTTTCTGTCACAACAAACGAAATTTCAGTTCCGGCAAACGAGAATTGTAGTTGTCTAATATTTCGTTTCGCAGAAACGAATTTTTTCGTTGCGTGTATAAAAGCATTACACTGTACAAAAATTTCAAGTCTTTGTATGCACTGTTAATAAAGTTATAAGCTATTAACTTTTGGTTCAAAATTGCCCATTTGTGTGGGAGGTACCAAAAAGGGCGTGCCAACTTCGCCTATATATTTCTCCAGGTAATAGTGACTAATAAACTAATACTATGTGTCGATTTTCAGAGGATTTAAATAAGTAGTACAGAAGTTATTAAATAATCAATATTTAACTAAATGTTAACCTTTTGTGGGGGAGGTACTAGAAGAAGTGGACCAATATGGCCCATGTTCGAACTTGGCCGGATATAGAAAAAAATATTACCACATACCAAATTTGAAGACAATCGGTTACTCATTTCGAGAGCTATCGCGAGCACCAGCCAGCAGATAGACAGACCGACAGACGGACGGACATTGCTCATTCGACTTTAATTGACCCAAAACGGATATCCGCCGAACATACTTAGGGTCTTAGGTCACTCCTTCAATGTGTTACACTTTTGGATCGTAGCAAATGATATACACCCTCCTCTCTAAGGTGAGGGGATAAAAACTTGTCCATTACAAATGTAAACTGCGAACATTTTAATTTTTTTGTCAATACTCGTAATTTGTTGAAAGTTTAATTTGCAATACTGTGGAATATTAATCAGAAAACCATTAAAATATATATATGTACATATGTACTCTGGATCGTCGTGTCCGTCTGCCTGAACGCTACAGTCTGTTATAATAGAGCTGAGGTCATAAAAATAGGCAGACAAATTTCTTATAATTGCCATATTGGCTAAAATTTTCATATAAATTACTCCCCCATAGAGGACGCTTCTAAATATGTTTCACGGACACATATCATTACAGTTTATTCCTATGCCAATTAGACTTACTTTGTTCAAATAGTAAGAGAAAATATACAATTTTATGGAAAATATTCCCTTTAGGCCGTTAATAATTTAATCATAAACTGTGATTATTATCCATGAATTTTGTTATCATCTTTCAGGCATTTTGTATCAAAAATATAGCAAATTCTAATACAAAGTGATGATTTGAATAATTTAATTATTATGCTAGAATTTTAGAAAAATTTCCTTGCAGCTATTTTCACAAAGAGTAATTAATTAATACGGTTCTCGGCTACAGTAAACATTTTATTATATTTTTTCCATAGAATATGATTAATTCCAAATTATATACAGTTTATGGTTAATTATGGCAAAGGGATGATTATTGCTCATAGGTATAGACAGGCACATATGTTTTAGGTTCTACTAGTTTCCAAAAAAAAAACGCACACACACACACACACCAAATAATTATGAAAGGTGTTTCCGGACATTTTGTGGTCTTTGTTGTAATGTATTACAATGTAGTGTCAAAATCAAGGATTACATTGCACTTTTTTTCCTTTGAGTTTCCGGCCGCCAGTCAACCACAAAAACAAAAGGTGCTAAAAAACAGGAACATAACCACCACCAACACCACAAGCGACACAAAAAAAAAGTTACTTATAATGTTTTTCATAATTTTTGTCATCATCATCATTAGAAAAAAAGGACATTGTCCTCGTCATCATTGTTTGCCATTGAAAAAGGTTCAGCCTTAGATTTTTCTATGTATTTTTTTTTAAATTCCAACATGAATTCAACATTACCAGTGAGAGTTATTGACATTGATAATGTGCGGTGGCCAATGATTTTTCGAAAAGGACAAAAAAACAAAGCATCAAAAGCAGTAAAGACAGTCGAAAGGAAGAACACACAAAGGGGATAGTCCTGCGGACGGACAGACGAAGGGACGGACACGCAGACGTCTGCCAACATATGAACCAATTTCATGCGTTGCCTTGTTGTTTTTATGGTAGAAAGGCGTTCTATTTCATTAGACAAATAACAATAAAATTTTCGGGGGTGCATCGCACGCAGTCCTATTTGTGGCAGAACTCGACAGAAAACGAAAAGCTGTACTAGAACGACAGAGTACAAACATAGAATGTAGTGAATATGGCATGTTAAATGCACTTTTCCTCTGAACAAACACACACACACACATTGACGTGAAATTTTCCTCTGTTTGTTGATTTCATCCTGCAGGACATAGAATGCAGGATATATGCTTTGCTATAACCTTGTTATAGCTAGAATGTTTTTTTTTTGGTGAAAATTTTACACAGACACAGAGGCAAAAACACCATTAACGATTTCCTCTGCCACAGCCACAGGAGGGGTAGTTTGCCAAGCAACACCACACCACTAACCAAAAGGAAAACACTTTCGAGTATCCTGTCTCGTGTTGTGGAAATTTCATGCACTTCATGCCGGGACACAGACATTCAATAAACACCGCACAAATTGGAAATTTTTTGGAGTTTTCTAGTGCATTCGTGCCGGGCAAGCAAACGGAGAGCAACAGAAAAGGGCATTAAGCAAAACGGGGAGGACAATGGACAGAGTTCAATATTTCTTTGTTGAAGTTTCATTTCCCAATCCCCATATTCGATTCTTTGTTTTTCCTATTTACTTTTTGCCTGCCGACTGACAATATTATGTTTTAATACCTCCCTCCCCCCCTCTCCCCCACCAAATTTGGAAAAATGAAAATTTTTGCCATAAAAGTGAAAATAAAATTTTTCTCATTTCTTCTGCGTTTCGCTTTCTTTCTCTTCATTCGTGTGGAAAATTTCATGACATTCGTCTGATTGGTCTTTTCTTTTGTTTGTGTGCCGTCTCTGTGTAATTCCTTTAGAATTGCATTCGCCCATGGCCAGAAATGTCCCGGAGTACCTTTTTTCCGTTTTGTTTTTCCTTTCTTTGTAGTCCTTTTGTTTTGTTTTTGGCAGTTTTAAAATTTGATTTGAAAACTAAATAAATGGGGTGCTAAATTATTTTGGGTTTTGTGTATATTGTTTTCCAATTAAATTGTGTGTTTGCATTGTTGGGCCCCCTTTTTTGGTCTTGAAAGGAAGGGGCAAAGAATCTCACTGGAAGAGGAAAAAACAAAGGACAGCTTAAATTGAAATTATTTTCAGGGAAGGCGAAAAAGCAGAATTTTGAATAAAATTTTAAACAAAAATTGAATTTAGAGAGTTTTGATTTAAATAAACACAAGTAAGAAAGTTCAGTCGGGTAAACCGACTAATGAATCCCCTCACCTTGAGTCTCAAAAAAAATATTACTAAATTAATTAATTTGTTTGTTTTATTTAAATTATTATCAATTTAAATTGCATTTAAAAACTTTAAAGCATGTATTGGTATTAAAGTTAAAAGATGTTAACTTTTGGTACAAAATGGTCCATTTGTGTGAGAGGTACCAAAAGGGGCTTCCCAATAACGGTCACTTTTCTCTAGACTATAGGTACTATAAAATCATTACACTGTACAACATTTCAAGTATTTGTATGCACTGATTTTAAAGTTATAAGCTGTTTACTTTTGGTGTAAAATGGTCCATTTGTGTGGAAGGTACCAAAAGGGGCGTGCCAATTTCGGCCACTTTTCTCTAGACTCTAGGTGCTATAAAATCATTACACTGTACAAAATTTCAAGTATTTATATGCACTGGTATTAAAGTTATAAGCTGGTAACTTTTGGTACAAAATGGTCCATTTGTGTGGGAGGTACCAAAAGGGGCTTCCCAATAACGGTCACTTTTCTCTAGACTTTAGGTACTATAAAAACATTACACTGTACAAAATTTCAAGTATTTGTATGCACTGGTATTAAAGTTATAAGCTGGTAACTTTTGGTACAAAATGGTCCATTTGTGTGGGAGGTACCAAAAGGAGCGTGGCAATAATGCCCATTTTCCACTGTATTGTAGGTACTACTAAACCATTACGCTGTACACAATTTCAAGTCGTTGTATGCACTGGTAATAAAGTTATAGGCTATTAACTTTTGGTTCAAAATTTTCCATTTGTGTGGGAGGTACCAAAAGGGGCATGGACACTTCGCCCATTTTTCTCGAGGTAATATTGACTAATAAACTAATACTATGTGTAGAATTTCAGAGGATTCAAATAAGTAGTATAGAAGCTATTAAATAATCAATATTTCACTAAATGTTAACCCTTTGTGGGGGAGGTACTAGAAGGAGTGGACCGATATGGCCCATCTTCGAACTTAGCCGGAGATAGAAGAAAATATTACCACATACCACATTTGAAGTCAATCGGTTACTCCTTTTGAGAGTTATCGTGCGTACCAGCCAGCAGACAGACAGACAGACGGATGGATATTGCTCATTCGACTTAAAATGGCCCAAAACGGATATCCGCCGAACATACTTAGGGTCTTAGGTCACTCCTTTCGAAGTGTTACACTTTTGGTTCGTAGCAAATGATATATACCCTCCTCTCTAATGTGAGGGGATAATTAGGTTCAAAAATTAAGAACTTCCAAAGGAAATGGCCAAGCTAATTCAATATTTGCAATAAAAATTTCATATAATATTTACGTGCAACCAAACCTTTTATTTGCAAATCATTAAAAATATTTTTAATTTTTTTAATGTATATATTTATACAATTTATTAATATAAATTGGATTTTTCGCAATATCTTGTAAGATATCTTTAAAACCGCTTCCGGGATGAAAAGATGATGTTAGAAGAAGTTGAAGGCAACTTAATTTAAGATTCTTTAATGCTTTTCTGAACCAATTAGGCTAAATGGTTCTTGAGTTATGCTAAAATATGTGGTTCAACTTCTATTTTTTTAGATGTTTATATTTATTTCCCAATAATTTGGCCAACATTTCTGGCATTTAAGTTGAGTTTAGTGTTTTGGTGTATTCAGAGACTTAGTATAGAATTTTATGACAAATATTTTTGTAAAACATTTTGACTCACTAAACACCTGGTTTATGGCCGGTTTTTACCATTCTTCATAATGGAGACCACAAAGACCCCTAGATTGAGGAGTTAGAGGGTTCAAATGTCAAACAAAAATATTTGCCATAAAATTCTACTATAAGTCTCTGAATACACCAAAACACTAAACTCAACTTAAATGCCAGAAATAAGTCAAAAATTAACATCCATTTTTTTTTCTAAACCTAAAAATGGTTTTAAAGTTTGACTTACGTGTTTCCGACATTTAGGTTGACTTTTGAATTTTGGTGTATTCGTAAACTTCCAAAACGCCGATACACATGTATTCTTTTTTACCCCTCTATATAAAATCCGTTGTCAGAACTTTGTTATTTTCGAAAAAGTTTAATTGTGTTCCACAGTATTTTAATTTAGCTGAAACTTTGCAATTTAATTTTATTTTGACATTCACCACAACAAAAATTACCCAACTCAATTCACACTTCTTTATAGTCCTCAAATATTGACCACATCGGTACACGTTCCTATATAACGGGTTTTATAATTTTGAAGTGACGTTTCGGCCATTTGTAATATGTCATGATCTGTCTTTTGTTTTTCATTGTATTCAGTGGAGTTTACAATTTCATCATGGAGAGATATACGCAAGAACAACGTTTAAATTATTCAGTTTTATTATCAAAATAATCGTTCTCCAATTGCAACTTTTCGTGCCCTAAGTCCATTTTTTTTCAAATCAAAAAAAAAACCACACTTTCGCGTCGACCTACGACCTTGACACCCATGAGCAATATTTTAGCTCTTATTAAGAGCTATCTTTTTGCCATTGACCAATTCCCGATCCGACGTACCGTTAAGGAGCTAGAGCAAAACTAAACATTCCGTTCACATTTGAAAATAATGCTAAGTCCATTTTTTGTTTAAATCCAAAATAAACACTTTCCAGTCGACCTACAATCTTGACACCCATGTGCAATATTTTAGCTCCCATTAAGAGCTATCTTTTTGCCATTGACCGATTGTGGCTACGTGTCACACAGCAAATGAAACAATTGAATTGTTGCGAGAAAAGTTGGGAGATTCGATTATTTCAAGAAATTGTGATATTGAATGGCCTCCAAGAAGTTGTGTTTTAACACCATTAGACTATTTCTTGTGGGGTTATTTGAAGTCATTGGTCTTTCGAAATAAAGCAGCTTTACAAGTCGATATTGAACGTGCCATTCATGACGACTTTATATTTAATTGGGTTCATCGAATTCGTTCCTGCAGAAGAAGTCGTGGAGGCCATTTAAATTACGTTTTATTTAGAACTTAATTGTATCGATTGTACTTCACATTAAATAAAAAACTTTTGGATTTCCTTAACAATAGGTTTTAGGTTAGGGTGGCAGCCGTATTTTTTTTACAAGCTCACATAGACCAGTTTAGGTCCCTAGTGTTACCACGGGCTGAAATGCCCCTCATCGAAACCAACCTGTTTGATATACAAATTTGTCGATATTACGAATATCGGTACTGGAAAGATCTGTTAGGCTGCCTAGAAAAGCCGACCCCAGTATGTCCAGTCGTCGTTTACTCAGAGCGGGACAGTCGCATAGCAAGTGCTCAATGCTCTCCACTTCTTCCTCATCTCCACAGCTTCTGCAGAAGTCATTAGAGTCAATACCCAATCTTTTGGCGTGTTCGCCGATCAAGCAGTGTCACGTCAGAACTGATACTAACGTAGACAATCTTTGCCTCTCTAGTGCGAGGAGATATTTTGATCTTCTCAGGTCATACCTTGGCCAGATTTGTCTAACTACTCTGCAGGTGTCGATTTCTGTCCATCTTTCGTTGGACTTGCCTCTTGCCTAAGCCAAAGCTTGCACGTGGATAGTGGCGCACCAATATATGCAAATTCTTCGAGAATTTGTAATGTCGTCCCTTTCCTAGCGAGTTCATCGGCTTTGCAGTTCCCCGGGATATCCCTATGCCCAGGCACCCATATGAGGTGTATGTTAAACTGCTCAGCCATCTCGTTAAGAGATCTGCGGCAGTCGAGGGCTGTTTGTGAATTTAGGGATGTTGCCTCCAGAGAATTGATGGCAGCCTGGCTGTCCGAGTAAATGACAACGCCAGTGTTGGTTACTATGTTGCGACTCAGCCACTTGGCTACTTCCCATATTGCCATTATTTCGGCTTGATAGACACTGCAGGTATCTGGTAGTCTGTGAACTATATCCAATCTAAGCTCTGCACAGTGTACTCCGAAGCCAACCTTTTCATCAAGCTTCGAACCATCCGTGTAAAAGTGGAGATGGTTTCTATTACCTGGTTTTCTTCCAACCCATTCATCTCTCGCGGGAATCATACTGATGTAATTTCTCTCGAAGGTGTACACCGTTGGTATATAGTCCACTCGGTCGGTTACCATAGCACTACACTTTGATATTCTCATGTGACCGTAGTTTTTGTACCTCCACATTGATAGGCAGTTTAATCTTATTGCCGCTTTGGTTGCAACTTCTCTCGCCACAATATTAATCGGCAGTATATGGAGTAGGGCTGGTAGAGACTCGGTCGCTGTAGTCCTTAAGGCTCCGCTTATGCTCAGGCAGGCAGTTCTCTGAACCTTTGTTAGTAGGTTGGTAATGGTTAGTTTGTCAGTTGCCGTCCACCATACCACAATGCCGTATAGCAGTATAGGACGAACTACTTCTATATATATCCAGTGGCGACCACCGCGACCCTACAGCCTTTTTGGAGGAATATAAGGCGACGTTAGCCTTCCTTACACGTTCCAATACGTTAAGTCTAAATAACAGTTTTCTATCTAGAATTATTCCTAAAAATTTTGCACTTTCAGAAAAGACTAGATCTGTTCCATTTATCCGAGGTGGAGGGTGCACATGTGGGACTTTATTCATCCTAGTAAAGAGTAACAATTAGTGTGTTTTTTTCAGAGAAATCATATCACAAAACCCTTACATGATAATTTGTCAAAACTATGAATTTTGAAATATTTTGGAAAATAATTCTTCTCAGCAAATGAGAACCATATCGATTCATCTTTTGCTGTCGTCACTATATAGAAGTTGCTTTAAAATTATCTTCTTTATGCCCTAAGGACCATATTTTCCAGTTGTGTTTTATTTATACATACTAAAATTCTGCATTGCGAAAATTTATCATATGGGTCTACGTTTTGATATAGTCCTCATAAAAAAATTGCTCTTTAATTTCATTGCTTAAGACATAAATGCCACTTTTTCTTAAGAATTTGGCTGAAAATTTGCAGCCTTTCGTTTTATGTTAAAAGAATTTACTACGAAAAAAACTTTGTCGCTCCATGATTTGCTTCTTTCCCACCTCATAGATTTGTTCCGGCCATAGAATTAAATGCATTCCATTGCAGAGGTTATATGAGATTAGGCCAGTCCAAACTTACTGTCGTTCATACTTGTAGTATCTTCTTGAAATTTGTGTAATTAATTGTCTGTCCCATTTTTGAAGAAAACACTTTCTATTTCCAAAATTTCTCAATTATTTATGTTAAAAGAACATGTTAATTTTCATGACTAATTGTCAATGCAATGCAGCTGCTTCACACAGTGCACTCTGATAAAAATCTCTATGAACATTTTTGGGTTCAAACCCAAAATCCCAAAGGACTAACAGGTAGATAGAGTATATATGGACGAAAGCAAAGTCATCATAGTCCCAAGAAAAACTAGACATATCCTATCACATACAAAAATCTCCAAAGATCATTAGGTCGTCGGAAAATCAAGGGAAATTCTTTTGAAAAACTAAACTCCCTTTTCTAACACTTGAAAATTATTTAATTAGGATCACCAAAAAAAAAACATTAAAATCAGCTGCAGTTGTTTTTGCTTTTTTTTTAATTTTTTGAGTTTTTTGTTTCCAATAGGAAGTAAAGGGAAATGGTTTCAAATGTCAGAGTACACATTTCTATGTTTGTGAACGGAATAAATTTCAGGTGATTTTCTAAGCACACAGAGACAACATTCCCAAGTCACAAACATAAAGGTTTCCAATGTCCAAACCATCCAAAGTGGTTGAGTGGATTAGTTGGACAAAAAATGTTTATAGAACACAATGATACTTGTTTGTGTTGATATTTTATTGATTTTAAGGAAACTTGATATTTTTTTTCTTAAATAAGCCCATGTTTTTTAAACGTCATTTTGTTGTGTTTGAATGTTTGGCTTTTTTGTGAAAAAATATTTGTCACAAACACTTAAAGTTTATGTCTTCCAGTGTAATTAACCGGGCTGAAACAAGTGTTAAGCTATTTTAGAAATTTCCATAAAATACCAGACAAAATGGGAATTTTTCCTGTTATTTTTGTGTTTTTGTTAACAATTATTTATGAACATTATTTAGCCAATAAATCTACTCCCTCGCATATATTTAAAATAATTTTATTTTAGGTTTTATCTTATTTATGTCCGAGTATGTCTGGTTACATTACTTACTACCCATCCAACTTGTTGTTGGTCGCCATAACGTGATTATTTTTATTAATAAAGTCATGGGAATTGTTCGGACAGACGGACAAGCGTAGATTCTTGTTGTCATAGAGCAACAAAAAAAAATTAAATTAAATTCTCCAATATTCAAGTAGGGTTTCATGTTGTGTTTTTTGGTTTCTCTTTGTCTTTTTCGGGGGAGAATTTTAAAATATGTGTCCGCAAAGTGTTGGTAATTTTTCATGTTCTTACTTGGAAGCAGAAGTAGGTTGGGAAAAAATTGGTGGTTGGTTATATATCAATGTCACACACTGCGGAAAAAAATGCGAAGCCTCAACCCATAGCCCAGCAAACAAATGACAATAACTCTTATATTGAATTATTAACATTTACGATTTATGTTAATAGCAATCACTTGAACATATTGAAAATGAAATGATGGTGGTCTGGTAGTGATTGGGACGGAAAACCTTCTTTCCAAAGAGGAAATCAAAGTAGACAAAAAAAGAAATTGAGAAGATAAAAGGAAATGAGTTAAGTGTTTTTCATATTTTTTCTAGGGCGCAAGAACCCTGCTTTAAGATCACATGGAAAAGAGCTGGGGTTGAAATATGCACAGGCAAGAGGTAGAAAAATGTCATTCTTAAGTGAAAGAAATTACTTAAGAAGGCAACAGGCATCTTACTGATAAATGGAAGGGCAGACAAAGTACCCCAGACAAGAGACATTCAATAGTCAATTCATTCTTAGATAGTGTTGCTTAACATTTATGATGTTATTTACAAAAAAAAAGTATGAAGATTAAGACGTCAAATCCATTAAGTGCCTTGTTTCAGAAAGGGACTTTAACTTTACGAGTATTTAAAAAGGGTAAAGTTTCCCAGCAAAAAAAAACACAGAGCACCATTTTTAGCAGATCAGTAAGGGAGGAATGCAGAACAATTCTGTATTAAGGAAGGGATAGAGAGTGCACACCAGCCAGACAGACGGACATTGCTCAAATGACTTAAAATGTCCTAAAACCGATTTTCACAGAACCTACTTGAGGTCTTAAGGCCCAACTATAATATGCATAAGCTAGTTTAAGCAACTGTGCGAATGCATGAAATCGTATGTGCCAAACTATAATGCACTTAAGTGAACTTTTCGTTAAGTTCTCTCAGCTCTCCCTCAGTACCCATTTGCTTAAGCACGGTGCGAAACTGAACGCACATTCCGTACGGAATTACTTAAGTTAGCTTATGCATATTATAGTTGGGCCTTTAGGCCACTCCTTCGATGTGTTACACTTTTGGCCCATAGCGAATGATGTATATCCTGCTCCACTAAAGTGAGGGTATAAACAAATATAAGAAGCCTTTCCGTTTTAAAGTACTTTGTACATTTTTAGTGCCTACAATATCCTTGGGAAATGCTAACATTTATATCGGTGTAAAGTACTATACTCAAAGATGCGCAGGAAAATAATTTCATTCAATTTTCATATGTCAAAAGACAAAAATTAAACAAGTTCTATATTGAAAGTAGAGCAGAACAATATTTTTATAAAAGAAATTCCTTACATAAAGTTTCCCAATGTTTTGTGGTACACTTTTTATATCTATAAAGTCATCAAATCAATAGAAATCAAGAATATCAATAGAAAGTCGGCATTTCAAGGACGTGCATAAAAATTTCCAAAAGACAATTTGAACAAAATTAAAAAATTATTTACACATAAATTTCTCTTAGAGACCAATTACATTTTTATATTTGGAAAGTAATATATTAAAAGATGTGCAGAAAAATAATTATATATACAGTATAACATCTCTAATCCGGACACTCTATAGTCCGGACTATCCAGTATTCCGGACAGCTTAATGATTCGGACAGTTTAGAAAATTAACGTCTGTAGTCCGGACATCAATATGTTTTTGTAATTGTTTTTAAGTTGTTTAACCTTATTATACCTTTAGTCTAAAAACAGAATGATAATCTTTTTTTGAAAGTAACCGGTGGTTGTAAAACATCGAAATTTGTAATGAAATTGGTGCTTGGAAATATGAGGCAAAAAATTATAAAGTGATATTTTTGCTGTATTATTTTTGAAAGCCGTCGAGGAAGTGGATCTTGATGAGTTCCAAAAATTTACAGTGCAGATGAATCTGCTCTATTTTTGAGGGCACTTCCAATAACAACATGATTTTAATTCAGCTCCAGGCAGAAAAATGTCAGCAGATAGATTTACCTTCATGGTAAAGAGTCTGGATCTCATACGTTGCCTCTCCTTTTAATAGGTAAGCATGAAAATCCATGAGCGCTTTAACAATTTTAACTTCCTTTTGTATATAAGTCTACCAAAAAAGGCTGGATATCGACTTCCGTTTTTGAAGATTGAAGAAATTTTTGATAAATGCTAAGAAGCCGCTGATAGTACTTCAGTTATTGGGTAAGGGTCCATCACAAGAAAATTAAATCAATACGGAGGATTCCACAGAAAGAAAATGGGACCAAAAAAATCATTGTTTACTTGTTCACCACTAATGAAGTTATAGTTCCGTCAGTTGTGTCAAACGAAAATATTGAAGAGAGCATAGACTCCCATTGTAGTCTTGAGGAAATTCACTATTTTTTGTAGGCAAATAAGAAAGCAACCGAAAACTTTTCAAATGCTATTTTATAGGCTGAGAGAGTAAAAATATTTCTAAAAGAATTTAAAAACAGATCTGAAAAACTGCACAAAGACAAGTGTAAAAATTTCATATGTATTTATTATCTATATTTTTTCCTTTTAAGAAACGCCTTTCTTAATAAAATAAGAAAATATGACCCACTTTCGAGTTTTGTACTGTAGTCCGGACAATTCAGTAATCCGGACAAAGGTCGAAACTATATCTGTCCGGGTTAGAGAGGTTATACTGTACTTATATATTTTATAAAAGAAATTTCTTACATAAAGTTTTCAAGGTTTTGTGGTACACTTTCAATATCTGTAAACTCATGAAATGATAAGTATTCATATTAATAAAAAGTCAACATTCCAAGGATGTGCCAAATAAATGTTTTAAATATTTTCATAAAAAATATTTTTTAAAAAAGAAAATCACATATTTTTAGGAGAAGGAAATTTTCGCTCTAATTTTTACTAGCAGAATATTAGATCAAAAAATATTTAAATAAATAAAAAAAATCATATACAAATAAACAAAAAAAAATTAAATCTAAAAAAATAACATAATATAATTTTAAAGAAATTAATTGCATATTTTTAGGAAATTAATATGAATTTAAAAAAATATTGGAATATTTTTACGAACAATTTTTTTCTCTATAATTTTTGCTAGTAAAATATTAGATAAAAAGATATCTAAATGAATAATAATAATACAAAAAATAAAATAACATTAAGTCTACAAAAATATTAAAACGGTAAATTAAAAAAAAATTACTGCATTGTTTTAGGAAAACATTGTTTTTTCTCTAATTCTTGATAGTACAACATTGGTTAAAAATATTATTTAAAAAATAACATATAAATAAATAGTAATATAAAATAAATCAAAGGAAATTAAATCTAAAAAAGAGTATAAAAAACTATCAAAATCGCAACCATGTGAAACTACTCTTAAAAATATGCTAAAATTGTTAATTACGTAAAAGCCTAACAACATGTTAGCATTTCTTTTCATAATGATGAAGTGACACAGCATAAATAAATATAAAAAATAATCACAATTACAAAAAACGTCGGTTGTAGACAATGCGAAATACCTCCTAAAATTATACTATGATTTACATAATTGAAACACGTCCTTAAATTTTACTATGACTTATAATAAGTAAAACTTATATTATTTTATTCGCCTCTTAATAATTTTACTAATTTCTATTTTAATATAATTCCGTTTTAAAAATACATTTTATTATCTAAGTAATAAATATAATTTAAAGTCTTTAATGTTTTGTGTTACACTTTCAATACCTGTAACGTCATGAAATGATCAAATAATTCATATTAATTGAAAGTCATCATTCCAAGCATATGACAATATTCCAATGATATGACAATGACAATATTTTTAAAATAATAAAATTTTTTAAAAAGTAAATCATACATTTTTAGGTAAAAAAATTTTCGTTCTAATTTTTGCTAGCAAAATATTATATTAAAAAAATATTTCAATAAATAATCATATAATAAATAAAAGGAAATTAAATCTTACAAATCAACATTTATAATTTAAAAAAGTTATTTAACTATTTTTAGGAACACCAAACGTTTCTCTCTAATTTTTGGTAGTAAAATATTACTAAAAAAGGTAATTAATGTTTTGTGGTACACTTTCAATATAAACCTGTAACGAAAGGCTAAAGTCGGGCGAGGCCGACTATATAATACCCTACACCACTCTCGTAATATTGAATAACTCTGATATATAAATTTTGTAATTCATGTATAAATTGTTTACATAAATTTACTTTTGGGACATTTTATACTTAAATAATACCCTGTACCACAGTGTGGTGTAGGGTATAAAAACGATTGGATCCAGAGAGCCAAATCGGATGAAACACATATATGGGAGCTATAGCTAAATCTTTACCGATTTTCTTCAAATTCGCCAATGTTGGTTCGTGGATCAAGAAACTCTACCATTCTAAATTTCAAAACGATTGGATGTAAAATATAGCTTCTATAGAACTAAAGGGCCAAATCGGACGAAACATATATATGGGAGCTATAGCTAAATCTGAACCGATTTCAACCAAATTCAATAGCGATCTTAACAGCTACGAAATACTCTAAACTGCGAAATACTCTAAATTTCAGAACGATCGGAGTGAAATTGCGACCTGTAGTCGACGAACAACTTTACATGGACAGACGGACGGACGGGCATGCTTAAATCGACTCAGCTACTGATTCTGAGTCGATCGGTATACTTTAAGGTGGGTCTAGCTGTGTTATTTTCAGGTGTTACAAACATCTGCCGTGAAACAAACTTATAATACCCTGTACCACAGTGTGGTGTAGGGTATAAAAACTATCAAAATCACAGGAAGGTCTAATTGTTCGCTTTATGAGAAATTACTCTTAAAAGTATACTAAAGTATGTAATTAAGAAAAAATATATTATGGTTTCTTTTAAAAATGACTAAATGACACAGAATTTACAATTTAAAAAAAACACAATAAAAAAATTTCAGGTAGACTATGAGAAATAACTCCCAAGATTATACTATGCTTTAATTAATTGAAACACCTCCTAAAATTATACTATGACTTATAATAAGGAAAAGTTATATTATTTTACTCGATTTATAAAAGTGTTACTAACTTCCATTTTATTAATAATTATATTTTAAAAATTAGTAATAAATTGTACTGTCTTAAATTTTTCCGATTGAATATTTCTATGAAAATGTAATTTATTTAGAAATATGTTTCTTCATAAAGTCGGCATTATTGTGATTTCTCTTTGAACTAGGAAATCAATTATTCATTGTGATTTTTTTAAGTAAAATATTTTGCAAATGAAAATTAATCTGGATACAAAAGCCTAAGCTCATTATTTTTTTTATAAAAATTCAAATTGCTTCGCTCATATAAATTTAATTAGTTTTTAAGCAAACAAAAAGCCGAAAATATTTTGAATATTATGAGACTGTAGTTAAGATCTGTAATAAGATATACCTCCACATTTATTCGGCATTTTTTCACTTACTTGGCTCAAGTTAACCGCCGTGCAAGATCTTTATCAAAATGATGAATGGCATTAGCTTTTGTCGCTGTATATTTTGTTGAAGATTTCTTTCATTAAAATTTCAGGTACTAAAAAAAGAAGAACTGAAATCTTTTATATATTTTTTTTTGGTTATTTCATGTGATGACCTCTGATGGTAAATTTTTATTACAAAAAAAAACCTTAAATTCAAATATTCAAAGCTTCTTTGAAGTTAGAGTACTTGTGTTCGAAATAAATTTTTGGGCGGGGATTTGGAACCACAAAAAAAATCCCTATTGTTGTCCAGACTATGCAGTAATTTCAAAGAGAAAAATGTTGCCTTAAATAAACCATGAAAAATAAATTACTAATTAATCTTTAATCTCTTGCTGCTGTTACGGCTGCCTTTGCGTAGCTTCCCCTTGAAGTTATTGCCCCAGTTGAGGATTGAAATATGCCAACAATTGTAAATAATAATACAAAAAATTCGAATACCCAACGTAAGTGGCAGCAGTTGAAATTTATGTTTAAAAATATTAACAAATTAAAACTAAAGCATAAAGACTAAAGCAAAAGAAGCCGCTTTGCAAACCATAACAGACCAGAAGTGAATTGTTTTTTTTTTGCTTTTCAAAAAAAGCGACACCCCAGTACCAAAAACTTGATTTATGGTCTTGGATGAGTTTACAAAAAAATATGCCAACAAACAAAACAAAACTTTGGAAGAGGAAACCAACAACCCACCAACCAATAAGCCATAAACAAAAGTTTAATGTTTATTAAACAAAAACCCCATAAGTCTTTCATTCCAGTTCAGGGAGAAAATGAGACCATAAAAAACCTCGACTTGAACTGACTGTAAGAGTTGATTTGTTGCCCAAATTTAAAGTGTGAACAGAGTTAAATTTTTGAAACCAGAAATTTGTCAAGGAGAGAATTTGTATTCACCCCGAGAGAATGACTACCAAATAACTGTGCTGTCCCCTACAACGAAGATTTACTCCTCAACACCATCTGGACTGCGGGCTCTGGGTGGGTGTCATTCCAGTGAAATATTAACTCACACCTTTAGGAGTGTAACCAGTTGAAACTCCTAAAAAAATCAGCTAATAAATTTTATTTACAACACATAAACGGTGAATGACAAGAGTTCTGTGAATGCTTTAATCATCATCATCATCGCTCGCATGAATTTAAGGTGCATTTCATACTCGATTTCAAACTTCGAATGGTAACGAAATCAGTTTTTTTGTTTGTTTGTTTTTGTAACAAATTACATAGCTCACTGTCGTGTTAAGACATAGAAAATTAATAGACCTCGAAATGTTCTGTGTCAAACTTATTAATAATAAAAAATTATATTTTTTTCTCTATATTGTATTACAGAGAATATTTTTTGTCTTCATTGTCGTCGATGTTAGAAGGCGGTGGCGCACCTTCTGTATTGGCTTCTCCATAAAGTTTATGGTTATTCGTCGTCGTCGATGTCGATGTCGTTGCCGTCGTCTTGGTTCAGTCATTCATTTAAGCATTTTATTTACAACAATCAAGCAAATCGATATTGGGTTGAGTTATTCTAAGCAAATACTTGTTTTCTTCAATAAGCGAATGTTAGGGTAAAACGAGGAATTAAAGAGAAAACAAGAAACAAAAAAAATTTCCACAGTTTACCACAAAACTGTGGAAATTTTTTTGTATAAAGACTGCAAAGGAAAAAATAATATATATCAGAGAAAACTACATACTTTCAAGGTATGCAGAAAAATATTTTTTATAACATTCTGCTATGTTGTAATATTAAAAAGAGGAAATTTAAGAAATTTTATCTTTCTTATAGTTTTGAAAATTTTGTGGTACACTTTTAGTAGCTATAATGCTCTAGCAAGGTGCTCAAATTGATTTCGGTGTAAAGTACCAGTTTCAAAGATGTGCCGAATAATATTTTAAAAACATTTTGTTTGATTTTAAAATTAAAATAAAATAATTTAAGAAAATAAAAAATATTTTCTTTTTCCCAAAGTTTTGTGGTACACTTTAGGGTACATAGGTACCATAGAGTGCACTAACATTTATTTCTGGTAATACTACTGTTTTGGAAAATGTGCAGAATAATATTTGAGAAATATTTCTAAATTTTTGTGATATTCCAAAGATTAAATATTAGAAATCCAAAAATTTTAGGGAATCCAAAAATTTTATTAAAAATTTTGTGGTACACATTTAGTGTCTATAATATCATAGAAAGGTAAACTATTTTAGAACAGTGTAATCTACATTTTTCAGAGATGTGCAGAATAATATTTTTTAATTATTTTAAATTGTCCTTATATTCCAAAGAGGGAATAAAAAAACTGTACCATCAATAAAGTTCCCAAAGTTTTGTGGTACACATTTAGTACCCATAATTTTTTCGCAGGGTACTAAAATGTATTTCAACGAAAAGTACTAGCTTCAAAGATGTGCAGAATAATATTTAGAAAAAATAAATCGTTACCATTAATATAAGAAAAAAATAAAAAGTATTCCAATTTTGGGGTCCATAAATTCCATAGAGGATAATAACAATTATTTCTGGACATAGTACTATTTCTGAAGACGCGCAGAATCATATTTTTGAATGATTTGAAATGTCATGACATTCAAAAGACAAAATTTAAAATGTTAAATTCCAAAAATGTTTTTAGTTATAGTTTTGTGGTACACTTTTAGTGTTTATAAAAGCATCTTAGGGTAAACTAAATTATATCAGTGAAATCTTCATTTCTTAGAGATGTGCAGAATCATATCTTTAAATAAATCTAAAATGTTGTAATATTCGAACGAGACAATTTAAGAGAATCAAAAATTGTACCATCAATAGTGTTCACAACTTTTTGTGGTACACTTTTAGTATCTATAATTTTCTCGCAGTGTAATAAAATTTATTTCAGTGCACAATTCTAGTTCCAAAGATGTACAGAATAATATTTTAAGTTCCTTGGTTCATAAAATTAAAATGATAAATTGCATAAAATAAATTGTTGTCCTTTTTCCTTCCCAAAGTTTTGTGGTACACTTTTAGTGTCTATAATTTTCTTAGAAGGTACTAGCATTAATTTCAGGTAAAATGCTATTTTTAAAGATGTGCAGAATAATATTTTTGAATTGTTTCGAGATGTCGTGGTATTCAAAAGAGAGCAATAAGAAAAATTTTAAAAAAAATTCTTACATAAAGTTTTTTTGGTACACTTTTGGTGCCTATAAGAGTTTCAAAGGTTAAACAGTTTTATATTAGTAGAATCTACTTCTTTTAAAGATGTGCAGAACCAATTTTTTTTTAATTTCGAAAACATATAATATCGAAAAGAGTAAATTTAAAGAAATCCCAAACTGCTCTCACATGAAACTCCCAAAATTTTTGTGGTACACTTTTAGTACCATCAAAGTCTTCATAGTGCACTAAAATGTAGTTCGGTGGAAATAACTATTTTCAAAGATGTGCTGATAGTAATAATATTTTTGTAACATTTTAATATTTTATAATATCCAAAGGAAAAAATTTAAGAAAATAAAAAAAATTTCTTTTCCCTTCTCAAAATGTGGTACACATTTAGTTTATATAATGACTTCAAATGGAAAAATATTGTATATCAGTAGAAAGTACATGTACATAAGATGTGCAGTATAGATTTTTTTTTTTGCATTTCATAATATTCAAAATAAAAATTTAAATGGATTGAAAATTGTACCTTTCATGTGGTTCCCAAACTTTTGTGGTACACTTTTAGTATCCACAATGGTTTTAGATAGTACTAAAGTTGAATTCGGTGGAAAGTACTATTCTCAAAGACTGCAGAATAATATTTTTAAGCAATTCTGATGCCATAATATTTACAACAAAAATTTAAGAAAATTAATGTTTCGCTTCCCAATGTTTTGTGGTACATTTTTAGAGCCTATAATGTCCTTAGAAGATGCCAATATTTGTATCGATGAGTAGTAAAATCTTCAAATACGTGCAAAAAAACATTTGTATACAATTTTCATGTCAAAAAAGTCAAAAGACAAATTAAATAAAATTAAAAAATTGTCCTCCTGTAAAGTTCCCAAAGTTTCGTGGTACAGCTTTTGTGTGTATTAAGCCTTCAGAGGCCAATAGAAATTGTAGCACTGGAAAGTACTATATTGAAGGATGTGCAGAATAACATTCGTATATTTTATAACAAAAACTCACAGGAAGTTCGCAATGTTTTGTGGTACGCCTTTTATACGTACAAAATTATCGAATGATAATATAATTCATATCAATAGAAAGTCAACATTTCAAGGATGTGCACAACAATATTTTAACAAAATATAATTTTTAAAAAATGTAATTACCTATTTGCAAGGAAGCAAGATTGTGCACCCCAATTTTTGCTAATAGAATATTGGCTCCAATAATACACTAATAAAAAAATTAAATAAATAAAACCAGAAACATAAAAAAACTCTCACAATTGCAAAAATGTTCAATCGTAACCTCTATATGAAGTACCTCCTAAAGGTTTGCTTCACTGGCATTAAAAAATATCACAATTGCTAAAATCTTCCGATGAAGACTATATGAAATGTTACATCCTAAAAGTATACTACAATTTAATATCAGACTTTATTCAAATACCTCCAAAAGTTATACTACAATCATAGTAACGAATATATCTAATAATATACAGTTAAATAAAAAATAATTAATAAGTTCCCAGGATTTCAGAGTATCTGTGAAAAGTTTAGAGGCTCCAATTTAGTTCTAATAAAAATAGAAATATTTAAAACCTCGTGTAAGGACTGTTATTTTAATATGCCTTACTTAGTTTCCTTACCCTGTTGGTCCACCCTAATATTCTACATACATACTGATTAATGTTGAACATTTAGCATCGACATTTTTTTGCAAAATGTTTGCTCTGAAACTATTTGTGTTACAATTCTGACTAAGGTAATAATCAACACCAAATGCAACAACGCCAACACTTCAAACTTTGGCGCTCTTTTTCTTTTTTTGCGCCCACAAAACCAAATCTGAGTATAATTAATAATAACATAAATCTGCAGGCTAAAAAAAACACTATTAATTGCATTCGTGCAAAAGTTTAAGGTAAAATGTGTCATAATTTTAAAACGTAAGTTAATAAAAAGACAAGAATAAATCTTTGCAAATATTAAATTAATAGTTATTATTTTAGAAAAAATTTACAGGAAATCTGTAGATTCAATATTTTGATAACTTTGAAGAGGATAGGAAAACATTGTGAATATTTCCCCTAAATGTATGCTAAAATGGCTGTCCCTATAATTTTACCCCAAATGTATGCTTCGTTTTGCTGTCTCCCAACGCTATTCATAATTTCTTTTTAACTTTAAGCGTAGAGTAAAAAAGATTTTTTTTTGTGAATATTAAAAAATTCACATATTTTATGAATTTTAGGATTTAATGACATTTATGAATTTTTTGGAAATATGAATTTTCTTAATTTTGGATATATACTTTTTGACTTTTTAATTCATATTTCAAATTACGAATTTATCATTTTGTGATTTTAAAATTTTTTATCAAATTTATAAAATTTGTGATTTTATGAATTTCATCAACTTATGAAATTTATAGACTTTTTAATTTCAGAAATTGTGTGAATTTATGAACTGAAAAAATGTATTATTTTCTGAACTCATTACGAATTTATTTTTATTAATTTGTAATTTATGAATCGAAGAATTTATAAATTTAGGTATTTATGAATTTTAGAATTTATGAAGTTTAGAATGGTGTTATGAATTTTAGAATTCCTGAATTTATGGATTTATGAATTATTGAATTCACGAATTTATAAATTTGTGAGTTTACATATTTATGGATTTATGATTTTATGAATTCATAAATTTATAGAATTATAAATTTACGAAATTATTGAATTTATGAAATTTGGAATCTATAAATAGACGAATTTACGGATTTTTGAAATGATGAATTTGTGACTTCATGGAGAATTTATGAATTTGTGAATTCATTGACAAATTTATGAATTTATAAGATTTAGAATTTTTAAGGTATACATTTTTGAATGTTTCTCCAATTCATACATTAAAAAAATTAAAAAAAAAGCCTAAATTGAAGAATTCATGAATTTATGTATTAATGAATATATGAAATCATGAAATTACGGATTTAAGAATTTATGAATTCGTGAATTTATGAATTTAAAAGTTTACAAATTTATGAATTTATATGTTTACGAATTTATGAATTTATGAGTTTATGAATTTATGAATTTATGAATTTATGAATTTATGAATTTATGAATTTATGAATTTATAAATTTATGAATTTATGAATTTATGAATTTATAAATTTATGAATTTATGAATTTATGAATTTATAAATTTATGAATTTATGAATTTATGAATTTATGAATTTATGAATTTATAAATTTATGAGTTTATGAATTTATGACTTTATGAATTTATGAATTTATGAATTTATGAATTTATGAATTTATGAATTTATGAATTTATGAATTTATGAATTTATGAATTTATGAATTTATGAATTTATGAATTTATGAATTTATAAATTTATGAATTTATAAATTTATGAATTTATGAATTTATGAATTTATGAATTTATAAATTTATGAATTTATGAATTTATGAATTTATGAATTTATAAATTTATGAATTTATGAATTTATGAATTTATGAATTTATAAATTTATGAATTTATGAATTTATGAATTTATGAATTTATAAATTTATGAATTTACGAATTTATGAATTTATGAATTTATGAGTTTATGAATTTATGACTTTATGAATTTATGAATTTTTGAATATATGAATCTATGAACTTATGGATTTAAGAATTTATTTATTCATGAATTTATTAATTTATAAGTTACAAATTTATGAATTTATAGGTTTACGAATTCATAAATATATGAATTAAAGAATTTACGAATTTAGGAATTTATGAATTTAAGAATTTACTAATTCATGGATTTATGAATTTAAGAAGTTAATTATTTATTAGTTTATGAATTTAAGAATTCATGAATATATGAATACATGAATTTATGGATTTATTCATTTAGGACTTTGTGAATTTATGAATTTTTATATTTATGAATTCGTCAATTTATAAATTTATGAATTTATAACTAATATTAATTTTATTTATGAATTTATAGGTTTAATTAATTTTTTTATGAATTTATAGGTTTACGAATTTATGATTTAATGTATTTATGGATTTATAAATTTACGAATTTATGGATTTAATAAATTTATAAAATTTTGAATTTATAAAGGAACGCATTTACGAATTTGTGAATTAATAAATTTATGGATGATTTAAGAATTTGTGGATTCATCAATTTATGAATTTATAAGTTCATGAATTTTTAATTTATTATTTAATGCAGTTGTGAATTCATGAATTTATAAATTTTTGTTTGTCAAAAATTAAGCTCGAGGTCTTAGAGCTTGATTTTAAAAACAAGAACAAAAACGCGTAAGAAAAAGGTTGAATACCAAAAACAAACATCAAGAATAATTTAAAACTTTCTGAATTTATAAGTTTACGAATTTATGTATTGAAGAGTTTGTGAATCCATTAATTTGTGAATTTGTGAATTTATAATTATATGAACTTATTAATTATTTAATTTTTATTAATTATTTAATAAAAATTAAGTTTTAATGAATTTACGAACTATTGTTTGTGTTTTTTTCTTTGAAAAGATGAAATAATGAATTTACGAACTTGTGAATTTTTAAATTAATGTATCTACACTTTTTTTGAATTCAATCGCTTTTTAGGTTTTTATTTAATGAATTTATTAATCTATGATTTTTTTTTATAAATTTATCAATTTATAAGTTTACGATTTTCGAATTTATTATTTATTGAATTCATGAATTTATGAATTTTCGAAACTTTCAATTTAAAAAATTTATTTATCTATGAATTTATAAATTTACGAACTAGTAAATTTATGAATATGTGAATTTATGTATTTTTGAAATTGTGATTTTATAGATTCATTAATTTTCGAACTACTGAACTTATGAACATGTGAATTTATGTATTTTTGAAATTGTAAATTTAATGATTCATTAATTTTCAAACTACTGAATTTTTTTAGTTTATCTAATTTTTTAATTTGATTTAATTTTAATTTTAATTTTAATTTTTGTTTTTTTTATTATTAAATTTTTTAAATTAAATATTAAGTGTTTTTAGGTTTTTATTTTTCTAAAAAATTTAATTGGAAAACGTTTTTTAAATTTAATTGATTCCTCTTTTTGTGAACAAATTCAATTTTCGGTTTCCCTTTTTTGCAAACAAGGAACAAAATTCTTCTTAAGGGTTCCAATAGAATTTCGTAACCTTTATTTTCCAAGGATTTGTACGCCATTTGACCATTATTTACATTTAATAGAATTTCCCAAGTATAGACCTCCGTCATTTTGTTACAAATAAACTTTAAAGCCTCTTAGAAATTCTATTGAATTTTTAAAAACAGAGTGTCAACCTTTTGGTTGTGCATTTTCTAAGCAAGTTTACCATGACATTAAATGATTGTCCAAGGTTACGAAACAAAAAGACAAAAACAGAAAAGGTCTTAAATGTAAACTTTAAGTAATTATATTATTTTGTTATGGCATTTCGCCCTTTTGCAAAGGCGACGAAGGCGTCGTTGGTATGCTATTAGGCTTTGTCTTAATACATAAATTATAGCATACTTTTAGGATCTATTTCGGAGAAAGCGTGGAATTCAAACTTTGTTGTCCTTTTCGGTTTGTTTTATTTTTTCCAGAGATCTCCGAAATAAATTTATGTAAATATTTTGCGTATTCTAGAGCATGACTTGACGAAGCCGTTTATATTTTCGGCGATATGGGTCTAAAATTAACTGCGTAATGTTGGGTTGGGCTGAGCCTATTCATGGCTCTTGGGTTTGAGTTTGGCGACTGCCCCCTTTCTCTCTCTCTCTTTGTAGATATTCTTGGCATTGGCTTTTACAAACATTTATGCCATATTTGATTATTAAACCATTACTATGCAAATATTATTAACATTGTTGTTGTTATTCTTCTTAGAGAAGTTGGAGAGGTTGTTGGCTGTCCTTCTTTTCTGCCGGGTAGACTGAGAATTAAAGGTTGAGGGGAGAATATACATACAACATAAAATGCGTGTTATCCGTTTGCACCATTAAATGACACATAGTTTAACTCACAAATAAAAAAAAGGAACCCAACTCTTGAACAGACCAACAGAGCAGAGAGGGGAGTTGGGCGAAACCAGCGAAATAAGTTCATAAAATGTTATTAAATTAGCATATGAATCATTTCAGATAATTTGCATACAAATTGGTCAACTTGAGTTTAATTAAGCACAATTGAGCGACTGCCACTACTCGTCCACTAACATCAACAGAACCCACCCGCTCAGGTCCCAGCACGCGCTACCATAGTCAGAGCCATCATCACCAGCTCTAGTACCGTCACCACTTTGGTCACCACTTCCATTAGAAAAGAACAGAGAACAAAACAACAAAAAACCCAATTCAACAACCCGAGCACGCGTTCGCTTCTAACCACAACCATATTATATACTCATACTTGCAGAATAAGACTAGCACACCCACATACAAACCCAGGAGGAAAATCTCACACACACACACACCGACACCCTAATACTTTCAAAGCCATAGCCCCTTAATACACCCACCCACCCAACAACTACACCACCACAATTACAGATAACCAAACAAATAAAACATGGCTCATTTCCGTTTTAAACTGTTGGTTCGTTCGTTCGTCACTCGTTGAATGGTGTCCGGGGGAATGAAAGCGAAAAAAATCTAATTTAAATTTTCATTTAAATGGTTAACAAAAATTTCTTGTACATAATTGATGTGATATCACTTGCCAAATAGTCGCAGTGACTGGCGTATATCTCCAACTCCAAGCGATAGACAGATAGAGGCATCCATTGAATAAACGGAGGAAATTAAAATTGAAACTTCTTCTTTTGAAGGTTAAATTAGAGGCATCAGTTAGTGCTGCCATAGAAGACTGACTGACTGGCTGTCTCTCTGTTTGTCTAAGAGGCAAATCATTTGAATTTGAAATGAATTAAATTGGTGACACGTTCCACGAAATTTTCCGCCATATATGCATAATTTAAATTCATTGAAGTTTGAAAAGTTTAATAGCTACTCGTACTCTTCATAAAAATAACAATTTTTTAAAGAAGTTAAATTTCTGCTTTTCATATATAGACCTGATTTCAGCTAATGAAAAAATATGAATATTATTAGGCAAATTTAAAAGAGGCACAAGAGACAAAAAAATATGATAAAACGCTGCATACTTTTTGGAATAATAGACTGTATAATACATACTTTCAGGGATGAACGAAATTGGAATTTGTATAAATATATGAAAGAAAAGTGATTTGATGAATCATTAATTCATTATTTCATTAATTCATTAATTTATTAATTCATTAATTCATTAATTTATTAATTTATTAATTCATTAATTCATTAATTCATTAATTCATTAGTTCATTAATTCATTAATTCATTAATTCATTATTTAATTATTTCATTAATTCATTAATTCATTAATTCATTAATTCATTAATTCATTAATTCATTAATTCATTAATTCATTAATTCATTAATTCATTAATTCATTAATTCATTAATTCATTAATTCATTAATTCATTAATTCATTAATTCATTAATTCATTAATTCATTAATTCATTGATTCATTAATTCATTAATTCATTAATTCATTAATTCCTTAATTCATTAATTCATTAACACATTAATTCATTAATTCATTAACTCATTAATTTATTAATTCATTAAGTCATTAATTCATTAAGTCATTAAGTCATTAAGTCATTAATTCATTAATTCATTAATTCATTAATTCATTAATTCATTAATTCATTAATTCATTAACTCATTAATTCATTAACTCATTAATTCATTAATTCATTAATTCATTAATTCATTAATTCATTAATTCATTAATTCATTAATTCATTAATTCATTAATTCATTAATTCATTAATTCATTAATTCATTAATTTATTAATTCATTAATGAATTAATGAATTAATTCATTCATTCATTATTCATTAATTCATTATTTCATTATTTCATTATTTCATTATTTCATTAATTCAATAATTCATTAATTCATTAATTCATTAATTCATTATTTAATTATTTAATTATTTAATTATTTAATTATTTAATTATTTAATTATTTAATTATTTCATTAATTCATTAATTCATGAATTCATGAATTCATTAATTCATTATTTCATTATTTCATTATTTCATTATTTCATTATTTCATTATTTCATTATTTCATTATTTCATTATTTCATTATTTCATTATTTCATTATTTCATTATTTCATTATTTCATTATTTCATTATTTCATTATTTCATTATTTCATTATTTCATTATTTCATTATTTCATTATTTCATTATTTCATTATTTCATTATTTCATTATTTCATTATTTCATTATTTCATTATTTCATTATTTCATTATTTCATTATTTCATTATTTCATTATTTCATTATTTCATTATTTCATTATTTCATTATTTCATTATTTCATTATTTCATTATTTCATTATTTCATTAATTCATTAATTCATTAATTCATTAATTCATTAATTCATTAATTCATTAATTCATTAATTCATTAATTCATTAATTCATTAATTCATTAATTCATTAATTCATTAATTCATTAATTCATTAATTCATTAACTCATTAACTCATTAACTCATTAACTCATTAACTCATTAATTCATTAATTTATTAATTCATTAATTTATTAATTCATTAATTCATTAATTCGTTAATTCATTAATTCATTATTTCATTATTTCATTATTTCATTATTTCATTATTTCATTATTTCATTATTTCATTATTTCATTATTTCATTATTTCATTATTTCATTATTTCATTATTTCATTATTTCATTATTTCATTATTTCATTATTTCATTATTTCATTATTTCATTATTTCATTATTTCATTATTTCATTATTTCATTATTTCATTATTTCATTATTTCATTATTTCATTATTTCATTATTTCATTATTTCATTATTTCATTAGTTCATTAGCGCATTATTTCCTTAGTTCATTAATTCATGATTTTTTCCCCGGATTTTCTTCAAATAAGTCTTATTTTCTTAATTACGATACTACCCACTTGAAAATAAAATATAAACGTTTTTGTGGATATTTTTGAATTTTTTTGAATTTTTTATTAATTTTTTCGTGCCAACCAACAATTTTGTATTTTTCCCATAACAAAACCTTTTTTCAACTCTTTACCCACTGTACATAAAACAATATTTTAAAGTAAAAGTTAGGTTACTAGTATTTGTTGCCAACGCAAATACTTTTAACTTGATTGGACGTATCCTTCTGAATTTATAATAAAAAAGAAAAATTAAATAATGTTAATTATTCATAAAATATTTTTCCGAGTTCAGAACTTCAATAATAGCCCATTTTTGTGGCGAAATCTCGGTTGGATAGTGTTATTAGATATTTTGTGTTTTTACATGATCCTAACATATAAAATTTGTATATTTCATAAAATTATCGATACAATAACTCATTAACTTTTATAATTAATTTGTTTGTTTTTAGCTATTATTATGCGTTTTTAGTTACACGTTTCTTCTTTATGCAGACATTTCAAATATTGCATTATATACAGACATAATAATAATTTAGTAATAAAATTTAGGGAAATTACAAAAAAAGTAGTGAAATTTGCTTTAGGCTAATTTAGTGCTCTCGAACACGTAAAGTAAAAAAAAATATTATTGTATTTTTAAAATTTATTATTTTTTATTATTAAAATCCCCTTGCAAAGACAAACAATAAATGGGACAATTGTTGTTTTGTAATTTTTTTTTCATATATATTTTATGACTCAGACATGTTTTGAGAAGAAACCCCTAAAACGCGCGTGGACGACGTCGCAAACACTTGACAGACTGGAAGACGCCTTTCATATCCAAAGACCAAATACAAACAATTATAATCGTGGCCATAAACCTAAGAAGGCCTATGGCAAACGTAAGAGAAGTAGAAGGCGAAGTAACGCTCATTTTACAGCCGGTCTATTTTGTCTATTTAGTTACATTGGAATGGATTTTTATAGCATCTCGTTAACAAAGTTACGCCTTTTTTGGAAATGAAATCGCCAATAAAAAGAACATCCACAATAAACAAGCGTCCAGGGGACGGACAAACAGCGTCAACAAGCAACCAACCAACAGTAGCAAAGGCAAACCATCAATGTTCCATGGATCGTTTCGTCTTTAGCCAGTCTGTGTGTCGCGCTGTTTTATGGGTTTCATCAAATGCAGTGGAACACTTCAACCAAACACACTTCAGAAATTATTGTTACTTTTAAGCTATTTCCCCTCCTTCCCATTGCCAGCGAATGGCACAACGTGTTGGAGCAATTACTTGCCGCGGCCAGAGGAGCAATATAACTTCGCTTGTCTACTTGGCCGGAGCAATGTCATCTTTGTTCATGGCATGGTTTTTCTTGTCTTCGAAGTTTTTGGGTTGCCTTACGAGGAAAGAAAAACATTTAATGAAAAATATTTCCAGAAAATCTTATAAATTTCACTCATTACACGTGTTCACATCCCGCTTCACGACAAGCGACAAACCTTTAAATGAGTCACGTTTACGCACCAGACATAGACGCGGGCAAGAAACACGGCCAAGTCTGATGACGATAGCCAACGTCATCATCATCTTAGGCTAGATGAATGAATGGTAAAAGTTGTATGTCTTACGCGGTACCCCCGCACCCCTCCCCCCGTTCGTGAATGCTGAGGAAATAAAATTTTATTAATTTTTACGCATTAGGAAAATGAAATAGCAATCGCTGCTTGTACGTTTTTCATTGATTGCATTTTACGGTAAATATTTTATGAAGTGATCCATAAACATAGGCAATACATTAGAGAAAATTCACACAAAGCCTAAAAGTAGGCTACAGAAATGATATAAATAGGCAATACATAGGACAGAATACATACACAGCCTAAAAGTAGGCTATGTAAATGAGGCATATTATAAAACTGACTTATTTAGTAATAAATGATAAAATATGGAAGAAGAAATGATCAAAAGCTTAGAAAAAATTGAAAACTTAAAAATATTCTCGTTTTAAATTAATTGTAATATTATTGTGGCAAAATATAAAAATTTTATAATATTTATTTTTGTTGTTTCCATACGTTTTTCAATGATTGCATTTTACGTCAAACAATTTATAATGTGATTCCTAAAAATGAGCAATACATAGAAATACATTGAAAGCCTAGAAGTATGCTATAGAACTAATAAAAATAGACAGTGCACTAGACGGAAAACACACACGATTTATAAATGTAGCTACAACTTTTTCAATTATGCCTAGAATTTCTTCAGAATGGTCTCATTTTATTCATGACCGATCAGACTTTACTATAAAATAATAAAATTTAAATAATTGAGAATTTTTCGATATATTTAAGAAATTTTAATTAAAAAAATTATTAGAAATGGCTCAATAAATGTGATTTTTTCCCCAATACGAAATCCCAGTACGAAATCTTAGAAAGCGCTGAAGGGATGAGAAGATATATTATAAGAAGATGAAGACTACTTAATTTCGGATTATTTAAAGCTTTCCTGAATCAATTACGATAAATGGTTCTCCAGTTATGCTGAAATATATGGTTCAACCTCAATATATTTATATGTTTATCTTTATTTTGGTAGATAAACAAGTCCCATCCCAGTAATCGACTATAAACCTCTTAAAGAAAATGACCTAAGCTTTCTTTTAAACAAAAAATATACAAAATATGCGTTTCTGAAAAACCTCAAAAAAACATTACGCAAAAAAAATAAAAAAAATAAAAAAAAATTAATTTTTCCGAATTTTGTTATTTTCTTAAAAAGATTGAGGAAAATACTATCGAAAACTCTTTGGGCAAAATTTTTTAAATACAATAGGTAATTAGTTATATTCATGGGAAAAAAGGGCATCTTGATCAAAATTTCAAAATTCAACACACTCCAACTCGGACTTCCCAAAACCGATCTCGTTGAAATTTTGTGTCATAACTACTCTCCAATAGGACTAAACTTGTAGCAAACTTCATCCCAATCAGAAGAGGCTTTTAAAAATTGACTCATTTGACATGAAATCCCCTAAATATTAAACCTAACCGGAAAGTAAGCTACACATCCTTACACAGCAAGACCTGTTTCGATATACAGATGAAAAAATAATAACGGGTTTTCCAATAGGGATGATATGATTTTGAAGTGACGTTTCAGCCATTTGTAATATGTCATGACCTGTCATTTGTTTTTCATTGTATTCATTAGTGTTTACAATTTCATCATGGAGAGATATACGCAAGAACAACGTTTACAAATTATTCAGTTTTATTATTAAAAATTTTTTAAAATCCAAAAAACACTTTCCCGTCTACCTACGACCTTGACACCCATGAGCAATATTTTAGCTCTCGTTAAGAGCTATCTTTTTGCCATTGACCGATTACCGACCCGACGTACCGTTAAGGAGCTAGAGCATAAACTTTCCGTTCACATTTGAAAATGATGCTAAGTCCATTTTTTAAATCCAAAAAAAAAACACTTTCCAGTCAACCTACGACCTTGACACCCATTAACAATATTTTAGCTCTCGTTAAGAGCTATCTTTTTGCCATTGACCGATTGTGGCTACGTGCCACACAGCAAATGAAACAATTGAATTGTTGCGAGAAAAGTTTGGAGATTCGATTATTTCAAGAAATTGTGATATTGAATGGCCTACAAGAAGTTCTGATTTAACACCATTAGACTATTTCTTGTGGGGTTATTTGAAGTCATTGGTCTTTCGTAATAAATCAGACTCTGTTCAAGCTTTACAAGTCAATTTTTAACGTGCCATTCATGACATACGACTTGATTAAGTGAAAAAGGTGCTCGAAAATTGGGTTCATCGAATTCGTTCCTGCAGAAGAAGTGGTGGAGGCCATTTGAATGACGTTTTATTTAGAACTTAAGTGTATCGATTGTACTTCACTTTAAATAAAAAACTTTTGAATTTCCTTAACAGTAAGTGTGTTTTTTTTTTCAAAGAAATCATATCACTCTTATTGGAAAACCCTGTATATTGTTGTTGAGTTAGATACAGGTTATAATGAAGTTTTCAGAAAACACAAAAACATTTTAAAATAATCCATCCTAAAAGTATGCCACAACAGCTTTGACAAGTAAGCCCTGAAACTATGCTTGGTATCTCAGTCATGCTGTTATACAGGTGAATAAATTTCTGCGAAGTAATTTTAGTTCGATCTGTTATGAATAAATGGGTTATATCCTAAAAAAGCGTTATATAAATAATTTCTTCAAAATATCTACAGCAAAACGATTTTTTAGAACCCGAATGTTTGTTGAACAAGCTTTTCTAATTTTTATCTTTGGATAAAATCAATGTCAATACATTGTATTTGTTATTACGAGTAGTAAACTTTATATAAAGTACATCGAAATTTCCTTAATGTTATAGAATTTATATCTATATTGATTTTGTGCTATATAAACTAATATTTTTCTTATTTTTTCTCTCATTTCAGGTAATAAATATTTTCAAAAAAACATATGAGCATTTAAAGTTCTTCTTAGGACTAGCGAGAGAAAAAGGGGAAAGTCATTATTATCTAAACCAAAAGAATATAATAAATTCCCCAGAAAGTATGCCACAATATTTCCATTATTCAAATGCCTAAAAGGTAGGCCTACAAATTCCATTATTATTTTTACTTTAGGTGTGCTGACACAAAGTAAATAAATAGTTTATTTGCCTATAAAAATCAATTCGTTAGCCATGGACCATCATCATTATTTAAGAAATTTACTTTCCAAGCCCATAATCCAAATTAAATCATAAACCTGCACACACCAGACAATATCAATTGGAATTGCATTCATAATAATCATGTTTTATGGAAAATCAAATAAAATAACCAAAATTATTACTTAAATTTAATGACAAACATAAATTTAATCATTTATTACCCTCCACAAGAAAAAAGGAAAACTCCACAAACTTTCCTAAAAATCTTACTCATACCACCTGTCTCCCTACCAAACGCGTTATCCAATGCGTTATTTTTTCCATCCTCAATATTACCAACAAATGAAAAACAGAAGGACGGACGGACGGCCGGACAGACTCGAAGCCATTATAGCAAAAATGAAAATCCAATTTGGTGAAAAGACATTACTATTACTATCCCAATATTGTTGGTAATTCGTAAATGCCAAATTTCATTACAATTTCTATCCATAAAAAATGAGAATGACACACCAGCAAAAGAAGAGAAGACAAAGTCGAGACACTTACAGGGAAACACACATACACCGTCGACAGATGGACGGACGGACAAATAAGACAGCCAAAGCTCAAAATAGCAACCATGAAATTAAAAATATTTATGTTTGCTACTTGTTTTGCTCTGCCCTCTCCTCAGGTCTCCCCCAGCAACTCATCAACACTAGCAGCTGTCCTTAAGGCGTTCCACGCACACACACCCGCATACGACCTTTCTTTAATTCTCGTTTAGTTCATACCATTGCTGCCAAATACGGAAACGGAAAAATAAAGCCTACTTTAAGGTGTTGTTGACTGTTATTTTTGCTTTGCAATGATTTTGTGTAGGTTTTTGCCTTTTGTTTAGGGTTCAGGTTACGCTTTAACACTTGTTAAGGCATTACTTAAGAATATTATTTTTTTCTTCATTTTCTTCTGCTTCGTTTCGTTTTGTCAATTCCTTCATTCTTGCTTCCATTCCCCCTAAGAGTTGTGCGAAGTCTTCGCATAGTATCTTTCATTACTTTATGGTGGTAGAACCTCCCTCTCCTCGTCACAAAGCCCTATCTAATTCCCTTCTTCTTTTGCTGCCGCAGCCGCTGCTGTTGTTGGAGTTTTGCTTCCGTGTAAAGGTTGTGCGTCAAGGGAGATGGGGGGGAAGCTTTGAGCATTTTCTGCTCCTTTTGCTCTGAAAATGTCAATTTCAATAATAACTTTCACCTTGTCTAAATTCAACCACACATACACTCAAACACACACGCACTTGCGTAGCGCTGAATGTGTACATGGTTGCAGGAAAGACCTAAAAGTATGCTTCAGAATTCATTTTAGCAACAACAGCAGGCAGCGGCTGGCATTTGAATGAAGAAGCGGAGAAAAAAATCCATAAAATCAGCATTATATGGAGGCGAATGACTGAAGTGCACAGTGTTTCGAAAGAAATTTTGTAAAACAAATATTTATTTTCGGCTTTAAAACACAAGTTGTTTAAGAAATATATATTAAATTTTTAAAAGATATTTCGTTTTAAAATGTAATAAAAAAATAAGTGGTAGTTTTTTCAAGTCCTAAAGATATGCAACAAATTTCAGATCGAAACTTCTCTTTTAATTCGTTAGAAATTTCTGAAATTAACAAAACTATTCCGAAACAAAATATCGTTAAGTCCTTGCATTTCCTTTCCAAAAAATAAAGCCCCTAAAAATATATCTCAAAGTCCACATATTTAAAACAGTATTGATTTTATTAGCAAAATAAAATATTTTCCTATAAGTCTTAAAGAAACATATTGAATTTGAATTGATGAAGATTTTCCGATTTAAATAAAAACTACGAATTTTTCCACTAAAACTGAATTATAGCCTTTCAAGTCCTAATGATATGCTACAAATTCCAGATTGGAACATCTCATTATTTTTTAGAAATTTGTGGAATTAAATACAATTATCCGAAGAGATCATCTGTTAACCTAAAGTACATAGCATCTTAGCCGGAAACTGTGCTTTAGTATTTGCAAACCCTGAACACATGCTTTAAATTATAAATAATTTTTTTATTTTATTTATTAATAAGAATTACAATACAAAGTAAATTTATAATCTAATCTAACGGTCCATGGAAAGCCGGGTTACAAAGACCACGTGGCTGGATTTTGCAGCGACAGACCAGAGCCTCTGGTGGGAATCGAACCCACGACTCCCAAACCCATTGGCGAGTACGCATCGATTTTCTTTGAAATGGTCTCATTTTAATCAAGACCGATCAAACTTTACGATAAAAAAATATAATATTAAAAATTATAAAATTTTTCTCAAAACTGGAATTTTTTAGCAATATCTAGTAAGATATCTGATGGGATGAACAAATTATATTAGTACACGGTTTTCCAACAAGAGATGTTATTTTGAATCGCCCGGTACTTCGGTAGCTGTCACTTTTGAAGCTTTCATTCTTTGACATTTGACAAGTAGAAACTACGCCATTACTAAAAATGGAACGATACACGATTCAACAACGCAGTGAAATTATTAAAATTCGAAAAATCTAAAATCATTGAAAAATCATCTTGACTAATGAGGCCCATTTCCACCTCGGTGGCTACGTCAACAAGCAAAATTGTCGCATCCGGGGCTCGGAAAACCCAAGAGTTATTGTTGAGAAGCCTCTCCATCCTCAACGTGTGACTGTTTGGTGCGGTTTACGGTCCGGCGGGGTCATTGGACCTTACTTTTTCGAAAATGAAGTTGGATCAACAGTTACGGTGAATGGATTGCGCTATCGAGAGATGATTAATGATTTTTTATGGTCGGAGTTGGATTGTATTGATCTGGACAACGTTTACTTTCAACAAGAGGGCGCTACATGCCACACAAGCAACGAAACCATTGCTCTGTTACGGGAAAAGTTTCCGGACCGTGTTATCTCCCGAAGAGGTGATCACAATTGGCCACCGAGATCTTGTGATTTAACACCTTGCGACTTCTTCTTTGGGGCCACGTGCCCAACGTCGATTCAAGACCTCAAAGATAGAATTCGTGAGGCTATCGAGGACATATTGTACCCACTTTGCGATTTGGTTATGGAAAATTTCATGAAAAGGATATGGTCCTGTATGCGTGGTCGTGGTGGCCATTTGGCTGATGTTGTTTTTCATTATTAACGGCATACCTTCCTCTTTATTATGAAATAAACATCCGATCATTTATCTCATAAAATGGCATTTTTTCTTTGAATACCAAAATAACACCTCTTATTGGAAAACCCTTTATATGAGGAATAGTTTAGCAAAGGAAAAGCAGGTTGAAGTACATATACTTAAATAGAGGCAAATGAGAAGGCTGAAATTTTAAAATCAAATTTCTTTTATGTAATCACAGGGTGAGTCATAAAGCCCGAAAATGAAACCAACCAACAGAACCAATTTATCAAACCATATTAAATCGATCCCTAGGAAAATTATGCGAAATGTAGGCACATAAAGACTGAGTCGGGAATCAATTTTATTGTAATTCTGTGAAATCACAGGGTGAGTCATAAATTATAAAAGCAGCGAAGAATCGTATTTTCAAACGAATAAGGAGGAGGATGACTCTTGAAATTTTTTTAAGTCCTATGCAATCACAGGTTTGTCATACAGTCCGAAAAGTTAACAAATGTTTTTAAAACGATCCCAAGAAAATTTGTGCGAAATTAAAGGACATAAGGACTTAGGGAATTAAAGCAATACAGGGTGAGTCACAGACATTTCATTAAAACAATATTTAGAAGAGCTTTTTGAAAATTAGGCCATTAAGTAAATTTTTAAGTCGATAAAGATTAGGGCGGGTCGATTTAAAAGTCGCCCATTGCTCAGTGAAAATCGTATTCTAGGGATCAAAATAAGAAACTTTGCCCGAGGAACCATACCTCTAAAACGAATTCTGATGTCCCCACTTTTGACCTGTAGGGAGAAATTTTGAAAAATCCCACTTTGACCCATTTAGAGGGCGCCAATCGAGTCCAAATGTATGACCGACCCCCACTAACTTTGGAGGGCCGATCCACCCATGCCACACCCCCTGACTCACCTGGGGGGTTCCCCATACAAACATTTCAAAAAAATCACCATTTTTGGCACTTTACATGACAAAATCAGCGAAATGGGGGTTCCAGGGGGTGTGCCACTGGAATGGGTGGGTCGGGCCTCCAAAGTTAGTGGGGGTCGGTCATACTTTTGGACTCGATTGGAGCACTCTAAATGGGTCAAAGTGGGATTTTTCAAAATTTGCCGACCCAAATTCCGGGACATCATAATTCGTTTTAGATGTATGGTTCCTTCGGCAAAGTTTCTTATTTTGATCCCTAGAATACGATTTTCACTGAGCAATGGCAACTTTTTTTGCCTCCCAACAAATCGACCCGGCCTAATAAAGATGGTGTGGAACAGGAATTTTTTGATGGGAAGATTTTTATGCAGTTTTCTCATTTTATTCCCCAATTTGGTTCAGTACCACTGTATTTTGTTATTTGCCCGGCTCCTTTTCTACCTTTCTTCCCTAGCAGCTGAGCGATGGGAGAATATCCTCCTCTTCCATCGCTTGAGCCTTCTTCTTCCTCCCTCTGTGTTAGAATGTGGTAAAAAGTCGTTATTTCGTTTTATTCCTGGAATATTCCCTTCCGTTGAATATTTGTATCATTTTGGGTGGGTGGAATAAATGTTGTTATTTTTGTTGTTATGTGAATGTCTGTCCGCTACACGTTCCTGCATAACATAGCCAGGTATTGACGTTTATGTCTGTATGTTAGAAGGACTATGTGTATTGGGAGTGTGCGTCTGTAACTACAACCCTCAATTTTTATGCATTTAGAAGGCTAGTTAGTTTTTATTCCTGTTTATACATACAAGGGAATAAATAAATACATATATATCCTTCGTCCTTTTTTTGGCAAAGTTGTATATTTTCGGTTGTATATTCCCCCCTTCCCGCTCGCTCATATGGGTGGGGTCTGGTGTTAAAACAATCAATGGCGGTATATGTACTCGTATCTGTCTGTCCGTACACATGCATATGTATGGCGTATGCTATTAGCCTCCAACCCTGACTCCTTACCTTCTCCCTTACCAAACATATGAATCTCATGAATCATTTACCTCTTAGGCAATAATAGTTATTTTTTCGATTTACCTTTTTTCGGGTTTTCAAAGTTGAGGGGGGGAGCTAAGGGGGAGGTCGAACGATATCATTAGAAATGATAAATTGCTTAAATAATAACAAAATAAATAAGTTTGTAGAATATGTGTTTTAAGCCTAAAAGTAGATAATATATTAGGATTCCCCAACACAAAAATACAACCCACACCCTTAAGCGCACGCTTTCACACACACACACACAATAGAAAACACCTAAAAATAGGCAACATAATAACTTTCTTTCGCATTGTTATTTTTAAGTGTAATCTCTAGATATCTTAGTTAACTTTTTGTTTTCTTTCATTCTATGTTTTGTGGAATGTCATAATAACAAGATTCATTAAAAATAATTGGGCATTAAGGACCAAAAGTATACCGTCTTTTTTTAAGGTGATTTCCAGCAACGCCTCTGCCTTCCTACTTGAGCGTGGAGGGGTGGTGTGGTCAAAAATCTTTTGAGCATTTCCATTGAAGTTGTATTTCCCCCGGGAAATCGTATTGGTTTATTTGAAATTGCTATATAATGGCAGCTAAATTATTAAGAGTATAATTTTAGGCGAAATATTTCCACCACTTTAAAATTTGTGATTTCATGCCTACTCTTGCTATGTTTTTTTGTTCATTATGGTCATCTTAAGAATAATTAAAATCTTGATTAAAAATAATGATTGTAGTTAGATACCTAAGGTCACCTAAAAGTAGAGCATAATTTAAGTGATTTATAACAGCCTAAAAGTATGTACTTTATATTATAATTGTAATTAATCAAAAGCCATTTATTAAAATGAATGTTTATTTTAGACCGATAGAGAGCAATGGAAAGATGGTTATTTTTCACGAGTGTCCGGAAAAAATGATTATGTTTTTTTAAATTATCTAAAATTGTGATAAATTTTGGGGATGTTGAGAAAACGCATTTATAGAAATTACATTTGTGGACATATTTAAAATGTATATTTATTATAAAATATTTAACTTAATATTGTGGACTGTAATAAAATGTACTGCACTTTTAAATATTGCAAATTGTAACAAAAAATATTGAATATATGAATTGATATATGAGAATATATGATTGAGTTGAATTGTATTCTACTTTTTAAAGTTGCTGTAGATCTATATCAAATCAACGCCAGGATTCTGTACACTACAGGGTGTCCCAAATTATGTGAAATTTTATATATAGATTTTTTCATATAGTTATTTAATGACGGTCAAGTTCCTGGAAATTTTAAAATCAAATAAATCCCTTCCTAAATGTTTTGATTCTACGGGTAAGTGTACGATTTCAAATATATCCACATATCGCTCACTCACTTCAAGACAGTCATAACTCAAAATTAAAAATTGTTGAGGTTGCCTTACAGAAATGCTGTTTTTGCAAATATCCATAAATAAATCTCAACGAAATTTAGTCTATAAGTTAACAATCATATTTCGGATTATTCCACATTTTTTAAACGTCTTATTTCATGTTACTTATTTTTTTATATGGACTTACATATGTAAAGTTACACATCCTGAAAATTTTCAATTTTGAGTTATGACACTCTTGAAGTGAGTGAGCGATATGTTAAAAATCGATTTTAAACATGAATTCAGTTACATATTTGGAAAATAATGTTCCAAAATTAAAAAAAAAATTCAGAACGCGATTATCAGTCATTTCGAAAATTATATCCAAAATTTCGAACATTTAAAGAATTTAATATTGTTTTAAAACAATTAAAAAAATTATACATACGAGAGTTGTAATTGTTCAATACTCTCTAAATCGGGTTAGCTTTGAAAAACAAAATTATTTTCAGTAATTTCGAATATTTTTCAGAACATGATTTTCAGTAATTACGAAATTATTAATATAAGTATGTTAAAAATCGAATTAGAACACGATTTTCCGTAATTTCGAAAATGATGTTCGAAAATTCGAACATTTTGAAAATTATTATCGAAAATTCGAACATTTCAAATATTGTTCAAAACGTGATTTTCAGTAGTTTCCAAAACGATGTTCGAAAAATCTAACATTTTGTAAATAGTTGAGAACGTGATTTTCAATAATTTCGAAAATTCGAACATTTCAAAAATTGTTTAGAAAATGATTTTCAGTAATTTCGAAAATGATGTTCGAAATTTTGAACATTTAAAGAATTTAAATATTTTTTCAAAACCAATTCAAAAATTAATGAACATGTTTAAATATTTCGATTCTCAAAATCGAGTTACATTTGAAAATTAGGTATTTTGAAAAATAAAATGATTTTCAGTAATTTCGAAAATTATTCAGGACATGATTTCAGTCATTTCGAAATTATTTAACACATATGTTAAAAAGGAATTAAAACATGATTTTCCGTAATTTCGAAAGCAATGTTCGAAAATTCGAACATTTCGAAAATGATGTTCGAAAATTCGAACATTTCGAAAATTTTACAGAACACGATTTTCAGAAATTTCCAGAACATGATTTTCATAATTTCGAAAATTATGTTCGAAAATTCGAACATTTCAAAAATTGTTCAGAACATGATTTTCAGTAATTTCGAAAATAATTGGGAATTTGGTTGGAAATTTCGAACATTTAAAAAATTTTAATATTTGTTTAAAACCAATTCAAAAATGTATCAATATGGAAAATTTTTTCATGTGATTTGAGTTGTAATTGTTCAAAACTCTCAAAACCGGGTTACTTTTGAAAATTAGGTGTTTTGAAAAACCAAATGATTTTCAGTAATTTCGAAAATTGTTAAGAACATGATTTTCAGTAATTTAGAAATTATTTTCCACATATGTTAAAAAAGAATTAAAACATGATTTTCTGTGATTCCAAAAATTCGAATTTAGAGATTATATGAAATAATTTATCATATTCATAATTTTTTTTAATTGAATTTAAACTTTTTTTTTCAATTTTTTAAATATTTTTTCAAATTTTTTCTGATAAATTTATTTAATTTATGTAGATACTACATTTTACGAGTGTATTACAGGGCTAGTCTAAGAGCATAAAAATGTGTAAAATACTAACCTAAACTACTAGATGAATAAAACTGCGAACAGTTCGAAAATTGTTCAGAACATGATTTACAGTCATTTTGAAAATTCTAAAATTCTGTTCTAAAATCGGGTTTCATTTGAAAATTAGGTGTTTGGAAAAACAAAATGATTTTCAGTAATTTCGAAAATTGTTCAGATCATTATTATCAGTAATTTCGAAATTATTAATATGTTAAAAATCGACTTTAAACATGATTTTCCGTTTCGAAAACGATGTTCAAAAATTCCAACATTTCGAAAGTGATGTTCGAAAAATCGAACATTTCGAAATGATGTTCGACAATTCGAACATTTCAAAAAATGCCCAGAATATGATTTCGAAAGTGATGTTCGAAAATTCGAACATTTCAAGAGATGTTCAGAAAGTGTTTTTCAGTAATTTCAAAAATAATTTTCGAACATTTCAAAAATTTTAATATTTGTTTAAAGCAATTGAAAAATTATAAATATGATAAATTATTTCATATAATCTCCCAAATCGAATTTTTGAACATCATTTTTGAATTTTCGAATTACGGAAAATCATATTTTAATTATAATTTCCTACTAGAGAAATAAATTAGGTAGTTGATCGTTGTTTGTTTACTCTTTGACTCATCCTGTAATGCTATATAATGTTCATGAAATTAATGTTTTGTAACGAATTAAGGTTAGATTTAATGGAATCAATATTATTAAATAAATATCCATATGTAAATGACTTCGTTTTAAATGTCATTTATTATTCGAAGTTGTAAAAATCTTGGTATATGAAGATATTTCGATTCCAAATGTCCCCATATATTGAAAAACTACTTAAATAATGTTTTTCAGTAATTTCGAAGATAAAGTTCGAAAATTCGAACATTTTGAAAATTTAAAATTTTTTGCAGAACCAATTCAATAATTTACTTATATTTATACCATTTGTGTTGTAATTATTCAAAACTGTGAAAATCTGATAAAATTTTGTGTTTTTTTCGAATAACAAAATTTGAAAAAAAAACTAAAATTTATTTATTATGTAAATTTTATTCTGATGAACATTCTGTGACAAAACCAGCAGAGTCAATGAGATCGAAATGGTCTAATAACCATGATAATGCCTTTAGTGGATCCAGAACACCCTGTATTTCTTTCATTGCTGTTTCCATATGCAAATATTTTTCAGTTCTTTATAATCTTTTCTTATAAATATTACAAGGGGAGGTAAGGATTTAACCTCTGTTCGTGGTGCTCTCGGTTATTTATTGTTGCATATTTATAGATACATATTACTCAACTTGTTCGAAGAAGCCTTTACAACATTTCTTCTTTTATAAAGCAGCATTACAACCATTCATTCCCTTTTGCATTAAGGCTTCAAAGAAGGAGGACGCAATCTCCTCCTTCTATATCGATGGCACAAAAGTGTTGAAATATCTTCTCCATTGACGTTGAGATTTTAAAAAATATACATATTTTCCTTTGCATTTTTAAATACTTTCCTCGTCTTGTTGTTTATTCCTAGTGGTGGGGTGTGGTGTTGTCTTTGGTGGCTTCAGTTGTGGCTACCGTTGTCGTTTTCCGTTTGCAAAAATTATGCACTCTTCACCCGAATACGACTCGGGGACCTTAAATCGTATGCCATACCCGACATTCTTCTTAACCACTTGACCATATGCTGAGACATAAATTTTTTGATCCGCTCGAAGTGAGTTTTTTTCTTTCATTTCATTTTTCTTCTGGAGTTACTGGTTCCATGGTTTGAGTTTTTTTCTTTTTTTGCGTTCATTCAGTTTGTGTTTTTTTTTGGTGTTTCTTGTGGTCTTTTGCGTTCGTAATGAAATGCTTACATTATAATGATTATTTTTACAAGTGTCCTACAGTCTACAGCCGCCGCCTAGAATCAACATCGACATCAGCATCACTCTGCTCGTCGTCTTTTACTTTGGTTCCTGGTTTTGGTGTAAATATGAATGTCTGCAAAACTGTTTCAAGTATATAAATGAAACACTTTTGTAAACACAACGAACCGAGGCATAAAAGCAAATATTTTCTTAATATTTTTCTCTTTTCATTTTTGGTTATTTTATACGCAAGGGGATTATTACACATATGGTGTGTTCTTTTGCGTTTTTTTTTTCCTGACTGCACGAATGATGATGATGAAGATGACGATGAATCATATAAAAGCCAAAGAAGTGTGAAAAAAGTTCATTGAGGGGATTGAAAAAAAGTGCTCTGACATGAGAAGCAAATAAATTGCAATAACTATGTCCTTAATTCAGTTGTTAAGGAGAGTCAAACGTTTAAGCTTTTCCTCCAATAATAGGGAAAATTTTTAGAAATACTCGTATGAAAGAAGGTGAAATCTCAGTATTGCAGTTAGAGTTCATATTGATACCTTTATTCCAAAACATGCCAAGTCAACTTAGCATGTTTTAAGGTAAATTGAATTTTTCAATTATAAATATTCAAAATTTGATGTTTATCCACCGAATGACCATAGAGGTCATTATAATACAATTCCAAACAAATTTAAAAATTTCATAAAACATTCATCGCCTCTCCGGAAAAACTATCTGTTTCGACTTAGCATGTTTTCGAATGGTGGTATAGATATGTGTATAGGGAAAAGACTTTCAGAATTGTTATTCGAATAACATACATATTTCTATAGACTTCGAAGTCAAATTTTGAAAAAGTTGACATATTTTTCTATTAAAACTCGAAATTAACTTAAAATCTTTCTAAATTAAGAAGCAACGGTTTCACGCTTTGAAAACAGCCAAAACTAATTTCGAAAACTCGTAAACCACTTTCGAAAATTTAAAAAATTCTATAAACTACATTACAAATTATTGCGTACACAATAAATAAGGTTTTTAACTAATTTCGAAAATTCATAATAATGCTCGAAAATTCGAAATTTCCAAAAAATTAAATTTTGAAATTTTAAAATTTAATTTTGAATGCATAATCCAGATTATAAATACAAATAGACCATTTCAAATATTCAAATATGTATAATGTTCGAAAAACTCGAAACTTACAAAAACGAAAAATATTAAAGTTTGAAATCATTCCACTGGATATATATCTCTCGTAAAATTTTAAATAAATAACGATTTTAACTACTTTTCGAACATAGTCAACAATTCGCAATTTTCACGAAAATTAAATTTCGAAAATAAAAAATTTAATTTCAATTAAAATTTTAAATAAGTAACGATTTTAACGAAAGATTTCAAAAGAACTCAAAATTTAGATCTTTTCAAAAATATTATTTCGAACATTTTGCAAATTAAAAATTAAGTATAAGTTCATAATCTACATCATAGCTATGGCAATAATTAAACATTTTTAGCTAATTTCGAATATTAGAAGATAATTTCGAATATTCAAAAATGAAAATTTGAACTAATAAAATATGTTTCAAATCATTCCGATGGATATTAATATATGGGAAATCTCTCAGACAATTTCAATTTCTCTCAGACAACTTTAAATATTTTCAAAAATAATTAAAAATTCGAAAATTTAAAATTAAGTTTAAATGTAGAATCAACATGTCAGGTATAATAATGCATAAATCATTTTAGGTAATAAATAAACCATTTAATGCTCAAAGTTTCAAAATTTTTAAAAACGGGAAAAAAATCTTTGAATATCATTTCGAAGGATGTTTATGGGAAATCTCTCGGAATTTTTTTAATTCTCGAATGTGTGTATTTGTAAAACATTTCGAAAATTAAAAAGTAATTTTCAGTTCAAATCCATATCATAGATATAACAACAAAAAACAATTTTAACTAATTTCGAAATTTTCAAAATCTGAAAAACTAAAAATACTCTTAATCTTAATATTTGTTTACAATATTTGAATTAAGATTATTCGAAATTCAAAAAAATCAATACTATTAATTTAAAAATTTAGATTTTTAAAAACAATTTCAATGAATTTTAAAACCCCTGTTTGATAATTCAGTCATTTTGAAAGAAAAATAATAATTGGAACCAATCCTCAATGTTTACAATATTAATTAAAAGTAAAAAGACTTTGTTTTAGCTAACTTCAAATAAAAATTTTCTATTTTAAATATATGTATAAGGACACTAAAACATGATTTTCAATAATTTCGAAAATGATGTTCGAAAATTCAAAAACGAAATTCGAAAATTTTAACACTTTTAAAATTGAAAAATATGTTCAATTGGAATTCAATAAGTTAAGATAATTTGTTTAGAATATATAAATAACCAGTAAGGAAAGGAAGTCGGGACCACAGTGTGGTGTAGGGTATAAAAATAAACTGGTTTTAATTGACTTCGAATGATTCGTAATTATCAAAATCACTGTAAGTTAAGAATTTTCGAAAATTCAAAAATTTTTAAAATTTAATTGTTTTCAGTACAGAATCAAAAACCAGTACTCAATGCTTAGAATAGTAATAAAAATTCTGTAAACGACATTGTTTTAACTGACTTCGAATTATTCGAAATTTTCAAAATAAGCGTAAATTAATAATTTTTCTGTTTTCAGCCTATGAGTTCACTTAAAACATTATTTTCAGTAATTTCGAAAATTGAAACATTTTGAAAATTTAAAAATGTGTTCCAAACTAATTTAAAAAGTTATGAAAATGTGTTTAGAATAAATAAATAAGAGTTAACAATTTTGTTTTGATTATTTTCGAATTATTCGAAGTTATCAAAATCAATGTAAATTAGGAATTTTCTGTTATAAACATATGAGGAGACTTAAAACATAATTTTTTGTAATTTCGAAAATTCAAACATTTTTAAAATTGAATTGAATATATGTTCAAAACTATTTCAAAAAGTTATGAAAACTTGTTTTGAATATATAAATAAAAGTAAGCTATATTGGTTTCATTTACTTCGAATTATTCGAAATTATCAAAATCACTGTAAATTAAGAATTTTTTATTATAAACATATGAAGATACTTAAAACATGATTTTCTGTATGATGTACGAAAATTCGAATATTTTTAAAATTTAAATTTTTTCAATACTGAATCAGAAAACAATCCTCAACGTTTAGAACATTAATTAAAAGGAAACGACTTTTTTAAAAGTGACTTCGAATTATTCGAAATTATCAAAATAACTATAAATTAATAATTTTTCTAACAAAATTCGAACATTTTTAAAATTGAAAAATGTGTTTAACACTAATGCATAAAGTTGTGAACATTTTTTTTGAGTTTATAAATATAAGTAAACTGTATTGTTATAATTTACTTCGAATTATTTGAAATTATCAAAACCACTGTAAATATGAGGAGACTTAAAACATTTTTTTCTGTATGATGTTCGAAAATTTTTAAACTTGACATTTTTTTCAATACTGTATCAAAAATCATTCCTCAACGTTTAGTTTAACCGACTTCGAATTATTCTAAATTATCCAAATAACTGTAAATTATTTTTTTTTCTATTTTAAACCTATGAGCACACTTAAAACATGATTTTCAGTGATTTCGAAAATTCTAAAATGATTATCGAAAATTCGAACATTTTTAAAATTGAAAAATGTGTTCAAACTATTTCATAAAGCTCTGAAAATTAGTTTAGAATATATAAATTAAAGTAAACTGTTTTGGTTTAACTGACTTCGAATAATTCGAAGTTATCAAAATCACTGTAAATTAAGAATTTTCTATTATAAATCAACATATAAGGAAACCTATAAATGATTTCCTGTAATTTCGAAAATGATGTTCGAAAATTCGAACATTTTTAAATTTACAATTTTTTTTTTCAAAACTGATCCATAAAGTTTTAAAACATTTTAAAATTATTTTTTGTAGAAAATCCTTTCTCACAAAATTTGAGTTTCTCAATCAATTTTGTAATTTTTGTGTTATTTTCTTGTTCGGCATGACTAATAATATTTTTCTGAATAAAAAAGTATTTTGTAACTATAAAACGTTTTGTATCCAAAACATAAAAAAATATGTACAAAACAAATCTTCATAAAAATTTAAAGCAATTTGAGGACAAGCAAAAAACCGCAATAGTAAATATTTGTCAAAAGCTGAAAACATGATTTTATTGTTTTTTTTTCACTGTTCGCAGTTCCACACCAACATTGGTGCCACCCAGGAAGACTTCTTCCATCCAAACTGTAGAGTATCGAAAAACAAACGAATTTCAGTCACGTTTTAAATGTTTCATGTTATTTTTTCACTTTAGTCTGTCCGTCTGTCAGACTTTGGGTCTTCAACCGTTTTCAACGGTCTGAAGGGGTGTTTTGGGTGTGAGAGTGGGAGTGTAGTATAGGATTTCATTGTCTTGTATGGCGTTAAGTAATAAAATAATATTTTTTATTGTTTATCTATGTGTTTGGCAACAATGTCTTAACAGTTTCGTTTCGTTTTATTTTATATTCTTTTATTTGTTTATTGCTTTTGAATTTATTTGTCAGACACTGTAGCCCTGTTTCTCACTAAAGATGGCAATTGTTTCAAATATTAATATTATTTAGATTTTGTTCCGTTTGCAGCTCAAACGAACTTGTCACGTTCTTCAAGTTGTTTTTTTCTTTCAGCTGAACAACATTTAACATGGCTTTGTAAATATGTATATGTATATTTTTCAATACCTACTAAAAGTCCTCTTAACAAATTGAGTGACATCACAGACATGGCTATAGGACAGATTCGCACCAAATTGGAAAAGACATCACCATTACAACATTGTGTCAGTCACTCAGTCAGTGATAGTTGTTATAGAGATACCAATATACTGGAGGGGGATGGGAAAAAATGTCACATTTTATTATTTCCATGTGCCGGCTGATGCCGCCAGTTTCATTTATTTGAAATAATGTTGTTACAAAATAAAGTAATAACTCGGGCTCGCCGACGCCACCTCTGCTTTCCTGGACCTGTGTGACAGTATCACCAACGCCTTGTCCTGCTGATATGACAGCGGCATGTTGTGTTATGCAAATGATTTGTTTGTAACGAGAGCAACTGAGCGACATAGAAAAAAATGTTGCTTGTTTTTTATTGTTATCAGGAGAAAAAAAAATGTTTCATATTTTCCATATTTTTTTCGGGCGTTGACGATGAAATGTTTTCATAACTCAACAAAGAACCAGAAAAAAAGAACATTGTAAATTGTAATATTTAGAAATCCGAGACAATTTAACAACGAATGATTGCGTCAAATCCTAAATGACATTTTGTAATAAATTGTTGAAGATTTTTTGTTGCTTTCATGGCAAACCAAGAAAAAAATGTTTGAAAAATTGCTAGGAAGGAAACATAAAATATGGGGAATAAAATATAATAAATTTCACTTTATACAGTTGGTGGGGATATTTTTTTATATTTGTGTTTCAATATTCTTTGTGATGTTTTCATATACATACATGCATACATAATCTGTGATATATTGCATTAAAATAATAGATTCATTTAACGTGATGAGATTTCACTAGAGGATAAAGTTAGTTTGAGACATTTTAGAGCTTTTTTGAATTATTTTTGAAGTTGTGATAATTTTTGTCGGTTTAAAAAAGATGCAATAATTATACAAGTATATATCTTTATCTTCGTAAATTTTATTTTCCTTATTTTTTCTTCTTTGAGTTCCTGATATATGTTATAACAGACAACAGATTCCAGCAGAAATGCTATCTTCTTTAAAAAAATCATATTATTATTATTCTTTGTGATATTTTCATATATATATATATAAGTACATAATCTGTGATATATTTCTCCAAAATAACAGATTCATACAACTCGATGATTTTTCTCTAGGAAAAAACTTCTCTAGAAAAAGATATTTTCGAACATTTTATGACTTTTTGGTTGTTTGGAAACTGCGATACACTGATGATCATATGGAACAGTCTTTTTTAAAATATTTTTTGTCCCAGATTAAAAAAAATCGATATATTTATTTAAAAATACATATATTACTTTTGAGCTAGTGATCTATTTTATCACCGACAACAGAGGCTGTCAGAAATAATATTTTCTTTCAAAAAATCATTTACAGGGTTTTCCAATAAGAGTGATATGATTTCTTTGAAAAAAACACACTCTTATTGTTAAGGAAATTCAAAAGTTTTTTATTTAATGTGAAGTACAATCGATACAATGAAGTTCTAAATAAAACGTCATTCAAATGGCCTCCACGACTTCTTCTGCAGGAACGAATTCGATGAACCGAATTTTCGAGCACTTTTTCCACTAAATCAAGTCGTATGTCATGAATGGCGCGTTCAATATTGACTTGTAAAGCTTGAAGAGAGTCTGGTTTATTTCGGACGACAAATGACTTCAAATAACCCTAGTCTAATGGTGTTAAGTCACAACTTCTTGGAGGCCATTCAATGCCACATTTTGTTGAAATAATCGAATATCCAAAATTGTTTCATTTGCGGTGTAGCACGTAGCCACAATCGGTCAATGGCAAAAAGATAGCTCTTAACGAGAGCTAAAAAATTGCTAATGGGTGTCAAGGTCGTAGGTCGACTGGAAAGTGTTTTTTTGGATATAAAAAAATGGACTTAGCATCATTTTCAAATGTGAATGGAAAGTTTTTTTTTGCTCTAGCTCCTAAACCGTACGTCGGATCGGGAATCGGTCAATAGCAAAAAGATAGCTCTCAACGAGAGCTATAATACTGCTTATGGTTGACAAGGTCGTAGGTCAACTGGAAAGTGTGTTTTTTTTTGGATTTAAAAAAAATATTTCCTTCACAAAATTTATTTTTTGGATCCATTTTATTTTTTTAAAACATCATATTTTAAAACAATTTTGTAATTTTCTGCCTTATATCACAGACTTTTTCCCAGTAATAAGTTATTTTACAAATCGCTTTAACTTTTGAGCTAGTGATATGTTTTATCACAGACAAGAAATACTTTTCGATATAAAATGTACATTTCTATAATTTGCTTCGACAACAAATTTTTTCCAGACAATTTAATTTACTTTCAAAAATTATACTCGTAATTATGTTTTTGATTCTCTGACTTATATCACAGACCTTTTTGCCAGTGATATGTTATATTTTCAACGGCAAAATTAAACCAATTCTAAACTTCGATCTAATTATACCAAAGTACACATTTTCTTCACAAAATTTATATTTCTGATCCAATTTATTTTCTCGATCGTTGATGAAATTTTTTCACTGACAATAAAATTCTCTCAAAAAATACATATTTTCAAAAAAATCATGTTTTGAAGAAAATTTGTGATTTTCGAACTTATATCACAGACCTTTTTAACAGTCATATGTTTTTTGATAAACGAAAAATTTAACCGCCTCACCAAATTTTACTTTCGGAATCCATTTTTTTTTGTTGATCTGTCATAAATTATATGAGAGACAACAAAATCTTTCAAAAATGTTAAGGCTTTCAAAAAATCACATATTTACAAAAAATTGATTTTCTGACATGCATCACAGACTTTTTAACAAGTGATATTTTTTTTTTATTTTTTGGCCCCATTTTATGTTTTTCTAAAATATCATATTTAAAAAAAATATTTTCTCACATATATCACAGACTTTTTACAGCTGATATTTTTATCAACAAAGGAAAATTCCATAAAATAAATCCATTTTTGTTTTTGACCAGCGATAAATTTTTATCACAGGCAATAAATTCTTTCAAAAGTTTTTTTTATTTTTTTTTTGACGAAATCATATTTTTAAATAAGTCAGTGATTTTCTAACTTATTTTATTTACCGGTCAATAATTCGATAAAAAAAATATATTTAAAATATACGTTTTTCCTTCAAAAATTTTCATTTTGCTTTTTTTACCAGTAATAAATTGTATTACAGACAACAAATTCTTTCAAAATTGTTTTTTTTTTTGACGAAATCATATTTTTAAATAAGTTTGTGATTTTCTACCATATTTTATTTACCGGTCAATAATTCGATAAAAAAAATTGTATACAAATGTACGTTTATCCTTCAAAAATTTTCATATTTTTTTTGTTATTTATTCGACAAAATCATATTTTTAAATAAGTTTGTGATTTTCTAACTTATTTTATTTACCGGTCAATAAGTCAATAATAAAAATGTATATACAAATGTACGTTTTTCCTTCAAAAATTTTCATTTTGCTTTTGTTTACCAGTAATAAATTGTATCACAGACAACAAATTCTTTCAAAATTGTTTTTTTTGCGATTTATTCACATGTGAAAAATTCGATATAATAAAATGTTATACAAAAGTACGTTTTTCCTTTATGTTTTTTACTAGTGATATATATAGTCAGAAACAAATTCTTTAAAAAATTTCATTTTCTTCACAAAAATCAAATCATTGAAACTGGGATATCTATTATTATAAAATAAAATACGGCCCGACAAAAGCAAATCATAATACCGCGCGACACCAATTTTTGGTCATGAAAATCTTTGCATAATTCTGAAGCTGGCATGAAACAATACAAATACAATATTCAGTTTTTTTATACCCTCCACCATGGGATGGGGGTATATTCATTTTGTCACTCCGTTTGTGACACCTAAAAATATTGATCTGAGACCCCATAAAGTATATATATTCTTAATCGTCGTAAAATTCTAAGACGATTAAGCCATGTCCGTCTGTCCGTCCATCCGTCTGTTGTTATCATGCTACAATCTATAATACTTGAGCTAGGTGGCTGATACTTGAGCTTATAGCTGCAGGTAACTTTGGATTGAAAATGGGCGATATAGGTCTGTATATAGATATAGCTCCCATATATAGCATCTAACCTGTTGTTATTCCTACTGTTCTCATCTACTATATTTTTTTGTGTTTTTAGGTGTAATTTTCTTTGGGTTTGAGTTATTTTGTTAGGTCACATACTATCCATGGTGGAGGGTATACATATAAGATTCGGCATGTCCGAACTTAACGTTTTTACTTGTATATTTTCTGGTCGAGTTCGCGTTTAAAAGGACATGACATTTTTTAAGAATATAATAATTCAACAAAATTGTGTAATTTTTCTAAAAGTCCTAGTAAGACGATATAGGTGTCAAATCAAAGGGCACATTTTGGGCTATCTAAATACTATTTTTGTTTTTAGAAAATGGAACTAAAAATTTGCAAATTTTAATCCTTCATGCTCTTTTAAGATCCGCGGTAGAAAATTTTGAAAAAAATATATTTTGCGGATCTTACTTTTCAGATACTCATATCCACATTTTAGCATTCTACGCTACTTAATTTGCTTTTTAGAACTAATGGTTGATCCATTTCGAGGTTCCCTACTTTTTTAACGAAAAAACACAGAAAATTCAAATTGAATGGGGAATATTTATTATCATTTGAAAGAACATTCTTTGGAATTTATTTTTGAAGATTATGTCTATCAAATGTTGGCCGCGGCTACGTCTCAGATGCTCCATCCGTTGAGTCCAATATTCGCATTTCGAGCATTTCCACTGGTAACTGGCGAATGATATGCGAGGTGTTTTGCTCCAAGGCCTGAATCGAAGCGGTTTTGTCCGCATTAACTTTAGACTTTACATATCCCCACAGGAAAAAGTCTAACTGTGTGATATCACACGATCTTGGTGGCCAATCGACCGGCCCAAAACGTGCAATTATCTGCTCATTATCATACGTGTTCTCTCAATAAATCCACTGATTGATGCGATGTGTGGGAAGTGGAGCCGTCTTGTTGAAACCAGATGTCGCCGAGATCACGAGCTTCAATTTCAGGCATCAAATAGTCGGTTATCATGGCACGATAACGGTCGCCATTGACGGTTACGTTCTCACCGGCATCATTTTTGAAGAAATATGGACCAATGGCAAAATCATAGCTCTTAACGAGAGCTAAAATATTGCTCATGAGTGTCAAGGTCGTGGGTCGACTGGAAAGTGTTTTTTTTTTTTAATTTAAAAAAATGGACTTAGCGCGATTGGCGAACGATTATTTTGATAATAAAACTGAATAATTTATAAACGTTGTTCAGGCGTAAGTCTTTCCATGATGAAATGCCAAACAATACATAACAAAAATAACTTGACAGCATGACACGACTCACACGTGATCTATCAAAAAAAGGCTATTGAAAAAGGTATCTCTACTTAGAACACCCGTTATTTTTAATTTAAATTCCACGATTTTAAATTAAATTTTTGTTCAATTTTGTCGCACGGTGTAATATTATAGGACATTTTATATGAATTTGAAAGAAATATTTAATCTGATATAAAACTAATTAAAAATCTACAATATATACAAATATGCAAATTATTATTTTATCACTTTATAATTTATGCTTTATCTACAAGAATATTAAATTAATTAATTTTTTTGCAATTCTTTTATAGACTGTGATATATTTTATCACAACATCACACAAGTTACAAAACAATTATGTATATATGTATATTAAAATGTACGAGTATGATAATACATCAATTTCAAGTTATGCTAGATTTTATCACAAGTTCAAAATGTTAAAATAACCCCTTCAAATATAAAGACACATTAAAAATTAACAAAGCCTTGAATGGTTTCTTTGTAATCAAGATATATGAATAATTAATAAATGCAAATTGACATAGTTGAACTATTTCCAAGAAAATTTAGACAATTTTAAGAAATTAATATAAATAGCTTAATATAATGTGTGTACAGTCTATAAAATCTGGAGTTATGTGATACAATTTAATATGCTTAAAATTCAAAGGACACTGTGTGGAATAGGCAGCAATTATATTTGAAGTTTAGTTGGCTAACAATTGACTGGAAATGACAACTACTCCATTGAGTCATCATCCCAACAATGTGGCCACTCTTAATTTATCAATAAACAAATTTTTTCATATAGTTGCTTTGAATTTGAATTGCAAATTTAATAAATATATGTGGCAAACAAAAAATATTTGCGCAGTTCTAATATATGTATATAAATTTATTAATACATTGCTGTGATGTTAGGCAAACTCTCTATTGTATTGCGGCACATATTAAGTGATTAATATTTATATCACAAAGTTGCTTATACGAGCCTTTGAGTGAAATATATTCCAGATAACAATAATGTGATAAATGCTTTGAAGTGATATTTATTATTTGGAAATAAAGTGAAATTAAAACTTTGGGAATTCTTCAATTTGTATTTACTGTTGTGAAAAAGTTTATAGTTAAGCTGGCGTTGTATAACAATTTTGCAATATTATCATAATTCAAAAGAACTTTATCTATTTTCATGAAATGAAATAAAAAAAATCTATGATATCTTGTATTTCCAAATTGTTACATATGTATATGTGGTTTTTTAATTTTTTTGTTTTGTCATTTAATTTATTGAAATGTCCACTCATGTCATTCATTTTAATAATGGAATCTATCACATGTCTGATTATATCATTCAAACAGAAAAAAACATCCAAATGATAACCAAATGCAATTCAATATTTTTATGGAAACAAAGAACAACTATCAGATTTCCCAATTTTGTGTGTGTTTGCGTATTTTTTTTTCACTGAAAATCCTTTCATCCTTTTGTACCAGCAGCAGAATTTTGTAATTGTATATATTTTCGAAATGCTTGCAGTGATAGTTTCATATCACTGCTATGGACATTTTAGTGATAACTGTAGACCAACTGAAATATCTGTGGCGTTTATTGTTTAATTTCGTTTGAAAGCAATTTACCCCTTGCTGATGATGATGATTCGCATATGTGTGAAAAGTATTATGGGACAAGCATTGTCCCATCGATTCCAATTTCGAATATTTGATTACTATTGATGCATGCAGTCGTTGAGAACCGGAAGAGAATGGTTTTTGGAATATTGCATTTAAATCGCACATACGTATTTGAAAATTTAAGGAATTTTGTGAAAGTTTCAAGCAAATTTCTTCGACCAGATGTTGCGGTGTTTTTTGTCACAGATACAGTATAAATTCAAATATGATTTTTAATTTGCTAAAGTATTATGAATAAAATGTTTGCTTTTTTGTCGGGGTTTTCGACAATAAGTAACAGTCAGCAATGGTCCGGTAGATTTTTTTAACTGGAACAGAAAAAATAATATTTCAAATTTTATTTTATATTTACTTAACGTTCGCATTTTTTTAAATATACTTACCTTTATTATGATTTCGCAGACATCATCTAGATCATTTAGAAGACCTATATATCTGTCAAATACTTTTTGATTATACTTTCTCTGTGCATGCGACTTTGGAATCATTTTTATTTTTGTCACAGATACGTTATAAATTCAAATACGATTTTTAATTTGCTAAAGTATTATGAATAAAATTTTTGCTTTTTTGCCGGGTTTTCGGCAATAAGTAACAGTCAGCAGTGCTCCGGTAGATTTTTTTACTGGAAAAGAAAAAATAATATTTAAAATTTTATTTTATATTTACTTAACGTTCGCATTTTTATTTTATGTATACTTACCTTTATTATGATTTCGCAGACATCATTTAGGATTTTCCAATAAGAGTGATATGGTTTCCTTGAAAAAAAAACACACTTATTGTTGAGGAAATCCAAAAGTTTTTTGTTTAATGTGAAGTACAATCGATACAATTAAGTTCTAAATAAAACGTTATTCAAATGGCCTCCACGACATCTTCTGCAGGAACGAATTCGATGAACCCAATTTCCCAACACTTTTTCCACTAAATCAAGTCGAATGTCATTGACTTGTAAAGCTTGAAGAGTGTCTGGTTTATTTCGAAAGACCAATGACTTCTAATAACCCCACAAGAAATAGTCTAATGGTGTTAAATCACAACTTCTTGGAGGCCATTCAATATCACAATTTCTTGATATGTAATCGAATCTCCAAACTTTTTTCGCAACAATTCAATTGTTTCATTTGCTGTGTGGCACGTAGCCACAATCGGTCAATGGCAAAAAGATAGCTCTAAACGAGAGCTAAAATATTGCTTATGGGAGTGAAGGTCGTAGGTCTACTGTAAAGTGTTTTTTTTTTTTTTGATTTAAAAAAATGGACAGCATCATTTTCAAATATGAATATGAAAAGTTTGTTTTTGCTCAGCTCCTTAACGGTACGTAGGATCGGGAATCGGTGAATGGTAAAACGATAGCTCTTAACGAGAGCTAAAATATTGCTAATGGGTGTCAAGGTCGTAGGTCGACTGGAAAGTTGCAGTTGGAGAACGAATTATTTTGATAATAAAACTGAATAATTTGTAAACGTTGTTCTTGCGTATATCTCTCCATGATGACATTGTAAACACTACTGAATGCAATGAAAAACAAATGACAGATCATGACATATTACAAATGGCCGAAACGTCACTTCGAAATCATATCATCCCTATTGGAAAACCCGTTATCTGTCAAAATGTGACTACGGAATCATTTTTGTTACGGAAAAAATTGCTTTGGCAAATATTTCCTAAATATTTATTCCCAACAACAACTCCTAAGGAAATTCCCCGTTCACAAAAATTCTCGTCAACTGTTCAAGTCAAAACCTCTTAAACAATAATTGAACTTCTTTTTATGGGTCACCGTATAAAAATTTCATAAAAGATTTATGAGACTCCATACAACATTGTTGTAGTCGTTTAAATATTATATTGAATATATATTTTACAACCGCCATTAAAAGCCAATTAATGGTAAATTATTTCCTTGCAACCTGCCGGTAACTCCAACAATAATAATGAACCTTCTTTATCTTAGTATAAAAAATAATTTTTGCTGACGTATAACTTGACTCATCTGAGGGAGTAAGAAGAAAATTTGACAGTCTAGCAAAACTCAAAAGTAAATACAGAAAATCCCTTTTAAAGGTTCTTTGAAAGCAATTTGATTACTTTCATTGTCATCTAAATTGGCTTAATCTCCTGTTAAATAAAGTTTATTGTTCAATAATGATTTTTCGAAACTGCCGGAATTATTTGCTTTTTACCGAGGGCTAATAAAAGGAATCACATTTTGTTGTTGTTAAGGCTTAAGTTTTTTATAAAATGATTTTGAATTTAAATTTTGCCTCGATTTTTTCTTTTACATCTTTATAGCCCATAAGTGCGTGGTTTGTTGATAAGTGTGTCTGACGTGCGTCTGATGTTTGTGATGTATGGGCGATTCGGTGTGCAATGTGATTTTGATGTTCCTACCGCCTCCAGATGTGTGTGTGCTATGCTTATCTGTCTGTTTTGTCTGTCTGTCCGACAATCTGCCGGCTTGGCTGTCTGCCTCTGTCATTTGCAAATTAAATTATCGCCTATAAAACTCATACTTGACGTTTTATAAAACCATTTCATTCGTTTCGTTATTGCTTTTGAATTTCTGGTATTATTGGTTTACAATTCGTGTTTTTTATGTTCATTCTTTTTCTATGGAACTCTTAAAGTTGTGGCAGAGGCCAATCATCAGCCTCAGCAAAAGGAAGATGCCAATCTTAAAGGTTTTTTTTTTTGTTTTAGTTTTATGTTTTCGATTTTACTGATGTGTTTTTTGTTTTCGAATCACATGATTGATTGATTTATGGATTCTTTATTTGCGGCTCAAGCCATGTAGTTTGAAAAAAATAAATAAAAAAATTGATAAAGTTTTTCTGAGGAATAAATCATTTCAACAGGAACCGTATGTCTTTTCGAAAATCGTGAAATGTGTTAAAATTTTGCACTTTTTCTCCCATACAACTTAATTGAATGGCTTTTTTCCCTTTGGTTTACCGTGTTATTATAACGGTTGTGAATTTCACCAAAACAAAACATTGAAATATGTATGTATGTTCAAAAATTAGGTTAATGATGTTGGACTATTTTGGGGTTATAACTTATTTTTTCGAAGATTGAAGTCATCAAACAAGATTTAAATCATCAAACAATCAATTGAATTTGTTTGATGATTTAAAAAAATATGAAAAGAATTGTAAGTAATGGGAATTTAAACATGAATATAATTTTACAATGTTGATCCGTATTTCTCCAATATTTGGTTCTCCAACGTTGATCCAGTATTCTAACATTTTATTCGCAATTTTTATTTCTTTATATTTTCGACGTATTTAGTTTACCTGTGATATTCCGTTCTTCTTTTTAAATAAGAATTTTTCAAATAGTTCCAGATCTATGTCTGTAAAAATACAAGAACCTCTTAAGAGAAAATTATCATAATACGATATTCACTTTTCTGCAGAACTGTGCTCTTATACGATTCACTTAAGCGTTGATGCTGATTTTGCGTTAAATTTGGTCATAACATAATCAAGTGTAGAGTAAAGTTTTCTAAAGTATTATGAATATAATTGTTCAGATATGTATTCCAAAATATTTCTCATTACATTACAGTTGCATTACTTATTAAATTCGTAAAAAATGAAGAATATAATTGTTCAAGTATTGGCAATGGTTGTGTCATATTTGTCCTTTCATCTTGATTCAGAAGTTATTAATTTTGTAGAGAAATCTACATTGACAGGTAATATCTTTACTCTTTCACTTTGGACAACTAAGAATAAAGTTGACCGTCCTCTTTGCGTTCTTAGGTAGGACTAGTTAATTTTGCTAAATTATTAAGAACATAATTTTTCAAATATGTATTCCATCATATTTGTCGTTACCTTGCAGATCCATTACTTATTGCTTTCGTAGAAAAGTCTGCAATGGTGTTTTATTCTACTTCTAAAGCACTTCAAAATTAATATATCTATACATTCTTCATACTAACATATTTTAAAAATATTATTCATATAAATACGCAGTTACTATCATACTATGGGTTCATTCACATGAGTCTATGAATAGGACTGTTTACCTGCGTTGTTGCAGGACTGTTAGGTTTTGCTAAAGTATTATGAATATAATTTTTTTTAGACATGTATTCCATCATATTGGTAGCTACCATCCAGGTCCAGTCTTTATTAGTTTTACTGAGAGGTCTGCCATGGTTATTTATTATTGTATGAACTACTTTAGAGCCACTGTGCGAAATTTAAATTTACTTTGAATGAAAATACGCCGTAACTGCTCGTTTAATTTTTGGTTCCATCACTTTTTTCTCATTCGTTATTCCACCTGGGAAGATAGAACGTTCCAATATCATCTATCATGACATGATTTCATCAAAAGATTTTCCAGCTTTCCTTAGTTCACTTATAATGACTGCTTCTCAGGCGGCCTAGTCGTTTGCTATCTTGAATTTCGTAGGATGCGGCGCCCCAGTAGGTGATTTGGTAGCGTACTCGCCTATGAGTTTGGGGGTCGTGGGTTCGATTCCCACCAGAGGCTCTGGTCTGTCGCTGCAAAATCTAGTCACATGGTCTTTGTAACCCGGCTTTTCCCTGGACCGTAAAATTAGAATATAAATTTACTTTGTATTGTAATTCATATAAATAAATAATATAATAATAATTTTGTGGATACATCTGCCCAACAACTATTTATTTTTAGATGGAAAAGGCAGAAAACCTTCAAAATGTCTAGAATATTTCCTTATCCACAAATTTCGTAGATTTTTTATTCGTATTAGGAATTTGAATGCGCAATTATTATAAACATTTCTTTTAGTTTTGGTTTATTCATTTGGTTCCAGTACTAAAAAACCTAAATTTGTTGACCTTTTTTCCTCAATAGGAATTTAAATTTGCTAAAGTATTATGAATAAAATGTTTCAGATATTAAAATATATTCATTTACTCTCGTTCCTTCACTTTATTTCAGATTGAATAAGTATTTTAAAATTTCGCAATGAATTAAATTGTTCCATTTTTCCATCAAATATTGAGAAATTGTCTCTACTATTTCTCGTCATTGATGATGGATTGATATATTTCGGATAACAGAATTTCCTCTAAAAAGGACATCCCAAAACCCCTTCCCCATTTCTTCCACAGAATTTATTTAGAATTTCATTAACAAAGTAAATATAAGTATACTAAGAAAATAATCATTATTCATCTCATATTCATTTATTTCTTCCTTTGTTCTCTTGAACATGAGCAGTCCAGGTTTTCCATTTTCTTCAGTGTCACTTCGATTACATTTATTTTTTGTTTGTCACTTTTTTCTGGAACAATTGATATGTTAAAATCTCGAAAACAAGATTATCACTTCAAAGAAAATCTATAAGATCTCTAGGGCTAGCATGAGGGAGAGAGGGGAAAAATTATCAACGGATGTTTTTCCTTAGATTACATGTTCTGCTTCATTGCGTTCTACGGAACAAAGGATCCAGAGAAAACAATATCGAACAGCACAAAAAGAATTGTGAAATCCGTAGGAAGTGTAACCATAGATGGGCGGACATATGTTTGAGATACATTTAGAAACATTCGACATGTTGTCGATGTTCCCTTTTCGTTTGCCCGAAAATTCATCCTAATGACAAAATTACCAAGTGGCGGCAATTAAAGAAGGCGTAGCGCTAACGCACGGACGAGGGCACGCTCTGGCACATAACAAGACCCTGGTGCTTTTAAGAGATTTTTAATAACGGGTATCCCTCTCTCTATTACTGTATGGGTGTACGGGACATACATCTGATACATCTGCGTACAAATGCTAGTGAGTGGGCATCATCATCATACGTACAGACAGATATCAGGCTTAGCTCGAAATGGAAAAAATATTCTATGTAGTACTTCAAATGTGGTTAAGGTCTGATCAGCTGGCGTTGCTTGTCTTGTTCGTCCATGCATCAATTCTCTTGTTCTTTGGCTTGTCTCTCCGCCAGTGCGTCCGTCTATCGACCTCTTTTTCCCGGCAGCCCCTTCGTTTATCAGTCTGTTGTCATTATTATTATTTTTCACTTTGCTTAACGCTTGGTCTTTGTCAGAGTATTTGCTTTCTGTGTGTGTTTGATGTTAATGCTTCTGCTCTGCGCTTGTTTGTCTTTGGGGCAACATGTGCCTGCCTGCCTCATCATACCACGCTTTGAAACATTGGTGGTATACTTTAACCAGTCGTATGTACTACGTTGATTTTCGGAGGTTTTATCATCACATTGACATCCAAACATCAAACAGCAAACAACATTTTGAGACATTCCCCGTTCATTGCTTTGGCCTCTAAATAATCCTCCATATATGCTCGTAGACAACATTGGACAAAAATGAAGCGGGCCCATGTAATGAGTGGGGAAGGGTGAACAATGATGACAGGACAGACACGACAATATCAGGCTAATTTTATGGGTGATATTAAATTTGTAACAGATGCAAGTGTCATTGTTGTCGTTGACAATGTTTTGTTGGTATTGTTGTTGCTTTTTTGGTGGAAATAAATTATAAATGAAGGCGTGCGTCGCGGGTTTCGCTATTAATTAGCACCATCATACTTTTTGTCTCGTAATGATAAAATAACAAAATTCAGAATGCAAAGGGTCTGTTGAAAACGGAAAGTGATCAAAGACAACAAATTCACTGCAGAGGAAGGGCGGTAAAGGGCAGAGAAAATACATCATGCGGGGGAATAAGTTTTTCATTTTAGCTAAAATGTTTACATACCTAATAGAGTCATTGGTGGTTAAATATAGAGCACATTAATGACAAGGGGGATGCAATTGTGTTATTTGGGAAAGTCCACGAGATATAGACAAGTTTGCTAAAGTCTTATAAATAACATTTTTCGTTTTTTTTTTAAATTGGTATGGTAAAGAATTATAAATCAAATTTTTCGTGTTTTTTAAATTGTTTGCTAAAGTATTATAAATAAAATTTTTCGACTTTTTATATTCTTCACGTAACACCCAAAGTATAGATCAGAGTCATCATATGCATTGTACTGTTCAAATACAGACTTTATTGAAGGGGGGTCTAATTGTACAACCTCGTACTTTACGAATATCGTCCAAGGAGAATTGTAGGAGATATTCATTGTTGGATATCTTCGCTACAATAAGCCTCACACTACAATCCGAACAATGCGAATACACCCAAGACGAGTGGTAGGGGAGATCCAACGTTGGAAATTCCTCTTAACGATCCATACGATGCGAATATCCTCCAAAGAGAATATCATCCAGTGAGAGTTTTGAGAGAGATCCAACTTTGGAAATTCCTCTTTACGATCCATACGATGCAATATCCTCCAAACAGAATATCATCCAGTGAGAGTTGTAAGAGATCCATAATTGGGAATCCCTCGCTACCATATGTACTATGCGAACTTCATCCAAGAAGAGATGTATCAGAGACTAATCTTATTTCAACACGAAAGGATTGCCAATCAACGAGGAGATTGTACAAGCTAAGGAAGTTGTACGACAACTTTACGAACAATGTCAGTTGAATCGTGTTTTGATATACATATCTTCCATACAGATTCCTTTCTTATTATATAGGGTTTTCATTAAGTGCTTCAAATCTCTAAGTTTTAATAGAACATAGAGCGTGTGAGATATCACTCAACTTTTCATTTCATTGAAAAGACTTATAGATGTCATTAATGTATAGAATATAGCAAATGCTGCTTCTTTGGATGGCGGGCATGCAAAATGTCAAATTTTCTATGACTCGCATAAATCAGGCTGCATTTTAGAGTCGCTGTGGGTTGTGGCTTTTTGGCATAGAGCCTCTCAAGAATGTGTCCACACCAAACTGACTTTTTCAGAATGCATTGAACGCTCTTGATGATCAAATTCGACGATGTTGTTTCTTAGCGTACCCATTCATAAAGAAATGGGCCCAAGAAAACTGATTTTGATAAAACAATTTTATCATTTGCACGTGTTATTGAACGCTTTATCCAAACATGGGGATTTGGCAAAATAGATTATATAAATGACTGTCAATTCGAGAGATGTAGCTTCAACAATTTGCCCACTATCAACTCTCAAAGTTTGAAAGTCCCTATATAATTTCGAATTTTCCGTACTATACTGTTGGAAACCCATTCATGGCCAAACTACGCCGTTTTTGTTCAAATTTATTTTTTAATTTAAAATTTTCGGCTACACTGTTTTGGAAAAACAAAATTTTATATTATTTATAAAAATATTTTCTTTCGATATTTGTAAAACACTTAATTATTTTTTATCAATAACTTAGCCAGCAACAACAAAAGTTAATTTCCTCACCTCTAAGTTGCTGACAAGACAGGCCCATCCATACTCCGATCTGGAGAACTGACATTTATGGAGAAATTTTGATACTATTCTGTCGGCTACATAATGCAATTTAATATGATTAGCTTTGTGAAGGATAGTCGGATTATTTTACGTTCAGCAATTTTTCAATATCTCCTGATGACGACTAACGATGGTAGTCCAAATATTGAGAAAATAAAACTGTTGATATTAAAAAATAAGATCAGTCTTTTAATCAAGGACCTTGACTTGAGCCAAAGAAAAAAGAATAAAATTCAAATTAAATTAAATAATGGTAGTTTTTTAAAATGGAAGCATCTAATTTCTAATTTAGGACTTGGTAAAGTAGATGTTATAAATACAATTTTGCGATTTTTTTATTCCTTTGCTAAAGTATAATGAATAAAATTTTTTCTGTATCTTTCTCCACCAGAGTTTTGTTACCGACCTAAAATAAATATCTAATTGCATTAGAAAAATATTTTAAGCGATAAACATTTAAAGGTAGTTTTTAACATAATAACCGTTTCTTAGCTTAAGTCATGGTGAGACGTACTTACCCGCAGATGAAGGAAAGATATGATCATTATGGAGATAATGTTCAAAAAGTCTCAAAAAATATTTCATGTCAAATAAATTAAAGCAGCAGCACTTTCAAAATTAAAGCTTCCTTTTCTAAACTCCAAATGACCACCGCTTGATAACTTCATTTATAATTCTCTTGTATTGAAATATGATTAATGATGTTGTGTTCAAAACAAAACCTTTCCAGCACCGCACCCGAAATGAAACAATTTGTTCAAAGCCATGTTAAACACCCACCCCCAGAAAAAAATTCCCACACCAATTCATTTCCTTATACCTCCTCTCATCTCTTCTCCTTCTCTCTCTATTTTGCATTTGGTGATAATGTTATAATCCTCTTCATTTTTATCTTACTGTCTTGTGTGTGTGTGTGTCTCATTTCAATACGACCGACCACGCCCCTATAATGTTTTTTGTCGAAAGACAAAAAAAGGAATTAAACCAGAACAACATAACCGCAGCAGCAGCTTCAACGCTCAAGGCCTACGGCCATGCCAAATACACTCAAAGAAGTTTCAGATGCTTTTGCGATGCTGATGCGTATTCGTTGTTGTCGTTCACAACTCTTTGAGCGATATTTGCATCATCATCACATTAAGCCTAAGGGTAAGTTTTTAACTACAGAGTGCCACAACGGTCTTTCAGCTACGAATAGATGAAAGCATAAATGGCAGAACAGGAAACCAACAAGCTACAACGGGCCGGAGGGAAACGGAAAACGCACCCAGCAAAAAACCGGCAAATTACTTTGAATATTAAAAACTTTACAAGAGAACTTCAACAAACGCTTACACATGAATACCGAAGACAAAAACCATAGCAATATAACCGAACATATGAGCAAATCTACTTATACTCGTACATGGGAATGTTTAAGTAAATGAGTGTCAATGTCTCTCAATGCTTTCGTGTATGTGTGTCTGTGTTTGATGCTGGGAGTTTGCTGCGTTGGCGTTTCTTCTGCCAGACATTTACATTAACACACATTCACACTTGGAGTTTATGATGAACCGAAGAACAGAGTAATCTCTGTGTGATATTAAATATGTAACAGTTTGAACGACATCAACAGCAACTGTTGTCACACACACTCTGACACACAAGCACCCACTGTCACACACACACTCTTATTGCTGACGCACAGCCCCAATCCCCCAGTCACCAAAAAAAAACGAACTCCGAATTATTTTCATACAACTCACAGAAATTGCTCTGGCGGCAATGCTGCAGTAAAGCGTATTTTACCTAAATATCATATAATTGTTAAGCGGGGGTGGTATAATAAGAGAGAGGATTATCCTGTGGAAAGGGTAATACAAAATATTCAAACTTAAGGATGATTACTGTTCAATGCCGTATCGAATTGGTAATTGTTGGAACTGCGATAAGGTAGCAGGGGAAATATTTCAGGAAAATAGTTCACTGGAAAAAATCAATATGGTCCCTTCTGAGGGGATATTCGCAAATAGCAGCTTGTCTTTATAAAGATCCACTTCCTTAGTTGTAGTATTAAATTTGCTAAAGTATTATGAATAAAATTTCTTATACTGATACCTTCATTCCATAGTATGTGAAGTGGACTTGGCAAGCTTTAAGGTCCAATTCATTTTCCAAATTGCATATATTCAATCAAAATTTGGTATTTATCCGTCGACCCAATCCAAAGTTTTTTCACAAAACAGTAGAGGTCCTTCGGTTTGAATAATTATTAAGAACTCCATCCAATTAAAAAAATTCCATAAAAGTTTCTTGTTTTGTAATGGAGCTATCGATATTTAAAATTTTTCATTATCCTCACCACTCTCAATAGACCTTCCCTCCTATAATCCAGCATAATATTCTGTGACGGGTGTTAAGTACGCTCTCTCTGTGTTATATGTAGAACCACGATTGTTTGCAATGCAAAGTATTAAAGCGTAGCGAGAAATTGTGAAGAGCCCAACAAACGAAGAGCAGAAGGGGTAAAAATACAGAGAACCTTAATGTCATATGTTATGCGTGCGTGTGCAAATGTGTGGGTGCGGGTTTTTTCCGAAATGGAGCTACAACAAAAATAAAATTTAATATGTCTTAAACGGTTTAGTATCGCTTTGTGCATATGTGTAAGTATACGAATGCCGCTTTAGAAAAACGATACTTCTTCATTAAGACAATCCAAGTATTATAGACTTCTTCGTCTGCAGACAGTAACTGAAAATTGAGAAGTTTTTGTTTCTTTTGGGGGGAGGGGGAATGGACCGCCTGCGCATGTTGTGATTATTTCCAAGAAAATAATTAAAATGTTAATAAGTTTACTTGCAAAGACGACGGTGTTCTGTCATGAAGCGTAATGCCAAAATGAAAGAGTAAAGTCGGGTGAGGAGGGGTGGGAATGGAAAACAATAAGACATAGACATGGTTTCCGCAGAAATTTCAAATCCTTGGTAATTGTTTTCACGAAGGCAACACGAAAATCGACTTAGTGCAGAGAGACAAAACAACCCCAGAAGCTATTGACAAAGTAATAAATAAGAGTAGCATCAAAAAGGAAAATGTTGTAATTTAAATTTTCTTAGAAACCTACAATTTAATAGCATTTTATTTAAAATCTGAATTAAGAGCTAAATAATAACTACTATTTTCCCTTCTCTCTTACAGATTTATCTTCACTTTCAATAAAAGGAAAAAGTTCCCCTTGAGAAACTTTTAAAACAAACACAGACTGATCGTCGTCTCATAAATTCCACAAAAAAACAGGTAAGTCTTCAATCATTGTTCAAACTAATCATATTTTCCTGCTTTTTGTTTTTATGTATAAATAAATCAAATTAACTAGAATAAATATAAACAAAGAAGAGCTCTGACCTGATTTGTGTCCCCCCCCCCCCTCTTTTGTAACCATTCGACCATACAAACTTAATACATAAATAGGTATGATGAGCCAGCGCCAAGTTCCTACACACTTCGTATGGTTTTCAAAGTTTTGATATGATAATGCACGACATTTCCCATACACACCTATGTATGTGCACTGTTCGCTTAAGCGTTCCTTGCGTTCTCTGTCGTTTGTCTTTCGATGATTAAAGGTGGGCCTGTCATGGGTATCTTTGCCAGAAATGATAGATTAGTAACACCCAACATTATTTTTTTTTCATTTATCCACAAATGAGCGCTAATATCGTTGAATGATAGTAACACCTATAAAGTTTGTAAAGGGGAAATTGTTAAAGCATAACATTCAAAGAAAATCAAAGTGAAGTTAAACCAATAAAGTTATAACGGGAAGATATTAGGGCGGTTCCTGAGACATAGGGTATTTGATATTTAAACTGTACTATGAATGTATATATTATTTTTTGAAAATGTTTGGATCCTCCTCAATTGAAAAGCCCCTGTGTAGGGCAAGCTTGGTGTGTAGGGCAGACATCGAAATAATTCCCATTGGGATATGACTCATTACCAGTTCTGACACATCTTTGATGAACTGACTGGATCCTAGTCCAATTTAAAGTAATGTATATAGTTGTATTAAAATTTATTTATATTAATTTACTCCTCTATATTTATGAATCGTAAAATTACATTTGCTAAAGTATTATGAATACAATTTTTAATATTTTCTATATTTGTATGGTTCCTCTTCAATTGAGCAAGTCTGGTATGAAGGGAGGACATCTAACCGATGGATGATCTAACTGGATCTAAGTTCAATGTAAACTGATGTATATATAAGTAATTATATTTATTACAATTATTTTATTCACTGCTAGGTGTCGTCCATATTAATGAATTGTAAAATTACACTTGCTAAAGTATTATGAATAGAATTTTTAATATAATACGAACTTCTCAAATGTTTGTCACACTTTGTGCTCTAATTTTGATTTATGTCCAGCATTTGTAATTTCCATTCTTATCGGCAGCGAATTTCAAATTTTTTAATTTGATACCTTTATTTTAGGGACATTTTTAAATTCTATATATCAAAATTATATTTATCCAAAATTGTGTGGTTATCCGTCTACCCAATCATAAGTTATGTACAAAACAATAAAGTTCATTCCGTTTTCATTATAAAGAAATTCTATATGAATTAAAAAATTTACAAAAAACTTGCAAAGCTTCTTCTGAAAAACTACCTGCTTCGACTTGGAATGTTTTTTCGCATGTTTTGGAATGGAGGTATTGAAATATATATTTCCCTTTATAGACATAGCTGAACTTTTTTCTCGAATTTTTGAAAAATTTGATTTGGATCAAGTTAATTTACCGGAATGGCGAGAAATGAATGTACTTTAGGGTTGAGATTACTGCTGATCCACCCCTACCACTCTTATTCATTTAAGGGGATCTTCAATAAAACATCGATATACTCTGCTCCGCTTCGACCTGGCCTAGCCGTTTGCCAAATAATGATTACACAGCTCTGCATCAAGTCACTGGTGATGACGCAAAAGTAACATTCTGTAATATTTTGTTTTTATTTGGGTACTAATTAATTTATTGAATGACCTTGTTTGGGCAATTTTCTTAAAGATTCTATTTATTTTAGTTAACTGATTCAAAAAATACCCTACTTTTAATAAATAGCGCTTTTGCCATTCGGGTTCAATTCCTAATTACAATAATTCAGATTTTCGAAATAACGTTTAATTATTATTATATTGCTATTTTTTAACTTAATGTATGTATGTAAGTATTTCAACTTTGATTAACAGAAATATTAAGGGATGTACTCCGGGAATTTTTTAGAAATTTATTTAAAATTTGCTAAAGTATTATGAATAGAATTTTTTACTTTTGATTCTGTGTCCAGCTGCATCCTTATATAGGGTCTTTCATTAAGCTTCCTATCTTCAAATTTAAATCAAACAATGTTGGTGAGTTATCATCGATCTTTATTCAATGGGGTCACATCGCATGATCTCTGTATTCAGTTCACATCACCTACACATGAGATGACCATGCCCTCAAATCGCTCGTGCAGAATGTCCAATGTGGCATGAGCAGTGTGGTACGTAGCACCGTCCTGTTGAGATCACATGTCAAATCGCTCGTGCAGAATGTCCAATGTGGCATGAGCAGTGTGGCACGTAGCGCCATCCTGTTGAGATCACATGTCGTTGGTGCCCATATCATCTAATTCAGCCCAGAAGAAGTTGGTAATCATGTTCCTATTGCTCTCGCCTTAACGATGACGGTCTGGCCAACGTTGTTCTCAAAAAATCCACACCAAACAGTGACTCTTTTGGGATGCATTGGACCCTCTTGGATCTCATGTGGAAAAAAAGAAGTTCACTTTAACTAAGTAAGACCGAGAGCAGTAAGATGAAGAGCGTTCCAAAAGCACACTCATGCTTACACGCTTATCTACACAATACAGGACCGGGCTTCTCAGCGGGGTTCTGCGCTGCGGCTCCCTAAATTTAATTCCCCGGTTTTATTAAATTTCGAATTTTTTAACTCTCAACGGTTCCAAAGGAGTAGGAAAGGAAAGGCGATGGTACAATTCCCATTTTATAAATTACCGGAACTGACACATCATTGAAGATTCGACTAGAAAACCACCAGCAGATACATGTCAAGTACATAAGTTCTGTTATTGTTGGTGTCGATCCATTGGCTTAGGTTGGGTTTCGTTTAGGATGGCAACTTGTGTTACCAGATTACATAGACCAATTGAGGCCTCTAGTGTTATATGATTCACATCGAAACCAACCAGTTTGACACATAAAGTTATATCGGGTCCGTCAATAAGAGCGCTACAAAAGTTTTTTTAAATAAAACAAAAACGGTTTTGGACATCAATGAAGTTCTTTATTCCTGTGAAAGTACGTTCGATGCCATTATGTATGGAACTCGATTTCTTTTGCATGGCTACCACGGGCACGCTTGCAGAAGTCCAGACGCTGAACCCAATTTTCGACGGTTTTCAAGCATAACTCGGCCGATACTGCTGCAATTTCACGTTCGATATTCGTACGAAGTTCATCAATCGTCGCTGGCTTCTTGGCATAGACCATAGACTTGACGTAGCCCAACAGGAAATAGTCTAACGGCGTCAAATCGCACGACCGAGGCGGCCAATCGACTGGACCATTTCGTGAGATACAACGTTCTCCAAACTTGGTTTCCAATAAATTGATTGTGGCATTCGCTGTGTGGCTTGTGGCGCCGTCCTGTTGGAACCACATGTCCTCCAAGTCCATATCATCCAACAGGGGCCAAAAATATTCGGTTATCATTGAAAGGTAGCGATTCCCATTCACAGTAACGTGCCGGTCTTGATCATCACGGAAGAAGTACGGCCCAATGACGCAGCCGGCCCATAAACCGCACCAAACCGTAATTTTTTCGGGATGCAATGATGACTCATGGAGTACGTGTGGATTGCTGTCTGATCAATAACGCATATTTTGTTTATTGACGAAGCCATTCAGCCAGAAATGAGCCTCATCGCTGAAGATGATTTTTCGCGCTCTTAACGTTGAGGCCACTGACTCCGAATTTTGGTAGTAAATTTCAATAATTTCGACTCGTTGTTGGCTCGTATATCTTTCCATCATGAAATGGCAAACCTTACTGAAGAGAAATGTCAAAAGAGCGGCAAAAAAATATGGCGTCGTTTGCTGTCCCTGTCGGACTACTTTTGTAGCGTCCCCCTGAAAAACCCTTTATAATAATACGAATATGGGTAGCGACAACACCTATCAGACTTCCTGGAAAGGCCGACCCAGTATATACAGACGTCATTTACTCAATGCAGGGCAGTAACAAAGCAGGTGCTCAATGCTCTCCACTTCCTCCTGATATCCACAGCTTCCGGTCAGGGCCTTCATAACTGACACTAACGTAGGCAGCATTTTCCTCTCTAGTGCGAGGAGATATTTTGACCTTCTGAAGTCATATCTTGGCCAGATTTTTTAGATACCCAAAAAGTGTATCTGATCTTGTCCTAGCAAGTTCCCCGGGATATCACTATGCCCAGGTACTCATATGAGCTACATGTTCAACTGCAAATGCATCTCGTTGTGAGATCTGCGGCCACTTGGCGACTTGGATTCAAAAATGTCTATTGAACACATTTTTAAAATAATTAATCTATGTACATATATTTATTATCCAAAAATCACGAACACCCCTAATACGTTCTTGTTTTACCCAGCTTTTACAAATTAAATAGAGAATTTTGTTTACTGTCTCTTTTCAATGCAACTTTTTTCGATATGCATACCGAGTTAATTTCTTTTCGACTCGTTAAGGAAATGCAGACATACTCGAAAAGCGAAAAAACAAATATCATAAAATGACACAAAAGAAACGAGTTTCATTTCAAACGAAATTATTATTTATATGAAAAGATAAGATTTTTAAACGCACCAAGCACGCAGGGTGTTATTGAAAGCGGATTTGATTGAGATCATAAAAAGCCAGCCAACCATCCAGTGAACTGGCCAACTGGCAGCAGCAGTCAGCAGTACAAAACCTCAGGGAATGAATGGGTGATTTTTATAACTTTTTCCAAAGGGAATCAAAACAATATTTGCTTAAGTCTAAATCCATACAATAAACCAAACGACGACAATGGACGACAAGCAGCATAGGTAAGTGAATGAGTGATGGGGGAGAGATGGAAAGCTAAAGATAAAAGCGGCATGCGAGTAGTGTTGTGTTGTGTAAGCGCGTTGAGCGCAAGGCGCCATTAATCATTTATTAAACATATGACAAATGAAAAGTAAACAAACTGCGAGAAAAAAACGCGGCATTATCAAGTGAACCTTCGTAGTGGAGCAAACATTTTATTTCGGGGTAACGGTCTGGTCTGTGGAAAAAAAACAGGAAATTAATTTAAAAGGCGATTTTCTAGTTTTGTTTGTTTAATTAATGGTTGAATTTGAGAAACTCCATGAAATCGCTATTATGTCAAAATATTGCCAAAACACACTCGTGATTATTAAAATGCAATTCACACCTCATTTATATGTTAACTAATAACGCCTGCTGCTTCAGTTTTGTCAGTTGTAGAGTTGCATGGACATGCAACTCTGGCCACATCAGTTGTGCAGTGGGGGAGAATTTCTGCAACGATGTAACGAATAAATTGGACAACTGGATTAAAAAATAAACCATAATGAATTTTAAAATGGAGAGAGATTGAAGCTTTTATAGAAGACTGTAGTAAATAAGTTATTGACCAATTCGGAGGATGCTAATGAAGGATCGACGAACGAAAGATGCATAGAAAATGGAAATATCACATGGACGAGATGACAACACAGCACATCTACTTATACTTTGCTGCAATTTTAAGACGACACTTCTTAAAATTAAACAAGAATAAAAAATTCTATTCATAATACTTTAGCATTACTTTTCAAGGTTTTACAAATTCGCAATGCCTTAGCAGATTTATTTTGTAAATACCTAATTACCCTATTAAGGAGGGTAGTTCCACCAAAAGTACACAGGGGAATTAAAATGCTAAAAACTTTAATACAGCGGCTATTGCTAGAAAGACTAGATCAATTTGTATACTTGCTCTATTGGAAGAAAAATAAATAAATTATCTTTTTATTTCCCAAAATCGAACATTTCTCCCCCACTGTTTGTCTTGATGTTGCTTGCACCACAAGATATACAGCAGCAATTTCTTGTTGATGTTAACATTATGCGCAGAAGTTGCATTAGTTCATGTTGCATGTCGAGGCAGCAAAAAAAACACATTACTGCTGTGGCATTTTTGGATTGTTGGCAAATATGCTGTTGACCGGGTGCCCCAAACAAAATTTACAAATCTATCAACACCACGTTGTGGGGCATACAATTAAACAGTTACCGCAAATATATAGACAGACATAGAAGCAATCGTACAAACATAGGCAATTCAACTAAAAATTGTATTTAATTTTAATTGCCACAGCACGTTTTTGGAGTTGAGCGTATTGTGTTTATTTTTTTTTTGTTTTAATTCCTTGCTGCTGGTGGTGGCTGATGATGGCGTTGAGTGGTGTTGTGGTTGGCGTTGCAATTTTACAGCTTAGCCGCCGCCATGACCCACCACCACAACAGCGGCCACCACCACCATCATCATCATCTCAAACCCACCAGCAATTCTTTACAGTCACGAGCGTACATTATGGTCTAAGAGTCGTATTTTCTTCTCTCTGTTAAATCAAAATCATATGGAACAAGTTAAGTTATGCCCCTTAAACATACCAACAGCATACCCTCAGCAATACCATAACACCAGTCGTCTCCGTCCTCCCCAACTTTAATACATACCCGGGTGCTGCTTTGTCATATGAGTGGATTACCAAGTACGAGTACATTTCAAGGTTACCCTCTACACCACATACTCTGACGAGGCGGGTCGACATGAGAGTCTGGATTCTGCAAGCGGGTCGTTCGATTCGATCCAAGTTGCGCGCGGTGGTATATGATCATGATGCCTTCGAAACTTGTTTTCAGGGGCATGCGCAACAGACCGTCATCGACAGGCATCTCATGGCATACAACATACATTTTATTAGCGCAGCAAATTGCCTTTCCTTCAAGAAAAAAATAATATTATAAAAAAAATAAAAAGCATTTAAGTACCCGCCAGTACTTGCATATATGGATAGTGAGAAAAAACGCCGGTTTTAACTTCAACCAGGGATGGAGTTGGCGAGGTGTTGGAATTCGAAATTGGGTAAGCTTCGTATCGAAAATAATTAACACTGAAATCTATTAATTTCAATCTATAAATTTTGAGGAGAGTATTGCCGGAGTTTATGTGGAAGTCTATCCAAAATGTTTAATTTCAAAAGTGGTTCAGATTTGCAAACTCCTTTAATTAATGCCCACCACAAAATTGAGGTAGACACCAGGCGATGAAACTCTGCGTCTATTGATACCATGTATGATCCATTATGATTTCAGATGTTTCTTATTCTTCAGTGTGTCCGTTGAGCCTACAGCTCCGATGCCTTGATGAAATCAAAAGTATGTATGGATCGAACCATTTTAGTTTGTCTAATTCCAGAATGCAAAAAGAACCAGTATTGTTTTTTCGATGCGATAAAAGAAGTAATAATAACAATAATTCTTTTGGAACTCTTTATATAAGGCAACTGAATAAATAATCGTCACGTGTATCCTTAGGCCTAGCTACAATGAGATTCTGCATATACATCCTCCCTATGGGGATTGATTGAAAGGATCTTCAGCAGCTAACGCTTTGTGTTAAACCACAGCTGCGGCGAAACTTCCCTTTGGGAGCTTTATCAAAAGACATTGACGCACCATGACCACCCATGGTACCACATTTCCCAGATGGTCTCTCATCATACCTCATAGTCGAAACTCACCCAAAAATGGATCTGAAAAATTCTATTTATAATACTTTAACAATATTAGGGTGACCAGATCAGATCATTTAGTCGCTAATTTGAAAGTAACTAGCAGTGAATCTTTACTGGAAGAACTAACGTCTCCTCGTGCAGGTGGCAGCATTCTGGCAGGTCTGGATATATTTTATGGTCAAAATTCGAAAATTGTTTCCAAAACTTTAAATGGCATCAGAGCTTTCAGAATCCTGACATAACAATTCTCAAAAATGCACGAAATAAAGACAAAAAACTGAAAAATTCTATTATGAATATTATAGGGTGATCAGATAGCAACGATAGGAAAATTTCCAGATTACGCTAATTTGGATGATCCCTCTGTTGACATCTCAAGAGGAAATGTTTTGAAAGTAACTCGCTGCGTGTCTTCACTGGGATTACTTTTGCCTTCTCGTTTGAGTGGTCGACAGAGGACATCTGCAGGGCTGCATTCGGGCAGGTCTGGAAATATTCCCACACTTGCGCTGCGTAGTTCACAACTGACATGGTCCTACAAAAAGTTAGAATATTCTTGATCACTTTTTTTTTCAAAAATTCGAAATATCTTTCCAAAACTTTAAATGGTCATATCTCGTTAAATAAGGCTCACACAAAAAGGGATCAGGTAATTCATAAATCTGCCAACATTTCTTAAAAAATCACGAAATAGAGCCAAAGAATCTGAAAAATTATATTCATAATCATTTTGCAATATTATGGGGTGATAAGATAATAAAATAGGAAAAAAAATCCAGATAAGTTAATCGCTGACCACAGCCGACCAAAACTCGTTAAATAAGGCCCTCGAATATTGAAGGAATATTCCTGATTACTATTTTTTTGCCAAAAATTCGAAATTTCTTTCCAAAACTTTGAATGGTCATATCTCGCTAAATAAGGCTCATTCAAAAGTGGATCAGGGCTTGTAGAAACCTGCCATAACATTTCTCAAAAGTGCACATAATAAAGACAGAAAAATCGGAAAAATTCTATTCATAATACTTTAGCAATATTATAGGGAGACCAGATAGTAACGCTAGGAAAACAAATTCAGATCAGTTTGTCGCTAATTTGGATGATACCTCCGATGACATCTTAGGAGGAACTGTTTTGAAAGTAACTCGCAGTGAGTCTTCACTGGGAGGACTTTCGTCTTCTCATGTAGGTGGTCCACAGTCTGGATATATTCCCACTGGTTTTACTCACACTGGCGCTGAGTAGTTCACAACCGACTAAAACTTTTATCGTTAAATAAGGTACTTAGAGCAACATGACTATTTATTGGTAAAAAATTCGAAATATCTTTCCAAAACTTTCAACGGCGATATCTTATTAAATAAGGCCCTTTGGGCAAAACTAAGGTATATTCGTGATTGCAGAAATTCTGGTACGAATATTCGTGATAACTATTTTTTCGAAAAAAATCTAAATGTTTAACTTTAAACTGTTATATCTCGTTAAATAAGGCGCCTAGGCCAAAAATGACGAAAAAGCGAACTTCTATCTAAAACTTTAAACGGTCATATCTCGTTAAATAATACTCCTAGGGCGAACATTCGCGATCACTATTTTTCTTTCCAAAACTTTAAACGGTCATATCTCATTAAATAAGGCCAGAAATTCGTGATCACTATTTTATGAGCTTCTGAAATATATAATAACACTAAAATTACTATCTGGTCACCCGAAACAAAGGATTATAATCGAATACTCTTCGAACATTGATTGATTCTTATGGTGATTTCGATTCTGAAAAAAATGTTGCCCCGTCGACGAGAATACTTAAAAATATTTGCCCTTTTTAGGTCGAACTTATGTAGTCCTTTAGATTAACCATCCCTAATTTTTCAAAATTCCAAAATATGGTATAAAAGTCCAGTTTTCGGGAAAAGGGCAACGAAAATGTTGCACTTTATTGCAGAAACGAAATCGGCATTAGTCTCTGAGTAACTGTGCTTGGAATCTGTGTAAGAATAGGTAAATGATTCATTTACCTATAGCTATTGCAGTGTCAAAACACATTTCTCCCTGACAGGTTCTTCTAAGTCTTCTTTGACATCAGATTTCTCAGAAAAATTCACGTTTACTAGACATCTTTTGAATGAGCACCTAAGCTTCCCAGTCTCTTGTTTATTCATTCATGGGTTGGGAAGATATCTTACATCTGATATGTAGGTTGGGATTAGAAGCTATGTATGGTTTCGAACTTATCGAGGATGATTATCGCGAAGCATGTTTCTTCCATTTATCGTAAGCAACCGCTCTTCCCAACTACAAACCACTTTGCTGCCCATCCCTTCTGAAGCTTCCAATATGTCCAAGCCCCTTACAAAAAGGCCCATAGATTGAAAATATTCCCTTATCTTTGAAAACCGAAAGCTAACTGCACTAATCCACTCCCACAGAATGTGAAGTAATTATACGTGTTTCCCCAAATTTTGTTAACTATAATTAAGCACCACTCACAACCTACTGCCACCTCCGTCTCTGCCTTTAGTGATCGCGTTAACATTACATTTTGTATACTTATCATAGTTATCACAAAGCCTTTAAGCCATCACAAAGTCGGTTTGCATTCAAAGCCAACTGCAGGGCGATCTTATCACATTACGATGATGATGCCGATGATGCTGACGGTGATGATGGTGTGGTTAACGTATTTTTTTGTTTATTGGTACTTGATGTTACGACGTTACGTTGTTTCTCGTTATCCCTGCAGTTACAGGGAGATAAAATCGTGATTTCTTTCTTTCATATTCCGGCGATCGCATATGAAGCAAATTTAAATTGTAGGAATATGTACGTACGAGTATATCCATGACCATTACCTGGTTTTGATGTCTTAGCCATTTGTCTGTCCAGTCTTCTCTACATGTTTCCTCCACAGCTTATTTCGCTGTATTATAAATGTTTGATCATGATATAGCATTTATCTTAGCCACTTGGGTTGTGGCTATTTGTTAGGGTGCCAGCCACCAATGAAAGAAAGGAAGGAGGAGGAGGAAGAGTTCCAGAAGACCGCGCTGTTTGGGGGAATAGCATATGCTGACAGACCTCATGTGGTCGTTAGTAGTTTAAAGTAGTAGTAGTCGCTTATTTGAGCACATGATGGACAAGCATATGGAAAGCCAATTTTAACTTAATTAGTTGCACGTTGGCTCTGCTGTCTGGTTCATGGAATAGTATAGCAAAGTTTGTGGTAGACCGGTTTGTTGGTGGGTTCTTTGTCTGGGATGGCAGGGTATGGATAATGAGGAATTGTTACAGCAAATATATGAAGCTGAACTAATTCTTCACTCCACTCTGAGTGTCAGTATGAGTGGCAAAAAAATGATCTTGAAAATGTATTTAAGTTTGATATTTGTTGCAAGATATATTAATCATGAGAACGGATTATGAAAGATAATCAGCAAGTAATGCAAATTTGTCAGGCTATTCATATGGGACAGGAAAGACAAGCGATAAGGTCAAGATACTAAAAAGGTTGTCAGCAGCTAGACAAGAAAGATTGAAATATGGTAGGTAAATTACCTAGATGGGAGATCATTCGTTTACAGCTCTAGTTGAGCTACATATCTACAGCCACTGAATGAATACGATTTTCTACAGTTTATATACGCTAGACGATATTACTCATGTCCGCCCATACCATAACAATGTTTTGTTGAAAAAACTACCATAATTAAAACCCATGACGCCGTGTGTTAAATTTCACCTACATTTTGCAATTTCACGCTGTTTCGCCATTCTGTCTGTCTGTCTGTGTGTGGATTTTTCATCAAATGAATGATTCATATTTCAGAATTTCATTAAATTTCATTTCATTTCTGGTTCTGTTATTTATTATTATTTAAATTTATTACCATTCGCATATATTAACAATTTATGCAAATTCGCTTTATTTTCCACACGGAGTTCCGGTATAGTAACACTCATCCACCGTTCTTTTGGCATTTGCGCGTTTCACCTCCTACTCCACTCGCTTATTAAGTGGCCAATTTCCTGTTAAAACTCGGAATATATCATGGCCAAAGAAGCAACAGCGAACAAAAAACGGGAATAGAAAGAAATGTAAGGCGAAATACGAAAAGAAATTTAAAAATCCACCTACAAACATTTACACTTTATTTTCCTTAGGTTGTTTTTTGGGCAGCTGCTTGGGGTAAGAGTCTGACTGAAATAAAAACGAAATCCACAATGTGGAATTAAATGTTTTCTGTTGGCTGCTGGTAAAAGAAATAGCAGACATTAGTTTGAGTTGTACACTCGAAAAATAGGTAGTGATTTTTGTGTTAAAATTCCCTTCAAGTGGACCTGTCAGGGACCTGCTGAATAACACAGTCGTCTTGGCGTGGTCTAGGACAGTTATTTTTTGTCACTTTAAGTTCTTGATATAAGCAGTATCGATTGGTTCCTTAAACTCTACTGCATTCGATTGGGGAACGATGGAAGAAGTTTGGTTCTTGGATTGAGATATATTTCAAATAATTTTTAATATGACTAGACTGCAATAAAGCTCCGTCACAACCCTTAATCTCTCATCTATTGTTTACTATACGATGACTCATGAGAAGCTATACAATAATTCCAACTTATTGTCTGAATATTACGCAATATTTGAGGATAGTGGCGAAAAACGATGTAATAAGCCCCGCTGCTCGAGGATGAACCCGCTTACAACACGACTTCGGAATTTGCAGACACGATGCTTCGCCATCTTCTGTTGAGTTAGAATGAAATGAGATCCATGAAATCCTTAATGATCTGAATTGCGACAATCAAAAACTAGCGTTAATCTAGGACCTTTCACGGACCTGCTGAATCCGCTTTTCGTAAAAAAGTATTATACCGTCCTGCCTCTTTATGAACAGTATCAATTGATCCAGGTTTTTAGCTTGTTCACATCATTCCTATACTGAAACTTCATTATCTCAATTAAACAGGAAATTCGTTCCTGTGTGACCTGTCACGGACCCGCTGAATAACACAATCTTCTTGGGATGTTCTCTATACCCATAAAAAGTATTGTAACAGATCGCGCAAAAGTAACCTTTCGATGTTATGTTAGACGCGATTGGCGGTCAGCAGCTAACAGCTGATGCACCGTCTGGACTTTGTACGGAAACATCTTCAAATCTTGTACCAAAATTCGCTGTAGAGACCGTCGACTGATACCCATTTGCGTGGCACGTCGTCTGGTCGATGTCGACGGCGCTTCCATGACATCCTCGGCTACAGCAGCAATATTCTCTGCAGAACGGCTACTCCGGGGTCTGCCACGCCTGGCAGCATCTCGTGTTGTGCCAGTCTCTTCGAGGCGAGCAGCTAAACGTCGCAGTGTTTCACCAGTAGGCGTTGGACGGCCAGGAAATCTGTGCCAAAGTCACCGACCGATTATTGGTTAAATAAATAGTCAGCAATATTCCGCGTTCTGGAGCAGTGTAGCGTAACATTGTTTATTAACGTGTATTTCGCATGTGTTTACTACACAAATGTCAAAACAGAACTGACATTAGGGGCCAATCGCAAAATTTATAGCATTTTCTGATAGGGTTACCTTCCTAACTCTTTATAAACACTATCAATTGATCCAGAATTGCTGCTTGTTCACATTATCTTTAATCCTTAAACTGCATTCGGTTGAGAAACGATGGGAGAAGTTTCATTACTTCGATTAGACATGAAATCCCTAATGATATGAGTTGCGACAATCCAAAACTAAACTACGATTTTTGTTTTCCAATTATTTTTCTGTGGGACCCGTCACGGACTTGGTGAATAACACAATCATCTTGGCGTCTTGGGATGTTCTCTATACCCAAAAAAAGTATTGTACCTTCCCAACTCTTTATACACAGTATCAATTAATTCAGGATTTCTGCTTGTTTAAATCATCCTTAAACTCTAATGTATTCGGTTGGGAATCAATGAATGAAGTTTCATTATTTCGGTTAGCCATATCCCAAATATTCTCTGACATAATGAGATGGCTACATTTCTCGGAAGCAACTGCGATAACAATCTCAATGCAAGCTTCGTCACAATCCGGAATCTTTCGTTCATAGTGGGAAGCGACTCAATAATTCCAACTTAATGAAGCAGAATGTTCTAAGTCGCCGATGTTTTAAGTGCGGAGGACTATGACAGACCCATCGTGGTGTGCATATCATCTAATATTTCGTAATATCTGAAGAGTTATGAGAGGAAACGATAAAATAAGCCCTGCTGCTTGAGAATGAACCTCGTCTAACACTACTTCGGAATTATAAAGCCCTAAGTTCGAAGAGTGATTTCGGATTATAATATGGTCCTCATCTCAAGGAATGCTTTGCCATACAGGTTCTGCAAGTTGATTTTTTCATTTCAGAGTATATGGAATGGAACACGAACCAGGAAATTCTTTAGACTTTATTGATCTCAGTTGCGACTATCGTCCCTGATATGTAATTTAGACTTTGGATGTGAAGTAATTCCACCATTTAAAAATTTTAATGTAATGATTCCTAGCCGTGACGGATCGAAAATAGAGACGGGCACAGGATCAGGGGTATATTCCGATACCCTTAATCTCACCCCTCAGAATCTCCACCAGACTCCCAGATGAATGCACGGTCTTCCAGGCAGAGATCTATGCCATTAACATTGCCGCGAAACAGATTTTGGAAAGAGATATTTCTCCGAAAATATTCAAGATCTACGTCGACAGTATGGCAGCTCTCAAGGCCTTGGACTCAAGAACCATCAAATCACGTTGCACAATGGACTGCTTTCTTTCCTTAACCCATATTCAGGCGCACGAAATCACGCTCTGCTGGGTGCCAGGACACAGCAACATACAGGGCAACGAATTAGCAGACGAATGTGCCAGGATAGGATCCGGTGCGCGAAATGAAACCGCGATCCTGGACGTGCTAATTACACCATACATAACTGCAGGACTGCAAGAACACTTTGGCCATTCATTAATGTGACCCGTACCAAAGAACTGCTGTCCTTCAGGAAGAACACACTTAGCATCCTCACAGAGCACTGCGTGATAGGCAATATGGCTGCTCGTATGAAGCTTCCTACGAAGACTTCTGTAGAAGCTGCTTGGATGAAGAAGAGGAGGAGTCAGTACAGCACTTGCTATGCTCATGCAAAGGACTGCAAGAGTAACGTTTGGCCTATTTAGGGCAGAGGCTCTTCGAAAACCTAGACGACCTAGCAGATGCTCCACTCAAACCTCTTCTCAAATTCATCAGAAAATCTCTCTGGTTTAGTAAAGCCACAAATACAAATGAAAACACGATTAACTAAACCTTCTCTCCCTCTTCCTAGCCTACCAACCTTCAACCATCTTTTCCCTACTCACGGGAAACACAATGGACCGAATCGTCGGCCCGGAGTGAACTCGTCAGTTGTATTCTGACGGGCGTCCCTTTCAACCTAACCTAACCTAATTCCACCAATCCTTCTTATTTCTAAAAACATCCACTGTATCTTAGCTTCGAATGTGTTAATGATCGGAATCATTGTAAGACTAGTTGTGATAGATCCATCGTGACGAACCTCGTCTAACACCGCTACGGAATTATTTGACTGTAATCTCAAAGCTTTGCCATGTTCTGCAAATAGGTTCATATTCCCTTTGGTTAAGCGACAATTCCTACTTACTACTACTGAACATCCACCGTTTCTTAGTCTCTTATGTGCTATAGTGAGAATATCTCCCTTATCATCGTATATTCCATAGTAAATGATGCGTTGAGATGGCGCTGTTTCTTGAAGAAGAACCTCACTTAAGAATCCTACGGACTTATAATATGGTTTTCACCTCAAAACAATATGGTTCTCACCTCAAAACAATATGGTTCTCACCTCAAAACAAGCATCGCCCTATACTCGTATGTTCTGCAACTATTTTTTTTTTGTCTCTGAGTAGCTGGGCGGAGCACGGTTTATTCCTATAGGATAGCATCTGATATTTTATTTCCATGATTTATGATCGCAATCGTTGTTAGAATGGCTCTGACGGATCTATCGTGACGCTCTTATCACTATATATTCCTTAGTCACTAAAGAGTTGAGGTGGAAAACGATGCAACAAGCCCTGCTTATTGTGGAAAAAACTAGCATTTCGATCCTTCGAACTTATAAGGTCATGCATACGAGTATTCTGCAATTATGCTTTTTCTTCTCTGCTTAGCTTGAATCCAGAAAACCTTTCCTTGTCGTTAGCAATTCAATATTCCTTAGTCTCAGTTGCGACAATTCCCACGTCTGTTGGTTAGTCTCTAATGACTTCAGATGGAAAGGGATGCTAAAAATCCTATTTATTTCTACTAAACTTTCCGTGTTTCGCAGTTTCAACGATTCTGCTCATAAGAGGAATAGCTCTTTTAGTTCTATCGTGGCGTTCTTATCATAGAATGTTCCTTCTGTTGGTTAGTCTCTAATGAGTTCGGATGGATAACGAATTGCATATAAATCGTACTTAATAGCTGTTTCTTAGCATACGATGTGTTATTGTCGGAGTTGTTGCAAGGCCCGTTCGGAACGATTCATTGCGGTATAGCCCCGATTTTTAGGAATAGATGAGTTGAGATGAAGGACGCTCTAACCTGAACGACCCTCGCTCAGCACTGATTCACTGAAGTTATCAGGCTCTTGTTGACTCCCGTAAGCTCCGTGATACATATTCTAGATTTGTTCGTCTCAGAGTGATTGGTATGAAACGTGATACAGGAAATCCTTCAGGGGCGTTCACAATCGAATCTCGCGAAATTACCTCTCTCTTATTCTTCTTCCATGGATACTTATTCTATTGCACTGATACTGACTAATGGAAAAAGTCTGCCCCAATTCGGTCTCTTAAGCGCAGTAGTCAACTCGCTTCGTCGTATTTTTTCTCTTGTCATTCGGCAATTATTTAACCTCCGATAATGGAAAGTGACTCAATCAGAGCATCATTTGTAGCTTTGAGAAGTGATGCAAAAATCATACATATTGCATTCTAATATCGCCCGAGAGGACACCAGTAAGTATGTATGTACATATGTATATCTGTCTACGTTAGTGTTCTGACGAGATCGTCGAACAAGCCAGGAGTTTGGCAATTGAATCAATGATTCTTCAGAAGCTATGGAGATGAAGATGTGGAGAGCATTGAGCATTGAACAACATCTGGAAATACTGGAGTCGGCATTTGTTAGAAGTCTGACAGAAGTCCGTCAAACGGGTTGGGTTCTTTGAGAGGAATCTGAGCCCATTGGTCTATGTGAGCTGGTAACTCCGGCTACCAGTTCTACTACTTATAGCGACTGAAAGTTCTACTTATAGCGACTGATCCTGAAATATGTACGACGACTGCGTTTGTTGTGAATTTTTAATCTCTATCAGTTCCGAAACACATTTCGTAGCATTCCACCTAGCTTTTCCCCTTGAGTGTAGCTGGCGTTGGACTAGTTATTTCTAGCAGCAATGTTGTTGCCATGTACTCTGCTTGGTTGGTTGGTTGGATGATGATGTTGCTGTTGCTTGACGGACCGAGACTATATGTCTGCCGGGCTGATTGCTGGTGTCTTACTTGTCTCTCTAAATTGTGCGTATTTCCTAGTAATTTTCACATTACACCCAACAAATGCCGGATGTTCACTCGGTACAAATGAAACACCTTTTCCTGTTCGTACTTCAAATCCGGGATATTCTCTAAGATAGTCGGACAAAAGGTGCGTAGTACTCCAACGACTAAGAACCAGGCTCAGTAGTTCCTCGTGCTCAGGTGATAGATGAGCGGCGAATGGAACAAACAAACAGAACAAAGCAAAGGAAAGCAGAAATTGCTTATTACCGTTTGGGATGTCAACCTCTGATGTTTGTTTTTGTTTTCTTGCAACAGTTCGTCTGTCCGTCCGCCCTTCCATCTTCCACATACGACGAAGTATAAGAGAAAACAGGAACGATTGAATCTGTCTAGTGGCTTGGCTTGTTGCTGATACTACACCACTTTGCGCCGTGAAACAAACAAAACAAAGGAGATGCTGGATACAACTCAGATATCTCGGGATACACGTTACTCTTGTATATAACTGGCGCATTTCCTTTAACGTTTTTTTTCCATCTTCTTTCTTCCATGATACTCGTAGGACTACGTCTGTATCTCTTACAAAGGCGGCTGTGGATGAAATTTGTGGCAGTCAGTAGGTACTTTTAGATGGTCTTGTTGTTTTACGTGCGGATAAATGTTCTTTAATACTGGTCCTGTGATATACGATATACACACATAGCTGGAGCACATGTTTGTTTGCGTCGACACATATATAGGAGAAACTCTAGATTCGAGTATGATGCCTGGTTGTGATTGCTTTTTGGTAATGCGCACACACCGAAAAAGGTGTTTTCACAAAAGGAAACTAGTTTTTTGGGTTGTTTTGGCTGTGATAACCTTTTATGTCAAACTCTAGGTTTGTTACACAAACAACTTTAGGAGGGGATTCGCTAGATAAAGACAGGATTGCATTTTAGAGACATAAACTTATTTAGGGAAATTTAAATGGCTCGCGATATGGCAGGTTATTTTCGATAACATAAATTTGCGCATAATATTTAAAGGTCATGGTGAAGGGACTAAGCAAACCTTTTGGAGAAAATGACAATATTTTTGGGAAATTATCAAAATAAATTCATACTCTAATCGCAGATATCTCACCGAAGCATTCCTGCTTATACCCAGCCGAAATCTACTTATTTCGGAAGCTCTATTTATTGCTATTAAGCATTGTCTAACGAGTTCTTAGGACGATCAGGCGGAATATTAGTGTCTACTATTCCTTATTTTGTGATGAATCGGGAGACATCCTACTTTCAACTACTTCTTCAGTCGCGGTTCCTGCATAAGGAACAATGGAGCATTGGATTGGGAAACGATCCAAATCCATCTTAGTATGCTGTTAGTAGATCCGGTCATCAGTAGGGCCCGGTCGTCAATTCAACTGGTCGTCAATACAACTGGAGTTGTAGCCAGTTTCTTATCGGTATGACCCGACCGTCAAGTCTATTGGTCTTAGGAGTCGTAACCAGAGAAAACTTGAAAAAACTTTTCTGCAAGAGTAAGGGCATGACTATCTCTTTCGCCACTTTGCAGATGCGGCCTAAACTCTCTTGGTTAGGCCACATCAACTGTAGATCTGCGGCAATGAAAGAGGACCAGGGGAACTGCAGAGTCAAAAAGGCTGAGAAGATCTGATCACCTGAGTGTCACATAACCTCTTAATAGGAGTTCTCTAGCTTAGAGCCACGGCTTTCTAAGGGACCTTTTCGCTACTCCAGGGAAGTCGTTGAGTATTGAAAATACAATGTATTTATAATTCATGGAAATGCAATTTAGGACATTTCTGTTTTAGAGTATTTGCTTAGCCAGTTCGCAGGGCTTCAGGAGAGTCGCAGAGTCAAATGGCTTAGAAGACCTGCTCTAGAATCATTCAGAACTTCTTCTCGTGGACCAATTGCTCTATAATCTCTGTTGAGTTCACATACCAAACAAAGATCAATCCCTGATTAATATCAGAATTTGTTCTAAATTAAATAAGCATTGAAAACGCAATATTTTGTAATAAGCTGGAATTAAATTTTGGGTATTTCTGTGTGGGAATATTTGATTAACCAGTTTTTAAGAGCTTCAGGGGAGCCGCAGTGTTTAAACGGCTGAGAAGACATGCTACATAATCATTCAGTACTTCATCTGCTCGACCAATTTCTCGATACTCCTTGTTGAGTGCCACATAACTTCTAAAGCTGGACTTGTCCACGGCTAACAATTGGACCTTTTCGCTAATGTTTTTTTTTTTAAATTTTGGAGAATTTCTGTGTGAGAGTATTTGCTTACCATATTCGCAACACCTCAGGGAAGCCGCAGAGATAAAACGGCTGAGTCGACCTATTCCAAAAACCATTCAGTATCACTCCATACTCTTGGGTTGAGTATCACATACCCAATAAAGATCAATCCCTGATTATTGTCAAAATTAGATTTAAATTAAAGAAGTGACCGTCCTCTGGAATACAGGCATCACGATCTGTTTACCTATACTTCAGCAGCGGCGTTGGGGGCTACAAAAACTAACATGGAATTATTGCGTACTTATTCGCCTACGTTAAGTACCATATACTAAGTCCAGATTTACACTAGAATATTTTTTCAGCAGATTATCCGCTAATTCTATATTAAACTTGCCTCTGCGTTGAGACACGTAATTTTGTTTCGGATATTCCTGTGTGAATTGTTGTTGTTTCAAAGTGCTAGAGAAAAACACAAAACGTGCAGCCTGATATGCCCGAGTACGGGAGAGTTTTTTCCACCCTCTTGCCGACTGCCTCTCTCTCCAACAAAACGCCGATAATCTGCTGAACATTCAGCCAGTGTAAATCGGGACTAAGTAAGATTAATCGGTGATTAATGCGTTGATTTAATTTGCAAATAATTAATAAATGCTTGGGTTTCAAGTTGGGCGCCACAATAAACGAGTTCATCAAAATCAAATGTGGACTAAAGTGGACTAAAAAAATCATATTAAATATATGGCGAATTGATTTCAGGTAATTTGTTTTAATAACTTTTTAAATAAATAAATTTATAATCTCAAATAGGGCAAGGATTTTCGCTTACCAAACAAAAAAACCGTTTCATTTTTGGCAGATACCACAACATCTACTTAAACTAAAAAGTTTTTTCAAGGTTGCTCTTAAGAATTTCGTAATCATGTCGCTCTTAAGAATCTTACTTCTTGTTTTTTTCTCTCCTTATGGTTAGAATGACTTGTCATATCCACATAGATATTTCTTGATACTTTGCCAAGAAATCTATTTTCCAAAGCTAATTTCAGCAATTCATATCTACGTGGCTAACTCTGCTGTCTTTGCCCTGTTTTTCTCCATTTTGGCAAAGATGTCACCGACATTTTGGGCGGCTTTTTAGCAACAACAAGTTAGACCTTTAGAGCAAAACCCCAGAAACAAACCCAAAAAAGCTAAGCCAGCAACCCAAGAATTAAAACAACTAAGAGGATGATGACTTGACTTCATATCTTGCTCTGACTTGTCTTGTCTTTGGCCACAAATAAAATGGAAATTTTTACCAGGGCTTTGAGATTAAGTGTTTTGGCCGCTGTCTCGCTGCGCTGTTGGTGTGTGGTGACCTTAAATGAAAAAATAGCAGACTTTAGCTAAGAGTAGGGAAGGGAGTAATGGGAAAAAATCTCCAAAACATAAAACTACACTTCATTATTTATATTGGAAAATTATAGAGTGCGGTACGGACCGCTTTGCAAAGAACCTGCTGATGCTGCTGCTGCTGGCCACAAGACGCAGTCATGCAAGATGAAGAAGAAGACTGCACAGCGTTGGATGAGAGATTGTGGTTGGGTTTTAAAGGCCACAGAATATCTTAGCCACAAATGACGACAACGTTGTCGGATGAGGATGAAGATGAAGAGACAGAAATGCAACTGCATCATGGAATAAGAAGAAAAATAAAATGAATTTTTATTTCCTCTTGGTTTTCGGTCTTTTGGTTGTTGGCTTGCTTGTTTTTGCCAATTAGACAAAGCCCAGGCAATGCAAGGCTAATGTGTGGCTGCAGTCAAACAACGAAACAGGGAAGAGTTGTTCTACCCGCACCAGCAAATTACATATTCCACAAAGAAGTGGTGTGGTGGTGTTGTCGTCGTCTTCTACTTTAACAAGAAAATTGTTTTAAAATTTTAGCAACTCCGCCAGAACTTTCCCTCATCTGGGAAAGTGATGGTGGTGAATAATTACGGTTCCCTTTTCGGGCTGCATTGGTGTTTGGTGGGCATGTGTTTTTAACGCAAATTTTTAATTTTGCATAAATTTTCTGGTAAAAGTGCCATTAAATGTGACTTTTAGGAAGACACGGGGAGTTTTAAGTGTTGTGTTTTTTTTTTTTTTGGCACAATCGCCATAATATAATCCCGTCCATACTTGAACAGCCAACCCAGTCCGACCATGTGTTGTGTTCTTTTCTCACTCCTCTTGTTGCAAGTAATTTCGGTCTGTTGGCTTGCTGTTGGATTTTATGATTAAAGCGTTTTTAAAAAGAGGGATGATGTGATGGTCTCCCTGTCGTTCGCCGTTCATGGTCTCATGGCAGATTTGTTGGCTATGCTTTAGTGCAACTTGTAGTAGTTAATTGGCTTGAAATTGTTGGAAATAAGTTGCAAGTGGAAACAAATACTGCTGTATCGTGTTGTTTTCTTTATTTGGACTGTGCGATTTTAAGTTTCAAGTGTGCCCATAGAGGAAGACTAGTAGCATGTCATGTGTTTGCTAAGTTCTTGAGTTCACGCTCTGTCTCTTCCGAGTTCTGCATTTTTTTCTCTAGTAAAAAAATTGCCAAATTTCCTTTAACGACAAGATTATTATCAATGGGTAAAGGCTGATATTATGTTCCCATTTCACCGTGAAAATTTGATGAACATTTTTCATCCAGCTTAAGCTTTAAAATTTGAATTTGAATAGAGAGTCAGGCGATGCTGCCAGTAGTTTTTAAGCATATGTAAATCGAATATTATTCTCATTTTACAGTTAAAGGTGGGTTTGTCGAGTGAAAAAGAGTAGTTCATTAAAAAAGTGCATAAAGCAAAAAATACGTGAAACAACAGGTAATCGCATTGAATTGAAATTATTAATCTGATCATAATAATCGCAGGTAATTAAGTGCGCTAGATAAGTCGCAACACATTACATCAACATTTGAGGTGTCACTAATCGCGTTCATGCCATTCGTCTGCGGAACAAATCTCTCCATTACAATACCAAAAACCTAGCTTTGGAGGTTTCTTCGATCTGATATAGAACCTCTAAATAAGAAGAAAAATGTACGTACACGTTATCGATATCTTTTTAGTTATCGGAAGTTAATATATGATATAAATAAAATATAAATATATAGTTAAAAATATAAATATATATAAAAATATAAATATAAAAAAAATATAAACATTGAGCACAAATTTCGATAACTGTCGAGTTATCCAAATGTACAAAGCCAGCTACGCGAACCAAAGTGTTTAGAAGACCTTCGGCCAATGTTAAAGAATAAAAAAACTAAATTGAAAAAATCGATTTTTTTACTTTATTGTTATTTTAGCTTATTTCTTATTTAGCTTATTATTTGTTGTTATATATAAAATTGCGGTGAAAATCGAGTAAAAATTTTCTATAACTTTTGAATTATTATACAATCTTCGGTCAAGGTTAAAAAAGGAAAATTTTAGATAACGACCTTAGTTATCGAAATGGAAAAAATCTGTTTTTTACATTATTGTTATTTAAGCTTATTTGAATGAAAAATTCGAGTAAAAATTGTCAATAACTTTCGAGTTAACATTATAATCCGAAAACTGACTTTTGATAAAGAATGGTTTTAAAGTTTTGAATTAAATCATAATAATCCGACAGCTAATAAATTATCTAAAACCCCGGTGTTAAGAGTTTTCTTCGTGTTGCAACTACTTCACAAAACCGGTGAAAGCCCTATTTTCGTCTTTGAACGCCCAAAATTGGTTTTTAATGTAAAAAGTACCAAAATTTTCTCCCTGTGGTAATGGACATTTTTTTCAAATGGGAATTGTATGCTTTACCGACCGACGCGAGGAAATCCTTCTAGAAATCTCAAACGAAAACCTTTCATTGAGACAAACACTCAAAGCCATGTGAACCCTACAAAAATGTAAATAATGCGAACACACTGATAAAGATAGTCCAGATTCACACTCGGCTACTTTTTCCAAGCAAGTGTCAAAGTTTGTAGGAGAAAGAGGTCGGCGGAAAGAGCTCTCTGTCTCTCTCTCCTACAAACTTTGACACTTGCTTGGAAAAAGTTGCCGAGTGTGAATCTGAACTTACATACATATCAGAAGTTTCTTTATCAGATGACCCTAAAAAGAAGCAATTAAAAGAAAATGATCGAGTGATGCGCAAAAAAAAAACTATTATTCAATAGTTTTTAAAGTGCGAACAGCCGTTGGGAGAACGTAATTTCCAATAGGCATGTTTTCGTTACACCATAGCTGTTTAATTTGTATAGGGAGCTTAGCGATTTTAAGCATTATTAGTTTGCAATAGAATTTGGTGCTTGTGTTCCTGTCTTAATCGAGTACAGTGTTACCAAATTCGACATCCTATATTTCGCAGTATGGCATCTCATTTCATTTGGAGAGATTGTTGTCAATTATTGTGAATTAACGGGAAGAAGAAGAACAAAAATGGAAAATGATGTTAATATTTACAAAAAGAGTGTAAACAATTGAACATAGAATAGTAAATTTATGTTTTATAAATACATTTCACGAATTTTTTGACTGTTTCTCATTGTTCTTTTCTTGCAACTCTTGACACCATTGTTACCAGATAGTTGAAATCCGGCACTTACTGCTTATGCGCCAGTTAGTGGAAGTAAATTGTAAATTCTAGCTTGTAACGAAAACGTGCCTAATGTTTATTGCTCAAACAACTGATTGTAGTGAGGCACCCTAATTGAAAATGCTTCGTTTATCGTGTGTCAGAGATACCCTTAAATTCCAGTGAATTGCGTCCGACGTTTGTCAAAGCACAGAAAACAGTAGGATTAAATTTGAGTTTGACAGACTCCTGACGCATTCACTGGTATTTAAGAGACACCCTCAGTATTCATATGTGCAGATTCACACTTGCAATTTTTTTATGCAATTCTCTTTTGAAGTTGCATTTGCGTTCAGACAACGTATTTTGTTTCTACAATTTTATTTTCGTCGTTCATTAAAATTTATTAAATTCATTAAATTTCTTTAAAATGTATGTCGCACAAATTTACATATGTTGAACCGAGCACAAAACTAAATAAAAAGGAATGCGGAAATGTAAAAAAACACCACTTCACAGCGAAAGAAAACGCAAAACGCATTGCAAAAAAATTGCAAGTACGGAAGACTTTTTTCTCCCCCCTTACCGACTGCGTCCCTTTCCCACAAGCACTGCAATTCAGCGGGGAAAAATTGCAAGTGTGAATACGGACTATCTATTCAGGCTGCATTGCCAACTCTGCCGATTTTTTGCAATATTTTAACTTTTTATGTAAAATTGTATCTTCGATTTTCTTCAAAAATTGTTAAATTTAAGAAACACTTTTTCGGATTTTGAGTTAGTTGTCGTACCCAATATTATTCATAAATATTTGGTGGAAGGTGTATTGAAATGATATTCAACATTAATATATTTTTAAACTTCCATAATACATTCTAAGTTTTCACTATGAGATAATCTACTACGAAATTTAGTCGATTATTTTAATTAGTTGGCAACGACAGATTTAATTTCAATGGGCATCTCGATTATTTCTATCAGTTTTCCACATTGAAATAAAAGCTGAATAAATTTTGTAGTTGCCACAGGATGTAAAATGAAATTTTCACGAGTTTGAAATAAAGGGCATCTCTTAACTACCGGTGAATTGCGTCCGGCGTCTGTCAAAGTGTTGTTTACCGGTATTTAAGAGATACCCAAAAGCTGAATAAATTTTGTAGTTGCCACAGAATGAAAAATGAATTTTTCACGGTTTTTTAAAAGCTTTCGGATTTGATTTATAAAAAAAACATAAAATTTAGAGCCATGTATGAAATATTTATTTGAGTCGATAGAATGGTCTATATAATTCAATGTCTATATGATTCATATTTAAAGATTAAAAACAATGTTTAAATGATAAAAACACGAAAACAGCTGAGCTGCCAAAAACAGTGTTGCCAAAAAATCACCCATTAGTTGTCTACCATTTAGAGTGAAAATAAATATATATTTGTGATAGTATTTTCCAATCGTTACGAAATCTTTAAAGCTTACTTTGGCAGAAATGTTCAAATTAACTATTTAGGCATTATTTTGCAACTATTCAACACTAAAACAAACATGTGTCAACTGATCGCTTGAGCTCTACGTGCAATTCAGAATAAAATAACAGCGTTTATATTTAATGTATTAATATCTATATTTCTTAGAAAAGCAATTTCACAACAATCGCTATTGCGCACTTAGATAATATGTCAAGACGGCGTCGTTTGTGTCAATCAACTGCCAATTCATAAAAAGAGCAACACTGCATCTGTCATCGAGCATGCGCAGTGTTGTATCATTGAGCATCCGCCATTTCATCGCTTGACAGCTCGGCCAATTCTGACTTGGAGTCGTCCTCGACTTCACCATCGCCCATAATATCCAGTTCGGGGGAGACATCACACCACCGTTTCATCTTATCGGAGCTATATACCGAACAGAACTTGCGTGACGTGATATTCATTCCTGGTATATCCTCGATCAAATATCGGTCGTTTCCAAGTACCCGAGAAACAACGTAGGGACCGCGATATTTAGATTCCAGTTTGCGTGATTCACCCGTAGATTGAGGTTCATTCTGAATAAGTATGAAGTCATCCTCTTTGTATACGGTAGGATGGGCGTGTTTGCTGTCAAATCTCTTCTTCCATCGTTCTCGTTCTGTTCTGATGTTGTCCATAGCAAGTTTTCGCTTTTCAATGATCACTATGTCATCAGGCGCTATATCATCCTGTACCGCAGCAAGCAGGCGGTTCTGTATTACATCGATAGGTTTATAATCAAAAATCAAATCATTCGGGCTGAAGTTTGTCGTCGAGTTCTTCGTTGAATTGATCAACCATTGTAGTACGTGTAAGGACGTGTCCCAATCTTTCGGCTCTTCGGTGGTAGTCCGGAGAAATGACAAAATTGTTTGGTTGATGCGTTCAACCTGGCCGTTGGCCCTGGGCGTGCGTACGGCATTTTTAATATGTTGAATATTGTTATTGTTGCAATACTCCTCAAACAGTTTAGATGTGAATGCAGTGCCACGGTCCGATATGATGCGACGGGGCAATCCGAAATAGCCAACAAACTCGTTCAGCACATTTATTACTGGAGCGGACTTGGTGTTACGTACTGCCTTTATCACCACAAACTTCGTAAAGGCGTCGGCCATAGCCAGTATATGAGTATATCCACGCTTACTCTTAATAAACGGTCCCAAATGATCGATATGCATTTGACGAAAGGGTAATGGTTCGAGATCACCATAATGCAAGACGCCCTCTGGCCTTCCACCTTTTGCCTTATTGTAGCAACACTCTGTACATGCCTGTATGTATTCCTTCATATACTTCCTCATGGAGGGAAACCAAAAAGTCTGTTGAACTCGCTCCAGACTTTTATCAAGTCCAAAATGTCCACTGTCGTCATGGCACAATTTGGCAATTCGCCAACGAATAGCCCTTGGTATTACAAATCGTGGACCACTCTTGGTCATACGGTATAGACGATGACCCTTCAAAATATATTCAGATTTCATTTGTTTAGCCTGCTCAGACTTCCGTTCATCACGTAGGATCAAAATAATATTCCTCAACTTCTCGTCTTTGAGCTGCATCGTGAAAATCCAATCATCAGTTTCGAGTTTTACGTTCATAACAAATCCTGCAGGCTCTGGTTCAATTGGAGGTAAATCGGGCGATCGACTTAAAGCATCAACATGCGCCATGCGCGAACCCTCACGATGAACGAATTTACAATCGAATTCGAGCAGTTTCATTAACCATCGTGCCACTCGGGGTAGAAGCTCTTTTGTTGTCTTGACCTTAGTTATTGCTGCACAATCAGTAATAACATTAAATGGTTTGCCAAGCAAATAAATACGAAATCGTTCCAAGGTATCCACCACTGCTAAGACCTCGAGCTCGTAGCTATGATACTTCGCCTCAGTCTCCGAACAGTGACGACTGAAATAAAAAACTGGATGCCAACTACCATCACTACTTGATTGTAGGAGAACGCCGGCCAATCCCAGGCTACTTGCATCCGTATGCACTTCGTGTTCTCGTGATAGATCGTATATCTGAAGAACGGGCTCACTGCTCAAGACCTCAATTAATTTCCTGAATGCCATAGACTGTGGCTCGCCCCAGTGAAAAGTATTTTCTTCGCTCTTTCTCGTCAGCTTCGTAAGGGGTCTCGATATATTGGAATAATCTTCCACAAACTTCCGGAAGAAATTCGTAAGTCCAAGGAACCGTCGAACCTCCGTAACATTATTCGGCTGCTTAAAATTCCTTATAGCGCTTACCTTATCTTCACCTGGCGAGATACCAGCGCCGCTAACGATATGGCCCAAATACGAAATTTTCTCGGACAGAAAAGAACATTTCGCCAGACGTAATGTTAGGCCACAATCTCCGATGATATTCAAAAATCGTTCTAAACGGTCGATGCCTTCTTCCACGGTCTTACTGGGAATTATTACGTCATCCAGATACGCTAATACTTCGCCCCGCTGCATACGTTCAACCAAACGATTCATTGTAGCCTGAAAAACAGATGGAGCGTTCACCAAACCAAACGGCATGCGATTGAACTCGTAATGTCCCTCGGATGTCACGAACGCTGTGAACTTCCTAGAGTCCTCCTCTATTTCGATTTGGTGATAGCCCATACGGAGATCAAGAGTTGTGAAGAAACGATTTCCTGCAAGTTGCGCGATCTGCTCGTCAAGTATTGGCATTGGGTGGGGTATACGTACAGTAATTTGATTAAGTTGCCTATAATCAATGCATAAACGATATTCGCCATTCTTTTTCTCCACTAGCACGATACCAGAAGCATATGGGGATGTTGATTTTCGTATTATATCATTATCGAGAAGATCCTTCACTATGTTCGCCACTATTGGACGTTTTGCGAAGGCGATTCTGTATGGCTTACAACATACAGGTTCTAACGTGGTAACTTGTATTTCCATCTTCACCAAATTACATTTACCCAACTCGCTTGCCTTTTCAGAAAAACACGCTCGGTGTTCGTGGAGAACCGTTTGTAGTCGATTATTCTCCGCTGATGTCAAAACCTCACTTGAACGAATCGCATTCACGTTTTGTATCCAGCATTCATCTCCTTCAATGATGGTTCGTCTCCCTTTTCGACATAACAAATCACGACCCACGAGTAAATCCAATGGTATCATTGAATCTTCCACAACATACCATTCGACGTCATACGTTGTCTCATCTATACACAAAGTGGTATTAATAATTCCGTTGCACACATACTGACCACCAGCAAAACCTTTCAAAATGATATTGCATTGCTCAATATCTCCAATATTTGATGCAAAAGACCTTTTAATCAAGCTGCGATCACTTCCAGAGTCGATGAAAGCTTCAGCATCAACGTTGTTAATTTTCACGGACTTACTAAGTGTATCAGAAGACTTTGCTACATTGTCAGAAATTCTGTTTACGTTGGCGGTCTGTCTCTGTTTTGTTGGGCAATCAGCTGTTCGGTGAGATGTTCGTTTGCATGTAGCACACCGCTCTTTCTTTTGTGGTTCTGGACAATTCATAGAGTAGTGGCCGAAATTGCCACAATTAAAACATTTAAATTTATTCGTAGTTTGCTCGATTTTCTTTTCCGTAGTGCCAGTGTTCGTCATATCATTGAAACTATTCCGTTTCAACTTGTTCTGCATATTGGTTGACACTGTTCGTATCTCATTGTAGTTGCAATATGCGTTGATATCGCACAGGAGCTGGTTTGCGGTCACATAATCGTTGGAGATTTTCTGTTTCAACCCATGGTCGTTGATTCCATTGACAATATGTCTTGCTATCGCGGACTCAGTCAAATTACCTTTTCTTCCAATCGCGTACATTCGGTAATAATATTCTTGGGGTGTCTCCTGCGGACGTCGTTTTGTTTGTGACATTTTGATATGAACATCAGCTGCGTTTTCAGTGTGCGGAAAATCTGAAAGAAATCTGTCAACAAATTGCGACCAAGAAATAAATACCTCCTGCAATGAATCGACCCAGTATTTCGCTGGCCCATTCATTTTCTGCTGTACTGCAAATATGACGGACTGATCGTTCCAGTTATATGTCGTTTTCAAAAGCTCGACACGCTTCACAAATTGTATTGAATTCACAGAATCCTCGGAGGACGGATTGAAATCTGGTAATAGTTGTATGATCTCCTTAACTTGACCATAGGGGTTGCCCACTTGTAGATTCGGTTGTGGCGTATGTGGTAAGATCAAATTATGTCGCGGTTGATAGTAACCACCTCTGGGCGGCATCGTTACGTATGTCGACGGTTGCATATGTTGTTCAAAACTTGTCGATGGAAATACGTTGTGAGCGTCAGCGTTGCTCACAGGCAAAGTCGAGTAGTTGTTCGCATTAATCGGGTTCTGTGACACGGCGTAGTAAGACGGCACAACATTTGGTTGCATACTCTGCAAATTCGTGGAAGCAACACTAAACGTATGTTGATTACAAATCGGTGTAGCTGGTACAATATTCTGTATAGAATTACGTGGTTGAGAAGCAGGAACGTGAGAATATACCTGGGAACTCGTATGGTCGTACGCTGACGCAATCGTTGGGGTATAAGATGACGGGGTCGTCGAGGTATATGGCGAACTCGTTTGAACATAAGGCGACGGAATCGTTTGTACAAAAGTCGACGGATTCGTTCGTACAAATGTTGACGGAATCGTTCGCACAGAAATCGACGGATTCGTTAGTACAAATGTTGACGGAATCGTTTGCACAGAAATCGACGGATTCGTTAGTACAAATGTTGACGGAATCGTTTGTACAGAAGTCGACGGGATCGTGTGTGCATTCGGTGAAGACGGCGTTAGTGAATCAGGTGATGTGGTCAAAGCAGTGTTACCGCGTGTCACGTTTGACACACCTAGTCGTATGCCTTGCAATGAAACATCTCCAGAATTCCGTGGTGTATCTTCGGGTGTCGCAAATGTTTGTAAAGGTGACGATGCACTGGACGGTTCGAAACCGGCTGTTCCATAACGCTGAGCTTGTCCCTGTATACCTGCCAGCAGCTCCTCCAGTTGTGATACTCTTTCTGCCATCGCTTTCGAAGATGTGTAGAATCGTACATCTTTAGTGCCCTCATCCTGAATTCGTTCGATCAATTGATTTTTGTTGCCGGAGCAAGATAAACCCATATCCTTGCATTTTGCTCGCAAATCTTTCACAGTACAATTCTGTAAACAATCCATTCCTCCGTCTTGGGGTTTCATCGCACTTCTGAGAAAAATGTCAACTGATCGCTTGAGCTCTACGTGCAATTCAGAATAAAATAACAGCGTTTATATTTAATGTATTAATATCTATATTTCTTAGAAAAGCAATTTCACAACAATCGCTATTGCGCACTTAGATAATATGTCAAGACGGCGTCGTTTGTGTCAATCAACTGCCAATTCATAAAAAGAGCAACACTGCATCTGTCATCGAGCATGCGCAGTGTTGTATCATTGAGCATCCGCCATTTCATCGCTTGACACATGTATATATTCAATTCAAACAATCATGCGTGCGGTATTATTTATGATTATTTGATTTGGGTTTCCAAAATAAACAACCTGAGGGATATACACCTTATCATCATTAATAATGATCCAAATATCCTACTGAGTGCCTCCGCTCCCCCTGAAGAAAACCCCAATTATCAACAAAGAAAATATGTGATGATTGCTAAAATCCCTTGCAGCAGAAAAAATACATATCTCATGTTGAGAGTGACAAATAGTTGAGATTTATTTCTATTATTGCTTTCAGCCATCAGGAAAAAAATGAAGAATGAGAAAAATAATCACACACACAAAAAAAAGAAAAATGAATTGGGTCACCACGGAGAAGGAAAAAGGAAACGTTTTTCTTCTTTTTTTTACTGAACAAAGGACAAGTACACATACAAAGGACAGCACAAAGGAACCAATTCATCACATCCGGACACACATGTCGAGTATGCTCACTGACCATAAACAATAATTTCAAACCATAATGAGAAAAAAAGGTTAAGCAAATATTATTAATAATAATAATTTTCAGCTATGTACATATGTATGTATTACGTATGTATGCAGGCGTATTTATTTGTTGTTGTTAGAAAATGCATTAAAAATTCATGAAGCATGAAATAGAGAACAACATAACGACACAAAATACAAATCATAACGAATGAAAGGGAAGGTCCGCATACAGTAGCAAGCAAAATAAAGGAAGATCAATTAAAAAATCGAAGTTAAGTTAATTTTCTACAAAAAATCAAAATAACTAAGTTAATTTCTGTAAAAAAAAATATAAAAAAAATTATATAATTTATTATATATATTCGTATATAAAAGCCAATTTTATTTTAAGACAAAATTCGGTTAGTCGACCCGATTATGCCTAACACTACATTTTCATAATGACATAACCTATTTCGAAATCTAGTCGATTATTTGCATTGGTTTGCAACAACAGATATGTTAAGTATTAAGGCTGGGTTAGGCAAACGTAGCTTAACGAAACGGCTGATCCAATCAGTCATATGGAAATCCGCTTAAACTATTAGCCAACGAAAAGTAAACCTAAAACGACGGCGGTAAATACTGAATTTTATTTGGTACGTTTACGAGCGTTTGGAGACAGCTGATTAAAAGTAAAGCTTAGTTTTAAGTAAGGATGGCAGCCAGCTTTGCTAGCTCAGATAGACAATGTAGGTCCCTAGTGATACCACGAGCATAAATGCCCCTCATCATTGATAAACATAATTATCAATAGTACGAATATCGGTACCTGATAAATCTGTCAGACTTCCTATAAAGATATCCGGATCCTACAATGTTTTATAAAACTATTACATGTGATGGCTCACCTTCACTACGCTACATGTTTAATTTCTGTGGGTCGTCCCGTAACCCTCAACTTTTGCTACCAACAGCTGCAGAGAGATCGTTTGTCGTAGGGGTTGCTACACCCAAAAAAAAAAGTTTGCTGTTAATAACAAACAACGTCTGCTAATTTTCAGCAAACATTTTTTCTGCTAATACAGCAAATTTTCTGCTATAATAGCAAAAAGTTTGCAGTTTTGCATTAGCAAACGCACTGCTGAAAAATTTGCAGTTTGCTGAAAATGTTTGCTGTTAATCAAAATATGTGAAAATAATGCAATAATTTACATGATAAAGTTCAACTACCATTGAAAATCAAAAAGGTTAAAGTCAGTCGTGCGCTGAGAAAAGCATATTTTGAAATAAATTAAATAATTTGTCGGCGATATCTATTTTCCGAGTTAGGTTCTCCATATTTTTCGAATAAAACTGCAAAAAGTAAAATACAAATCGATAACGAATATGATTTGACGTGGAAATAGAGCGATTTCAAAATCTAAGTACCGTACATACTATTAAAATTAATCTATTGCGTTTAGATTTTACTTTCTAATGTTTTAATGAACCCAAAGCTAAACATTATCATTTTGTGCGATTTGTAAAAATGTTTATAAAGTCCTGATTCACACAAGGCAATTTTTTTCAAGCAAGTGTCAAAGTTTGTAGGAGAGAGTGGCAGAGAGCTCTTTCCTCCAGCCTCTCTCTCCTACAAATTTGGTCACTTGCTTGGAAAAAATTGCCTCGTGGGATCTAGGACTAGGTCTTGTGTATGCAAAAACACAAGACCACAGGACGGCAAATACTTGTGAAATTTTCGGTTTGAAATGGAAAGTCTCGACTTACGCGGGGCGATTTTTAATTCCTAATTCTCTTTTGAACTTGCCTTTGCGTTCCCACGGCTATTCCTGATTGTATTGTTGTTGTTTCAAAGTGCGAATGAAAAACAAAACGTCCGATTGATTCCAAGGTGGTTTTTCCCCTCCCTTTCCAACTGCCACCCCTACAAACACCCTTAAGCCGCTGATTAAATTGCCTCGTGTAAAGCGGGAAGAACATAGACCCCATCAGCACACGTGGCAATTTTCCAAGGCAATTCGGTGTTTGTAGGAGAAAGGAAAGCGGAAGATAATATGGAATGTAGATTCTTGTACTGGCAAACCGTTTTGTGTGTTTTATTCGCACTTTGCTGTCTTTATCTTCTACAAACACCGAATTGCCTCGCGTGAATAGAGACATAGACATGCTTCATTAGTCCTGATTCACATTAGACAATTTTTTGCAAGCAAGTGTCATAGTTTGCAAGAGAGAGAGGCAGAGATTTTTTCCGCCTGCCTCTCTCTCCTACAAATTTTGACACTTGCTTGGAAAAAATTGTCTCGTGTGAATCTGGACTTACGGAAAAAAGAAAATTAAAAAAAAAGCGGCGTTTAATTTATATTCCTTGCCATTGAAACCAATTTTATTAAATTAAAATGTGCTTGTGATAAGTTATACATATATTCATATTTGTGCAGATGACAAAATCTCATATTAAATGTTTATTTCGCATATCAAAAAATATTGACAGACGTAATATGCTTTCACTAACATTCAACAGTAGCCCTCTTTGACAGACATCGTGCGCCGCTATTTAAGTAGCACCCTTTGAAGTGACGCCAAATGAAATTGAAATTTTCGGAATAAAGAAATATTTTTGGCAAAAAAATCACATCCATCAAGAAGATAATATAAATGATTTTAATGTGTAAAACTATTCCGGGGGACCTTGCTTACAAATGGCTAAAGAAAGAAATCGGTTTAATATTTCCCAAAAAGGCGAAATTGTTTATGCCTTGGAGGATAGAAGGCACACTGAAAATATTGAACGGTGGGTGGGTTTTTACGATTTCTTAATGAAATTCATAACGTATGTGGCACATAAAGAACCACGTTATCAATTTATCAAGTCGCAACAGGTAAGCGTACACAAATTGCAAATTAAATTCAATATGATTGTGAAAGGCTTATTTCTGGTTGTTTTCACGATTCTCAGCAAGCAGTGTCCTATTAAAACCCTCTACTTAAATACGGCTACAAAAGATGAACTTAAATTTCATAGCAAATATATGCTGTCCATACAGAGAACTTGTGAAAGCGATGGACTAGCAATTTTGTTTCCTTGTCCACTTTTCCAAATCGCATACACCTCTTGGAAGCGTGACCCTAATGAAAATACCTGGAACAACTGGTAAGTATTTTTTTTCCTTTTTGTGATTCGTTTAACGAAATGGCAACATTGATTTTTTACTCCATATGACCCAACAATGGTCGCTAATATCCGAATCACGAAGCAACCTTTTGGCTCCAAAAAAAACTCGGAATAATGTAGTATAATTTGGATGTAATCCATGGATAAGATAATTTTGCCCAATGAGTTGGCTCTGGACATGTACAATTACCGTGTCTATAGGTTGAACCCAACACATTGGCCAACATTGACAGGGTTTGCGTCGATGTCGTACGATTTATGTTCTTTATATTTATCCTTCGGACAAAAAGAAGATAATTGTTAATGCCAGTGACCGGTAAGTATTGTTTGTAGATACTCCTATTGCTATTCAATTTTACTAAATGATTTCTTTTTCAATAATATTTTTAGATCAAGCGTACATACAGATTTCACAGTTCGAAACGCTTATCAATACATGGGCTGAATAACTTCAGGTTGGAATCCTGATTGATATACTCTTCTCAAATACATATCAAGAAAATATAAAATTTGTATTTCTTTTATTCGCTTTTTTCTGTTAAATAATAGCAAAATTGTTTGTTAAAACGACTGTTTTAGTTTGCTATAGTAGCAGGCAAATTTGTGTGCTAGAATAACAACCATAGGGTAGCTAAAATAACAGACGAAGTCTGCTTTCCCTTTTTCAGCAGACACAGACTGTTGAAACAACAAACATTTTTGCTAATGATACTCACAAAATTCTTTGAGTGTAGGTTATGGAACCACATTCCGTTGCATTTGCGTAATTTTTCTTTTACTCCACATATTTTTAGCTGTACATAATTGTCTTGATTTCCTCCTTGATCGTTTTTAATCCTTACATTTTAAAATCTGTTTAACCGGTAACTGACTGCGTGCCTCTCACACAAACACTGTAATTCTGCGGGGGGAAAATTGCTAGTGTGAATATGAACTAATCCAACTTTTAACTGCAATTATTTATCGTATTGTCGTTGCCAACTGATGAAAATCATCGATTAGGTTTCGAAGTAGATTTTCTCACGGAGGAAACTAGGAATATATTAGCCGTCACTTATTATCAGCTGTTGATTACCTCCAATAGGAAATATCGGACTTAAGGTAATTTTCACATTTTGTTGGTTATCGAAATATGACATCCTGAAAATAAACAAATTATGTACAATACTGTATCTTAACACATATCTAAATATATCAGCAAATAACCATGTATGTACATATACGAGTATATTTGTATATACATATATCCATCTATCCATGAGTAATTCATTAAATTCATATTTATATGAATATAAACATAACAGCACTCCTATTTTTTACTATACATATGTTTATATTCATAACAAAAAAGGATTTATGTATGACACTTTTTGTATGTGTGTGTCCTGCATTTAATGCTGATGTATTATCCAAACCAAATGATATTGTTTTCATAACAAATTAATGTCGTTTTCAATGACCATCAGTCTGAATGTTTATGACAGACATGACACGATGAAAGCACACTGACTCGTATTGTACTCTACATAAATATTAATAATTTGTTATAATAAACTGGAAAAAATAGAGGGAGAGAGAGAGAGAGAAAAAACATAAATGACAGATATAAACAAATACGTATAATAATTATACTAATTGGAAGAGTTGGATATAAATATCTTGTGATGGTGGCCTTTAGGGAGTTTATTACCAATTATCTCGTTTATATACACAAATCAACCGAGATATCTTTATTTAGATTTGGAAAATGCAGCGATTAGCATTTAAAAAATAATGGTGTTGTAAACGATAGTAGATAAATAGTATAATATGTATATGGAAATAAAGTAATGCCAGGAAATTAAGACTATGTTTTCAGTATGAGATTATTTCGTCGTCTGGTTTCGTCATGTGGCAACGACAATTTTTTTACTCAATGAACAATTTTTTACTCAATTACAATTTCCATCAGTTGGCAACGATTGACTTGTTTAACATATAATTTCAATGGGTAAATGATTATCGTTGCCAACTGATGAAAACAAAAATCGACTAGATTTGAAGTCGATTAGCTCTAGTGGAAACGTACTGTAATAAATTTGACGTAGTCACAGAATAAATGTGATTAAGGAAACATAGTCTATTAGACTATTCACACTGTAGCCTAGATAGATGGTTTCGTGCGGAAATTCTAAACGAAATCAAAATTGTTCATACTAATACCAACACAAGGTTTCCATTATGAAATGATTTAGTTTGAAGTATCATCTCAATGCGCAAGAGAGTTGTCTGAAAGCTGGTGAAAAAATTACTAGATTTCGAAGTAGATTGTTTCATAATGGAAATTTATAATACCATGTTTTCCACCATACAAATCAAGTAATTTATTTCATCAGTTGGCGTGGTAGATTGGAGCGGAAAACCGTTTCGGAAGGTTGGAGCGGGACGAATTTGAAGTATTATTTTGGAATAGCGCATCGTTTTCACAATTATCTAAAATTATCTTTAAAAAATTCTATAAGTGGAATGATTAATTATAATTTTTGTACTAGTATACAAATTGATAGTGCTAAATCATTTAACATATCGTCACAATTTTCACGAAACTAGAAGCAATTCAATTAGTATCATTGAGCTTAAAAAGTATAAGTTAAGTACTTTCCAAAAATGTAATTTCCCATCCCTGCTTGTAATTGGCTGTCAAATTTGTCGTGGGATCCACTCTCAAAATCGCACAAACCTCATTCACACATGAAAGACTAGTCGTCCAGGGATGTATTTTTGACAGATCGCGGGACGTAATCGCATAGTGTAAACAAGGCCTGCGAAAAAATATATAACTTTTTTAGTTACCAATAACTGCCTTATTAATCGATAACTTCCATAATTATCGATTCCACGCAAATACTTATCCCAGAAATCCGACTTATAATCCGACAACGCAATAACACTTTGTTAATATAGTTGTTTATTATGTAGGGTGATCCATTTCGAGGTTCCCTACTTTTTTAAAGAAAAAAATAACGAAAAAATTAAATTGAATGGGGAGTGTTTATTATCATTTGAAAGAATATTTTTTGAAGATTATGTCTATCAAATGTTGTCCGCGGCTACGTCTCAGATGGTCCATCCGTTGAGTCCAATTTTCGATGACTCGTTCGAGCATTTCGACTGGTAACTGGCGAATGAGACGCGTGATGTTTTGCTCCAAGGCCTGAATCGAAGCGGGTTTGTCCGCATAAACTTTAGACTTTACATATCCCCACAGGAAAAGGTCCAACGGTGTGATATCACACGATCTTGGTGGCCAATCGACCGGCCCAGAACGTGAAATTATCTGCTTACCGAAGTGTTTTCTCAATAAATCCATTGATTGATGCGATGTGTGGGAAGTGGCGCCGTGTTGTTGAAACCAAATATCGCCGAGATCACGAGCTTCAATTTCAGACATCGAATAGTCGGCCATAGGTCGCCATTGATCGGGAACCATTGATATGGACCGATGATTCCGGTACGTCGGATCGGGAATCGGTCTATGGCAAAAAGATAGCTCTTAACGAGAGCTAAAATTTTGCTCATGGGTGTCAAGGTCGTGGGTCGACTGGAAAGTGTTTTTTTTTATTTAAAAAAATGGACTTAGCGCAATTGCCGAACGATTATTTTGATAATAAAACTGAGTAATTTGAAAATGTTGTTCAGGCGTAAGTCTTTCCACGATGAAATGCCAAACAATACTTAACAAAAATAACATGACAGCATGACACGACTCACACGTGATCTGTCAAAAAAAGCTTATTGAAAAAAGTATATCTACTTAGATCACCCTATATAGACTTCACGAGGACTTTGGTCCTCGAAGCTGGTTTTGCAAATTTCGATAACTTGGAATGTTATCGAAATTTGGTACCCTGTTTTTAATTTTTGTTTCATACAAATTAGCGCAACATAATACAAAATTAAAAAAAATTCCAATTTTAAATTTCGATAAAAATATAAAAGTTATCGAAAAATGTTATTTAATACTTTCCTTCTTTTTATTTTGAGTTCATTTTACAAAAAAAGCAATCAATGCCTCGGATATTAACTCTTGCTAAGTATTTTCAATGAAAAAATCCATTATTCCTATTGTTATGCGTAAAATACTTTGTTATGCACAATAACCCGGTTTTCATTTAATTGTTTGACGAAAATAATCTAAAACCGGTTTTACAAAATGTGCAACGAATACTGGCCACCCACTACTAGCACTTGGATCGCTCTTTGTTTTGGTTGCATTGAGTGAAATGCAGCTCTGTGTTGTTTTGTTATTTATTGTCAACCATATTATTGCGTACGATACGTTTCCACTAAAAGTATTTTGGCAACATGACAGCATTTTTAGCAACATGACAGCATTTTTAGCAACATGACAGCTCGCTGACAGAAATTTTGGCTGCATTTTGTCAATAATAAGGTATTTCTGATAAATCTGGCATCAAGTTTTTATCTGTGTTTATAGTTATTTCCTCGTTTTATTGAAAAAATTTTCTATAAAGACGTATGCGACACATTTTGGATGTGATTATTTTAATACGACTTTGTGTCGTTAGCGCTTTTGTTGTCATGTTTAATTAAAGACGGGGAAAAATTATGAATCCTAGAAATTATATTAAAAATGTAGCATCCTTTGCAATAAAACAGAGAAATTTCTCTAATAGTGCATTAAGGAAACAGCAAGGTATGTCCAAATTTAATATAACATTATAATTACACAGCATGACAAGGCGTAAAAATAAAATTTGATTTCACTGTGTCCCTAAAAAGGATGAAGCGAAAAGATGAAATAAACATACATAGTATTTAGTTCCTTCATCCAGATCGTTTACATTTTTTCTATTGTAGAATGTGGAGCTCCTAGTTTGTGGCAGAAAGGAGCAGGCGGAAAGAGCTCTCTGTCTCTCTCTCCTACAAACTTGGTTAAACCGACAGACATTTAATTAGACAGATGCTCCGTCCGGACGAAACGTCAAAATCTATCAGGTCCGAACGAATCGGAATGGGCTATCACACGAGAAAAACAGTTTTCCGTGAACATTATTTGAACTTTTTTCGCACTTATCGATTAATATTAATTTTTTAATTTTAACAATTACAAAAAAAATCGGGAAAATCGGTCTGAAAATCCGCGAAAAACCTGACTCGTTGGAATTCCTAATCGTTCGTCACTGACAGTTTCGCGCAAAGAAAATAAAGTTATAAGAAGGTAGTCTATCAGTGACGAACGAATAGAAATTTGATATCAGCGAGTGATTTTTTTGCATCATTTAAGACCGATTTTCGAGATTTTTTTGTAATTATTTAAATTTAGAATATCGATCGTTAAGTGCAAAAAAGGACGGAGACTCCATAAAACTATTTTTTTCGCGTTTGAAAATCAGTTCTATTCGTTCGTAACTCACGCAAATGTAAACAAAGTCACGACGGAACATCTGTATAATAGAGAATCTGTGGTTTCGCGTTGGCGAACGGAATATCTTCGTAGTATGTACTTTTTGGTTAAACCATCGTTTTCCCACAAACGCAACAGTTCGTCATTTATATTAGTTGACGAAAAACAATTTAAAATATAAAAAATTATCTACTTACTAATTACAATGTAAATATTTACGCCAGTCAATTGTTTATTGTTTGGCGTCTCTTCTGAACTAAAGTTGCTGACTTCATTCAAAAATGTAAATTATTTTAAGTTATTCGAAAAAAAGACATTTGACGCTGGACAGAATCATGAGCTGTTCAAAGAAAGAATTAGAGGATAAATAGAGATGGAGTACCAGAGAGAAAATTTCGGTAAGTATGCGAGAAAAATGCCGCCAAAAGAAAGATGTGATATTTCTTTGCTAAATATAATAATAATAAAGGAAATTATTTTGGGTTTCTCAGCCAGGAAGGTAAATAAATGCTTTTCAAGTCAAGAATGGACATTTAGCTAGGATGGCATTTTAATTGTTAGACCGTACATATCTATGTTGTCATCCATTCTACTATTAGCAGTCTCGGTTTGTTTTGAAAGTGATGTTTGTCTTTGCTGTGACACTACTTAAAGAAGCATGATTCTAAGGAACATATTTGATTTGTGAGTGAAATATCGCCTTCAGGTTATATTCTGAAAATATATGTCATTTAGTTGGCTTTCGACGCCTCTCTAAATGGCCCAGAGCAAAGGCTGATGGCCGGTTTAGCAAACCCGAGTTGGAGTGAGGCATAATTTGGTAATATCTTAAATATTTGGAAGACGAAATTATGTACGAGTTCTTAAAAATGATTGTATGAATAATAGTAGTAGAAAATCATTAAGTTGCTCCAACATAGACTGATAGTCGGCTATGAAAAACTGAATTGGAATGAAGACAGACTTTGTTATACCAGTCTTTAGAATATTGATTTCCTTAATTTCCATACATTGATAACAGATGTCATATCTATCTTTAACTTCCATGGAAAAAAAATCATAATTGTCAAAGTTGTTTAGCCAGAAACATTTGAATTACGGAACCTTTCGCTGGTAGTCCAATATTTAATATTTGCCAATCCCGGCTTAATATTTATAAACATATTTCTTTTATTCTCATATTTAATACTTAAATTGGTTTGAAAACAATTATTCACTTTTTGTTATTTCTCTCCCCTATTTTATTTCCAGACTAACGAGACAACAAGGGAATTGTTGCATCTAAATTTGAACACGTTCCTGAGAAGAAACGAAAAATAAAGAAAAAAACACTCCATCGCAAACCCAAAACACCGCACGCGTCAACGTGACGATATTTTGTCCCAAGAACCCAAACAACACTGAAATGTTTCTCAGACATAAATAATACAAGCAGAACACAGAACTATAAGAAGAAAAGTAACAACAAATAGAGCAACATTAGTACTAAGCTTACAGCAGCAACTACGAACGAGCAGAAAGGAAGGAAGCAAGCAAGAAAGGAAAAGAACACCCGACAAGCATTATTCCTTAAGAGACCTCCTTGAGGAGTAGATGGAGCAGCAGCAACAGCACATATAAATGGCAACTCTAGTTTCACTTCAGTTGGATGTTTATAAAAAAGTAGTGATAAATTGCCTTTGAACGTTACAAGACGCTCATAAAAACTTCACGCTAAGTTGTCGTTGGTGTTGTTGTACATGTCCTTTTTGGGTACAAGGCCGGGTGTCGTTTGCATTGCTCCGGGCATCCTGTTTTCTGAGAGTGCCAAAAGTGCTGCAAACTTAACAATACTCAACCTCCATCTAGCGATCTCAAACACACAACAATTTTAAGACTCTCTCTTGGTATATTTAACACATTTAAGTGTCCCGACTGTCGGTGTCGCGCGCTCCACTCCGGTCGTAATCGTGGTGACGTCGTTGTCGCCGTCGTTGTTGTTGGTGGTGGCACTTAAATCCAACATTCGTGGTACGTCGTTGCTGTGTGTGCTACGCGCGCTGTCGGTTGTTGTTTAGTCGAGAGACGAGACGTTTGTAGCAGCAGCACCGAATTCCTTTTGTGAAATGTTAAGGATCAAGTTGAAGGTTACATTACCCCAGTAGCGCTGCAGCAGCAGCACAATTTTTAAGACATTGTACTTGACACTCAGTCGTTATAGTTTCCGTTTCCGTTCTCTACAACGTAGTAGCATCGATAAAACTAAATTTCTCGGGGTCTCGGGTGAACTAAAAGAAACAAGGACTTTATTCGGAAACAAAACAAAAAACAAGAGAAAAACTTTAAAATATATCGTATGGCATTCCTCATTTTCGTCCGTGTCGTGTTATAAATGTTTGATATGAATTGAGTGCAAAAGTAGCTGCGGCGGGACGGACAAGAAGAACATGAACAACTACTTGAAGTTAACAAAAAATGCAATTTCGTCTCGGCTAGAGAGTGCATAGTCGTCCTTTCATGCATTTTCGTGCACCAAATAAAATTGCAATATTCGCTCGTACATAAAATATAAAAGGAAAAAGTTATTTCTTTAAAACGAAAACAAGCAAAAAAATCGCCATTACACGTCACATCATATCTTAAAAAATAGTCATAAAAGTGCAATTGCAAAAGTAGCAAACATAAAACTTTTGAATGAATTGTTCTCATCCTTGCCGGGAAATGTTGTAAATACTACGAAAAACAAAACAAAAACACAAAAACGAAAATGTTGTCCACCAGCAGTAGTTCTTGTAAAACGAGCTGCGGACTTCCGCTTATAGCTCAGCAAATTCCTCAACCTCGTCATCTGCATCGGTATCAGCACCAGCTTCAACATCATCATAGCCATAGCCATCATCATCTGCATCAACAGCGAAGTCTTTGGAGTCATTTGTTTTATACGCGCCGAAGAATGTCATTGCAATGTGTTATTTACAACTGTGGCTATTTACTGCTGTTATTATGCTCCATTACAACGTTATTACCCGAAGTTAAAGGTAAGTTCTTCCTCAATGATAGTTGTCTTTTATGATATTCTGTTTTTCATCCACATCAAAGTTTTTTTATTGTTTGCAAAGTTTTCGTTGATCAAATTGCCCCCGAGCGGAGAAAGTTAATTAAAAAGATTTATGAAGATGTCACAAACTTGAAAAGAAATGATACATACAGTGGCCGACAAAAGTCAACATACGACCCACATTTTTGCGATTTAGCGAGTTCCAAAACATATTTGAAAAAAGTAATGATGCAGTTTTGTTTGAAATCGATTTTTATTCATAAAACAATAACAAAATGCATTACTTCAATATAAACACAAAAGATATTAGCAGAATACGCAGAAAAAACCATGACAAAAGTCTACATACGGTTTGAGATGAGACATAAAAAATCCAATTTAACGTGACAAAATTATATTATTATATAACTTAATATTTTGTTGGTCCACCATGAGCATCTACAACAGCCTGCAACCGTCTAGGCATTGATGCAACTAAGTTTTCCAATTCCGCCGGTGATATTTGTCGCCATTCCTCTTCCAGCTTGTTTTTTAGCGTTTGGGCGCTAGTTATGTGATGTTTTCGGATCCTGCGTTGCAGAATCTCCCACACATGTTCAATAATATTCAAGTCGGGGCTTTGTGGCGGCGAATAGAGTTGTCTTGGAGCATGGTAAATCAGCCAATCTTTAACAAATTGGGCTGTGTGCTTCGGATCGTTATCTTGTTGGAAAATCCAGCGCTCTCCCAGGTTTAAATTATCGACCGAAGCCTTCAGATTTTGTTCCAATATGGATTTATATTGATAGCGATCCATGTTACCCTGAATAAACGCAAGATTTCCAACTCCAGACGCCGCGACGGCACCCCAAACCATTACGTTGCCACCACCATGCTTTACCGTAGCAAGTAAATTCTTCGGATTCATTGCCGTATTCGCTTTTCTCCATACTTTGGCTCTCCCGTCACTTCCAAATATATTATACTTCGACTCGTCCGTAAATAAAACCCGCTTCCAGAAGTCTAATCCCTTGTCCAAGTGTTGCTGGGCGAATTCTAGGCGAAGCTTACGATTCTTTTCACTTATAAGAGGTTTTTTGCGTGGCGTTCTGCTTCGAAAACCATTATTATTCAGACTTCTTTGAATTGTTCTTGGATGTACAATTGTATCCGACCTTTCTTCGAGTTGTTTGGCCAACATTGTAGCATTCACTTTCGGGTTTTCATTAACTTCTTTTAAAATAAAGCTTTCATCTCGTCGACTAAGTTTTTTTGGACGCCCACTTCTGGGCTTATTTTCAACAGTACCCGTATTTTCGAAGTTTTTGCATATAGTTTGGACAGTTGATTTCAAACAAAACTGCATCATTACTTTTTTCAAATATTTTTTGGAACTCGCTAAATTGCAAAAATGTGGGTCGTATGCTGACTTTTGTCGGCCAGTGTAGATGTTTTTTTCTAAAAACAAAATTAAATTATTAAAATATGAGTTACAAATATGATTGTCACTTCGGAGAATTCAAAACACTTTTGAATGCTTATTCTATGTCCAGAAAGGAACTGAAAAAGTTCCTCAAATAACATTTTTTGGAAGAAAATCCTCAACGACTGTATACAGAAAACTTCTCCTGGTCTGCATTTAATTTTTATTATTGATGTCGATAAATGATGTCTTTTAACACTTTAGATTTGTCGCCATATAATCTCATAACTCAATTAAGTTTCATTCCAACGCCAATAAAGAGCCAATACACCAAGCTACAGTTGTCAAATTTAAATTTTATATGTATGCAAATAAATATTTAGAATAGTTCTTAAAAATACACAAAACTTTTCAAATGTTCTTAATACAATTTAAACTAATGACAAAAACCTTGTCTATAAAAGGAGACTTTTGGCAGACGAGAGGCCTGGACTTTTGTTTACTTTACTTCTTGGGACGATCCACATATTTCGTATTTTTATTATTATTATTAATAGAGCCTTACTCAGCAACCCGAAATTACTTTAGATTGAATTTCAAAATACAAAAGTAGAGTACGAGTAGGAATATTCAACAGCTAAGACTTATTTGTTTGCATCTCTTCTTAAATCTCAGAAGAGATCGAAGTAAATGAAGAAGTTCCTCAAGTATTTTTGTTCTTTAATGAAAATCCTCAACATCTACGGTTATATAAAGAAATCTTTCCCTGATCTCCATTTTACTTTAAGTTTTTATTATTTATCCCCAAAAGTGTTGTCTGTTAGCACTTCAGTTTTGTCGCCATATAATGAAATGATATCTCACCATTCATAATTCAATTAACTCCTCAAACTTCATTCCCACAACAATAAAGGACCCCATTTTTCTTATCTCATAGCGCCAAGCTAAAGTGATCGAATTTCAAATTTATATGTATGCAAATAAATATTTATAATATAACAAGAATGTTCAAATGTTGCAATTTAATACAATTTAAACAAATGGCAAAAAACTTTTTGTTTTTAAAAGGGGACTTTGCGCAGACGAGAGGCCTGGAGTTTTGTTTACTTTACTCCTTGGGACAATTGTCCCCCTAATTTCGTATTTTTATTGTTATTATTAATAGAGTCTTACTCAATAACCCGAAATTACTTTAGATTGAATTTCAAAACACAAAGTAGTGTACGAGAATGAGTACCCCATTCCTTGGCTAATATTTATTTGAAATCTCAACGTTTTGGTGTGAGTTCTTCAATTGTTTGTCTGTCTGTCTGACTGTTTGGCTGTGAGACACCATACTTAGGGAATCACCATGCCGACTGGCATTGTCCATTGTTCTGTTGTGGTGTTTACTTATGATTCTCTCCCCCCCAAAAAAATAATATCTTAATTTTTCGAGGTCGTCGTTGTTGTTTAATGGTGTTTTTTGTGGTGGTTGACTGGTTGGCTCACATTCATGTCTTCTTAAATAAAGTACTTGAATTCATTTTTTCCATTTATCACTTTGAATCGAAACTCTTTTCAAATGTTTTTTCGTTTTTTGCTTTTTAAAAATCATCTTTGTATGGGATTTTTATGAAAAAGTATACAAAGACATTCAGGGATTTGATATTTTTTCTTCTTCTTCTTGAACAACATAAAAGCATTTGGCATATTCTTATATTTTCATAACAAATTAATTAATATTTTATTACACAATACTATGATGTCTGTTTCTTCAAGAGGATCAGGCAAAATTGAAATGGGAACAATGGCTTTTGAAAGAAAAAGAATAAAACATTCTCAAGTCACAGTATTTTCATGCGAGTTATACAAATTATTCTATGGGAATATTCAATTTTGATAATTTTGAATTATAGAAATACCAAATATCAAATAAAATAAATAATTCTTATCTTAAAGATCAATTTAATTTTGAATTATAGAAATACCAAATATCAAATAAAATAAATAATTCTTCTTTTGAAGATCAAACGACAAGAGAAGGAGAATATGAATTTGTAAAAACTTGCAGATTCGGATAGTTTTGCTAAAATAAATGACTATTTTTATTTTCCCATGGATCTTCTTCAGATATGATTTCGCTATTATATAGGGAAATTGAAAAGTAATCGAAAGAAATGGAGAAGAATGAAGCAGTGATCAATTTTGACAATGTATTCACAGAAAACCTAGAAAATTTGGATATTTTGTTCAAGTTCTTTTTTTAAAACAGCAAAAAACCTTTGAAATTAGAAGAAACTTACTTGTCTGAGTTTTTTTCATACAATTTCAAGCTGTTTGTACAGGGTTTTCCAATAAGAGTGATATGATTTCTTTGAAAAACAAAACACACTTATTGTTAAGGAAATTCAAAAGGTTTTTTTTAATGTGAAGTACAATCGATACAAATAAGTTCTAAATAAAACGTCATTCAAATGGCCTCCACGACTTCTTCTGCAGGAACGTATTCGATGAACCCAATTTTCGAGCACTATTACCACTAAATCAAGTCGTATGCAATGAATGGCACGTTCAATATTGACTTGTAAAGCTTAAAGAGAGTCTGGTTTATTTCGAAAGACCAATGACTTCAAATAACCCCACAAGAAATAGTCTAATAGTGTTAAATCACAACTTCTTGGAGGCCATTCAATACCACAATTTCTTGAAATAATCGAATCTTGAAACTTTTATCGCAACAATTCAATTGTTTCATTTGCTGTGTGGCACGTAGCCGCAATTGGTTAATGGCAAAAAGATAGCTCTTAACGAGAGCTAAAATATTGCTCGTGGGTGTCAAGATTGTAGGTCGACTGGAAAGTGTTTTTTCGATTTAAAAAAAAAAATGGACTTAGCATCATTTTCAAATGTGAACGGAAAATTTATTTTTGCTCTAGCTCCTTAACGCTACGTCGGATCGGGAATCGGTCAATGGCAAAAAGATAGCTCTTAACGAGAGCTAAAATATTGCTCATGGGTGTCAAGATTGTAGGTCGACTGGATAGTGTTTTTTTGAATTTTAAAAAAATGGACTCAGCGCAATATATAAATATAAACTCAGCGCAATAATAAAACTGAATAATTTGTAAACGCTATTCTTGCGTATATCTCTCCATGATGAAATTGTAAACACTACTGAATGCAATGAAAAACAAATGACAGATCATGACATATTACAAATGGCCGAAACGGCACTTCAAAATCATATCATGCCTATTGGAAAACCCGTTATTATAACAAATTCTTTTAAAAATAAAGAGAAATCTGCAGAGCGTCAATTGATCGTATTAGAAAATGATTCCATTCTTTTCGAATTACAGTTAAAATGGTGTAGATAAAAGATTAATCACATCTTTAGGCCAAAATGCCTGTTGTTGTATAGTATTGTTATCTTAATACTTATTAAGTTTTATTTCATTTCCAATTTAGGTCATCTTCATCTACTGATTATCTTTTTAATTTCATACCAAAAGTTTTTGCTCGCCCTACAAACTCATCCATCACAATTTAAGCGTGAACTTGAGCAAATAGTTTCAATTGAACATATACTCCATTTCCTTCATCCTAGCCGGCTTATGATACAAACATAAATTCGACTTCATGCTGGAAGCAAAACTTTTTTTTTTATTTTTTTTTTTTTATTTATTTATTCAAACAAGTAATTTGAAGCCTTATGGCCAATGTAGTAAATTACAGTACAATACAGTTGAGATAACTACTAAAAATACATAAATGCTTAGGCTAATACAGAGGGGCTAGGCTAATAAGAGAGAAAAAAAAATAGTAGCCACTATGTGTTCCTAGTTTTTATTACTAGTGAAGATAGTGAGCTGGAATTAAAAAAAAATACTAAATTCTTACTCGAAACTATTGTCGAGTAGTCATAGCATATATACTCTTATTTATTATCTTCTTGCTATTCTGTTTCTATATTTATACATATGTATTTATTGTTTATATTATTTTTAATTCATTTTACGACATACTACTCCGCATTATTATTTTTTTTTGTGAGACTCCCAAAAAATAAGAATAATTTATATGTTTGCTTTTGTGTAATGTTGTGAGTTAGGAGGAGCAACTCCTTGAAGGAAATATCTAAAATAATAGCAAATCACAAAGTATAAGTTATACGTATTTCGGTTGCTTCATTATTATTGCGAAAAAAAGAATAAAACAAACAAAATTCTCGGAAATATGTATGTTGTAGCACTAAAACAATAGGAAGGCCAAGGATTCTCTACTACCATCGACAACAACAAAGACTCGAAACTGTAACATAAAAATATAATTAATGACTTTTTATAACTATGATATATGTATTGTGGTGGCAACGCTGCCGTAGTCGTCGTCTAATGCTGCAACTAGCTTGGCTGACTGCCTGCTTGCTGGGCAATGAAACTAAACTAAAGCACAACACCGACACTTCTGTACTTCCATGGCAGACGGCGGCGGCGGAAACGCCAAAAAGATCACATACAAGCCCATAAGGTCTACTTATGGTACTTAGATATTTTTATTTTTATGTTGCCATCTCTAGGTTCTGGCGTGTGTGTCTGCTTGCTTATTATACCTACATATACATAAATATGTAGCCCGGAACTACTAGGAGCTGCTACCGCTACCGCTGCTGCTGTTGCAACAACAAACCAAATATTAAACCTATTAACATTAAAATTTGTTTTTATTTCACATATGTATGCACGTACATATGTATGTACAATCCCAAAAAGGTATATGCATCTACAGGAATGTGTGTATGCATGGTTTCTAGGGTTGTTAGTTTAGTGGTCTTACTTTTAGGTTAAGTCCTTGTTCGTTGGTAGCTACGAGTATATGTGAGTTTTGGCGGTGCTTAATGTCCTAAGTGGTTTTCTTCCCATTTTTTCTCTTTCTACATTTGCTCCTGTGTTTACCAAGATATTTGCCATTTTTATGGAGTTATTATTGCTGTTGTTGTTAGTGTTTTATTCTTCACTTGGTTTTTGGTGTTGTTGTGTTTTTTGGTTGGAAAAAGTTTTTACGAAAATAAATTTTACTCTGGGGGCTTTAATGTTTGTTGTCGTCGTAGACATACGTGCAGACCGACAAAAATGTGAAAACTACTTAAATTTTTTGTTGGCGGCCGCAATGGCTTTGGAGAGGAAGCGGTCGGTTCCGACTACATGGTAGCCGAGAAAGAGTAAGAGGGGGGAAAAACAAGGACGAGTTATGATGCTATAACAAAATAAGACCAAAATGTATTTGGTTTGTGGTAGTATTCTATTATATTTTATTACTGTAGCAATTTAAATAATCATTCATTATTTAAATTAAACTATGCATCATGAAATGAACAAGAATCGATTTCCTTGTGATTTCCATATACACCTAGTCAGAAACAACATTCTGAGGGGGGTGAATGCCATTGGAAAAGTAATAATGGGGTTTAAGATAGTAGCACTACATATTTTTCTACCACACTGTGGCTATGTCCGTCCGTCTGTTCATGTATCAAAGCACAGGTCACAATTATTTCCTGATCGCGATAACATTTGGTACGTATATCTCGTTTGGCCTAAGGACCAACCCCATTGTAATTGCTGAAAATCGGTTCAGATTTAGATACAGTCCCCCCATATATGTTCCTAACGATGTGGCATCAATGCGCTATAGAAGTTATATTTTATATACGTTCCTTGCGACATTTTTCAGAAAGAAGATTCTTAACTGAGGATCGAATACCTCAAAATAGGGGGAAAATCGTTTCCGATTCAGAAAGTCCCCAAAAATATATATTACTCCCGATTTGTCATGTAACCGCTGTAGAAACTGTATTTTATATCCGAGCATTAAGAAATTTTGCAGAAAGAAGGTTCTTAACTCAGGAACGAACACTCCAAAATTTGGGGAAAATTTGTTCAGATTCATATAGAGTCCCTATATATATGTTGCTCTCGATTTGACAGGTATGATCAGTAAGAAATTTAGCATAAATAGGTTTCTTAGCTGAATAATGAACGCTGTAAAATTCAGCAAAATCGGTTCAGATTTAGATATAACCCCATATATAGGGTGATCCATTCCGAGGTTCCCTACTTTTTTAAAGAAAAACAAACAGAAAATTCAAATTGAATGGGGAATGTTTATTATCATTTGAAGGAACATTATTTGGCATTTATTTTTTGAAGATTATGTCTATCAAATGTTGGCCGCGGCTACGTCTCAGATGGTCCATCCGTTGAGTCAAATTTTCAATGACTCGTTCGAGCATTACGACTGGTAACTGGCGAATGACACGTGTGATGTTTTGCTCCAAGGCCTGAATCGAAGCGGGTTTGTCCGCATAAACTTTAGACTTTACATATCCCCTCAGGAAAAGGTATAACGGTGTGATATCACACGATCTTGGTGGCGAATCGACCGGCCCAAAACGTGAAATTATTTCCTCACCGAAGTGTTCTCTCAATAAATCGATTGATTGATGCGATGTGTGGGAAGTGGCACCGACTTGTTGAAACCAAATGTCGCCGAGATCACGAGCTTAAATTTCAGGCATCAAATAGTCGGTTATCATGGCACGATAACGGTCGCCATTGAGGGTTACGTTCTCACCGGCATCATTTTTGAAGAAATATGGACCGATGATTCCGGTACGTCGGATTGGGATTCGGTCAATGACAAAAAGATAGCTCTTAACGAGTGCTAAAATATTGCTCATGTGTGTCAAGGTCGTGGGTCGACTGCAAATTAGTCAAGACACACAGCAAACTGAATTGTTGCGAGAAAAGTTTGGAGATTCGATTATTTCAAGAAATTGTGATATTGAATGGCCTCCAAGAAGTTGTGATTTAACACCATTAGACTATTTCTTGTGGGGTTATTTGAAGTCATTGGTCTTTCGAATGAACCAGACTTTCTTCAAGTTTTACAAGTCAATATTGAACGTGCCATTCATGACATACGACTTGATTTAGTGTAAAAAGTTCTCGAAAATTGGGTTCATAGAATGCGTTCCTGCAGAAGAAACCGTGAGACCATTTGAATGACGTTTTATTTAGAACCTAATTGTATCGATTGTACCTCACATTAAATAAATAACTTTTGAATTTCCTTAACAATAAGCGTTTTATTTTTCAATGAAATCATATTACTCTTGTTGGAAAACCCTGTATATAATTTTAACAACAGAACCGATCTCAAAAAGCGAAAGTTTAGAGGCAAAGAATGGACACTTTTATGGGGTCACTAAAACCTGGACATACATATTTTAGCAAATATAGAATATGTACTTTGTAGGGAATTCATGTACCTTTCTTCCAGCTATAGCGGTTGGCGAGAAAATTACCAAAAACGGTGATGTAACTTTTGTCAAAAATAATGTTCTTTTGAGATCGTTTCTTTATCAAAATGCCACAGATATATGTTCAGGATGCGACAAAATCGATTTTGGGGCAATTCCGTGAGCTCGGAAAAAATTTAAAAAAAAGGTTTTTGCAATTGTCGCGATTTAAGCTTTTATATTTCGCGTGCGCATTTGATAACTTTTTTGGTGACCTGGTCTAATGTTCCTGCCTATTTTATTTATTTATTTTTATTTTATTCAATAATAAAGCGAGCCGTGGGCCATATATGGTTATAAATACTACAGAAACAAACAAAAAATAGTACGTATTTATAAAAAGTTATGAATTAATAGGAAAACGTTTATAAACTTTTTTTGCAATTTTTTTTAAATTTTTTTCTGAATAAAAATCCTTTCAATATTGTGAGAAAACTTGAGTTGAATCGGAGCAAAACTGACAAAGATACAGCAGTCTAAGCAACCGCCCCTCATACGTGACTCAGTACATCAGAAAACTTTAAAGCGTGTTTCCCACAACCCATGTTTTCAAAGACGGTGTCCCTCATAACTCAAAAACTACTGAACCGATCCTTTTGAAATTTTTAACACTATTTCCTTACATAATTTACGAGGTCGAGTTTTTTTTTAAATTTGGAAATTTTGTTTTATTTAACAATAACCAATTTTTTCTCGCAAAAATCGCATTTTTCCATTTAAAGTGTTCCCAAAAATTAAAAAAAAATAAATTAAAAAAAAACTCGACAGCGTTTACTGGCTATAACGATTAACTAAATAAATTTATTTTTTTAATTTCTGATGATCCGGTATCGAGTTATGAGGGGCACCTCAATTCAACTTTTTTTCGAGACGCTTCCGCATAAATGCTGTCGTTGCCATATTTTTTAATATTGTTTTTAAGAAAATTTACACAATAAACTTCGAAAGTTATTCTTTAATGTAACATTGGTTTCAATCAAAAAATTTTAACCGTTTCGTCACAAAAAAACCATAAAAATGTGCCTTTTTTTGCACGAATTAACGTTTACCCCCCCCAAAATACCAACCAATCAAAGTTCTAGCATAAAATCCGCATTCCTTCCCCCTCTCTCTCGTTCATTTGCTCGCCCGATGACCTCCTCTTTAAATTAATTTGTGGTCATCATCATTTTTTCCTGGCCTCTTGCCAATCAATGTAATGACGTTACCATCTGTTTTTTGAACATTAATACGATTTTAAAATCCCAACAGCTTTTATATGATTGTTTTTTGATGTTGTGTTGTTGTTATAAACATTGTTGTCTGTTATAATAATATCCATTGCAAATTATCTGCAATAATAATGTCTACAGAGTTGAGCGGCAATTTTTTTTATGTTAAAACTCATTTAAATCATTTGGCCCCGCGTTCATTAATTCAGTCATTAACCATAAATATGTACATATGTATGTGGGAGGAGTAGGTGGTGGCCACTGGATGTGGAGGCCTGGTCGGCTTGTGGTGTGTGATATGATGTGGGAGCCCCTTGGCTGACTGACATGTATCGTTTACAAAAGCATTTGTTGTATTGTTTTGATAGCTGTCAATAATGACAATTTAGTAGTTAAAACTTTTTTGATGGCAATCGATTGTGATTGCTGCTGCTGCTGAGTGGCTGCAGTTATTGATGCATATTGTTTATGTCAAAAGCGGATTGTGAATTGTTCATATATGTACATAAACAAGCCATCATTGCAAAATGTCATTGAGACTATGCATCCATCCGGCCGCCCTTCACTACGTTTTCTCTGTTTGTCTCCGACTAAATGGTAATTTGATCTGAAATCTACTCATTTGCAACAAAAAAAGTCCCGCTCCTTTCTCTCTCTCTCTCCCCACTAATGACAGTTTTACATTTGCCTCTTGTGCATATCATATCAATAGTGCAAAAGTGCAATAGCAATAGCATCATGTCATTAATAACAACAATTTAATTAAATTAATGCGGTTTAATGAATTGTTTTTTACAATTTTTATTTATTTCTCATTTCATTGTTTTTTTGTGCCATTTTGTGATGCTCTTCCCTCTTTTGGTTTGATGATGGCAATTAACAAATGTCAATTAAATTGCAATTAAGTTAAGAGACGGAGAAAAAACTCACACAACTGACATATTACACGATTGGGTTGGCATTGTCAAAAGCGAGAGAAGAAGATACAATGAGACAAAGAGGAGACCCTCCCCCCCCTACTCTTAACACTTTATCAATAAAAGAAATTAAATCAAATCAATAAAATTGAAATGACATGACATGATTTTACTTTGGTGATCTTTTAATACATACCTCCCAGTTTGTTGGGGGGTAATTTAAAATCCATTTTAGTAGTATTTTCCCAAAAACTCTAAAAATCGAATCTAGACCTTTTTGGAGAAAAAACTCAATGACCTTTTAGAAAAAAGAAAAAACCCGCATGTGTGACATTCTGTGTTACAATTTGTAGTGTCTTCTTTGTGCATTCTTTGTTTCACTACAGATAGGCATCTTCAAATGACCCCATTCCCAAAACAAAACCGAGAGTGGGGTTGAGCGACATAGACCCATTCACACTTTGAATGTCACACGCATCCATGTGTCTATCGTCGTCCGTTGCTATCTTTTACACTTAAAGTGCACATTAACATAAAATCCCAAAAAAATTTTGAACTAATTCCAGCCAGACACAAACAACTCCTCTTCTGCATTGGAAAACCGCTTAAGTCCAAATATAGATAAAGATAAAAAAGGGACAAGAAATAAAAAAAAACAAAATCTCTTAAAGCCAGCCAAAGCCGAAAAAGAAATAAACTCAGAATCTTGAGTATTGAAAAGCAATATTCTTATCGCCTTTTTTCTGTGCTTATTTTTTTTGGGCTATTCTTCTTGAAAAGAAAAACGTTTTTTAAATGTCTATGTTTTTCGATGTGTGTCTCGGCTTCTCGCGTATGAGCGAGTACATATGTACATACATAGCTCCATCCACAGCAAATGGTCTCAAATGTTATTTAAACTGTCAACATAGAAAATACAATTTATGGTGATTTTATTTGCTCAAAGCCAGAGGCAGAGCAGAGTCTTCATTGTCATCTTGGTTTGGTCAGCAACAAAAAACAAAAACGAAACAAGACAAAATGAAACAAGAAAAGAGTGGTCTTTTCGCCTCAAAATTCCAAAACAACATAAACGAATGTGGCCATTTATGCATACATATATATACATATGTACTATATGTCCGTCTATCCATCTGTCTGTCTGTCTGTACACAATATGTAAACAATAGTAAATTGAAGATGAAGCTTATATATATTACTGTGGTTCATTGTCTGTCTGTCCCTCCGTCCATCTCTTGGCATCTTTCATCTCTTCTCTGGAACATGTAAAACGAGACACCAAACATGTGTGTGCGAACACATTTGTCTCAAAATCCTAATTGGATGTTAGATTTAAATAAACAAATGCCAAGGGATTTAAATTGATAAGGTTACTAAATAGAAGAGAACATGAAAGGGTTTCAAGTCTTCGCTTTTTTAAAAACTAGAATTATGTTGCGAAGCGAATATTCGTTGAAGACATAATCTTATTAGGGAAATTGAAAATTATCTTTTTTAGGCCTATTTCTAGCAAAACGAAATTCTTAAATTAAAATTAGTTCCATGATTTAGGATCTCCAAAAATTTTTGCTTTACAAGGAATGAATTTTTTATCTTATACGGGGTTTTCCAAAAAGAGGTGTTATTTTGAATCACCCGATATTTCGGTAGCTGTCGCTTTTGAAGCTTTTATTCTTCGACATTTGACTAATAATGGAACGATACACGATTCAACAACGCATTGAAATTATTAAAAATCGAAAATCATCGAAAAATCATCTTGACTGATGAGGCTCATTTCCACCTCGGTGGCTACGTCAACAAGCAAAATTGTTGCATCTGGGGCTCGGAAAACCCAAAAGTTATTGTTGAGAAGCCTCTCCATCCTCAACGTGTGACTGTTTGGTGTGGTTTATGGTCCGGCGGGGTCATTGGGCCTGACTTTTTCGAAAGTGAGGTTGGATCAACAGTTACAGTGAGTGGATTGCGCTAACGAGAGAAGATTAATGATGTTTTATGGTCGGAGTTGGATGGTATTGATCTGGACAACGTTTACTTTCAACAAGACGGCGCTACGTGCCACACAAGCAACGAAACCATTGCTCTGTTACGGGAAAAGTTTCCGGACCGTGTTATCTCTCGAAGAGGTGATCACAATTGGCCACCGAGATCTTGTGATTTAACACCTTGCGACTTCTTCCTTTGGGGGCACGTGAAAGAAAAGGTCTACGCCAACAGCCCAGCGTCGATTCAAGACCTCAAAGATATAATTCGTGAGGTTATCGAGGACATAGGGCAGCCACTTTGCGATTTGGTTATGGAAAATTTCATGAAAAAGATATGGTCCTGTAAGCGTGGTCGTGATGGCTATTTGGCAGATGTTTTTTTTTCATTATTAACGGCATACCTTCCTCTTATGAAATAAACATCCGATCATTTATCTCAAAAAATGACACTTTTCTTTGAATACCAAAATAACACCTCTTGCTGGAAAACCCTTTATGATCAAAATAAGAAATTTTATTTTTGAGTATTTACATGACAGAACCCACACATGTTTATACTCGTAGTCGAGTCGGCAACAGAGGTTTTCGTCTACGCTACTCTGTACTATAGTCGAGCCCAGATATTATCATCTACACTAAAGTCGACCCCAGAGCTCTTCCTCTATTCTAGACTCGAACCCATAGCTCTTCCTCTATTCTAGACGCGACCTTAGAGGTCTTCCTCTATACTAGAACCGACCCCAGAGGTCTTCCTCTATACTATACTCGACCCCAGAGGTCTTCCTCTATACTAGAGTCGACCCCAGAGGTCCTGCTCTATACTATAGTCAACCCCAGAGCTCTTCCTCTATTCTAGACTCGACCCCAGAGCTCTTCCTCTATTCTAGACTCGAACTCAATGGTCTTCCTCTATACTAGAACCGACCCCAGAGGTCTTCCTCTATACTACAGTCGACCCAAGAGGTCTTTCTCTATACTATAGTCGACCTCAAAAGTTTTCCTCTATACTATAGTCGACCTCAGAGGTCTTTCTCTATACTATAGTCGACCTCAGAGGTCTTTCTCCATACTAAAGTCGACCTCAGAGGTCTTTCTCTATACTATAGTCGACCTCAGAGGTCTTTCTCTATACTATAGTCGACCTCAGAGGTCTTTCTCTATATTATAGTCGACCTCAGAGGTCTTTCTCTATTCTAGGTCGGCCTTTCTCTGTACTGGAGTTGACCCAGAGGTCATCATCTATGCTAGAGTCGACCGCAGAGGTCTTCCTCTATACTTGATTCGTCCCCGGAGATGTTCAACTATATTGGAGTTGACCTCGGAGTTGACTATAACCCGGGGTCCTCCTCTATACTAGAATCAAGTCCAGAGGTCCTCCTCTATACTAGAGTCGACCCCATAGGTCCTCCTCTATACTAGAGTCGACCCCATAGGTCCTCCTCTATACTAGAGTCTACCCCATAGGTCCTCCTCTATACTAGAGTCGACCCAAGAGGTCCTCCTCTATACTAGAGTCGACCCCATAGGTCCCACTTTATGCTAGAATCAACCCCAGAGGTCATCCACTCAAGAGGTCTTTATCTATACTATAGTCGACCATAGGGATCTTCCTTCCTTAAGTCTTCTTTACTGGAGTCGACCTCAGGGTCTTCCTCTATACTGGACTCGACCCCATATACGTTTATCTATACTAAATTTGACCTTAGAGGTGTCCTCTTTACTAGAGTCGACATCAGAGGCCTCTCTCTTAACAGAGTCGACCTCAGACGGGGATTCCTATATCGAGTGAAAATCTTCCTTAATACTAGACTCGAACCTACTATTGATGGCCAAACGGAATATACCGAATATCGTAGCCCAATGTAAAAGGAATTGAAACATGCGGCACTCGTAACATTGCAACCCTCTGAACCTAAGAACAATTTAGAGTTCGCAATCCCACGAAGATCGAAGCCAACTGATGAGAATGTAACCTACTAAAGAGTATAACCTACTAAACACGCTGATGACTATTGCATACATCTGAATAAGTCTTGACGATGAAGGTCGATCAAAGTCAATTAAAAGAAATTGATCTTGTTAAAGAGATGAAAACCTGCTGATAAAGAAGATGAGATCGATGCCTAGTGAAGAGTCGGACAAATTAAATATTGCATTCTGACTAAGCCAACTGATGAGCCTACTATCATCCTACCAAATAGATCCAAACATTCTGTAGATCCAAATAGATCCAAACATCCCTCCATTGAGGGATCGATATCTTCAGATGAATACGAGGTGCAAGGACCCCGGGCTGAATTAGTTAATTGGACATATACTGCAGTTATATTCAAATATATTCCATAGTTTCCATTGCTTGAAATTGGCAATGTTTGGGATTTCATCGGTATTTCCATGGATTCTATCACTTGATATCAGCGGAAGACTGAAAAATTACTCAATATTCTTTGAGTTGCATTGGTAGGAAAATGTTACTTATGAGGTTTCTATGAGGATCATCAGTGGACTTTCATCTCCCCTAATAAATTCCAGTCATACAGGGCTTCATAATCATGATTTATGATCCTTTGACTAAATAGAACTCAGTCTCATCACCAGACTTAGATCTCATCGATCGATTTCGACTAATAGTCTTTCGATTTATAGTCTTAGAATTTCATTTATGTTTCATCTTAGACTTAGACCTTGGATTCCATTGCTTGAAATTGGCAATGACATCCATAATATATTGCGATCTTTTCGGAAGATTTCGAGATAATCTAAGATAATATCTAATCGGCTTCATTGACTCGCTTCAAAGATATTTGTTGGATTCTATCACGTAAACTTTTCTCAGCCGAATACTTAAAAGTTCTTCAGTAAGCTTTGAGTTTCATTGGTATTTTTGATTTTGATTGTATCTCTTTAATCGTCTTTGAATATCATTAATTGAAAGATAGCACAGATTTCATCTGTAGCCACCTTTGATTCCACTGTTTGAAGATGCCAATGGAACTCTATTGTCGGTTGCGATCTCTTCTGAATCCTTCATTGATTCGATTCAACGTCGCCATAATAGGTTGCTTCTCAACCGAAGACTTCAAATTCTTCAGTAAGATCTGAGATTCATTCGCAAGATCCAAGTCGCTTCAACTGAAAATTTAATTTATGAGTTGGCTATGAGGATCATCAGTGGTCTTTCTATTCTCCACTAATAAGATTCGGTTTTACAGAACTGCATAACGATGATTTAAATTCCTTTGACTGAATTTCTCATCGGTAGATTTTGATGGTATCTCTTTAATAGTCTCTCAATTCCTTTTATTGAAAGATAACTCAGCTTCATCTGTAGACTTAGAGCTGGGATTCCATTGCTTGAAGTTGACAATGAACCTTCGTAAAAGTTTGCGATCTCTTTGGAAGCCTTCGATATGATCTAAGCTAAGATCTCATTGGGCTTTAAAGGCGTTTAATAGATTCTACCACTTGAAATTGAGAAAGGTCCTCCAAAATAGGATCATCAGTGGACTATCATCTCCACCAACAAGTTTCAGTCTTATAGGGCTTCATAACAATGGTTTATGATCCTTTGACTAAATATAACTCAACCTCATCTGTAGATTTAGCGCTCATCGACATTGACAATTTCGATTTTGATTGGACCTTCGAATTTCATTCATTAAAAAATAACTCAGCCTCATCTGTAGACTTCAATCGAATTTTGACAATTTCGATTTTGACTGGATTACTTTAATTTAATTCATATGATTTGACCTCTTTGTTAGGTCACCACCATTATATATAGTCTTAAAACTCATCAAACGAATTTGAGTATCATCCTTCACATATTTTCCACAATATGTTTCTTCTTTTGGGGCTTCAGATTAAGTATAAAGTGATTTATTTTCATAGCCCACTGTTAATACTGAACACTCTTACAAACGCATACAACCAAAAAGTTGTTAAATTAATCTAATTTTCTTCAGAAAAGCCAAAGCACAAAAAAAAGAAAAAAAAAATAACGAAACGAAAACGAATTTCATTTTGAAGGTTTTATCACTTATCTGATTAAAATGATAACATTTCTCCAAAGAATTTGAACTGCTTTAGGAGGGCTTTGGCTCGATTTAACACATAAATTGCTTAAAAGCAAAACTTACCCACAACTGGCAGACACACTCGAACTTTAGCTTACGCTCTGCCAATCCACTCCCACTTAAATCAAAAAACAACATGCTCACGCACAAAACTTCCTGCACACTCACACACATTCCATTCCATTCCACGTGACAAATAAGGGAAAATGTTTTCGAACGAAACCCGCAGCAAAGCCTCAAGGGGGCTTTACGCATTTTAACATTATTTTCGGGGCACAAAAATGTTGTATCTCCCCCCGAATGCCTGTTAGACTGACAGCCTATCGGGCTATCTGCCAGTCGGCCTTTGTTGTTTGAGCGCACCTTGACACTAATCCAATTACATTTCCTGCGTGATTTTGTTTTCCTATTTGCTTTGGAGGGCAAAAGCAAATGTGCCAAATACTCGTAGTATTGCTACTCCTCTTCTACATCTTTAAGTCGATGACGGTTTTGTTAGGTTTTTCACTTTTTTTTCGTTAAGGGTCCTGCGAGAGCTTAAGCTAAAAGAAGCAAAGAAACTGAAAATTGTAAAGTTTGTTGTTTTTGACAGCAACAGAACAAGAGGTTCTGCTGAAAAGCACAGTAGGTCTAAAGGAAGAAATTAAGGAAATGTATTTGGTCAGTGGTATACGATTTTTATGTAAAGGGCCAATAGTATTACTTCAGCTACAAAGTGGATTTTCAGGGAAATATTGTATTAAATTTCTTTCGAGCCACAAAATTTCCTTCCACATTAGTCTTTGACCTTAATCCGTATGAGTCAATCTCATTAGTAGACTTTTAGCTCTAGTAGAATGAGTGATTATTTGAGCTCATTTGTTTTCCCTGACCCTTGTACCCTTGTACTATTTATTCGTTTTGCTCGACATATTCCTATCTTCATTAGTTGATTAAAATTCTTGAGCATTATTCTAACGTCTTTGGTAGCTTTCAATCAGTTTCCCCTTTTTTCCAATTGACTTTACCAGCATGTTTTGATCTCATAAGTAGAAGGAGATCTTCATCAGTTAGCTTTGAGCTTTATCAGATTGCATGTTCTTAGAGTCACCAGTAGGTTTTGCCTTTCAGCTTCATCAACAAGTTTAGACCTCATCTGCAGGTTACATTTCTTTAAAAGGATGTTAACATTGTTCATAGCTTTTGATCTCCTGAAACTTAAAGCTTCATCCGTGGCTTTGGCCAGGTTTGTGGAAATATAACATTACCGGTTATTATCAAGCTTCGTCGTTGAGTTGCTACCTTTTCGGGAACCTTAGTAAGACATCAGTAATTTTCGACAACTTTGGATGCAGGCCTCATGGTTTGCTCTCGAGCTTTGTCAGATTGAGAACGCAAATTTTTCAGAGTTTCAATCTCGTCGGAGGATTCCAACAAAATGAATAAAGTTTTACCCATCTGCAGGTTAAATTTCTCTGAAAGGAGTTCACCATTGTTTATTTTTCTCATCATCGATCTCATCGATCTGTTTTGCGAGAATTGATCCTCATCGGATTGATCCTCAAGAATTATTCGACAACTTCAGTAGGATGCGAGCCTCATCGGTTGCCTTAGCTTTGACACATTATGATCTTTAGTTTCGATATTACGAGTAGTTAGAGAATTCGACTCATCGATCGACTTCAAACACAGGAAACCTGTAGCTTCCGTTAGTTCGACCTAATCAACATTTCCGATATAGGTTAGAGAATTCCGACTCATCGATCGTCTTCGAACTCAGGAAACGTGCAGATACTATTGGTCCGACCTCATAGTCAAATTGGGAACTCTACAGTAGATTTCAAATGTCATTAGTAAGATTCAACCTCCTTAGCATTACATGCGGCCCATCTGCTGGTTTCGAACATGCTCACATTGTGACCTCAAGGTTTTAAGATACATTAGTAGGTTTTGAACTCCTCATAGGGGTATTTTGTTATCTAAAAAACTTCGACCTCATCAGCAGGTTTGATAGAATTCCATCAACATATTCTTCCTCAGAAAGCCTCTAAAATTGCTTAACCTCTTCAGGAGAATTCGTACGTCATCAGCAAGTTTCTCAGTAGGTGTGAACCACTTTAGTTAGATTTGATCTTCGTCAGATGGAAATTACAACTTGTCAGAATTTTAAATAGGTTTAGACGGCTACAAAGAATTACAGAGCTAGCAAAAAGATCCAAAATGACCACGGGCAGAACTGCGTAAGAAGATTCCAACACCATCGACTGTTTTCGATCTCAGGAAAGAGCTTAATCCGTTGGTTCGACCTCAATAGTCCGAATAGAACTTTTTCGTTTTTTGGAATTTCGTCGTCAAATTGGGATCTTTTAGGAAGGATTCGATCTTGATCAGTCCTTCTCTTTATTAGGAATCAAATTTAATCGGTTTTATATACAGAGTTTCATCATCAAATATGACCTCCATCACAAGGATCAGTAATTTTCTAACTCTTTGGCTGGAAGCAAAAGTAATCGGATGGCTCCAATCGTCGTCAGATTGCCACTTCCAAGAGTTTTTAGTAGGTTTAGAACCATTCAGGGGATTACAGAGAAAAAGAGTCGACATGGCTTGATCTGTATTAGAGCATTCCAACACCATCGACTGCCTTCGGTTTCAGGAAACATATATCTTAATTCGTTGGTTTGACCTCTTTAGTAAGAATGCACTTTTTCGGCTTCGTTGGAGCTTCGTCGTCAAATTGGGAACTCTTCATAAGGATTTAAACTTCAACAGTAGATATGGAGCTAATGTTGCTCTGATCTCACTAATATGTTCAATCTCTTTATTAATAATCGTATTATTCAGTGGGCTTCGTTCTCCTAGGTAATTTGGTTCAGCTTACACTTTTACGGTTTCTTAAGATCAATTTGAAGGATTCAAACTTTATCGGTACAGTTGGACCTCTGTAGAGAGACTTCGATGTTCTTGAGAAGACTTAAGCTTTATTAATCAGCGGGTCCAATTTCGTTTATAGGGTATCCAACAACATATGTCGAACTTAATCAGTAGATGCGGATCTCACTAATATGTTCAATCTTTTTCGTAGGATTCTGACGTTTTCAGTGGGCTTCGGTCTAGGGTAATTTGGTTCGATAAGCAGTTTTTCGGTTTCTTTGGAGCCAAATTGGGAACTCCTCAGAATAATACGAACTTCATCAGTCGATATGGAGTTTCATCTGTTGATTCCACCTTTTTGCAAGAAATTTAACATCATCCGTTTTTTCCACCTTCGACATCAAAGAGAGCCCCATCCCAAGGGTTCATAAAATTTTGTCATCTTTAGTAGGAATCAGTTGGCCTCGAGCTTAGCAGTGTCGCGACATCGATGTTCTGCAGAAGACTTCAGCTTTATCAACTTGACTTGACCTCATCAACAGGTCAAATTTCATTTCTGTAGATTCGGATCTCACTAATAGGTTTAATTTCCTTAATAGAAATATTACTTTTTCAGTGGACTTCAATTTGGTTCTCTTTGCACTTTTTCGGTTTCTTTGTAACCAAATTGGGAACTCTTCAGAATAATCCGAACTTCAGCAATCGATATGGAGCTCTGTTAAAGATTTTAACTTTACTAATGCATCTCTGTCTCCAATAATTGTTTCAATCGAGCTCTGCGGTAATTCTCGAGCTTCACCATAAGGCTACGAGTTTTATCAGGCTTCATCTGCTGGTTCCACCTGTCAGTCAAACTTCTTCGGTTTTTTCTAGCTTCATCATCAAATATAGCCCTCATCCCAAGGATTCATAAAATTTCGGCATCTTTAGTAGAATTCCAGTCTAAAAAGTTTGCTTCGAACTTAGTAATATCGCTAACTCGATGTTCTTTATACGAACTTCAGCTTTATTAACATCACTCGACCTTAGCATCAAGTCCAATTTCCTTTTCCAACATCTATCATCTTCGACCACAGGAAACCTAAAGCTTCAACCGTTGGTTCGACCGCATTAATAGGAAACGAACTCTGATTTCGAGCTTCATCTGTGGTCTACAGAACAAGCAACAAGCTTTATCAGTGAGCTTAAAATAAAATTAGTCGTTTAGACCTCTTTGCCGATTCATTTCAATGTTAGGCAGTCACCTGTTCAGCAGATTTTTAACACCTTCAGTAGATTTAGGCCTCTAACTATTTTAAGGGATTTGAGCAACATCAGTAGTAGATTTTAAGATTTTATTCACCAGTAACCTCAATCATCATAAATAGGATTTTGATCTTCATGAAAAGACGAATAGTCTCATGGGTATTACTGTGGTTTATAAAGTTTCGCAACCACTGTGTGCCCATCATCTTTGTTATGTAGTATATGATGGGCCCCCCTTAAAAGCATTTCAGATCAACAGAATACTAACGACAACGAGAGATGCTGCATCAGAAGAGACCCTGAACCTTCGGCTAATCGGCAAAATGCCCAAATGCGAAGAAAAACCAACATATGAGTAAAGGAAATGTCATGTGTTTTCCCTGGACTAAAATACATTTCCAAAAACCACTACTCGTACTCCATACGAGTTAAGGCTTTTGCCACATAACATTGGAAAATGAAAACAAGCAGTCGAAATGGCGAACATTTGGAGCATTTGGTGGTGGCATTGAGACTTAAAAACAAAGTTTTCTTCTAATTTTTGTTGTTCTTTGCACAAGGAAAACCACTTTTTATATAACCAAAGCAAAAGTGACCCTTTGTAATGGGATGGCAGCCAAGAAAAGAACTCCAAATGGGAAAAATTACTTTGATGGTATACATTACATATTAATAGGCAACACTGAAAAGTGGATGGGAGTGAGTTCGGCCAAGAAGATATCCTTGGCCTGGAATGGATTAGGTTGGTTTGGGTAGATTGTTTATTTTTCTGCCGTGTTTTTTTCCTTTGAACATTTTCGTTTTTTAGCTCTCAAAACACGTTTGCTGTTTTTGTTGTTGTTGAAAGTGTCAAATACTGTTTGTCTCCCATCGTCAGCCGTAACGACTTATTCCTCCTTGACTCAATTCTATCTTGTTAAAAGAATCTACTTTAGCTTTTTTCAAACTTTTCCATTTCCATTTAAACCGTTGACGAGTATTGCTAGCCAGCCACCGAGCCACCAAGCCCAAGTGTTGCCTTAACCTGCTTACCTTGAATTTGAAACGTTGACACGTTTAGTTTAGGTCGAACATCAGAAGCAGCAGCAGTAGCAGGAATGACAGTATCACACCGTTATCACATTTGAATGCTTTTATCCTTAATAATCTTTTCCTTTGAGATGCGGCGACAGCTGCTGGCTTCTTTACCCCTTAAGGTGTTGGGCTGTCAAATTCACTAAACGAAATCATTTGTAAAGTATGTGTGTATTATTTTGACATGTTGATGAACAAACGAAATTTAAGACAAGAACGAAAAGAAATCGTATCCAATTTAAGTTGCTTCTTTTCTTCCCTTTTGGGAAGGAGGAAAACATTGTCATCTTAGTTTTAATCAATATCCTTTTAGTATGTACATGTGTGTTGGGATATTCATATTATTCCCGTTGCTCCAATATGGAGCATAGGGTCATTGGAGTTCTGAATTCCTAAAGCAACATTTATTTAGAGCGGATTTTTGTGAATCTTCTACTACGAATATTATCAAATGCCACCTACTCGATGGACATTCAGTTTCACCTGTGAGGTTCGAAATTCATGAGTAGCTTTCGACATCTGCAGAATTCCAGTTGCATCAATTTACTTCGATCTCTTCGGTATCGTCCAAGGTTCAGGCAAGTTTGTCGTTTGATTAAGAAGTATTCCATCTTTATCGATTTCTTTTTAGCTAAATCGTTTGGTTGTTAGGATACAGTAGGCTTTGAGGTACATCTGAACTCTTTAGTAGGATATCAGATCCATTAGTACGTTAGACCGCGATTCCAGCACCATCAGCCTGCTTCCAACCTCTCACTAATTTTTGACTATTTTAGTGCAAATAAGAATCGCATTCATTGACAGACGTGGGACAAGATTGCGCGAGAATCTTCAGTAGGCTCGACTTATTCTAATGAAATCGAGACCTTCAGGTTGTTTCGAAGCATCATGTACAGTGTTCTAGATTCGTCGTCAAGTTTCGAACATTTATTTGGATCCATCAGTTAGTTCATTGCGTTCTTCGGACTCTATCGGGTTTCAAGAGTAGAATTCGACTAATTAGTCGAATTCTACTCGGGTTTCAAGAGTAGAATTCGACAGTAGTCCCTTAGGCTCATCACAGGGTTCTTTGTATTTCGAAGTCAATCGTTCTTCATTGTCATATTCATTAAGCTTCAATCCTCAAGAGATATCTTTGATTTTCGCAATGGTTTTAACAGGTTCAAGGCTTATCAATACACTCACAGGTTCTGCCTTTTCAGGCTTACTCGAACTACATCATTTGCTTTCTTGCTTTGTCATTCATTATGCTATGAATTTCACCAGTTGACTTTGATTTCACTCAGTAGGATTCATAATTCACTAGTTGCTTAGATCTCTATATTTGAATCCTACGAGCTTCATTGGTACAGACGGCATTATTACGTTCCAAGGTCTTCTGTAGGCTTTGAGCTTTATCACTAGGATCCGATCATGGGCTGTTGGTTCGTCATCTTCAGTAGGATTTTAGTTTAATTAGCAACCCTTGATTTTCAATCAGTGGGATTAAGTGATTTACTTGGTTCATGGGGTTCTGACTTCATTGTCAGCTGTCGACGTCTTCAACATGGCTTTGAGCTTCTACAGAAGGTTCCCAACTCTGGAATAGCTCAACAGCTTCGATAGTTGTTTCGATCTGTTCAGTAGAATTCGAGCTTCCAACTCTTCAATAGAATTCCAGTCCCATTAATTGGTTCAATCTTTTCGGTAGGATTCTAATTTTATTCTCAGGGCTTTAAACAAATGCTATATCATTTGCTTAAAGCCCTTCTGTAGGATTTGAGCTCTAGATTTGGAAAACCGATTGCGTTCTATCAATGGACTTTCAAATTCATCAGTAGTACAGCTTTAGTTAGGTTAGTTTTAGTTATGTTAGGTTTAGAGATTAATCAGTAGATTTCCTACTTTTCTATATATTAACTACAGCGGTTAGTTTAATCTTTTCATTAGCATTTCAGCTTTATCAATTGGTTCTGTCTTTTCAGAAGAATCTGAGTAGGTTTGCAACTTTTGCAATTCATCTCTTCCATAGGTTCATTCATCAGTAGCCTCTCAGTTTCATAATCAGGATCTCTTTGTTCAGTAGTATTCTAACATCAGCGGTAGGTCTTCATTTTTCGGTATGATTCGAGCTTCATCACATAGCTCTTAGCATTGATCTCTTTAGTAGGACTTATATGTTAGTTAGACTGGACCTTCAACTTTCATATGTAGATCATATACCCCTTCCTCTGTAACAACCCATCAGTAAGTTTGAGTTATGCTTTGTTCTGCAGTTTCTGAGTTTCAGACATGTTCGACAGTTCAGCAGTAGCCTTCGGTTTTCATTGGAATGGTAGAACTTTTTTGAAGTATTCAAACTTCATTAGAAGTTTGAAACATCATCAGTAGCTTTGACCTCACTCTTCTTCGTCCTATGTTACAATTGAGTCTCATCATCATTGACGTTAAAACTTACCTCTACATATGTTTCATTAATAGGTTCCACAGCCCTTTTAGTAGGTAAGGTTCATCTGTAAAGTAAAACTTTTTAGACCTTTGTCGGTATATTTACATTTCTGTAGTACGATTTGGAGTTTCATTAGATGTTTTAGATGTCATTGCTACCATAGCACTTCTTAAACAGTTTTCTATGCTTCCGCAAGCTTTGAAATATATTGGTAGGTCCCCATGTGTTGTCGGTATGATTCGAGTTTCATCATATAGCTCCTTGCTTGGCTTCATGTCTTGGTTGGACTGGACGTTAGTCCAGGACTTCGTAGGTAGATTATTAACATTCTCATATAGACCACGAACAATCTCATTTGAATGCAACCGCGTCTGTTTGACTTGATGTCTTTTGTAGCCCCCGACTGAAAGGCTTCACAGCTCTCCGGTAGTCTTTGAGGTTCATCGGGTTAAAAGTATTCAAACAACATCAGCAGTACTATACTTCTTCGATAAGTTTTGGCTTCCGTCTTATACTTCCTATGTTACAATTCAGTTTATTTAAAGCTCTTCAGCAGCCTTTCATGTTTATTAGTATGGCAGAACTTTTTAGAAGTATACAAACTTCTTCAGCAGTATTAGACATATTTATCTTTAATATTGATTGATTGATCTTGTACATCCTATATAACAATATAATCTCATCGATACTGGCATATGAGTTTCATTTACATGTTCGACAGCTCTTTGGTAGCCTTCTTCAAACTTCATCAGTAGTAATATACATCTTCAATAAGCGTTGATCTTATTTCAGTCTGTACATCGTATATAACAACCGAGTCTCAGCGATACTGGAATTTGAGTTTTATCGACAGGCTTGAAAGCTCTTCGGCAGTCTTCTAGTATCATCAGTATGGTTGAACTTTTTAGAGGTACTAAAAAGTTCATCAGCAGTTTTATGAATCTTCAATAAGCGTTGATCTTATTCTACAACATCCTACTACGAGTATTAAGTCTCATCAAACTGATCTCTGAGTTTCATTGACAGCTTCGACAGCTCATAGTCTCGTAGTCTTCGAGGATTATGAGTATTGTAGAACTTTTTAGAAGTATTCAATCTTTATCTGCTGTATTAGACATCTTCAATAAGCGTTGAACTTATTTCAGTCAGAACATTCTATTTAAAAAATCGAGTCTCAGCGATACTGGCATTTGAGTTTCATTGAGAGGTTCTACAGCTTTTCGTCAGCCTTGTAGGATCATCAGTAGGGTAGAACTTTTTAGCAGTATTAAACATAGACATCTTTAATAAACGCTGTTTTTTATTATTCTACATCTCTTACTATTGGGTCTCATTAATACTGACTTCGACATCAATGCTGGCCTCTGAGTTTCAATCGGCAGGTTTCTACAATCCTACATTTATACATTCTATGTTACAATCTAGTCTTTTCAATGCTGACCTCAACGTTTTCTTTATACTTTGTTAAGGTTTCGAACTCTGCAGCAGGTTTCTACCTTTCGGGTACCATATTCATTAATCAACTTGCTGATCATCAAATGTCTTCATCCATCATTAGCGTTGCTCGGTGGCAACGGTAGCTTATAAGCTTTAGTAGAATACCAATCTCATTAGTGGACGTAGTGTTACAGCAGATGGATTGAAGCTCTTTACAGATAACCTTCAAGCTTCATTCGAAGCCTCGAATACTACCTCAGAAGGATTGGAGCTCTTCCGAAAGCTTCGATTGTAAAATATACCTTTTCCTTTGTGGGTCTACCATTATCAGACTCACCTTATGTCTAGGAAAAGAGTGTGCATTTCACCTGCAATTTGGCTTCTATTTTTTGTCGCTTCTTTGGACATGAGCCTTTTCAATTTTCTTGATGTTTTTTTTCTCTCAAGCTATTGGGCAACATTAGACTTCTGCAATTCGGGCAAAATGATGTGGCACGTAGCATTTGCAGAAGTCTGTTTTTTTGCAAACTTGTCGTTGTTGCTGCTGCTGTTGCAGATGATGATGATATTTTGTAAGCGGATCCAAATACTACTTGTAATACTTTGTTAAGCGTTTTTATTTAGTTGCGTCTTTTTTACCCTGTCTCAAACATAAAGTGTTCCTCGTACATTACACAATCGACATAGTCATCATTTGTTTGTTGTTGGCATGTTGGCTGTGCAACACTCAGTTGCAGTTGCAGTCGCCGACGCGATTCATTCATTCATAAAGCCATTCAGACGGTTCGATGCACACCTCTGACTCTGGAAAACGAATGGTGTCTCAGCTCAGCCTTGTGTGTGTCATGATTCTCTGATTCTCCGTCTGAGCTGGTAGGTAGTCTGATTTGGAGTTTTTTCTGTCTTGTGTTGAAAAATATGTGTTTTCGATTTCAGTTTCTAAACGTGCTACGTGCGGCGGCGGTGGCGGCGTGCAGCTTCGTCATCGTCGTGGCCAGTAAATCATTTCGCCATTCTTTTTTGGAAGACCATCTTTTGTAGTCGCATTGTAGGTAGTAGCTTCGAAGGCAAACAGTTATAGCAGGAGGAGGCAGTATGTGTTTGTTCGTGGGTTATTCTTTAAGTTTAGTTTGCTTTATTTTATTTATTAGTTTTTGTTTTGAGTTTTTTTCTTCTGCTGGTTGTTAACAAACAAACAGAAACTAACTTTAAAATACAATACATTTATTTGTTGGCGGTTACTAAGAAAGGAGGAAACTCTGATGACCGGAATACTAACAGAGATATGTACAATGACTCTAAGTTGGTAGTTAGTAGGTAGACCAAAGGAATGGACATTTCAAAAAAAACAGTTGGCCTAACTCTTCCTCTAACATGTCCGTCTGTCTGTTCGTTTGACCGCCCGTTCTTCCGTCCGTCCGTCTGTTTTCGGTCATCATGTTACCCCAGACTAAAGCTGGCAAGCTGCCTGAGTTTTTTCGGGCTACTGCTGCTGGTGCCTCCTCATGGTTGGTCTTGCCTACCATTGTCGATGGTCTGCTTGGATAACCCACCGTTTAGTGTTTCAGACACAGTAGCCATGTCTCGTACTCTAAATGTTGATGTAAGACAAGATAAGCATTTATGAGGAGTTAACCCGCTTTTTCATCACCAGCACAGCACCACCACCGCCACAAGTTTGCCGCTCATATAAACATAAGTTATTTTTTGTGTGTGTTTTCAAGAAATATGACTTTGGTTTGGTTGCTTGTTTGTGGGTACCCCATCAAAAAGTTAACAAAGTAATGTAATTTAATATAAATATCGGTTGCAAAAAGCATGTTCTCGAGATTCATTAATTTACGAGAGAGAGAGAGGAAGGAAATGTGGTCAAGGTTAAAAGTTTTAACCAAACGGAAAGAAAAGTTTTTCAATTTCAAAAGTTCTAACGATGAAATGAATATAGGAACAACTGGAAATTAGGGAAAAATGTATCAAGATCCTAAAAGTAGGCTATAGAAAACATTGCTAACAAATCCTAAAAGTAGGCATGTGCTAATTTTGAGAAAAAATCCATTAAGTGTGCCAGGAAAAATAAAAATCATTTAAAAAGATACCGTAGCTATTAATTGCAGAATTATGGAGATCATTGATACAGAAATTATGTTCCCTTAAAATATTATATAGGGTGATCCATTTCGGGGTTCCCAACTTTTTTAAAGAAAAAACTCAGAAAATTAAAATTGAATGGGGAATGTTTATGTATTATCATTTGAAAGAACATTCTTTGGCATTTATTTTTTTAAAGATTATGCCTATCAAATGTTGGCCGCGGCTACGTCTCAGATGGTCCATCCGTTGAGTCCAATTTTCGATGACTCGTTCGAGCATTTCGACTGGTAACTGGCGAATGACACACGTGATGTTTTGTTCCAAGGCCTGAATCGAAGCGGGTTTGTCCGCATAAACTTTAGACTTTCCATATCCCCACAGGAATAGTTCAACGGTGTGATATCACACGATCTTGGTGGCCAATCGACCGGCCCAAAACGTGAAATTATCTGCTCACTCAATAAATCCATTGATTGATGCGATGTGTGGGAAGTGACGCCGACTTGTTGAAACCAAATGTCGCCGAGATCACGAGCTTCAATTTCAGGCATCAAATTGTTGGTTATCATGGCACGATAACGGTCGCCATTGACGGTTACGTTCTCACCGGCGAAATATGGACCGATGATTCCACCGGTCCACAAACCACACCAAACCGTTGTTTTTTCTGAATGAAGTGGCAGCTCTTGAATCTCTTCAGGTTGCTCTTCGTCCCAAATGCGGCAATTTTACTTGTTTACATACCCATTGAGCCAGAAATGGGCCTCATCGCTGAACAACATTTGGCTCGAAAACGTCGGATCTTCTTGGAACTTTTCAAGAGCCCATAGAGCGAAGCGATGTCGCTTGGGAAGTTCGGTCGGCTTCAGTTCTTGCACAAGCTGTATTTTGTATGCTTTCAATTTAAGATCTCGACGTAAAATACGCCCAGTCGTTCCATACGTCAGTCCGAGTTGCTGCGAACGGCGCCGAATCGACTCTTCACTGCGTGCTGGACGTGGTCTATTCGACGGAAGAATAACTTTTTATAAGTTTTTAAAAATCATCAGCTGTATTAGACATACGCTTATATCTTACTGCTCTAGATCCTATATATAGCAATCGAGTCTCATTGATACCGACATCTTAGTTTCATTAACAGATTCAACAGTTATTCGATAACCTTCTAGGATCGTCAGTGTGGTAGAGCTTTTTTGGAAGAATTCGTACTTCATCAGCAGTATTAAATATCTACAATTAGGGTTGATCTTATTCTTCTATTTCCTGTGTTATAATTGAGTCCCAAAATTATCGGCATTAATAATGACCCCTTAGTTTCATAGACACGATCGACAGCTCTGCGGCAGCCTTTGAGGTTTATATGTATAGTACAAGTTCTTGGAACTTTATTGGTATATGTCCATTTCTGTAGTACGATTGGAGTTTCATTAGATGTTTTCGATCTCATTGCTACCATGGAAATTCTTCAACAGTTTTCTAAGTTTCCGCAAGCTTTGAAATTTATCGGTAGGTCCCCATTTTTCGGCATGATTCGAGCTTCATCACATAGCTCTTGGCTTGGCTTCTAACTCTTCAGCATAACTCATGTGTTGGTTGGACTGGACTGGATATATAGACAAGGAACATTCGCATTTGATTGCAACCGCGTCAGCTTGAGTTAAAATCTTCAGTAGCCCCTGAGGTGCTTCATTGAAAGGTTTCTACAGTAGTCTTTGAAGTTTATCGGTGGAATATAACTTGTTAGAAGTATTCAAACAACATCAGCAGGATTTCTTCGATAAGTTTTGGCTTCAGTCTTCAATTTTTAATGTTACAATTCAGTCTCACCAATACTGACCTCGACATCTGAGTTTAATTAAAAATTCTTCAGTAGCCTTTCATGTTTATAAGTATGGTAGAACTTTTTAGAAGTATACAAACCTTTTCAGCAGTATTGGACATCTGTAATAACTGTATAACAATATAATCTTATCAGTACTGCCCTATGCGTTTCATTGACAGTTTCTAGTTTCTATAGCTCAGTGCCGGCCTTCGAGGATCGTAGGTATGTTAGAATTTTTTCGGTCATCAGGTTAATTATGGACTTATTTTATTGTTCATAATATTTAAAATTAAAGATTTGCGCATCTTTGGCGCAAATCTTTAATTTTAAGTCAAATATTTTTTCTGTGCACTTTTCCGGCACCGCACAAAGAACCATATTCCATACTATATTACTCACAAAGTGAGTTTATAACTTAGTCGGTTTACACGACTGCATTTTTATACCCTCACTTTAGTGTGACGAGGGTATATATCATTTGCTACGAAAAAAAGTGTAACACATCGAAGGAGTGATCTAAGACCCTAAGTATGTTCTGCGGATATTCGTTTTGGGTCATTTTAAGACGAATGAGCAATGTCCGTCCGTCTGTCTGTCTGTCTGTCTGTCTATCTGTCTGTCTGTCTGTCTGTCTGTGTGTCTGCTGGCTGGTGCGCACGATAACTCTCGAAAGGAGTAACCGATTGACTTCAAATTTGGTACGTGGTAATATTTTTTTCTATCTCCGGCTAAGTTCGAAGATGGGCCATATTGGTCCACTCCTTCTAGTACCTCCCCCACAAAGTGTTAAAATGTTGTAAAATATTGAATCTTTAATAACTGCTATACTACTTATTCGAATCTTCTGAAATTCCACACATAGCATTAGTTCATTAGTCGCTATCAACTCGAGAAAAATGGGCCAAGTTGCTACGCCCCTTTTGGTACCTCCCACACAAATGCACCATTTTGCAGCAAAAGTTATCAGCTTATAACATTAATACCAGAGTATAAAAATATTTGAAATTTTGTACAGTGTAATGCTTTTATAGTGCATACAGTCCAGTGAAAAATGGGTGTTATATTCACGCCCCTTTTGGTAGCTCCCACACAAAGGTAACATTTTGCACCAAAAGTTAACAGCTTATAACATTAATACCAGTGTATAAAAATACTTGAAATTTTCTACAGTGTAATGCTTTTATAGTGTCTATAGCCCTGTGAAAAATGGACGCTATTGCCACGCCCCTTTTTGTACCTCCCACACAAAATGTCCAAATCATACCAAAATTTAATATCTCTTAACGTTTAATAAACCAGTGCAAATAAACGCTTATAATTCGGCGCAGTGCAATGTATTTAAAGTATCTACTATTCAGCGAAAAATAGATGTATTGGTTAAACCCGTTCTGGTACCTACCATACAATCTAACAGAATAATTCGTGGAATATTCAATATTACATTACTCACAAAGTGAGGGTATACCTTAGTCGGTTTACCCGACTGAAACTTTCTTACTTGTTTTTATATATTTATACCCTACACCACACTGTGGTACAGGGTATTATAAGTTTGTTTCACGGCAGATGTTTGTAACACCTGAAAATAACACAGCTAGACCCACCTTAAAGTATACCGATCGACTCAGAATCACTAGCTGAGTCGATTTAAGCATGTCCGTCCGTCCGTCTGTCCAGGTAAAGTTGTTCGTCGACTACAGGTCGCAATTTCACTCCGATCGTTCTGAAATTGTGCAGTTTAGAGTATTTCGCAGCTGTTAATATCGCTATTGAATTTGGTTGAAATCGGTTCAGATTTAGATATAGCTCCCATATATATCTTTCGTCCGATTTGGCCCTTTAGTCCTATAGAAGCTGTATTTTACATCCAATCGTTTTGAAATTTAGAATGGAAGAGTTTCTTGATCCATGAACCAACATTGCCGAATTTGAAGAAAATCGGTTAAGATTTAGCTATAGCTCCCATATATATGTTTCGTCCGATTTGGCCCTTTAGTCCTATAGAAGCTGTATTTTACATCCAATCGTTTTGAAATTTAGAATGGTAGAGTTTCTTGATCCATGAACCAACATTGCTGAAATTGAAGAAAATCGGTTAAGATTTATCTATAGCTCCCATATATATGTTTCGTCCGATTTTGCTCTTTAGTCCTGTAGAAGCTGTATTTTACATCCAATCGTTTTGAAATTTAGAATGGTAGAGTTTCTTGATCCATGAACCAACATTGCCGAATTTGAAGAAAATCGGTTAAGATTTAGCTATAACTCCCATATATATGTTTCGTCCGATTTGGCCCTTTAGTTCTATAGACGGTGTGTTTTATATTCAATCATTTTGAAATTTAGAATGGTAGAGTTTTTTGATCCATGAACCAACATTGCCGAATTTTAAGAAAATCGGTTAAGATTTACCTATAGCTCCCATATATATGTTTCGTCCGATTTGGCCCTTTAGTTCTACAGAAGCTATATTTTACATCCAATAATTTTGAAATTTAGAATGGTAGAGTTTCTTGATCCATGAACCAACATTGCCGAATTTGAAGAAAATCGGTAAAGATTTAGCTATAGCTCCCATATATATGTTTCATCCGATTTGGCTCTTTAGATCCAATCGTTTTTATACCCTACACCACACTGTGGTACAGGGTATTATTTAAGTATAAAATGTCCCAAAAGTAAATTTATGTAAACAATTTATACATGAATTACAAAATTTATATATCAGAGTTATTCAATATTACGAGAGTGGTGTAGGGTATTATATAGTCGGCCCCGCCCGACTTTAGCCTTTCCTTACTGGTTTATTTTACTTTTCTATTTTTTTTTTCTAAATGCACTAATAAAGTATTTATTTCAATATCATTTCAGGTATGTGTTATTAAAACAATTCACTATATTGTAAACAGGTATTTATGACATTTAATATTTTAATTTGAAAACTATCGGTAAACATTTTAAGGAAAATTAATTATGTCTGCACACATAAATAAGTGGTATTCACAAGTCAATAGTGCTTAATATTCCCCTGATTGTTTTGAAATATGAACAGCCAGAAGGTATGCAATAGCATTTAATATGCAATAACACTCAAAGTATGCTGCAATGAAACTTTTTTCAATTAAATTGAATATAATGTTGCAAGTAAAATAATTTTAAAACCCTTCCATTTTACTTATTTGCATTTAAAGTTTCCAATAATGTATGCAAAAAAAATTGGTTTTCGCTAAAAAAAACGCAAAAATTAGTAAACAGATACAGTAGCTTTTATGATACGGTGTAACAACCTGAAAGTATGCTAAAATTTTTTAAAGGTATTATTCCCACTTTTTTCATTTTATATGTGGGGAATTCCTGGACAAATCGACGGTTTCAAAAAAATTTCGGTTCTCATTTTTTCCATTTTTTATATTCTTTAGTACACCTTTGTGTAATTTTTTAAGACTTTCCGATAACTCGTTCAGAAGTTATCGATATTTAAAAAATTGTTAAGATATCACTATGTGTATTGGGATTTTGGTCATAACTTCTTAAGTTATGGTCCGATTTAAAAAATCTATTTTTTTGAAATGTTGAAATGTTTATCGGTATTTTTCAGAAATAAATTAAAAAAAAAATTTTTTATTTGCGATTTTTAAGTTTTACAATTTAAATGTAAATTAAATGGCATTCGCAAGGCAAAAATGTTCAATTTTTGGCCGGCTAATTCTGAAATATGAAGAGCAATAGTATTTAATAATGTTACACTACTAGGAAGTGTAGTAAAAGCTTCGACATTCTTCAAAAGTCAGCTAACTTACTGAAAAACGCTATCGATGAATTTATTCATCGCCCTGATGAATATCTGTTTAAACTCATGAAACTGTAGTTTCAAGAGTTATCGTTCGCCTCAGCCAGGCAGACGGATGGGCGGACATCCACTTGTAATAAAAACAATAATGTTTGATATTTATCAAAAAAAAAAGCAATAATGTTGAAATATGATGGAACAAAACCTGAAAGTATGCTATAATATTTAATACACTTCAAAGTGTGCAACACAACCCCATTTTTTAAGAGATTATCTACGCTTTTCATTTTTCGTTATTGCCCTATAGGAATTCCTATTAAATTTTATGAACACCATTCCACCCCTTCAAGAAAGTTCTAACTATACACAATTCCCAAAATAATTAATTTTCATACAATTTATCAAAATAATATATTTCTCCATACAAAGTAGAAGAAAAACTCTAACTCCCATCTTGGAAATATTCTTCTTAAGAATTTGTATGAATAATAAAAAATATATCCTTAAAACAAAAATCACCCTTATTTTTTCAAAGTCGTCGCAACAAATTCTTTACACCTCTAGGGGGGCGAAATGAAACTCCCAACTCGCAAACACCACACACCACCCACCCCACAAACACATGTCTACTCCCACTTCCACTGAACAACTCTTGATTTTTACTAATGATGTGCCGCAGTAAAAACAATCCCCCCACAGAGCCCCTTCGTTCCTAAGTTAAGGAATATTTTGTGCCACGCTCAGCGATTTCATTGTGAACAACAAACCAGAACAAAAACAAAGTCCCAGTCGCAGACATCGACACTTTTGCTGATTTCTACCCTTAGCGGAGCACATGCACAACACTAATTACACAAATGATTGCTTTTCAAGCTTTTAGGACGTCTTGGAATGAGTGGGTGAGTGAATGAATGAGTGGTGGGTGGATATTGGAAAGGAAAACAAATTTTTTCGGTTTATCATTATAACACCCGGTTTGCAGGGAAAACGCAAGACGTTCCGTCCTGGCTTACAAAACGGATGTGACTGAACAGTTTTGTGGGCGAAACAGAAAACACACCGTTAAAGATAATACTTCTCTCATACCAAAAAAAAAGAAAACAAAATCCAGACATCCGCAAGGACGGGCGGACGGACCGACAAATCGACATTCACGTTCTAAACAAATTTCGCCGTAACATTGAATCTCCAAAAAAATACGCGAGTATGCAAAAAAAAATGCAAAAACAAAAACTGAGTGATAAATGAAAAATTCTATCTAATGCAAAAATCTATCCAAAGCAACACGGAACAAATAAGGCGAAAATGTCACGCAGCATTAAAGAAAAATAAGCCCTGTGGCTGACGCAACGGACGGACGGACGGAAACGAGAGAAGAGCACGACATCACTTCCGTAATGGCTGAGATAAGACAGCAAATGTGTTTCAAATAAATCTAATGAATTTGTAGGCAAATGAAATTCGAACATAAGAGATTAAGCGAATGCCTTGAAGTAGGCTTTATGGGCGGGGGAGAGCGAGAGAGAGCGAGAGAGAGCCTAAAGGTAGGCAACAATAACAAATTGTAAATCAGCTGAACTAAGCTTTAGGCAGTACTGGATAAAGAACACGTTTATAATTTTGAAAAGATTTATTAAGAAAATAATAAATATTTATCTTTGGATATAAAATATTCAAAATTAAATAAGAAAATCGAATAAAGCTACGGAAGGAAGTACAGGGATAGGGACTCAAAATGTTAAAAAAGTAATCTTTGATTATTTTATTCAAAATTACATAAGAAAATCTCAGTCGGAAAAAAATTCACGGAAGTGCAGGGATCGGCGTTCAAAATGTTACCAACTTTACGCTGCTGTACAAACCAATCGGTTCAAGGCAATGTCCTCATTTTTCATAACCAGTGCCAGTATTTTATATTCTTTAAAAACCCACAGAGGCATTTTATTTTACGTCTCAGCTAAAAAGTTAACGAAATGGAATTCAGAAGCATAGTTTTTGCTTTGTATTTAGCTGCAAAAGCGCCACCAGCCATTGTTAATAAGCAACGACATTTACGTGTGAATAAAATGTTTGTACATCAGAGCATACAATTTTATAATGATACAGGTAACAAGTTAAAAGTAAAGCTATAGAGGTGGAGATCTAGAAAGAGCAACATTGCTCGTGAAATGGTTCGAAAGGTGTTGGTCAGAATTTCAGATTAGCGGTTCAGATTAAGATATAGCCACAAATGTAAAGGGTGTCGTTCCACGAAAGATAAATATTTTTCAATGATTTTTCCTTTATTGAATTGCCTAAACATTCCGGTTAAGTATGGAACACCACTCCATTCATAGGTCTGCCGCGGCTGGCCTTGCAGTAGCCCCATGTTTCACAAAGGGTGCCCGACATTAAAAATTGTTATAAAAAAGACGGATAAATATTTTTCAATCATTTTGTCTTATTGAAATGCCTCAACATTCCGGTTAATGATGGAACACAACTTCATTCATATGGCTGCCGCGGCTGGAACATATGTTCGAGACAAGTGTGCCAACATAAAAAAGCGAATCGAATGAACTTAGCCCGAGAAATTTCAAAATTCACCTTTGTACAGACCTCGTATGTTAAAAACTCCCATAAAACAAAACGGGATGTTGAATTAGATGTGAAAAACAACACCTTATTTATCCGTACCCCAGTAATTGTATCGGTTTCTCAACATTAATGGGCGTCATCAGCTGACCATTGTAAAGTCTTGTATATACTTTGCTTACGAAACCAAAAATAGGTCTTCATTCTAATTGCCTTTATCGAACTTTACGTTTCTATTCCGATTATCCAGTAAAAAATTTAAATCGAATCTGCAACAGCTTGAAAATTATGATTTTTCAAAGTGTTTTATATAAACGACATTTAGAATGCCAAATTTACCTTCTGATACACTTTTGTGGAAAAACAAGTTTTTGTATTATTTATAAAAATATTTTATTTCGTTTTTTGTAAAAAAAAAATAATTATTAGTTATCAAAGAGTTTGCCAAAAACAACAACAAAAATTATTTTCCTCAACAAAAGTTGGTGTTAACAATTTTTTGATGGGCCCATACTCCAATCTGGAGTACATTTATGGAAACATTTTGATACTATTCCGCTGTCTAACTTGTCGACTACATAATGCAATTCAAAATATTAAAATAAAATAAAAATAAAGAGTATTTTTTTAGGCTGAAAAAATAGAATGTCAAAACTATTTTTTCCCAGACTGTATGTATTTATAAATATAAAAACGCGCGACATGAGCAACACTTACCTCAGCTAAACAGTAAACATCTTTGGCTTTCAAAGCCAGAGTATTTTTCACAACTCTCTTGCCAATAACAGCTGATACGCTGAAATCTGTTAAGAGAACAGTCATACATTTTCTACATACAATAATGACTAAACCTTTGTTAACAATTAATGATATTAAATATAATAATATCTAATAACTAATACTCAAAATACAAAAAAAAACTTTATGAAAGTATAAATTTAATATTTATCTAGAGTTTTTTTCGGTTTTACCCCTTTCTTTCTATCGTTAGTTGATATTTCCCTTTTCTCTGGCCCACACAAAACCCACTCAAAAAATGTGTTTGTTTTTTTCGATAGATATTTTGTCATAGCCAAACTCATGATACCCAGCTGGACAAAAAAAAGCGCTTAACAAATTGCGGTGGACCACAGATTTTGGCATGGAGGCCGGTCGGTCGGCCAGTCAGTTATATCGTATCGTGAACACCAGCACCAGGCCAGCATCCAACATCAACATTAGCACACAGCAGGAGCTTAAGAATTATTAACATGCTGTGCTGCGCTACAATTTGCTATACACAAAAAAGTCTATGATAACTCCGGAAAAAAATAAACCGCGAGAGAGCGAAGGACAAAAGCACCATCTGAAATTGACACATCGTAAATCATGATATTTATTAAAGAAAGAAACGAAAAACACACACAAATTGTTGACAGTGATGACAATTCCAATGGTTATGGTGATGATTATTGTGATGATGAGCAGAGATGACAATGATGAGAGGTTTCCCTGCCTCGCGAGACTTCTATGTTGTTGGTGAAGCTAGAATTGCTTGTCTGTCTGCTGCCTATACATAACATTATTTGTTATTACCAAAAGAGATTTAAAATTGTTATCGTTCTTGCAGTAATTCCCCAATGTTAACGATTTCCCGTTTAGGGGGTAAAACGCTAACGCAACTCAACTCTACTAACATCAACGTTTTAACTTCAGTGATAGCTAGAAAATAATGTCATTAACCTTTCGCCCTTTCGCTATCTGTTATTTTTACATCTCTTCCTGTTCTGGCTCTCCGGGGGCTTCCCCATCTCGCTCTTTCCGTGTGTCTCTATCTATCTATGAACATATCTCTCACATTTTGGTTTATTATCTGTTATGACTTTTTACCGATACTATATTCTGCAGCAGAATTTCTGCTTGATTTGTGTTGTTGTATGCGCTGCTCTATGTTGTAGCTGCTGACTTCGTCGTCATTCGTTCGTTTTTTGCTTCTATGTATAATGCCAACGTTTATTTCTTTGAGTGCATTACAACCCTTTCGAGATTATGAGCCGAAAGCAGTATTCTGTATATTATCTCTTACTCTCTCTGTGTGTGTGTTTTATTACAGCCATCAGCCATCTATTTGTTTAAACAACATAAAATTCTTTTATTGGTATTAGTATGGTTTCGTCTACAGCACTCGGGTGCGTAATGTGGCAGCAATTCGTTCGCTCCTTCGTTCGTTCATTCATTCACTCATTCGTTTTGGTGGATACGGATGTGGGGTTTCATTCCGGGTATTACTTACTCTATAGAGATGAAGTAATAAAAACCGGTAGATTGTGTGAAAAACTATGTATGTATCTATGTATGTTTGTGTTGGAAAATGGCAGCAAACAAAAAAAATTTTAAATGCTTTGGCTATGTGTGTGTGTTTCCTCAAATACTGCATCGTAAAAGAGTCTTTAACCAAACCATAAACATGAAACAAATGCGAGATATAGCTATGTACGAGGTCTGTTCAATAGAAAAGGTGAATTTTGAAATTTAGGGCAAATGTGATGATCTTTTTCAAGTACGACCTAAAACGATATGTTTCAGTAGCGATGTAAACAACATAACAGACTGATACTTGTCTAAAAATGGGCTTGTCCCGTTAGCCGTTTGGTTGATACAATACTAATATTTTTATTAAGGATTAAGCTGCATTAGTCCGCATAAAAAGTATCAATATATTCTAAATAGATGCAATCATATCAGCTGTTCTTATCATTCACAATAGAGTTCAGTTATACTATGGTGAAAATGGGGGAGAGTTGTTTGCAGTTTGGCTGAGATAAGTGTTGATCTTGTCGCGGTTTTTCTATACCATAAGTTTTGTTATATCCGGCTTTACTCTCTGTTTGATGAAACTAAATATTGTGAATTTTTGACGTTTTGCTGCTGTAAACAAGATATATAATAGGATTTCTTAAAAGTTATTTAATTTTCCCTTAAATGGAGAATAAAATGATCTGCTACACTATGCAACAAAAAATTGTTTTTGCGATATTATTTAAAACCAAAATTTTTTATAGTAAAGTTTTTTTAATTCGAATTTGCATGGATGACATCTTTAGTATTTCGACTATATTTTTTTACATACATATATTTAAAACCAAAAATTGTTTATGGTTGAGTTTTTTTCACTTGGAATTGATTTGGTTTTGATATTATACAGGGCTTTCCAATAAGAGTTATATGATTGCTTTGAAAAATAACACTTATAGTTAAGAAATTACATTTTTTTTATTTAATGCGAAGTACTCGTACAATTGATGCAAGTAAGATCTAAATAAAACGTCATTCAAATGGCCTCCACGACTTCTTCTGCAGGAACGAATTCGATGAACCCAATTTTCGAGCACTTTTTCCACTAAATCAAGTCGTATGTCATGAATGGCACGTTCAATATTGACTTGTTAAGCTTGAAGAGATTCTGGTTTATTTCGAAAGACCAATGTCTTCAAATAACCCCACAAGAAAGTGCCTAATGGTGTTAAATCACAACTTCTTGGAGGCCATTCAATATCACAATTCCTTGAAATAATCGAATCTCCAAACTTATCTCGCAACAATTCAATTGTTTTATTTGCTGTGTGGCACGTAGTCACAATCGGTCAATGGCAAAAAGATTGCTCTTAACGAGGGCTAAAATATTGCTCATGGGTGCCAAAGTCGTAGGCCGACTGGAAAGTGTTTTTTTGGATTTAAAAAAAAAATGGACTTAGCATCGTTTTCAAATGGGAACGGAAAGTTTATTTTTGCTCTAGCTCCTTAACGGTACGGGAATCGGTCGTAGGATCTACTGGAAAGTGTTTTTTTAAAAAGCTTTGCGCACGAAAAGTTGCAATTGGAGAACGATTATTTTGATAACAAAACTGAATAATTTGTAAACGTTGTTCTTGCGTATATTTCTCCATGATGAAATTGTAAACACTACTGAATACAATGAAAAACAAATGACAGATCATGTCATATTACAAATTGCCGAAACGTCATTTCAAAATCATATCATCCCTATTGGAAACCCCGTTATGTTTCAGTTACATTCTGCCTTTTGCAAAAAATGTAATAGCAACAAATACAAAAAAGGAAGCGAGCTTCAATTGCTGGTGGAACTGACTGCAGTTTCGATAGACACCACAGTGAAAGTAATATTCCCAACTTGTGTAGCCTTTATAATTTTCTTGAATTTGAAGGGTATTACGGCTAAATCGGACTTATACTTAAAAAATATGGTCCTATATGGAACCGTCCTTAAAAGTGCAATTTTGAAAAAAAAAACTTTATCATTAACAATTTTGTTGTTTTACTTTCATAAAACAGTTTGCCTCAATCTACACAAAAAAAATTTGTAGGTCTCGGACACAATTTTTTTTTGCTGCATAGTGTTATCAATGACAATATTTTAAATAATTTATTAACTTCGCTGTAAAACTATTAACGCTTGTTATAAAATGAGCTTGTTGCCATCAACCGTTTGGTTGCTACAGTAGTGTGAAGTTGGTAATACTTTGAGAGCCGACATCCTATATTTAATTTTTGTAAAGGATTTTGCTACAATAGTCTGCAGATAAAGCATTTCAAAGTGTTTTAAACAGATAAAGCATATCAGCTGTTCTAATCATTCACAATAGGGCTCACAGCCCACATGGTCATTTTCACCACAACCGGTTATCCTACGGTGAAAATGGGGCACAATTGTTTACAGTATGGCAGAGATAATTGTTGCTCTTGTCGCGGTTTTTCTATACCGTAAATGCTGTTTAATGCGCCCCTACTACTCGGTTTTAAAGAACATAAATAATGTGAATTGTTGACGTTTTGCTGCTGTTTACAAGAAATATAAATTTAACTGTAATTAAGATAGTTGATTCAGAGGATTGCTCAAAAAATATTTTGCTTTCCCATAAATATAGAATAAAATCATTGGTTATTATATTATTAACCCAAAGTTATTAAATCGACGTATCAGATGATTATTAAAGTTTTAGTCACAATATTTTCCTGTTATAAATCCCCAAACTCCACCTATAAAAATTTACGCTTCACAAACCTTAATTGCAAAGCAATTGATTTACATACATTCAATATTTGCGCTCATAAAATTCAATTCAATTTGACAATCTTATGACTTAATTTTCCACTCCACCTCTCCGAGGCGGGAGGTCGTTCGATATAAAATTGTGATTACTACGCAACGACTACGACTTCGTCTTCAACTTTTGACTTCGACAATCGTGAGTTATTGGGGTAATAATGCCACATTCAATGCAGTATTATTACTTTTCCTGGCAGACACAAAACATCGACACACGCACACAAACACTCATTCGCAGAGATAGACATTGTTACCGGAAGCAGACAAGTGGCAAGTGGCATCCTTGTTTCTTATCTTCGAAACTCATACTGTGGCCCACACACAAACAGCTGCAGTTGTTTTTTCTCCTGGAATAAGGCAAAATTCGTAGAAGAAGAATAGAGATTTTCCACATTACAATCATATTGAAGTTGTGTGCGAAGTGTTTTATGAAATTTTAAGTTCCACAAAAAATCCTCTTTCCTTGGAGTAATAAAAAAAAACATCCTTCTCATCCCCCGAAAATCTTTTATATTTGCCAAAGTGTTGATGGGTTTATCAGAAATTCAAGCAGATGAAGAAGTTCTTAAATTTGTAGATTTTGAAAACTTTTACATATCTCTCTCGCTCCCACTCAAATCAATGCCTTGGGCTGATTTCATATGGAAAGGATGTGCCAAATTTACTAGATGATGAGAATATGTAAGTCCTGGGCTCTATATTAAAATGCATACAATTTTCTTAGTAATAAATAGTAAAGGATAAAAATGCCTTTTTATGGCTTCTGGGGTTTTTTGCAGTTTTTTTTTTGTAGTCGTAGATGTACGAGTAGTTTATGCCTGCAGTTACTGCCACAGATAGTGGTAACGTTGGTGATGATGAGGACCATGTGTATGGGTGTCGGTACTGCTGGTGCTGATGATGATGATGTTGGCTGGCTGGGAGGGATTCCCTTTGGTATTCAGTGTTTGCTTGGTTTCTCCTACATGTAGCATAACATTTTAATAACGAGAAAAGTTTTCCTTGCTCCTTCCGTCTTCCACACCTGCTTCTCTCTGTCTGCTATTTTCGGGGGGATGGAAGGAAGTCCATAGACTTTGTTGACTGTCGTGGTTCGATTTTCTCATGTTCATTTTTTTGAGATTTCTTAAAACGCATACCACTTCCATTCCCCCCGTCATTCATATGTGTGTGCTAAAAATCACTGGGTGGAAATAAATTTGCATTAACCGGTATGGCGGGATGATGATGAAAATATATGTGGCACGAAAACCCCCGGAAAACTTTATCGAATATTATTTTTCTGCAATGTGTTTATGAAATTGAAAATATGACTGGCATTATTGTGGAGGAAAACTTTAGCATTTTTGGTTATGAATTTAAATTAATCAGGATTTAAGGAGAAGTGCATTAAAGTGGGAAAGGAAATGGTTTTAGAAAGTTTTGGTTTTTAATAAAAAATAATTATTAAGTCATTACTTTCATTTTAACTTGGAAAAACGATTATCCATAAACTTTATAAATCAATTGTTGACATATTTTTCATTATTCCGGATTCCCTCAACCAAGATGTACTTGTTTTGAGTTTATTAAAACAAAAAATTGGCAACAATTTGCTTTTACATGTTAAGCCTAAAAGTAGGCTATATGGTTTTTCCTATAAATTGAAATCATTTATTGGAAAGAAATCAAAAGGGCTGGTGCTCTATTCTGCCCATCTTTGGAATTAAACTGTTTTGAGAAAATATTAAAATTTTAATTTTATTAAAATTTGAATTCTGATGAATTTTCCGTCTTAGGAAAATTTAAAAATGAAGTCTTCAGATCGGGATGAAACTAGCACCAAGTTTAGTTCTATTGAATAGTAGTTATGACACAAAATTTCAACGATATCATTTAAGGACTGTCCGAGTTGGAGGGGGTTGCATTTTGACAATTTGGGTCAAACGGTGCTTTTTCCCATCCATATAACAAATTAGATACTGCATTTTGAAAATGTTGTCCAAAGTGTTTTCGATAGCTTTTTCTTCAATATTTCTAAGAAAATAAAAAAAATCTAAAAATATTTGTTGTGTATTTTTTTTTGGCGAAATTAAAACTTGTTTTGACATTTTTGTAAAAATCTATATTTTTATTTTTGATTTGTTTTGCTCAAGGGAAAGATTACGTCATATATTTTAATTGCTTTGTGCTCATTTAGTGGCACCCCTGCACAAATTTAGGTTCAACCATATATTTTAGCATAACCTGAATTAAGTAGTAATTCACAATTAAAAAATTTCACAAAATATTTGCACGTTATGTTCTCTTTCAAACGACGTAAACTTTGCAAAAATTGGTTCAGCCTTTCAAGACATCTTAAAAATTTCGTAGAACCCAACAATTTATTATTTCCAAATTATTTCTCTTTCAAACGAGATAAACTTTGCAAAAATCGTTTAAGCCTTTCAAGAGAAATTACAAATTTCGTAAAACCCAAAAATGCATTAATTCCAAATTTCGAAAATTTTGGACAGACATTTTTTCAAAAAAATAAATAATAAAGCAACCATTTAGCAACTTTTCAGGCAAAAAAAAAATAAAAATAATATGTTAATATTAAGAATTCTAAACCAACATTCGTGTTTTTATCACTACCACTACTATCCCCAGGTTTCCGATAAAATTTCGTTTGTGACCCAAAAATATGCATCGAGTTTCTTTTACTAATTGATCCTAAAAGTATGTATTTTTCATAAAACATATGTACTCGTAAATTATGTCAAAACAAATAGGAATCATTTTTTACTAACCTAGTCAGTACCTTTTAGAATACATCCTTCTGTTAGCTTTAAAATAAGTTTTTTCACAATGTATTACTTATTATGTTCCCCATTTTCTGCTTTTAATTGCTAGTGTTTTGTTTTATCTGCTCACATTTACAATATAGTCAAGTTTCAAACATAAAAATGTTTAATTACATTGCTCATCACCCAACACACAAATACACATACTCGCTCTCTCTTCCGCTCTATTGCTATGTATACAACTTCCTCAAAACAGATGTTTAAATATAACACATATTTTCTCCTTGACTTGCACTTGACTTACAGTCAACTATCATCAATTTAACACTTAGTAGTGATGTTATCAACAATGAGTAAGTGGTGTAGTGACTGACTTTATACTACATCCTGACACCCCAACTAAACTCACTCTTTTACTACAGTGCACTCTGCATTTCCTTCTCGCCCCTATGGGAAATGGGAGAGAGTGCAAGTTCATATAACAACAAATTTTATTTGTAGCATGCATTGCCTCCGGTGCACTTGTTTGTACTCACTGCGAGTACATACATACATACAGTTAAGAGTATGTATACTTAGAGTAGCACTAGTAGCCATTACATACATCTATATAACATAATACTTAACTATAAAATTTATGAGTAAAACTGAAACTCTTCAGCTCTCTTTGTGTTTGGATATGTTCTCAAAAAAAAATAATAATAAAAGTCAGATGATAAACACCATTTCTCAGTAAGTTTGCCTGTGTGCACATGCATGACTTTTGCACTTTGAACATTGGCACACTCTAAGGACGGACTCTGGTAACACAGTATGCAGTAGCAACCATCCACATCAGAGACATCATCATCATCATCGTATGTGTTTGTGTCATCTTCATCATCCTGATGGCGGGCAAATATGATGCTTGCCATTGTATTGGTCTAAAGCCAAATAGTGCATAATGATGTTCAGTCAATAGGATGAAAGAGTGACAACTGCAACAACAACGAGAAATAGGAAAATGTCATATCTCTCTGCGGCGAGTAATAAGCACATAACACTGGGGGAATTTGTAGGGAGGGATTTTATAACCTTAACATAAAGAAATGAGTTTATGGATTAAATTTGTAATGCATCGAACGAGTGACAACATTCCTTAAGTTTGACTGAAATCTGTTTTAGGGATTTTTAATGTAATTTGAGATAGTATATCAGTCCATCTGTCTGCTTGTGCGCACGATAAATCTCAGAAGTTGTGACCGAATAACTTCAAATGTTGAAGTAGTTTTTAGTACTTCGAACGCCGATCCCTGTAAACTGATTACAGGAATATTCTATAAAGTCCAACACGCAATCGTTACTTCGTCACTAACATTTGCAGAAAAAGAGCGTCGATTTCACGACCCTTTTGGGTACAGATTTTACATTATTAAACAATTTGTACACAATCCTGTCGAACACAGACGCAATTTCTTCTTATTGGTTTGTGACTCAACTTATTGGGAATCGTTGTGGTATTAGCTTCTATAAAAATCAGCTAAGCTTAGAATATCATCTGTGATATTATAAAATCTGTTAACTTGGTACAAAAACATTTTTATTTAAAAAAAATGGACTTAGCGCACGAAAAGTTGCAATCGGAGAAAGATTATTTTGATAATAAAACCGAATAATTTGTAAACGTTTTTCTTGCGTATATCTCTCCATGATGAAATTGAAAACACTACTGAACACAATGAAAAACAAATGACAGATCATGACATATTACAAATGGCCGAAACGTCACTTCAAAATCAAATCATCCCTATTGGAAAACCCGTCATTTTCGATGATTTTTAGTTAGCGATAACTGCCCTAATAATCGATTTCTTCCACAAAGATACTTTGGTTCGCATGGCCGCCTTAGGGAATTTCGATAACTCGAAATTTATCCCAAAAATGTGATCATGGAATTTGTCCGTCTGGCTTTCACTGTATGATCATTTTTGACAGTGTAATTCTATAATTACACCTTTTAATATCCTAGTACCTTTTAAAGGACAGCCATTTCTCAAAACACTGCTTGATTTGAATCTAGATTCAAATGATCAACATTTTTAAAAAAAAATATTTCCTTATAAATTTTATTTTTACAAAATATATTTAAAAAAATATACAGTGTGTCAAGAAACTGTTTTTACACCGCAAAAAATGTACCTTCTGATAAACTTTTTTGAAAACCCAAATTTTGTATTATTTATAAAAAAATTGGCTTTGAATATATATATATAAAATTTAATTTTTTTCTATCAATAATTTACCCAAAAACTTATTAAATTTATTTCCTCCCAAAAGTTGCTATCAAGAAATTATTTTTACACTTTTTTGTCTATGTATATACTTTTTTGACAGACTGTATATACATGGAAATATTCCCCCACTGTGCTTAACATACATATGGCTTATGTTTGGTGTGCAATTTGTGCTGCCGCTTGCTGCCGTTATACTACATGTGACACTTATTCACTCACTTAGCCCTTCACTCGGTGACTTGTATTTGGGGGCTAGTCGTGCGTGTGCAGTTAACATTTTGTGCAGTGTCTGACAACAAACACCACCAGTTTGTGCAAACGATTGCACAAACTTGTATCCTGTACATCTATTCACATACATACTTTCTCAACCGCACAACCCCACTTAAGTATAAAAACAAACCAGAGAAATCATCTATAACAGGAGCAAATGACAGGAGTGGAGCACACAAAAAAAAATTTGCTGACATTAAAAGCATCCATTGCAATATCAGCCAAGAGAGTAGGAGGGAGCGAGAGGAGGGAAAAAGAGACTGCAGTGCCAGCACTTGTAAGTTTGAACATATAAACAAACATTTTATGATATTGCGCTCGTCGCTTCCCACACATGTAATGGATGGGCGATGATTTTTTGCAAAACAAAAAAGTTATATGGAAAGGGGGGAAATCTATAAAATAACTACTGTAACCACAGCAAGAAAAAAAGCCATATTACCAACATAAGTTAGTTGAAACATACATATACATATGACGGCGAAGTGTATCAGTTGAAGGTTGCTGCTGCTACTGCTTCTTTTTTTGTACTCAACCATCTGTCTGTTTATTTGCTCTCAGCCGACTCGTGCAGTTAGTTTTAGTGCTTTAGCTTTACTTTACAGAAGAAGAAGAGAAAAAACACACCCATACCTTCTTTTCCTCCCACCATTATTCACATAACCCGATCACAAGTTTCTCCCCACCTCAGCGGTGATAATGATAATCACAGAGCTGTTAAAAGAGTGTGAGGGTGTTGATGAGGGCCATGCAACTGCTGCTCTGTTAATGTTATGACTATGCTACTGCCGCCGTCGCTTCTGTTGTTGATGGTTATGACTTTGGTTTGATTCTGCTTATAACTTTTGTTATTTTTGCTGCTAGCCCCTCTCTCTCTCTCCCTCTATTCTCTTACTAAGTCTCTCTGAGTGCAATAACCGCAACGAATATGCAATTGTAACAGTCATAAAGAACAGCGAATAACACGGCCATCATCTCACACTTAACACGAGTTAGTAGTTACACTTTTAACTTTTATTTTCAAACGAAGGGGCAAAACAGAGAAATATACACGCCATCTACTCTGTGTCAACATTTCACGCTTGATGATTAGCAACAATTGCATAATAAATCGTGTAAACTACGTGTTTTATTTTGTTCAGTTCTGCTCTGTCTGAAGTATAAAGCGGTTTTAAGGTAAAGAATTTTTTCGATTGGAGAAGTTCATAAATTAAATAAAATGAAAGGGGCTGGGAAAAGATATTAGAAGCAGGTATGCAATTATTTCTTGATATAACATAAACTTAAATGTAGTTTCTTATCCTTCGTCGGTTTCAGGAAGCTCGGTTAATGCTAAGTTAGCACTAATCGTAAAGCTGAGTATAGACGATTGCCAGATCGGCAAACGTTATCAACCCTGTTAAAGTGCTGCAAATATACGGGCAATGTCAGATTGTTAGGCAAAGGTGAATTGACAGTTCAGACGATTGCAAGAAAACATTACAATTTCATATATTTACAATATTTTGTAAATATTTATATGCAGGATTGCCAAGAAAAATACATTATAGACAGTGTTGCAATTAAATGATTTTCTGGCAATGGCGCCGTTGTCACATGCATAAACTTCGAACATATAACAATCAGCAAATTATCTCGCAATGACTTTTCTGCTAACGTTGCAAAACAAAAATTTAATGTTCACACGGTTGTAAATTCACAGGGTTGCATTTTTCAAATCGTCTGTACTTACCTTAAGTTATTGCTGCCAGCTTTGAGAGGAGATTGACATCTATAAAGGTCCGTTATGGTTAATGAAGTCTCCTGAAAATGGAGGTTAGTGACAAAAAATAGTGCAGTAAATGTCTCCAAAAAGTATGCTGCAATGTTTATGATTATATTGATCCTTAAAGTAGGCAATTTCATAAAATTTCCTTAAATTTAATCATAAAAGTAGGCAATTTTTCTACTTTCCACTTCTTTTAAAAAACTCATACCACTCAGCCAACAACTTGCCATTCACTTGCCTCTAACTATGACAAGACCTTTTGGTCCAAAAATGAACATCTACATAAAGTTTAACAAAAGATTTCAGCAAAACATCACTGACACTTTGTTAATGTCATGTTTAGCATGTGAATAGGTGAATTCTACTCTTATACACATGCCCAAAGCTATATGTTTGAGTGATTCTAAAGATTATGTGGGTCACAGTTTTGGATTTCCTGCGATTTCAGATGCGGGGGCGCGTGTGCGAACCTTCAGTGATTCTGGAAATCACCTGTTCGTCTGTGGCCTTTTTTCCAACGCTATGAATACATTTATTTTTCTATCCCAAACAAAAGTCAACAGCGCCGCCAGCCAGCGTTGCCTGTATTTGTTTAACCTAACCCAACGTATCACATATTGTAGGGACAGATGAAGGTAACGCACCGCGCTGAGGAGATGAATGTGTTTTAACCCAGATATTTAGGTTTCTGGGTAAGTTTATCCATTCATACAAATTCGTTACCAACAACTAAAGTAATTTGTTTCAGATTTTTTTGAATACTGCCACCTCCTCCATCCATCCCTATGTAGTATATTGCCTTTCTGCAGAAATGAGCGCAGGTAAAGGTTGTCAGGGATTTGTGTCGCTCGACCCGTAGTAAAGTTGCTTGGTCGTTTGGTGGTCGGAGGTGTCATGAGTATGAATTTTTAAATTATTCAAATTGTTTCTGTTTTCTCGAACCAGTTGTTCGTTTTAGTAGAACGCTTATTTAGATTGATGGATGGCGGTTTTAGTCGGTTGGCTGGTTGGTTGGATGTTAAAAATGTGTTTGATGCAAATTAAAATTCCTATAAAATAACATCGGTAATCACCATGAAAAACACTTATATTCGAAAAACAAGAAGAACCACAGCCAATAAGAGATTACAGGCGTTAAACAACATGACATTAGTGTTTGCTAACATTCCGATAGAAATCATGGGACGGGTATCCATAAGAGTATATGGACACAAACAGGTGCTTCCACAGAGGCGTCTGAAAAAAAGAAGAATATTTCTGAAAAAATGGAGAGACTGAGATTTATATCAAAGATGAAGAAGATTGAGGGTTAGTAAATACTAGGATTGTAGGATAGTAACGGGTTTTCCAATAGGGATGCTATGATTTTGAAGTAGCGTTTCGGCCATTTGTAATATGTCATGATCTGCCATTTGTTTTTCTAGTATTCAGTAGTGTTTACAATTTCATCATGGAGAGATATACGCAAGAACATCGATTCCCCATCCGACGTACCGTTAAGGAGCTAGAGCAAAAATAAACTTTCCGTTCACATTTGAAAATGATGCTAAGTCCATTTTTTTTTTAATAAAAAAAACACTTTCCAGTCAACCTACGACCTTGACACCCATGAGCAATATTTTAGCTCTCGTTTAGAGCTATCTTTTTGCCATTGTACGATTGTGGCTACGTGCCACACAGCAAATGAAACAAATGTATTGTTGCGAGAAAAGTTTGGAGATTCGATTATTTCAAGAAATTGTGATATTGGATGGCCTCCAAGAAGTTGTGATTTCACACCATTAGACTATTTCTTGTGGGGTTATTTGATGTCATTGGTCTTTCGAAATAAACCAGACTCTCTTCAAGCTTTACAAGTCAATATTGAACGTGCCATTCATGACATACGACTTGATTTAGTGGAAAAAGTGCTCCAAAATTAGGTTCATCGAATTCATTCCTGCAGAAGAAGTCGTGGAGACCATTTGAATGACGTTTTATTTAGAACTTAATTGTATCGATTGTATTATTGTCGGCTATTACTATAGCAGGATTGTGGGATAGTATATATGTAGGTAGAAGTTGAAAAGTAGGATAGTACCTCCTGTCATAGATAGTTGGATATTAGGATAGCAGGGTTGCTGGGTTGTATGGTAGTAGAATTGTAGGATAGCAGATAGTAAATAATAGGATAGCAGATAGTAAATATTAGGATTGTAGGAAAGTAGGATGGTCTAATGGTGGCATCTACTATACCGTAGGATAATAGAAAATGTAATTTTGCATTGTAGGATTGTGTGAGAGTAGGTTTGATGAATAGTGTGTAGTAGGATAGCTGATAGTAGATAATAGGATTGTAGGATAGTTTGATTGTTGGGGTGTAGGATTGTAGGAAAGTGGGACAGTAGGATTGTTTGATAGCAGATAGTAGATAATAGGAAAGTAGGGTGGTAGAATAGTACGATTGTATGGTTACAGGATAGTAGGACAGTAGTACTGTAGGATTCTAGAACAGCAGAATTGTAGGATAATAGGATAGTTGGACAGTAGGATTGTAAATACTAGGATAGCAGATAGTAGAAATAGGATTATAGAATAGTGGGACAGTAGGATTGTAATAAGATAGCAGATAATAGATAATAGGATTTTAGGAAAGTGGGGTGGTATAATAGTAGATAGTAAGATGTTAGAATAGTAGGATTGTACGATTGTATGACTGTTTGAATGTTGGGTTGTATGATAGTATAATTGTAGGATAGTGGGGCTGTAGGATAACATATAGTAGATATTAGAATTGTACGGTAGTAGGATTGTAGGAAATTAGGACAGTATATTGGTGGGATAGTACGATTGTATGGCTGTAGGATAGTAAGCCAGTAGAAAAATATGTATGATTGTAGGTTATTACTCGTAGAACTGTAGGATAGTTGCGTTGTACGATTGTAGGATAGTAGAATTGTAGGTAGTGGGACAGTAGTGTAGCATATACTAGATGATAAGATTGCAGGGATGGTATAATGGTAGGATAGTGGCACAGTAGTATAGCAGATAGTAGATGATAGGATTGTGGGAAAGTGGGATGGTATAATGGTAGTATAGTAGATAGTAGGATAGTATATAGTAAGATAGTAGGTAGTAAGATTGTAGGACAGTTTTTAGTAGGATTGTATGATTGTAGGACTGTAGGATTGTAGGATAGTAGTAGGATTGTACGATAGTGGAACAGTATGATATTGGGAAAGAAGGATAGCAGATTTGTAGGATAGTCGACTGTGTGATAGCAGAGAGTAGACAATAGGATTGTAGGAAAGGTAGGTTTGTAGAATGGTATGAATAGTAGGACATTTAGGATAGCAGAAAATAGATTGTAGGGTACTAGGATTTTAGGAAAGTGGGATGACAGGATCTTAGGATAGTAGGCTAGTAGGATAGTAGATAGTAGGATTGAAGTATAGTTGAAGAGTTGGATTGTATAAGCAGTGGGATTTTAGGATAGTATGATTGAAGGGTAGCAACTAGTATTACATTTCGTTGTAAGTTTCCTTCTTCTTCATTTCCTAACACTTCGACGCCCCTGACATCCGTGACAATATTTACATTCGTTCATTCATTCATTTGCATACATTCCAACAATGTTGTCTATTATTGAGGGGGATTGTTGTTTGTCGTTTCATTTACAAATGTCAACCGTTGTGATAAGGCAATTTGCCAAAGACATTAACGCGCATGAGCAACAGCATTTTCCCCCCATAGAATTGTGTTTTAAATAAATGTTTATGCACTTGACTACTGACTTAAGACAGTAGTAGAAAAAAAATCAGCAAAACTATGTAGGAAAACCACTTTTTGGTTGCAGGAGCTATAAGAAAGTTCTTTTGGTCCAAACTGGTCTAGCGATTCTGCGAGAAAGATTTTGTGGAAATGTCTCTCATTAAGAGGATACTTACTTTTTTTACTATCTAAGGCCTGTTTTCACCAATTTCCTAGTCAGCGTCAGACTACGACTGTGTCTTTGTAATTTGTCCATTTGTCTAGTGTTCAACATTTTTCTTAGGCTCCTCTTTTTCTTTAACCATTAGTTTCTGCTGGACATAGACAAAAAACGTGTTATTAAAACTGTCATTTAGTTTAGGTTGAAACTATGGTTTTTCTTTGGGGGCCAAGATTAATGACCAAATGACATGCTAACCAGTCAGATTTTTTTTTATTTCTCCTACAGCGTTATATTTAGTTTGAGTGTTATTTTTTTTTTGTGTCTAACCATATGTGGTTGGTCATTGATTTGTGGCCATTTAGGTGCCTAGTTGTGGACGCCACAAAGTCCAATGGCGTTATTACTGTGTTTCTTTTTTTGCTCTCTCTCAGTAAATTGATTAATAAATTTGCCAACAACATTTAATTAATTTGAATAGAGATAGGTATATGGTTACATTCATAGAGAAGACAATATGAAACAACTTTTTTCAAACGCCCGAAAAGACTGATTATATTTCGGGCAAAGTGTAATAGAAGAGCTAAGCTAAGAGAAACGAGTTGTCGGTGGACTATAGATAAAACTGTTGCGAATTCGTTTGAATTTTAGTTAATTGATATTTGTAATGGATTTTTAATATTAGCATAAAAATGTAATAAATATTTGTTATTTTAGCCTAGCCATTATTTATGGGGTATTTAGAGTAGTAAATGTAACAGAAGAGAAATTAAATAAATAGCAGATCGAATATGGCAATAGGAAATAGTAAATGGAGGTAGTAAATAGAAAGAGTAAATAAAAGTAGTAAATAAATATAGAAAATGGAAATAGTAATAGTAAATAGAGAATTGTAAAAATTAAATTGCAAATATCAATAGCAATAACAATAGTAATAGCGATAGCAATTTCCGGACCAAAATGGAGAGCCTCTGCATTCGACAAGCACATTTTCGACGTAATGATCGACACAGCACTTTTAACTTCCAGCTCTGCTAAAGAACAAGCTAAGGATATAACGAACGCGATTGTTGACGCATGCGAGGCGTCAATGCCGAGAAGAACTCTTCCGAAGCGAGGCCAACCCTGCTACTGGTGGAATGAACACATTCGTCAGCTACGGTCTGTCTGCTTGAAAGCTAGGCGAAGGATGCAGCGAGCAAGAGGGAAGCCTAGGTATGAAAGACTACAAGAGGAGTTCAGAGAGTCACGAAAAACTTTGCAAATCGCGATAAAAGAGAGCAAAAGAACATGCTTCAAAATTATATATAACGACGCCGATATAGATTCTTGGTGAATTGCCAATAGGATAGTAATGAAGAAGATGCAGGGGAAATCACCTCAAATAACCTGCGCAAAAATGTTGGAAAATGTTATTTGTACATTATTCCCACAACGTCCACTGCCTACCACGTATCCACTGTTGATGTTTTATGTCGAAATAATACCGGATATCACTCAAGAATAACTTGAAGAAGCACGTACCAATATTGGTACCAACAAATCGCCAGTTCCGGACGGAATACCAAACATTGCATTAAAGGCTGCAATCCATTGAAGTCTCGACATCTTCCTCGAAACATTACAGAGGAGTTTTCGCGAGCGAATATTTCCCACCCACTGGAAAATTCAAAATATTGTGCTAATCCCCAAAGTAAGCAAGCCACCGGGGAAACCGTCATCCTACCGCCATCCTGAAGAAGCATGTACCAAAATTGGTACCAACAAAGCGTCAGGTCCGGATGAAATACCAAACATTGCATTAAAGGCTGCAATCCATCGAAGACCAGACATCTTCCTCGAAACCTTCCAGAGGTTTTTTCGCGAGCGAATATTTCCCACCCACTGGAAAATTCAAAATATTGTGCTAATCCCCAAAAGAAGCAAGCCACCGGGGGAACCATCATCCTATCGCCCATATGCCTCCTAGGCACTATGGGAAAAATACTAGAGAGAATCCTATACATTGGACTAATGACAGCAGTCGAAGAAAAAGGCGACCTATCCGAAAAACAATTAGGTTTTAGGAAAGCACGGCCTACCATCGACGCAGTGAAGCTGGTACTCGTAGTTAATACGGCGACGAAGGCCATCGAATTTACATCGTTACACTCGATGTAAAGAACGCCTTCAACTCTGCAGATTGGGGGCACATCCACAAAGCCCTGGTGCGATTCAAGACATTATAGATATGTTAAAAAAGCTATCTTGACAACAGGAAGCTCATATACCTGAGCGACAATGGACTGCAGCACTACACTGTATCCGCAGGCGTCCCACAGGGGTCAGTTCTGGGTCCACTGTTGTGGAACATTATGTATGATAAAGTGTTGAGACGTCCCCTCCTAAATGGGGTTAATATTATAGGCCTTGCTGATGACATCGCCATAATCACGGTCGCAAAACACATCAACAGCGTAGAAACAGCCACTAACACGGCTATCAAACAGGTGCAAATTTGGTTCGAGTCAGCACACCTATACTAGCTGCAAATAAAATAGAGGCAATCCTCATCACAAGCCGTGAAACAACGGAATATATGAACGTAATCGTTGGAGATACAGTTATCCGTTCAAGCCGCTCTCTCAAATATTTGGGAGTTATCATAGACAATAGGCTAATATTCAAGGACCACATTGAGTATATAAGCAAGAAAGCTGAAAAAACTCAAGTTTCCCTGGCACGAATGTTGCCCAACGCTGGAGGTCCTAAACTGGCGAGACGGAAACTATTTGCCACTGTAGTTAATTTCGTAATCCTGTATGCTTCTCCCGTATGGGCGGATGCATTGAGTGTGAAATCCTATCGGAAATAGTTGATGTCTATATATCGACTAAGCTGCCTACGGACAATTTCAGGGTATAGAACGATATCGGAGGATACAGCAGGTGTTGTCGCTGGTCTTATTCCAACTGACATAGTAGCTATATAAATGAAACGGATTTATGATAGAAAGCCAGAGAATAAAAAGCAGATCCGAGCTTGCCAAGGAAGAGCGTTCCTCATCGATCGCCACTTGGCAGTCTCGTTGGGACACATCTGCAAAGGGAAGATGGGCACATCTCCTTATACCTACCATAAGTGTGGTTGAACAGACGACACGGTGTTACGAACTACTACCTCACGCAGTTCCTAACAGATCATGGTCCTTTCCGGAAATATCTGCACAGATTTGGACACGATAGCTCGCCTATGTGCCCAAACTGCGTGAAAGCGGAAGAAGACGCAAATCACGTCATATTCCTTAGCCCTAGGTTCGACAGAGAAGGCGTACCTACAATCGAATCTCGAACGTGATCGAATATATGTTACAAAGCGATACATAATACATGGCGGAATATAAGTATATCCGAAATAGTGAGAAACACAATCCTAGAGCTACACAGAGTAGACAATATACGGAGAAACGCAGAAATCAATATGATTTAGAATGCAGAAGATAGCCTAATGGCTAACCATTCTTCACGAAGTAATGCTTCACAGCAGTTCCGTGAAGGAGTGATGGTCGAAAAGGGGGTGTGGTTTAGTACGTAAAAATCGTGCATGTTTTTCAGTACTGGCTGAATCATACATCTATCTGAAGATTCCACAACTCCAGCGCAACAAAAAAAGAAAAAAAGCAATATCAATAGAAATAGCAATATCTATAACACTAAAAAATAGTCTAAAAATATGATAGTTTTCAAGAAAAAAGATCAATTATTTACATTTTAAAAATTTTACGAAATCCTGTTACTTTAATCCTTCAGCTTCCTCCTTCGTTGGCCCTTCTACCTCAATTTTTACATGTAAATCTAACATTATGTAAAACATTTCATTAACAAATTACATGCTAAATTATATCACCACACCATTCCTAAACGTATAACAGTCCAGCACCTAGAGCTCTGCTTGCTCTGGGCTCCCTACGGAGAAGGTCTTAAATAAATAGGTTGTTGTCTTGGGTATTTATGAAACCTATTTATTGTTGACACAACCTAACCTAAGCAAACCAAACCAAAAGCAAAACTAGAGCGGCTCAAGCAAACCAATTTTTTTGCTCTGTCCATGGAAATGAGGTGGTCTTCAGCTGGAGAGAAGAAGGGACCTTTGCATATGATACTCCCCCGACACATATGTCAGAAACTATAAACGAAACAACAAGTCACTTGGTTTTTTTTTGATGGGGAGGGGGAAGGGAAGTCATTCTAACAAATTGTTACTGGCATGGTCATATTCTATTCATAATTTCCGGTAGTAGTTTTTTTTTGGGTGAAGAAACCAAACAAACAGTTTGTTAAACAAAAAGGGCTTCCCTCTTTCGCTTTTCCTGGCTCTGGCAACAGCAAATATCCTAATTTTATTCACACCTTTGTTCAGGCCTGTAGTAGGCATACACTCTGTAGAGCTATTTATTTGCTTGTTGGTAGGTAGTTTTTCGGGGCCACATTGAAGTTGTCCCGTCATTTTGAATATTTGCTCTCCTTAGTCGTTTATGACACAACGAAAATTAATTGTGGTCCTTTTTAACTCATGTTGCTCCATCTCCTCCCACTTGCGTGTATTTTTCGCTTTTCCTTCTCTTGTCCTTTTCGGTTCGTCCTTTTTATCGTTTTGGGCCGGAAATATTTTTTGGCATAGAATTATAAGCACCATGTGTTCCCTAGTACGCCATTACCGGGGATTAATGGAGAGCATTTAGTAGAAATTGCATTAATCTTGTTCCTTGTGCCATTGTTTTTCTTGGGTAAATTGGAGTGGTGGCCTCAAAAAGCCATGGAACACTTATTACTACAAAATGTTGTTAGTTTTAGGGAAGTTCTTTCATTCTTTCATTTGTTTATTTAAGTTTTTTTTCTTCGGTAATTTAAGTAATTTGACGAAAATTTATTAAAATTAATTTATAATTCCTTTACTCTTCTCTATTTCATTGCAGGTATGTTGTGTAATATTTCTTGCGCCAATTAAATGATATGTTAATTTGGGACATGGCAATGAACGGTAAAAGGTAACCTAATGTTAATTGTTAATGATGGGCAACGGACAGCAGTGGTTTTGTTAATTAGGGTTTCACTGAACCTTCTGACTGATGACCAGAGGAGTGCTTATCAAACTACAAACAAGTAGTCATTACAGTTGGGAGAGATAGTTTATTTTAAGGACATTTAATTATGATTCCTATTTTATTAGAAGAGAAGAGATTTTTCTTTGCTAACACAAATTTAATTAGTCACACTTTTAGGCTTATCTCTTTGGAAAAGTCTTGACATACTGTTAGGCATTGCGTATGAAATAATTGCAGATAGTTTAACTTAACGATATGAGTGTAGTTATTCTAAATTGCCTATGTTTAGGCTTAAATTTGTGAAGGCAATCAGATTACTTTCTGGGGGGATGAAATATAGCCAATAAATATAGTTTTAATTTTTATGTATAATACAAGTTTATGAAATCAGGGTGGTGTATTTTGGACGTACTAAATTTAAAGAAACGCACAAATTCTCAAACGTTATGTAGAGAAATAACAACGATTTCAATAAAACCAATAGTAAATAAAAAAGTTATCAAATAGCTAACTTCAAAGAGCAAACAATAGCAATGTCAATAATAGCAATATCAAATAGTACTATGAAATACCAATAGTAATACATATCAATGAAAATGGAAATGGGAATAGGAATTGTGTATGGTTGAACATACAACACGGGGAAACTAACTTCAACCTGACACAGTTTTTAACGGATCATGGTGACTTCCAGAAATATCTGCACAGATTTATACACGATAGCTCGCCTATGTGCCCAAACTTTGTGTATGAGGAAGAAGACTCAAAGCATGTAATATTGGTCTGCCCTAGGTTCGACAGAGAAGGCGTACCTACAATCGAACATTTGAACGTGATCGAATACATGTTACAAAGCGATAATATATGGCGAAATATATCCGAATTAGTGAGAAACACAATCGTAGAGCTACATAGACTAGGCAATATACGGAGAAACGCAGAAATCAATATGATTTAGAGTGCAGCAGATAGTTTAATGGTTAACCATCCTTCACGAAGTAATACTTAACAGCAGTTCCGTGAAGGAGTGATGGTCGGAGGAGGCAATAGAAATAGCAATTTATGAAGACTCTTTCCACAAAGAAGAGCACATGGGAGTCATCCAGATCAACCTAAACCATTGTGAGGCGGCACAAGATCTTCTTGCGCAGACAACGAAAGAGAAAAATGTGGATATGGTCATGATCAGCGAGCCATATAAGATACCTGATAGCAACAAATGGACAGAAGGAAAATGTAGGAAAGTAGCAATATGGACAAGTGGCAAAAACGCATTCGAAGACGCATGCACTAAGTCCACATATTTTGTGCGTGCAAAGGTCGGAGGAATTCATTTCTACAGCTGTTACTGTCCTCCTAGTCTAACACACTCCGAATAGCAGGCCACTCTGGATGAACTTGTTGCCGATGCCAAGAACAGAAGGCCCATCGTCATCGGTGGAGACTTTAACGCTTGGGCAACACAGTGGGGTAGTAGATACACCAATGCTAGAGGACGTAGCATCCTGGAAACGTTTGCCCTACTTGAGATGGAACTGCTAAACGACTGCAAAAAAACGACATTCAATAGAGGGAGAACATAATCTATCATAGACATAACTTTCGCTAGTCCTTCGTTAACACGAGTCACTAAATGGCAGGTAAGTGAGCACTTTACCCTTATTGATCATCAGGCCATACTGCTCGATATGAAGGCAAAACATAATAGAGGAAAACAAAACCAAGTTTTTTCCGGATCAAAAAGGAGAGCCTCTGCATTCGAGAAGGACATTTTCGCCGAAATGATCGACACAGCAAAGTTAACTTCCAGCTCTGCTGAAGTACAAGCTAAGGATCTAACAAACGCGATTGTTGATGCATGCGAGGCGTCAATGCCGAGAAGAACACTTCCGACGCGAGGCCAACGCTGCTACATGTGGAATGAATACATCCGTCAGCAACGGTCAGTCTGCTTGAAAGCTAGGCGAAGGATGCAGCAAGCAAGGGGAAACCTAGGTTTGATAGACTACAAGCGGAGTTCAGAGAGTCTGCAAAAACCTTGCAAATTGCGATAAAAGAGAGCAAAAGAACATGCTTTAAATATATATGTAACGACGCCAATTTCTATCCATGGGGAACTTCCTATATGATAGTAATGAAGAAGATGCGGAGGAAATAACCTCAAAAATGTTGATAAATGTCATTGGTACATTGTTCCCACAACGTCCACTGCCTATCACGAATTCAGTGTCGATGCTTGATGCCGAAATAATACCGGATATCACCCGGGAAGACCTTGAAGAAGCATGTGCAAAAATTGCTACCAACGAAGCGCCAGGCCCGGAAGGAATACCAAACATTGCTTTAAAGGTTGTAATCCATCAAAGACCAGACACCATCGTCCTACCGACAAATATGGCTCCTAGACACTACGGGAAAAATCCTAGAGAGAATCTTATTCAATAGCCTAATGTCAGCAGTCGAAAAGAAATATTGGGCCATCGTTACCCTGTGTGATGTGAAGAACGCCTTAAACTCTGCAGATTGGGGACACATTAATGAAGCCCTCATGCGAACCAAAGCTCCAGTATAGATTGTTCATATGGCAACAAACTATTTTGAGAACATGAAGCTGATATATCCGAGCGACAATGGACTGGAGCACAACAATGTGTCCGCGGGCGCAAAACACATCAATAGCATAGAGCAGCCACTAACACGGCTATCAAACAAGTGCAAACCTGGCTCGAGTCAGCATACCTGCAACTAGCTGCTCATAAAACGGAGGCAATCATTATTACAAGCTGAAGGTAGTAGAATAGTAGGAATGTAGATTTGTAGGAAAGTAGGATGGTGGAACGGTACGAGTAGGATAGTAGACAGTAGGATGGTAGGATATTAAATAGAATGATAGTATGCTTGTGGGATAATATATAGTAGGATTGTATGATTGTAACAGGGTTGTATGATAGGAATATTTTTGAGTTGTAGAATTTTGGAATTGTAGGATAGTCGGACCAGGCTATGAAGCCGACGCGGCGCAAACCGGCGGCGCGCCATCTCCGATGATTTTTTACAAGCCGGCGCCGCCGCCGATTTTAGCGGCTCTATCGGCTGAAACTCAGCCGCCGAATTTTATTTGGTGAGTCAAGAAGATTTTATTTTTGCAACCATGAAAATTTAGAAAGCGACTACTAAGTGATACCTTAGGTTCGGAATTTGCAATATTTAGAGTTAAGTACAAAGCGTAGCGTACAAAGTTTATAAAAAGTTGCTAATGTTAATATAAGATATGGCTATCTTTTATTAAAAAAATATTATAAAAATATACGGGAATTTTAAATAAAAAATGCGTTTTGGGTTTTATAAAATTACAGCTGAACCGATTTTTTCAAAGTCTACGTTTAAAAAAGTTTGAGTTCCAAAAAAATTGTTTCCCTCGATTTTTTTTCAAATTTTCACAGAATATTCGCAAGGGCGTTTAAAATTCATATGTGCAGAAATAGAAGAAAAGCGCCAAAATTAAGAGACCAATCCTAGTATTTCGTCCATAACCTTTAAAAATACTGAGGCCCAAAACCATCGGATCAAAACTCCGGAACGACCCAATTCCTTTTGGCCAAGGATTGTCAACTTAATAACAAATGTATAAACCATTGAAGATTTATTAAACCGATTTTCAATATTACATCAAACTTCCATAACTTTGTGTTAATTTTAAGTTTTTTCCTCTAACGCTAAATATCAGAAAAAGCCACATTTGCAGGAGAATTACATTCGTATTCGTGCGCTTTCGATTGTGGAAAATTTACCGGCTCAGCCGATTGTTTAAAATTGATCGGCTCAGCCGATTGTTGAAAATTGATCGGATCAGCCGATCAGCCGCCGCCGCCGCCGAAAATTTTGGTCGGCTTCATTGTCTGAGTCGGACAGTAGGATTCTAGGATAGTGGGACAGTAGGATTGTGATTGTAGGATGGTACAATGGTAGAATAGTACGATAGTGGTTTGCAGGTGGTAGGTCAGTAGGAACATAGGATTGTAAGATAGTAGGGCTGTAGGAATGTAGGATAGTCCAATTGTAGGCTGGTAGGATAGTGGGACAGTAGTAAAGTAGAGAATAGGACTGTATGATTGGAAGAAAGTGGGCTGGTATGGATATTAGATAGTAGGATTATATGATAGTATTATTGTAGGATAGTAGGATGGTATGATATCAGATAGTAGGATTGTACGATTGACAGTGGGATTGTTCGTTTGTAGGATAGCAGAATTGTATGATAGTGGGACAGTAAGATAGTAGGATAGCAAGATTGTAGCATGGCGGGTAGTATATAATAGGATTGTAGGATAGTAAGATTGGATTGTAGAGTGGTAGGATAGTATGATTGTAGGATACTAGATCGTAGGATAGTAAGACAATAGGATTGTAGGAAAACAGTATAGTGGAACAGCAGGATTGTAGGATACCAGGATTGTAGTATAATATTGTAGTGGAACAGCAGGATTGTAGGATACTAGGATTGTAGTATAATATATAGTAGGCCGGGTCGATTTGTGGGGAGGCAATAAAAGTCGCCATTGCTCAGTGAAAATCGTATTCTAGGGATCAAAATAAGAAACTTTGCCGAAGGAACCATACCTCTAAAACGAATTCTGATGTCCCGGAACTTAGGTCGAACTTTTGGGTAGGGGCAAATTTTGAAAAATCCCACTTTGACCCATTTAGAGTGCTGCAATCGAGTCCAAATGTATGTCCGACCCCCAGTAACTTTGGAGGCGCGACCCACCCATGCCAGTGGCACACCCCCTAGAACCCCCTGGGGGTTCCATACATTTGGACTCGATTGTAGCACTCTAAATGGGTCAAAGTGGGATTTTTTCCGGTACATCAAAATTCGTTTTAGAGGTATGGTTCCTTCGGCAAAGTTTCTTATTTTGATCCCTAGAATACGATTTTCACTGAGCAATGGGCGATTTTTAAATCGACCCGCCCTAATATATAGTGAATAGTTAATAGTACTACATTTTATTTACTTCGACGTACTTAACATCCGAGACAATATTTACATTCGTTCATTTCATTTCAATATTCCCAATATTTTAAAGTTTTTCTTGCTTTTAATCTCAAAATCAAACATGTTTATGAATATCTGACTTTTGTGGGATATTTAACAAATGTTTCTCCCCCCGCACTCTGTGTGTACAAAGCATGACTTTGAAATTCACTGCCACCCCTGCAAATCTGCAAAGATGACTAACAAAATCATGACATTTTATCAGGGATTTCAATTAATTTGCTTCGTAGAAAAAGCAAAACATAACCAACAAAAGTTTGCTTAACTAAATAATGACAAAGCATAAACTGTAAAATTTCCCATATGATTTGGCAAAAAGAAAAAGAAACTTGTCAAAAACAAAGCATACTTTCAGGATTGACAAACGATTTGGGTAAACGTAAATACTTTAGGGCGCACATGAGTTTTGCTTTATAGATTCCTAAGGGATTTGGAAATACAGCTTTCAAAGTAATAACAAATTTTGATTTTTATCCATAGAAAATTAATGAAGCTTTTATAATGACAAATTGGTCATGCTGAAATACAGCTACTTCAAATTTGGGGCAGGAAAGAAAATAAAATTTTCTTAAGTATTTATATTTAGACAAATGTTTAAAGTTTATTACAAATATTCTTTAAAACAAATTCAAAATATTTGCTTTTTAACTAAGCTAAGACTTTGGACAAACTTCCTTTTCTTTGTTGAATCTCTAATGAAGACAAATAACTACAACGGGAGCCTGGGAAAAACAATGAAAACAAATATTAAATATAATTAATAATCTTTCAAAAAACAAACAGCTTGGAAGAAAAAAACAACGACAAATTGTCTTGAGCAGATTAAATAGAACATTAAACACGGCCACCCAATTCATAAAAAGAAAATTCATTTATTAGCCTCCCACCCCTACATCAACCCTGCAAATGAAATAATAAAGAAAAAGCCCAAAAAATAAAAATTAAGCATAATTTTTAATAAGAAATAAACAAACAAAAATGTAACGAACCTAACACCAATGAATTAACAACGCCACAGGATATCGTTAGTAGCTAAGACAAAAACCTCGCCCTAACTAGCGATTGAATCACAAGTGACCGAGATAGAGAGGGAGAGAGAGTTGCCGGTTTTCGCTTTTGTTCGTATTTCGTTTGACGGAAATTAACACAGCTATCCTTTTAATCCGCTTCCGCGGGAACCTTAGCCGATGAAAAATGTCTCTGCTGCGCTGTCACAAGCTATTTACACTTTTGAGCTTCACGTCGCGACGGAAGAGAATGATATAAATTTGATAATAACTCTTATCCTTTAATGCCAAAGTTTCGTCATAGTCATGAGTGGTAAGCAACAAAAGAGGAAGGTGGCAAGAAACCATGGAGGAAGGGGAGTGGGAGGGGGAGAGGCTACATATAATATTTTGACCATATTTTTTATTGTCATTTGACTAACAATAACTTTCCCCTAACCCCACACTATATGTGGAAGACTAACAGACCGACAGCTGGAAAGATGGACGGACGGACGGACGGACCCTACCAAGTGCTTGGCTCTTGTCTGTCTGTCTCTCCGTCTGCCTGCCCTTGTGGAGCAGCCATCGGATTAAAGTCTGTACAAACATTTGGTATCATCTCTCTTTTCCCGGGTCGACTCCCTTTCTTTAACTTGTTCTTAACAAAACAATGGAGAAGACAACGAAAAAAAACGATGACAACGACGGCTAAATACTGAAACATATAAAATTTATGTTGTTTGGATTAATGTCAAAATATTATACAATACCCACTACCATATTAGACAATGTTGTGTGTGTGAATTGAGGATGGGGGTATTTTCGTATGTCCCGATATTCTGTAGTTCGAAAGCGAGGGAATTATTGGGGAGATTGGGAGGTTTGATTCGAAAATACCCAGCGAACATTGTTGGATAGTAGTTGCAAAAAGTACATGTAATATAGTCGATAATAAGTTCCCACAAAACTCTTTACGATTGCGAAGAACTATCAGAATTTGATGAACAGACTTCAAAATATTCGTAGATTATATCTGTAGATAATATAGCTTTTAATAAAAAGGGTACTGGACCTTCCACCCTACAATCCTATAGCCGATCGAACTTTCATTTCTGCTGAATCCGTAGACGGTAGCCGACTAAGAGGCGGTTTCAATTACGAATACTGCAGATACTTCGGCCTTATTAAAGTGTGGTTTCAATCCCAGAAAAATCCACATATTTTTGGAATTGACGAAAGATAATGTACTGCTGAAGAATCCATAGTAAACACAAGCTTCCGATAAATTTGTCGGCGGAATAGCGCTTTCAATTCCAGAGAATCGATAGACTCAATGCTGAAGAATCCATAGTAAAAACTCAAGCTTATTATAACTAAATGTTGAAGAATCCATAGTATACAGACTTTTCCTATAAATTAATCCACTTTCAATTCCAGAGAATCAATAGACTCGAACAGAAGGGCATCTAATATTACAGCAATAGTCGCAGGAATCTTAGTTGCAATTCCAATATTTCCATAGCTCTACTCTGTAGAATGTAGCATAAGGAAGACAATGTTGCGGTTCTACTCCTAGTACGTTTTTAATCTTCAAAAATCTATATACAGTTGAGACAGGGAAACATGGTTTCCGAATTGAGGAGTCGTTAGAAATGATCGAAGGGCCGAATAATTCATAATCAAAGGAAAATTTACTTTTGCAGGTACTATAATTTAAGAAACCTAAGGTTCTGGTTGCAAAAGGTCTTGTTGGCTCTAATCGTAGGAATTACTCTTTCAATTCCAGACACCCGGTAGCATCTAACCAATTGGGAGCACAACTATCCCGAAAAATTCATAGAATATTGGAAAACTATTCAGTATCTAGTATGAGCAAATGAATCACGACTCATTTGCTCATACTAGAAACTTGGGGATCCTGCGGACAAAGTCACCTCATACTGAAAGGGAAGTTTCCTATAAAATTTATGCGAAACCTAGATTTAGACTGAAGTGCAGAGACTCTACCCGAGGGAAAATATGCTTCCATGTCCCAACAGTCCGCAGACTATGATCAAGAAAATCGTAGTTTCAATCTCATTTAATAGAGGTGTAATAAAACTTTGATTTTAATCCCAAATGGATTGTAGGCTTCAAAGTCTCTGGCACTTTTGGTATTGAAACCTTGACATTTTTTAATTTTTTACCTGTCCATGTACAAACTTTGCCATAATTAAAAAAAATTTTCCAAGCCCAGAGATTCCACTGACTATGACCAAGACAATCACAACTATATTTCGAATAATAGAAAACTTAAGAAACCTCGGTTTTATTCCCGAATGTATCATAGACCTTTGCCTTAAGGAGAGAGTCAGAACATAAAGGACGAACTTCCCCTTAGGCTTGAACAGTGGTACTAGAATTTTGTTTACATAATTAAGGATAGGGATCAGATCGCAAATTGCTCCTGGTCAATGAAGGTGGTGATCCTTGTGATGTATCCAAGTACTGGTCTAAAAGAATACCTGCAGTATCTGACCCTACAACATCAGTCATCATAAGTCATATTGAAAACCAATTAAATCTTTACAACTTAACCCTCGAAATTAAAAAACTGGACCAAAAGTGTGCATCTACTAAAGAGGAGATAACCGAACCAGTCGTCTACTAATGTGTAGATAATACAATTGCACTTCTGTTAAGGAGTAGATAACTCAATTTTAGTTTAAGTAGGGGATAGATAACCCAACTGACCACCTTCTAAGGAATGTATAACCCAACTCGTCGTTTACTAAGAAGTAGATAACCCAACTCGTCGTTTACTAAAGAGTAGATAATCCACTTTGTTGTTATCTAAGGGGTAGATAGCCCAACTGACTCTACTAAAGGGTTTACTTATATAATCCAACTAACTACTAAGGATAGAAGTAGATAACCCAACTCGTCGTTTACTAAAGAGTAGATAATCCACTTTGTTGTTATCTAAGGGGTAGATAGCCCAACTGACTACTAAAGGGTTTACTTATATAATCCAACTAACTACTAAGGATAAGTTAAAAAGGCGTAGACAACACAACCTTCCCTTTACTGAGTAGATAACCCAACTCGTCGTTTACTAAGGCGTAGATAATCCAATTTGTCGTCATCTGAGAAGTAGATAATTCAATTTGTCGTCATCTGAGAAGTAGATAATCCAATTTGTCGTTTGAGAAGTAGATAACGTAATATATAACCCTAACTGTCCACCTACTAAGGAATATATAACCCAACTCGTCGTGTACTAAGGATTAGATAATCCAATTTTTCGTTATCCAAGGAGTAGATAACCCAACTGACTCTACTAAGGAGTAGATAACCAAACATGTCGTTTACTATAGAGTAGATAACCCAACTGATTCTACTTAGGAATCATTAGGAATCTAATCCTAGCTACTAAGGATTAGATAATAATGCATAGATTACCCAACTTTCCCTCTACTAAGAGTTGATACCGCAACTCGTCGTTTACTAAGCAGTAGATAACTCAATTGGTTTATCTACTAAGGAGTAGATAAACCTAAAAACTGACATTCTACTAAGTTTTACGGAATATATAATTGATTCTACTAAGGCGTATATAACTCAATTTTTCGTCAACTTAGTAGTAGATAACTTAAATGGTTTATCTATTAAGCAGAATATAAACCTAAAAAAACTGGCATTTTACTTAGTAGATAACCCAACCGGCTAAGTAGTAGATAACTCATTTTCAAAAGACATTCGGCAAAAGCGAGCTTAACCGGGGGCATCGCCAAAAAAATTTGTTGAACTCCCCTCTAAATGAACTCCCCTCATTACGAAAATGGGGTCGAAGAACCCAATAAATGGACCCGGTCCCCAACATAATAAACATTATACTCAAACGAAAGGTAATGCCATTTAGAGCCTAAAATATGTAAAAAGTGGATACAGTAGGCCCCTAGGGTCCAATATTTTCGGGAACTTGGAACCCCAAAATCAATATTATACTTAAACGAAAGGAAATGTCGAATATAGCCTAAATATGAAAAAAAAATTATGAAAAGTTGATCCAGTAGTCCTCTGAGGCCCAATAAAATTGAGGCCCAAGTGCAGAAAATCAATATTATACTAAAAAATTTTGCTATTTTTAATGTTACTTTAATATACAATTTGGAACTTTTGGCTACTTTTTTTTTGATTTCACTTCGACAGATATTCTCTCCAATTGTTCATCTAAAGTTCTTAATTTTCTATAACAACTGAATTCACATTTTTTTGCTGGGTTATACCCCGCTTGACATTATGTCTGCAATTGGATTAAGTTCACTTTTTTTTAGTTGCTATTGCTTTCCAGTTTTTCTTCTTTTTATTTTTCAATTATATAAGAAAAAACGAAACAACAATTTCACACTTATTCACACATTTGACATTGTCACGTATCTCCCCTTAGCACCATCACTTGCATACACCTCTTCCCGCTGTGTTAAATGGTTAAAGTTTTAAGAACGTTTTTTCCAGAACGAATAAACGAATGACTTAAATTTAAGTTTTTTTTTAGGTCTTCACGATGACACTTTAGATATTAAGAAAATACATCTTTATAAGTCGAGTGTATGGAGGGAAGGAAGTAAGTATGATTCAGTCAGGCAAGGAAAGAAAATGTGAGTATTGTTTGTTTGTCAAAGGCTTAAACGAATTGTTAAGAATTTATTTCTCTTCGGAGACACAATTTATGGTGATGTGCGTTTTCTTAAAAAAAAAAAAAAAATAAGACAATACTTTTGACTTTTTTCTGGCTCTGAAGTAGCAGAGAATTAAGAATATAAAGTTGATTTCCTTGGAGTCTTCTGCTGCTTCGTTGTTAAATAATGTAATCCTTTTTAAGATACATATATATATATATATATTTATTCATATATGTCTGTCGTCGAAGACAATTTATGTTGATGGCATTTGCTGAATTCCAAAGAAATTTTGTCAATCTTTTGTTTTCTTGTTGCATTTTTGTTTCACTTTAAATCGCTGATTTAGGCTTATAATTTAATCCTGTTTAAAAGTTTAAAATAAGAACCTTGCAAAAAAGGATTTAAATTTTATTTTATTTCTGAGGAAAAATGTAAATTCACCCGGAAGATTTTTGTTCTTTCATTTTTAATCTTGGCCAATATTAATAGAATTTATTTCTTCATTTTGCTGGGAAGAAAATTCCCATATTTTACTCTCGATATTAAGAAACCAAAATTCTATTTAAACTTTGCTGTTTTTTTCTTTTCTTGACACTTTGCCAACTTTCTTGGGATGTAGTGCGCGCGACACAAACTTTCCTTTCCAATTTTGCCTCTTAACATTGCAATAGGAGGAAATGTATGGACTAGCCTAGCCCGGAGAGAGAGATCCCTTTTCCGCGTTAACATTCAGTTTAATAATAAGTGGTCTTAAATTCTCATAAATTTTCTATAATGTTTCTCATATATTTTTTTGGGTCTATTTAAAAAAAATACTTGTTCCTTCTGTTTTTTTCATATATTAAGAAAAATTTCCGGGGGAATTTATAGCGCGGTTTTCAATAGATCTCTTTTGAAATGTGCTGCACATTTGTATATTTTTAGAATTCTGTACGACTGTACGGCTGTCGCCTCGCCTGTTTCGGTCGTGTGCCCGTCCCGTGTTTGAGTCTCTGAGTTTCTGAAAAGTGGAAAAGTGCAAATGTTTTATTAGCTGTGTTTAGTTTAGCAAATTAGCAGAGTCGTGGAACCGCCATGATTCATATAGGCTTTTAATTAATGCCTTCAATTTGTGTTCAACGATTTCTCTCTGCTAAAGCAAACACCATTTATAATGTGTCCGTCCATGCAGACGGACAAAATTTGTGTGTCGTGCGTCGTCTCTGTGTATGGACTGTCTGGCTGTCTGATTTTTTAAGTGCAGTGCGTTAAAAATTTAAAAGAAAACATGCATTGAAGCCTTTGCGGTTTTGCTTCAAATATCTGCCAAATATTTCACACAAAAAAATGGAAAGTTGAACTCAACTCAGCAAAGTCGTTTATCAATGTCTCTGCGGCATTTAGGGCTCTTGAGTGACCGCTCATATTTTACTTCAAACGATAATAATATAGGTGTTACTCATTACTGGGGAATATGAAGAGGATTTAGTAGAATATACTTATATAGACCCTTTATGCATAAACCATTTCAGCACCTTTTATTGTATGACAATGAAAGGTCATCAACGATGAACTTTTCTATAAGAAAAGTCATCAACGATTAACTTTTCTATAAGAAAAGTCATCAACGATGAACTTTTCTATAAGAAAAGTCATCAACGATGAACTTTTCTATATGAAAAGTCATCAACGATGAAGTTTTCTATAAGAAAAGTCATCAACGATGAAGTTTTCTATAAGCAAAGTCATCAACGATGAACTTTTCTATAAGAAAAGTCATCAACATGAACTTTTCTATAAGAAAAGTCATCAACGATGGACTTTTCTATAAGAAAAGTCATCAATGATGAACTTTTTTATAAGAAAAGTCATCAACGATGAACTTTTCTATAAGAGAAGTTATCAACTATGAACCTTTCTATAAGAGAAGTCATCAACGATGAACTTTTCTACAAGAGAAGTCATCAACGATGAACTTTTCTATAAGAAAAGTCATCAACGATGAACTTTTCTATAAGAAAAGTCATCAATGATGAATTAGTCAATGATTTTCTTGGAGAAAAATTCATCAACGATGAACTTTCCTATAAGAAAAGTCATCAATGATGAACTTTTCTCTAAGAAAAGTCATCAATGCTGAACTTTCCTCTAAGAAAAGTCATCAATGATGAACTTTTCTCTAAGAAAAGTCATCAATGATGAACTTTTCTCTAAGAAAAGTCATCAATGATGAACTTTTCTCTAAGAAAAGTCATCAACGATGAACTTTTCTCTAAGAAAAGTCATCAATGCTGAACTTTCCTCTAAGAAAAGTCATCAATGATGAACTTTTCTCTAAGAAAAGTCATCAACGATGAACTTTTCTCTAAGAAAAGTCATCAACGATGAACTTTTCTCTAAGAAAAGTCATCAACGATGAACTTTTCTCTAAGAAAAGTCATCAACGATGAACTTTTCTCTAACTTTTCTCTATGACTTTTCTTATAGGAAAGTTCATCGTTGATGAATTTTTCTCCAAGAAAATCATTGACTAATTCATCATTGATGACTTTTCTTATAGAAAAGTTCATCGTTGATGACTTTTCTTATAGAAAAGTTCATCGTTGATGACTTTTCTTATAGAAAAGTTCATCGTTGATGACTTTTCTTATAGAAAAGTTCATCGTTGATGACTTCTCTTGTAGAAAAGTTCATCGTTGATGACTTCTCTTATAGAAAAGTTCATAGTTGATAACTTCTCTTATAGAAAAGTTCATCGTTGATGACTTTTCTTATAGAAAAGTTCATCATTGATGACTTTTCTTAGAGAAAAGTTCATCATTGACTTTTCTTAGAGAAAAGTTCATCATTGATGACTTTTCTTAGAGAAAAGTTCATCTTTGCTGACTTTTCTTAGAGAAAATTCATCATTGATGAACTTTTCTATAAGAAAAGTCATCATCGATGAACTTTTTGATTAACTTTCTATAAGAAAAGTTCATCATTGATGACATTCATCAATTTTCTCTAAGAAAAGTCAGCAATGATGAACTTTTCTCTAAGAAAAGTCATCAATGATGAACTTTTCTCTAAGAAAAGTCAATGATGAACTTTTCTCTAAGAAAAGTCATCAATGATGAACTTTTCTATAAGAAAAGTCATCAACGATGAACTTTTCTATAAGAGAAGTTATCAACTATGAACTTTTCTATAAGAGAAGTCATCAACGATGAACTTTTCTACAAGAGAAGTCATCAACGATGAACTTTTCTATAAGAAAAGTCATCAACGATGAACTTTTCTATAAGAAAAGTCATCAACGATGAACTTTTCTATAAGAAAAGTCATCAATGATGAATTAGTCAATGATTTTCTTGGAGAAAAAATCATCAACGATGAACTTTCCTATAAGAAAAGTCATAGAGAAAAGTTAGAGAAAAGTTCATCGTTGATGACTTTTCTTAGAGAAAAGTTCATCGTTGATGACTTTTCTTAGAGAAAAGTTCATCGTTGATGACTTTTCTTAGAGAAAAGTTCATCATTGATGACTTTTCTTAGAGAAAAGTTCATCATTGATGACTTTTCTTAGAGGAAAGTTCAGCATTGATGACTTTTCTTAGAGAAAAGTTCATCGTTGATGACTTTTCTTAGAGAAAAGTTCATCATTGATGACTTTTCTTAGAGAAAAGTTCATCATTGATGACTTTTCTTTCTCTAAGAAAAGTCAATGATGAACTTTTCTCTAAGAAAAGTCATCAATGATGAACTTTTCTATAAGAAAAGTCATCAACGATGAACTTTTCTATAAGAGAAGTTATCAACTATGAACTTTTCTATAAGAGAAGTCATCAATGATGAATTTTCTATAGGAAAAGTCATCAATGATGAACTTTTCTATAGGAAAAGTCATCAATGATGAACTTTTCTATAGGAAAAGTCATCAATGATGAACTTTTCCATAGGAAATATTATCAATGAGGAACTTTTCTATACGAAAAGTTATCAATGATGAACTTTTCTATAGGAAAAGTCATCAATGATGAACTTTTCTATAGGAAAAGTCATCAATGATTAAATTTTCTATAGGAAATATTATCAATGAGGAATTTTTCTATACGAAAAGTCATCAATTTATTATATTAAAACGTTCTTTGTAAACTATTTTTTCTTAAATATGATCTTCCTTAATTTTTAAGATTACAAATCTTCTATTTAAAATTTAAATCGCTCGTTATTTTGTGTTCGTCATTTAAATAAACTCTTCACATGATTATTCATATATATATTTTTGTATAATCTCCAAATCAGTTCGTTGCCTTTCCATTTTGAGTTCAGTGCATTTTGTTTTTTGAAAACATTTTTTTTATGTACTGACACTTTATGGTCATATCATTAAGTATTCTTAATAAATGATTGATGATGATTGACTCTCAACTCATCCCAGCATTGAGTGATGATAACCTTTGACAAAAATTTCATTCATCCATAACCACAAGTTTATGGCGATTGTCTGAAGATTTATGAAGTAGAATAGAACGAGTTTTTAAATTATAACAAATGATGATTTTATATAGGGTTTTTTTTCTAAGGAAATGACCTTACAATGTTCGAAAGGGTACTCTTATAAAAACCAGTTAATCAAATTTGATTTCCTTCGAAATTTATTTATAAATTGTGTATTACAAAAAAACAGATACAAATGCTTTGCCTCGAATATTGTCTTTCACTTAATGTTCAAACATTTTCCTGGCAAATTAACCCAGATTATTCTATAAGCTTGAGGGAATAATCTACACATACTTCTTGAGAACTTCAACGTCAGCTCATTGATTTAATGACACCAATACTTATTGTTAGTTTACAAGCAATTTCAACCAGAAGGAGAGATAGTCCTTTAATTTACCCCTACTCCCTGGAAACTTAACTCATAATGAGCTCTTCGACTCTGTTAATAAGCCCCCACAGAGTATATCGAAGAAAACTCAAATTCCAATTACACTGCAACTATCATTCATCCTCAAAGACATACATAGTACACATCCAACTTTCCCTCCCCCAAAGAAAACTTTGTATTTCTGTGAAATTTCCCCACATCTACCGAAACTTAAGTAGAGCGAAAGTACTCATTAGTGGAATACGAACAAAAAAAAATACATTTTGCCAAAAATCCTAGAATTCTGGTAAATTAACGCAAATTGAAGTTTTGCAAAGAAATGAAATTGTGCTTCATTCTGACACTCGTTCTAATTCTCCTTGGCAATAATGTATCGCACTTTACCAATTACTTCTACAACCCAGACACAGCGAGACTTTGTCGAAAGTGTTAAGAAGAAACTCTTGGGAGGATTATCCTGGTCTGGGCAGCAGGAAAGTGCTTAAAGCTCCAAAGTACTATGTAATTTCGAAAATAGCTCGTTTTTTTTTTTTGGCAATTTGTTGGTGCCTTTCGGTTACTAATTGTAGTCTTTCATTTGGAAATAATCATTTTCTATGGTTTATTTTTGGATGTTAGTTACCCTTTTTGGGGGGTTTTCTACTTTGGGTTTTGTTTTGCGGGAAAACCCGAGTGAATAAACTTTTTCCTATGTTATTCATATTCGTTATAAGTGTTTAGGGGATTAGAGTGTGGCATACATTTGTGGCCCAGCAAACAATTTGATATAAAACGAATAACATTCAGAAGTAAAATAGACAGAAAACAGAAAAACTTTTCTTATAGAAAAGTTCATCGTTGATGACTTTTCTTATAGAAAAGTTCATAGTTGATGACTTTTCTTATAGAAAAGTTCATCGTTGATGACTTTTCTTATAGAAAAGTTCATCGTTGATGACTTTTCTTATAGAAAAGTTCATCGTTGATGACTTTTCTTATAGAAAAGTTCATCGTTGATGACTTTTCTTATAGAAAAGCTCATCGTTGATGACTTTTCTTATAGAAAAGTTCATCGTTGATGACTTTTCTTATAGAAAAGTTCATCGTTGATGACTTTTCTTATAGAAAAGTTCATCGTTGATGACTTTTCTTATAGAAAAGTTCATCGTTGATGACTTTTCTTATAGAAAAGTTCATAGTTGATGACTTTTCTTATAGAAAAGTTCATCGCTGATGACTATTCTTCTAGAAAAGTTCATCGCTGATGACTATTCTTCTAGAAAAGTTCATCGTTAATAACTTTTCTTTTAGAAAGTTCATCGTTGATGACTTTTCTTATAGAAAAGTTCATCGTTGATGACTTTTCTTATAGAAAAGTTCATCGTTGATGGCTTTTCTTATAGAAAAGTTCATCGTTGATGACTTTGGAGAAAAAGTGGAGAAAAATTCATCATTGATGACTTTTCTTGGACAAAAGTTCATCGTTGATGACTTTTCTTGGACAAAAGTTCATCGTTGATGACTTTTCTTGGACAAAAGTTCATCGTTGATGACTTTTCTTGGACAAAAGTTCATCGTTGATGACTTTTCTTGGAGAAAAGTTCATCGTTATTGACTTTTCTTGGAGAAAAGTTCATCGTTGATGACTTTTCTTATAGAAAAGTTCATCGTTGATGAGTTTTCTTATAGAAAAGTTCATCGTTGATGACTTTTCTTATAGAATAGTTCATCGTTGATGACTTTTCTTATAGAAAAGTTCATCGTTGATGACTTTTCTTATAGAAAAGTTCATCGTTGATGACTTTTCTTATAGAAAAGTTCATCGTTAATGACTTTTCTTATAGAAAAGTTCATCGTTGATGACTTTTCTTATAGAAAAATTCATCGTTGATGACTTTTCTTATAGAAAAGTTCATCGTTGATGACTTTTCTTATAGAAAAGTTCATCGTTGATGACTTTTCTTCTCGAAAAGTTCATTCATGATAACTTTTCTTCTCGAAAAGTTCATTCATGATAACTTTTCTTATAGAAAAGTTCATCGTTGATGAATTTTCTTATAGAAAAGTTCATCGTTGATGACTTTTCTTATAGAAAAGTTCATCGTTGATGACTTTTCTTATAGAAAAGTTCATCGTTGATGACTTTTCTTATAGAAAAGTTCATCGTTGATGACTTTTCTTATAGAAAAGTTCATCGCTGATGACTATTCTTCTAGAAAAGTTCATCGCTGATGACTATTCTTCTAGAAAAGTTCATCGTTAATAACTTTTCTTTTAGAAAGTTCATCGTTGATGACTTTTCTTATAGAAAAGTTCATCGTTGATGACTTTTCTTATAGAAAAGTTCATCGTTGATGGCTTTTCTTATAGAAAAGTTCATCGTTGATGACTTTGGAGAAAAAGTGGAGAAAAATTCATCATTGATGACTTTTCTTGGACAAAAGTTCATCGTTGATGACTTTTCTTGGACAAAAGTTCATCGTTGATGACTTTTCTTGGACAAAAGTTCATCGTTGATGACTTTTCTTGGAGAAAAGTTCATCGTTATTGACTTTTCTTGGAGAAAAGTTCATCGTTGATGACTTTTCTTATAGAAAAGTTCATCGTTGATGACTTTTCTTATAGAAAAGTTCATCGTTGATGACTTTTCTTATAGAAAAGTTCATCGTTGATGACTTTTCTTATAGAAAAGTTCATCGTTGATGACTTTTCTTCTCGAAAAGTTCATTCATGATAACTTTTCTTCTCGAAAAGTTCATTCATGATAACTTTTCTTCTCGAAAAGTTCATTCATGATAACTTTTCTTATAGAAAAGTTCATCGTTGATGACTTTTCTTATAGAAAAGTTCATCGTTGATGACTTTTCTTATAGAAAAGTTCATCGTTAATGACTTTTCTTATAGAAAAGTTCATCGTTGATGACTTTTCTTATAGAAAAGTTCATCGTTGATGACTTTTCTTATAGAAAAGTTCATCGTTGATGACTTTTCTTCTCGAAAAGTTCATTCATGATAACTTTTCTTCTCGAAAAGTTCATTCATGATAACTTTTCTTATAGAAAAGTTCATCCATGATGACTTTTCTTCTAGAAAAGTTCATCGTTGATGACTTTTCTTCTAGAAAAGTTCATCGTTGATGACTTTTCTTCTAGAAAAGTTCATCGTTGACGACCTTTCTTCAAGCAAAGATCAGCGATGAACTTTTCCAGAAGAAAAGTCATCAAGTCTTCTAGAAAAGTTCATCGTTGATGACTTTTCTTCTAGAAAAGTTTCCGTTTAGAAAAGTTCATCGTTGTTGACTTTTCTTATAGAAAAGTTCATCCTTGATGACTTTCCTTTTGAAAATGTTCACTCTTGATGACTTTTTTTAAGAAAAAAAAATAGTTCACCATTGGTGATATTTCTTTAAGGAAACTATTTTCGCTGGGTAAGTCCCCAAATACCACATATAGTTAGGAGAGGATTAAAATTATTTCCACATCTGAAATGCACTCGACAACTAAACCAAACCTGAAACTGTTCACCAACACAAACGAGACTTGGTAAATCTGTATGTATTGTGGTTACAAACCCATTAAATGGTATGTGCGAGTGTGTGAATTAGTTCTAGTATTGGGGTGTTGGATTCTAATTTCAAAGGTATTATAGCGGAAAAATTATGGAAAATTACTTTTTTTTGTAGCCTATCTTTCTGTCTGCTCATTCGTTAGTTTTTCTTTATTCTGGAGTTTTCCTTTCCCTGCGGATCAGAAGTTTTGTTTCAATGCTTAGGTTTGTTTCTTGCTCTGTTGCGGTAGTAGTGTGTAATTTGTAAAAAGGACGAATGACGACAAGTGGTAAAGAGATGGAGGTAGTGAGAGTGTGTGTTTGTGTGTGCGTCTACAATGGTCGTACGTAGATTCTTCATATGCCTTCGAGTGATTGTTTTTCATTTCAACTTCCTTTTCCTATTTTCACAGCAGTCTGTCTCGTCCCTTTCGTACTGTTCGTTGACAACGAATAGCAACTCGAACTGAACTCAACTCGAACTCGAAAGTGTAACAATAACAATGTATTTTCCATAGTAATTATCTGTAGATTTTTGGTTTATTACTGATTTCAGAGCTCTCCTCCTCCATGCAGAGATAGACTCCAAAACAAAAGTGTTGAGTTCCCATTTCTTTTTTTAATCTTGGGACGGACGACACAGAAAAAGAAATGGGAAACAAATTGTAACCCTTAAGGAAGAAAATCCGTCATAGCCTTACAAATGAATGAGTAGTACATTGGAAGCATGTTTGTGGGGCCGCTTGTAGGGAAGGGGGTTTGGAAAATAAAAGTTTTCAACAATACAAATAATTACTTTTTTGCTTCGTTTTCTGTTCGTCTTAGGGTCAGAGCGGCGGGGGCTTTGTTATGCGGAGTTGGTGTCGACTTATGGAGTTGAAATTACTTTTTTGTTGGTAGTTCTTTTTCCCCATATAATGAGACTTCCGGGAAAATAGTTCAGAAAGACTTCTCGTCTGTCTTAGCAAGTGTTTTGTGCAAACAAATGACTGTATGAAGTTCGCATAAAAGGGGATATTAATACGCAGCAACTAGGACATGAATGATTTGAAATGATGCTCAAAAGATGTGGATGGGGTTCTTTCACATTTAACGCATGATTAATTTGAAATGTTCTAGACAAAGAACAGGGTTTCGAATGCAAAATTCTAAATTAGAACTGAAGTCACATTTGACTAAAGTCATCAACGATGAATTTTTGTATAAGAAATGTCATCAACGATGAAGTTTTATAGAAGAACATTTATCAACGATGAACTTTTATAGAAGAAAAGTCATCAACGATGCACTTTTCTATAGGAAATATCATCAACGATGAACTTTTCTATAGGAAATGTCATCAACGATGAACTTTTGTATAGGAAAAGTCATCAACGATGATTTTTTTCTATAAGAAAAGTCATCAACGATAAATTTTTCTATAAGAATAGTCATCAACAATGAACATTTCTATAAGAAAAGTCATCAACAATGAACTTTTCTATAAGAAAAGTCATCAACAATGAACTTTTCTATAAGAAAAGTCATCAACGATGAACTTTTCTATAAGAAAAGTCATCAACGATGAACTTTTCTATGAGAAAAGTCATCAACGATGGACTTTTCTATAAGAAAAGTCATCAACGATGAACTTTTCTATGAGAAAAGTCATCAACGATGAACTTTTCTTTAAGAAAAGTCATTAACGATGAACTTGTCTTTAAGAAAAGTCATCAACAATGAACTTTTCTATAAGAAAAGTCATCAACGATGAACTTTTCTATGAGAAAAGTCATCAACGATGAACTTTTCTTTAAGAAAAGTCATTAACGATGAACTTGTCTTTAAGAAAAGTCATCAACGATGAACTTTTCTCTAAGAAAAGTCATCAACGATGAACTTTTCTCTAAGAAAAATCATCAACGATCAACTTTTCTCTAAGAGAAGTCATCAACGATAAACTTTTCTCTAAGAGAAGTCATCACCGATGAACTTTTCTCTAAGAAAAGTCATCAACGATTAACTTTACTATAAAAAAATTCATCAACGATTAACTTTACTATAAAAAAAGTCATCAACGATGAACTTTTCTATAATTTTAACGTCTTTTTCCTTTCCCCAAATCATATATTACCCATAAAGCACCAATAAAACATAATTATTTATCAATTTTATCGATTAATTGCTGCATAAACAACTTTTAAATTGCCCCATAAAGATTATTTGCCAACATCATTTTAAATCGCAAGATTTATTGCATTGACTCGCATACAGATTGGCTTCATCAACAATTTGCTAAAGACCCTATAACAATGTGGACTATTTAAAGAAATCCTTTGACTTTTTCTAAATCCACCACCAACAATTGCGCTATGAAATGAAGAAGTACGTGTTTTTCTTGGATTTTTAGCAAAATTCAAAATACTGGTGATTTTTCACAGCAGTCTCCACCGCCCGGTCTCATATGGCATCGGTATGGGGTACCCCATGTGTAGCGTCTATGAAATGCGAGTAAATCTTTCTTTAAACTCTGTCCATATGAAAATTCTTGCGTTGTTTTTGTTATTTTGACTTCATTCAATTCATTTCAAAATAAAATTGATATCCCATGGCGTGGTGTTTATTTGATTCCAAATGCAATTACTGGTGATTTCCTTCGTTTTTCGCTTTAAATTTATTGACTTGTGGGAGGGGGTCCGCTCCGCTCTTTATTATTGGTGTTTGGAGTCAGAAAATTGATATAAAACAGATGAAAATCATAAATAACAATTTAATCTTATACGAAATAAGTTTATGAAGTTTTATGTGGCATGTGTTTGAGCAAATAATCACCATTTACAGGGACAGAAAACCCGAGACACAGTGGTTTAAGAATCGGATAATTTTTTCCTATAGAAAAAATCATCATCGATTAAATTTCTTATAGGAAAAGTCATCAACGATATACTTTTGTGTAGGAAAAGGCATCAACGATGCACTTTTCTATAGGAAAAGTCATCAACGATGAACTTCTCTATAGGAAAATCATCAACGATGAACTTCTCAATAGGAAAAGTCATCAACGATGAACTTTTCTATAGGAAAAGTCATCAACGATGAACTTTTCTATAGGAAAAGTCATCAACGATGAACTTTTCTATAGGAAAAGTCATCAACGATGAACTTTTCTATAGGAAAAGTCATCAACGATGAACTTTTCTATAGGAAAAGTCATCAACGATGAACTTTTCTATAGGAAAAGTCATCAACGATGATCTTTTTTGTGAAGAAGTTCTGGTTTTTCCTACATCACAAAAATTTCTTTTAAAATTAATGACTTTTTAAGCGGCACATTTTAACAGAAATTTCTCTAGAAAGTATAAGATTGATGGTAATAAAAAAAAACCTTGAAAGAGTATAACGACACTGCTTATAAAACCTTATAATCCAATTAATGCTTCCATCTCATCTGCCATGAGTGCCTCTATACATCCATCATTTCAATATGTCTGTGTTAACTCCTCAAATGCATAAAATTATGGAAATATTCCATTTTTTTCTAAATTAATTCAATGGCGATAAGGCGCATTGGCGACTGCTTTTGACAAGAGACACCCTTAGTTTCTTCTCAAATAAAAAAGATAAAATCGCGGACTTTTTTTGTCTAAGGACCAACTCATCAGAAATTAAGGATATTAAAAACCATATCATCAGCATTATAGGGAAAACAAAATGGAAAAAACCGGAAATTATGATATAATTATAAATTCCAATTAATAACAGTGATAAGAAATTCATCAGGGATATTAGAGAAAAGTCAGAAGATAACTATGCTTTATGAAAGAACGCGATGAGAAAAGGAAGATTCATTAAAAGTCCACAACGACCCCCACCATCTCTCACCGACACACACCACATTCCTTGTAAAACAATGTCATAAATTACCAAGGTTTTCTTCCTTAAGTTAAAGCGAAAATAAGTACTTCTTTGGATTTTAAATTTAAAATTGTTCTATAATACACAGCGAACGTCCAATGCAATGCAATCAGCAAATAATCACGAATATCACGTATTACTGCGGTATATTTCACAATTGTCTATGACTGTGCGCATATATTACAATGATATGTAAAAATAGAATCGTTTTGTCGAAAACGTACAGATAAAAAAAAAACAACAAGAAACAATGACGACGGCATTGATTTGTTAAATAAAACGAACAAAAAAAACACAAAAAACTTCAATAAAATATTGCTTGAAATGCAAATTCAAAATTCAATGAAGTGAACATAAATTTGTGTGAACATTTGCGTTGGTTTCGTTTTTTTTTTGCTTTCTGCCATCAAATAAAATAACATAGGTACATTGAGAAAAATAATTAGTCTCCTTAAAATAAAGAAAAGTCATCAGCGATGATTTTTTCTAGAAGGAAAGTCATCAACGATGATCTTTTCTGCAAGGAAAGTCATCAACGATGATCTTTTCTAGAAGAAAAGACATCAACGATGATCTTTTCTAGAAGAAAAGACATCAACGATGAACTTTTCTAGAAGAAAAGTCATCAACGATGAACTTCGCTAGAAGAAAAGTCATCAACGATGAACTTTTCTAGAAGAAAAGTCATCAACGATGACATTTATAGAAGAAAAGTCATCAGTGATGACATTTATAGAAGAAAAGTCATCAGTGATGAACTTTTCTATACGCTAAGTCATCAAGTGATGAACTTTACTGTACGAAAAGTCATCAGTGATGAACTTTTCTGTACAACGATGAACTTTTCTAGAAGAAAAGTCATCAACGATGAATTTTTCTAGAAGAAAAGTCATCAACGATGAACATTTATAGAAGACAAGTCATCAGTGATGAACTTTTCTATACGCAAAGTCATCAAGTGATGAACTTTTCTGTACGAAAAGTCATCAGTGATGAAGTTTTCTGTACGAAAAGTCATCAGTGATGAACTTTTCTATACGAAAAGTCATCAGTGATAAACTTTTCTTTAAGATTCGATATCAATTTTTGTTTCCTGTGTAAAAACATACAAATGTCATATGAAGTTAATATGACGCAGTGCAATCAAATATTCACAATGTTTGGGAGTATAGGAGCATTTGCCGAGGAACAGATTGGGGATTGCAAAACACCAGTTCTACCAATTTATCATGAAAATGACTATGGGTGTTTTAGACACACACACATACTTCGATTTTTTACATGTATATGATTACTTTAACATGTATTAGGTAACTTTGATTGGTAAGAGGATAAGCCAAGCATACATTTTTATATTCGTATATGGCAAAAAAACTATGAATAAAATCGATGAATGTCTAGGCAGATTTGCACAAGTTAAATTTAATTTGCTACAGGCCAAAAGTGTATCATATCGAAGGAGTGATGTAATATGTATATTTGGAGGAAATTCGTTCCGAATCTTCTTAAGCCACGTGAGCTATGTTTGTTCGTTCGTCCGTCCGTGTATCTACCAAGAAAAATCTTGTAAGATTAGACCTACTTCTAAAATGCTTAACCGAGTGCTCTGCAATTGTTCGTATATAATTTAGTTAATTTAGTTCAACAAATGTGATATTAATAATATCTGATGTGTAATACGTTGAGCGCCATTTGCTTATAAATATAATTTATGTCATTTGATTAACTAATAAAGGGCCCATACCATAAATCCGTTTTATTAATAAATATGAATTGTTTGAATCGGAATATCTGAAATTTTTTAACGATTTAAAAGTAGAGTGAGATATATGGCTCGTTGGGCGCCATTGTGGTGTTTATTTACAAAGGATTTTCCTATTTATTAGAAAGAACATGTTTTATGCCATACTATAAATCACTATTCATCATAACATTTCTTCAGTTTTAGCGATTTTAAAAACTGATTTGAGCGCCCCAGTAGGCGAGTTGGTAGCGTACTCGCCTATCAGTTTGGGGGTCGTGGGTTCGATTCCCACCAGAGGCTCTGGTCTGTCGCTGCAAACATTTAGCCATATGGTCTTTGTAATCCGGCCTTTCCCTGGACCTTAAAATTAGAATATAAATATACTTTGTATTGTAATTCATATAAATAAAATAAATAAATAAAATAAATAAAAACTGATTTATTTGTCACGTTGTTCGCCATTTCCGCTATGCAGCTATATGGGATATTCCTTCATGATTTATGTTGGGATTTATATTAACGTCAATTATTTGAAGCTGAGTATATCTTAAATGTTGACGCTTCGAATATACTCTTATAAGTATCACGTTGGGCGCCATTTGTACTTCCTATTCGTCTGCAAAGGTTATTGCGTACAATTTTACTGGACATAGGGATATCTCGGGGAACTGCAAAGCTCATGAACTTGCCAGGAAAGGGACGACATTAAAAATTCTCGAAGAATTTACATTTGTTGATGAGCTACTAACTGAAAATGTCTCCTCGCACTAGAGAGGAAAAAACTTTATACGTCCATTTGATCAATTAAATGCATTTTGCATTTACCATTTCAACTATTTAAACAACGGGAGATATGTGCCACGTTGGGCGCCATTTTATAATATATACATATATCTACAAATTCTATTCCTAATTGTTTTGTATTAAGAGTTTTCTTTCTTTTTTTTATCAATTGGCGCAAATTTTTTGAAGCGTCATATCTTTACTATTTCAAGGATTCAACTGAACTCTGATAGGTATTACCTCGGGCGTCAATTTATGTTCTTTTTGAATGGTTTTTCCCATTTTTTATTTACCAGAATTTTATCAATTAATCTATCCATTTTATCAATTAGTGCTACTCATATAAAGTGGAAAGTATCTACAATTAAAATAAACTAAGACAAGTGTCACGTTGGGCGCCATTTGTTGTAGTTCTGCAAATGATATTCATAAATATTTGATTATTAGTTGTTTTGCACCAATTTATAAGTTAATGTCAGTCATTTAAAGAGGAATATTTATACTATTCTAATGTTTCAAGTAAACTCAGATACATATTTATCATGTTGGGCACCATTTTTGATGTGCATATACAAATGTTGTAAATGTAAAATGTTTATTTTAAAATAAGTTTGGTACATATTATGAATCATTTTTGTCAATTATTGGCAACAATGTATACGATTGAAATTTTCTCAGGTATATTCCACGTTGGGCGCCATTTTTTCTGTTACCTATAAATAGTATTTCTTAATGTTTTATATTTACAATTATAGTTTTTCCAACTCATTACTAAGTCCAATATTATTAAGCCTTTTATCCTTAAGCTCTTCACAAAACTTCCTCTGGGCGATCAGCCTGGCTATTGTTAAGCACACTATTTTTGCTGCTTAAAACCAAACACCTGCCTTCCTTTAGCCTTAAGGGCTTAATAACAACATATGGGCGTTCAACGAGTTCTGCATTGTTTAGACTTGTCGATGGTTCTTTTATGAAAACATTTGATTAATATATCATTATCCTTAAGCAGTAAAGAAGAATTATAGCTCAGTTAACGAAAAATAAAAAAACGACAGCAACAACAATCAATTGTTATGCATACCAAGATTCAGGCGGAGTAGGGTCCTCCTTGTGTGTCCAACAAAACAAAACAAAAAACAAAAAAAGACAATTGAATATTTCTTTTGTAAATCGAAAGACACAATGGACATTTGTTCAAATGTCTGTTTTGTTTGTTTAGTGTCTGTCCATTTGCTGCTCGCCTGTCCGACTGTCCACCTTTTCAGTTTTTGTTCGTTTGACTAGTATGACGCCAGTGTCATTTCACAGTTTGTTAAGTATTGACTACTTTTTCAGGTTTGTTGTTGTCGGAGTTTTTTTTCGATGTATGTGTAGACATGTCTACTTAACCGGCTGGACTCCTCCTCCCGGGGTCCGCCATTCATCCTCATTGTGAATGCGTGGTTCTCAAATAAAAATTACTTTGTAAATGTACCGCTTTTAGTCGTCGTTGTTTCAGCAAGTCTTTTGACCACCATCAGTGACGGTGGTGGTGCTGGTGGTGGTAACTCCTTCTCCAGCTTACCCGACTGGACATGCCACTCACCACTTTCTGGCGGGTATTTTCGAACTTTAATTAGCATTTTTCTCCCGTCCAACCGACAGTTTTTCTGTTAGTTTGCAGCGTTTCTGTTTTTTTTCCTTTTTTGTAATACATATTGATTGTGTTATAATTATGCACTTTGGCTTGAACGAAAACTGCACGAAATATATATATATATATATATATATAAAAAAAACTTTTCCAATTTTGACTGAACGGAATTTTTAATGGTTGTCTGCATGCAGTCCTGCGGCAGACAGACAGACGGACGGACATTCATATGCTTTGCCTTCAAAAAGGTGTCCAGACAACGACGACCCTTTTCTGGTCGCACTTGAACATTGAAAGGAGGTAAAGTGCACCAAAAAGGCGTTAAAAGTTGTTGGATATTTATGTTTGGCAATGAGCAGCACAGGTAACCTATGGGCGCACCACCTTTGACAAGCTAATGACATTTCATTTCATGCCAGTCAGTTGCTGTTGCTGAAGTTGAAAAGGCAATTTAAGTGGTATGTCCATCACCCAAAAAAAAAGGGTTAACTTTGCCAAAAGGACCTCTACAAAATGATATGTGACACTTCACAAAAAGGAACAATTATCCATAGCCCATTTGAGTCTGATGGGGGGAAGGGGTTAAGTGTGAAAACGGAATGACTAAGAGGTGTCTAAAATAAATAACAATCATATGGATAATTTTCTAGGAAAAAGGTTTTAGATATTTAATATTACTACCGTATATCGAATGACAAATTTTCAAATTTATCTTTTATATTGGTCTACTAGAAACTATGCGCAATTTGGTCTAAACGAAGTTGAATGTTTTGGTCGTAGGGCCATTTATGTGTTTTAAGCACTATAGGTAAAAGTAAGTCTAATAAGCAACAAAGATTTAGTCCTATAAACAAACTGAAGTACACCCTCAACTCAGAGAATAGAGAACGAAATTTCAAAAATGAGACAAAACGAAATTCGAAGTTCAGCTCGAAGGGCCGCTTATCTGTAGCAAATACTCTTATTCATTTATAGATTTATTTACAATAAGCTTTCTTAACTTTTAGTACGAATATGGAATAACAAATTTTGTAAATTAGTCGTTCTTAATATTCTTCGGGAAACTTGGAACAAATTGTTAAATGAAAGTCGAGCTCGAGGTCTTGATTTTTTGATTTTATTTATTTTCGATATTTCGCCTTTCCTCGAAAGGCATCATCAGGGAAAAAATAAATGAATGTACATTCACTGAGTACTGATCTGACGTCGTTGCCGTCTGTTGTCATACTGGGAAACTATGAGAAAATGTGGGCAACACGAAATTAAAAATTCTAGTCGAAGGACCATTTATCTGTTTCAAGTACTTTTATTCACATAGCTATGTGTCAGACTAATAAGCAACAAAGATTCAAGCGAGGTACTCCCTCACCTTCAGAGAATACTTAGATTTTTCTAATACTCGTATTAAAAGTAAATAAAGTATCCGAATAGGGAATAACAAATTCGCAAATTAGTCGTTCTTCATAGTTTTGGGGAACTATGAGAAAATTGGGTAAATCGAGGTTCAAAGCTCTGGCCGAAGGACCATTTATCAGTTTCAACTAATTTTATTCGCAATTTTATTCACTAACAAGTAACAGATCTTTAGTCGACTGAAGTATATCCTGAACTTCGGAGAATGGTGAAAGAAATATTGAAAATCGCACAAAACGAAGTCCTGGTCGAAGGACCATTTATCCGCTTCAAGAAGTACTTATATTATTCACTTGGAAAAATATAAGAGTAACAAGTAAAAAAAAATCAGCGGAGTACACCGACAGAAGCGCTCTCTCACCTCCAGAGAATGAAGAAAGATATTTCCGAAGTCCGTAGTTATGGCCGAAGGACCATTTATCTGTTTCAAACACTTATATTCAATTGGATAAATTTAAGACTACGGAGTAACAAATTTGCAATTGAGTATACTGACAAAGGTTTACCCTTACCTTCAGTGTCTTCCACGATGAATAGAGAAAGAAATATCGAAAATCAGGCAAATATAAGTTCGAAGTTTTGGTCGAAGGACCATTTATTTGTTTCAAGTAACAAGGATTCAATCCTGTAAACCGTCTGAAATACAGGCTCATCTTCAGAGAACGGAACCAGAAATATCGATACCTTTATTCTAAAGTATACTATATATTTTTAGGAGAATTTTTTTTTAAAATTCCAAATATTCAAATTAATTTGTTTATATAAATCCGTCCATCCTATTAAAAATTATGCTCCACAATTAAGACTTAAAGGAATTGCATAAAAGAACTTTAAATGCCCTTATTTTTTTTTTATAAAAATTTTTAGAATTAATTGCATAAAAGATCTTTAAATGCCTTTATTTTTTTTATAAAAATTTTTAGATATAAAATAAACTAAGATAAGTGTCACGTTGGGCGCCATTTTGTTTTTGCTATTCCTAAATGTTTTATAAGACGAATTTTTGTTTAAATAATTTAATTAAGGTCAATTTTGAATGTATTGAATTTATTTTTATGAAGTGATGGCTTAAAACAAACTTACATCTAGAAAATTGAGGAAATAATAAAGGACATATTAAAAATTACAAATAAATTTGGAGGATGAAAAGTAATAAAAAAAAGAAATCCTTCAATAGAGGTCAAATTTTTAAATCGGAATATCTACTATATGTAATATTGAAATAAACTCAGATATACATATATCATGTTGGGCGCTATTTTTTGATTATTTACAAAAGTTTTTCCCAAAATTGTATCAATTAATGCATCAATTTTGTCCTTTAAGGTATTTATATGAAATGGAAAAGCCTGTAAGCCTGTACCAATTCAAAAATTAAAATAAACTAACATAAGTGTCACGTTGGGCGCCATCTCCTTGTAAATCAATTATATGATGTGGAATATCTCTGCTATTTCAACGATTCACATTAACTCAGATAGGTATCATGTTGGGAGCCATTTTTTTTTGCTTATTTCCAAAGGTTTTTCCTATTTTTATATTTAACTGAATTGTATCAATTAATAATTGAAATTATTTTTCATTTCAACAATTAAAATAATTTTAAATTAAAATAAACGGATGTGTCAAGTTGGGCGCCATTTTGTGGTGAATCTATAAATGCTATTCCTAAATGTTTTATAATATGATTTTTCGTTCCTTTTTATCAATTAATATCAATTATTTAAAACGGAATATTTCTAATATATAGTCGATTCTTATAGGAGAATCTTTTCCCCATCTTTTCCCAGGATGGGGACTGGACAGTAATCCAAGACTGGTCACCGGTCCTAGATTTTCTGGAGTCTAATTGGTAGTATCTTCGGTTACACAGTCTGATTAGAGCACTTAGTACCACGGGAGTCATGCACGCATTGAGAATTATATTTTCCTTTTTACCATCTAATGCCAATTGTTTGAAGCAGAATTTATCTAAGCTTTTTAAATTTCAAATAAACTCACATATGTACACGTTGGGTGCCATTTGTGCTGTTCGTCTAAAAAGGCTTTATAGTTAGTAAGGTTGTACATTAAAATATATTTTTTTGCATCACAAATGATTTTAACAATTAAATTATATTGAAATGTATATGTAACATTACTCCGATATGTATCGCGTTGGGCACCATTTTTGCTGTTCATCTAAAAGGGATATTTCGTAAGTTTTTATTTTAAAATTTCTTTTTTTCACATCACATCACAAATCATTTTATCAATTATTGGTAACAGAATATATTGAAATATACTTATACATCACGAATGCTGAAAATCATTATGCTTATATGCTACCATAATTTTTCTGTTTAGTTGATGTTTAATACCCTCAGTTTACATTATGTATTTCGGACTTTTAATTACCTCCAGGTACATTTTTGAAGTTAAAATTGTCTTCCGCGTTGGTCGCCATTGCTACTGCAGAGAAAAATGTAAAATTTACAATAATCGTGGACAGGGAAAAGGTATGTGTATGTATGTATTTTTTAAATTGCATTTTGACATGCCCCTTTATTACTTCCAGGGCCTTTTTTGTTTCTTTAGATTTTCTTCCACGTTGGGCACCATTTTTTTAAAACAAATTTATTATCAAAATGTCGTATGTACCTCCAGGTACATTTTTGAGCTTAAAATTGTCTTCCGCGTTGGGCGCCATTGCTACTGCAGAGAAAAATGTAAAATTTACAATAATCGTGGACAACATTTATGTATTTTTTTTAAATTGCATTTGGGCATGCACTGCATAATAAGTAATAAAGGGTACTTCCAGGGCCTTTTTTGTTTCTTGAGATTTTCTTCCACGTTGGGCACCATTACTGCTGAAAATTGTTAGATATACTAATATCGTTTTTCGGTTTAGTTGATGGCTAATTCCCACAGATCATAGTATTTGGGTGTTTTATTATTTTTTTAAAACCTCTTTAGTACATCCAGCCTAAATTTTTTAAGTTTAAATTGTCTTCTGCGTTGGGAGCCATTGCGGCTGAATGCCTTTAGATTCAAGCATTCTTCTCTTCTGTTTAATTGATGCTTAAATCAACTAATTTTTGGGTATATCTTATTCTTAATCGTATTACCAGACAACAGTGCAGATATTATTTTATCCTTTGGGTTTCTTCCCTCTATTTAGTCTTACTTTGTTCCCACGAGCAAAAAAACTCTTTAGAAAAGTCTACCGTAAATGTGCTGCTTACAAAGCACTTGAAATGGAAAAAAAACACCTAATAATTTTATGAGGGACTCTGAAGTATGGCAATTAAAATAAAATTGTCCTCAATGTGAGTAATAATGAAACTGCTCTCCAAGGGGTAGTAATACAGTAATAAAAAGAGTTCAGTTTTTTTTATATTTTTTTTAGAAAAAATAAACGAACTTCTTATCTGAATAAATAATAAAAAAAATCCAATATCAAAAACCACTTAAAAACCATTTCCCTTTCCTCTACTCACGATTTAGTTTTAAAGAGTTAATTTCCAATATTATGATAGGGGAAAAAAATTGGAAATTTCTTTTAATGATTACAAATCTCGGTGGCCAGTTACACGGTGGCATTGTCATATTTTATGGTCATAAAATTTACCATTAAAATCTTTTCTTCGTTTCTCTTTAAGAAAATTTCCATTTGTTGGCGGTCATCTAGGAATAAAGCAAAGCCAAAAACTAATAAAACCATTAAAAATATACTCTGAAAATAATAATTTTTTATTGCACAAGAAAAGTAACAGTTTTGTTTTGATTCATGCTTTAGAAAATAGAAACAACAAAAGATTTCATTGACTGGGCACAATGATGAGCGGACCGACAAACGGAGGGATGGACGGACAAATAGGCTCGGTTAGAAATCACACTAGCCGAGCATTTTAAAGTTTATGACTTTAAACTATACGGCATGTAATAAATGATTATCAAATGACCAATGATTCCCGTCACTATGTCCGTCCATCCATCCAACCGACCAGCCGTCCATGGATGATTGTCCCTGCGTGGTGATTATCAACATCACATGAACATCAGCACTCCGAAGTGAAATAAAAACAAAGAAGGAACAAACGAACGTATGAATTCAATGGCTTTTTTTTGTCCATAACAATAGACATAAAAACTTAATGTTTATTGTCTACTCACTCACTTGCTCACTAGTCGTCCGTGTTTGCTTGCTAAGAGCTGGGAAAAGAACAATAACTTTAAGTGAAAACTATTGTAAAAACCAATGCCATTAATGATAAATCGTCAATAAGACATTCGATTAAAAGTTATAAAGTATACAGTAATAACGATAATAGTAATAATAATAATAGAAATAACCACAATACCACTCACTACTCACATTGAAAGTTGCTATTTTATATGCTGTGAATGGTTTTCAAATTATTGCGAGTGATTAGAAAATGGATTTGTAAAGATATAATCCATCTGAGTGGGAGGTGAAAGCCCTCTAGTGGTAATGGGGAATGAAGAAATTTTTAATAAAAAGTCATTAATTATAACCTTAGAGACTTTTTACGAAAAAATAGTCTTGTGACTACTTTAATTCTTTTTTATATCGATCTGATCTCTGTGGCGCCCAACCTAGCATACATTTTCTGCAGAAAATTTAAAAATGTTCTATATATTAATCTTCTTAATATATATAACATTTTTACAAACATTACTGTTCTGTAATGAAGTAATTTTTAAATCAATCTTATCTTTGTGGCGCCCAACGTGTCATAGATTTTTCTTCAGGTTTACTACATTGTAATAAAGGGTTTTCCAACAATAGGTGTTATTTTGAATCACCCGGTATTTCGGTAGCTGTCACTTTTGAAGGTTTTATTCTTTGACGTTTGACAAGTAGAAACTACGCCATTACTAAAAATGGAACGATAAACGAGTCAACAACGCATTGAAATTATTAAAATTCGAAAAATCGAAAATCATCGAGAAATCATCTTGACTGATGAGGCCCATTTCCACCTCGGTGGCTACGTCAACAAGCAAAATTGTCGCATCTGGGGCTCGGAAAACCTAAGAGTTATTGTCGAGGAGCCTCTCCATCCTCAACGTGTGACTATTTGGTGCGGTATATGGTCCGGTGGGGCCATTAGACCTTACTTTTTCGAAAATGTGGTTGGATCAACAGTTACGGTGAATGGATTGCGCTATCGAGAGATGATTAATGATTTTTTATGGTCGGTGTTGGATGGTATTGATCTGGACAACGTTTACATTCAACAAGACGGCGCTACGTGCCACACAAGCAACGAAACCATTGCTCTGTTACGGGAAAAGTTTCCGGACCGTGTTATCTTTCGAAAGGTGATCACAATTGGCCACCGAGATCTTGTGATTTAACACCTTGCGACTTCTTCCTTTAGGGCCACGTGAAAGATTAGGTCTACGCCAACATCCCAGCGTCGATTCAAGACCTTAAAGATAGAATTCGTGAGGCTATCGAGGACATAGGGCAGCCACTTTGCGATTTGGTTATGCAAAATTTCATGAAAAGGATATGGTCCTGTAAGCGTGGTCGTGGTGGCCATTTGGCTGATGCTGTTTTTCATTATTAACGGCATACCTTCCTCTTTGTTATGAAATAAACATCCGATCATTTATCTCAAAAAATTGCATTTTTCTTTGAATACCAAAATAACACCTCTTGTTGGAAAACCCTGTATATCTAATTACTACATTGTATATATCTATACTAAATAAAATAGAACAATATTTTAATTTTTTTTTAATTTTCCAAAAGTCTTTGGTGTTTCTAAGGGTTTTTAGTAAAATGGCGCCCAACGTTCCCGAAAGTTTCAAGTTACACAAATGACACTGAAGGTCTTTAATCTCAAATTAATATGCTCATGGAAAATAAATGACTGTCGACCAATATTATGAAAAATTTTAAATTTTCACTTCGGGCTCAGTGGCGCCCAACGTAATCTACTATTTCAATTTGTTAAATATAGTCTTCAAATTAAGAGAAATTACAGACATAAGCTTTTCTATTCCATCAGCAAAAAAGGCGCCCAACTAAAAAATATATTTGAATATCCCAGGAGTCACCTAAAGTGTATATACAGGGTTTTCCAATAAGAGTAATATGATTTCTTTGAAAAAAAAACACTTATTGTTAAGGAAATTCAAAAGTTTTTTATTTAATGTAAAGTACAATCGATACAATTTAGTTCTAAATAAAACGTCATTCAAATGGCCTCCACGGCTTCTTCTGCAGGAACGAATTCGATGAACCCAATTCTCGAGCACTTTTTCCACTAAATCAAGTCGTATGTCATGAATGGCACGCTCAATATTGACTTGTGAAGCTTAAAGAGAGTCTGGTTTATTTCGAAAGACCAATGACTTCAAATAACCCCACAAGAAATAGTCGTATGGTGCTAAATCACAACTTCATTCAATATCACAATTTCTTGAAATAATCGAATCTCCAAACTTCTCGCAACAATTCAATTATTTCATTTGCTGTATGGCCCGTAGCCACAATCGGTCAATGGCAAAAAGATAGTTCTTAACGAGAGCTAAAATATTGCTCAAGGGTGTCAAGGTCGTAGGTCGACTTGAAAGGGTTTTTTTTTTGGATTTTAAAAAAATGGACTTGGCATCATTTTCAAATGTGAACGGAAAGATTATTTTTGCTCTAGCTCCTTAACGGTACGTCGGATCGGGAATCGGTCAATGGCAAAAAGATAGCTCTTAAAGAGAGCTAAAATACTGCTCATGGGTGCCAAGGTCGTAGGTCGACTGAAAAGTTTTTTTTTTTGGATTAAAAAAATGGACTTAGCGTCATTTTCAAATGTGAACGGAAAGTTTATTTTGGCTTTAGCTCCTTAACGGTACGTCGGATCGGGAATCGGTCAATGACAAAACGATAGTTCTTAACGAGAGCTTAAATATTTCTCATAGGTGTCAAGGTCGTAGGTCCAATGGAAAGTCTTTTTTTTTTTGATTAAAAAAATGGACTTAGCGCACGAAAAGTTGCAATTGGAGAACGATTATTTTGATAATAAAACTGAATAATTTGTAAACACTACTGAATACAATGAAAAACAAATGACAGATCATGACATATTACAAATGTCTGAAACGTCACTTCAAAATCATATCATCCCTATTGGAAAACCCGTTATTTACCAACATGAAAATTTTTATATCAAAGATTTTCTCTTCAAATTCATTATTGAAGATACCTCCTTTTTAAATTTTCCTGCCAACTGTGTAAGCAAATTTCTATGTGATAGAGTAATATTATTATTGTTGTTATTATTAGAATATTTAATATGCAGTCTAAATTGTTTCCATTTTAAAAGTGCAAATTGCTCTCATTTTATTATTATTTATCATTATTCATTCTAATGCAATAATGTTCTTAGACATTTACAAAAATTGAATTCAATTGAAAAAATTATTAACTAATGAGGTCATAAACTTATCAGAATATATTATTATTTTCCATATGTATCGTGCATCTAAAAGTTGTTCCTTTTACTGTATTCAAACTCACAAAGAGTTTCTCTTTCTTGTTCTGCACAATTCAATCTAATTGCTGAAGCAATGAATTTCTAAGATTTTTTGTTGCATTTTTTTTTTGCTCTTAGTAAATATTTTGCTACATTTTGTTGTTTTCATATATATTTATCTTAATTAAAATGATTTCATATTTGTTTCAACTAATATGCCAAGCACTATAATAAATTGCAAAGGGAAACTTCCATAACATGTTTCTTTTTTCCTACACATGACTTCTAGAATAAATATCATGCAATTATTGCAATTATTCAAACGAAATGTTATCAAACGAAGAAGAAACCATTAATATAATTAAATATAAGACGCTAGTGCAAACTAAAGAATCTAGAATGCTGCTCGACTGCTCTTCCTCCCTTTCCTCCACTTGTACTCTTTCAAAAGAAGACATGCAACAATCTGAGGAGTTCTATGAATTGTGAATACAACATTCAACTGAAGAGGAACAAAAATCAAACCCTTAACATTCTTCTCCTGGGCTACCCATCTTGCACGCACTATTTGGTTTTGAGGGGAGGGCAGAATGCGGACGTAGTATATAAACTTTTCAATAGATGAACTTAGCCTTTGGGAAAAATGAAGACATTGCAATTCCTTCTTCATATCAGCAGCTATATTCCTTTGCACCATTTTATGGCGAATAAAAGCTACATATGAACCAATTTATTAAGTTCTTTGTTTCGGTTGTTCCTTTCAAAAGAAGTCCTTAGAGAAAAGCAAAAACCATGCTAGAATACTCGTATCAATGTGGGGTTGTGGCTTTTAATTTGGTGTGAGGGGTTGGTTTTTGGTGTTTTTGCAATTATATTTATGATTATATTGTTTTTCCACATTCTATAGAAATTCTCTAGATTTTCCAACCAAATCTAATGAAAATAACACCCCTCTCCCCCTCAGAGAGATATGTAGAGACCGTGAACAACAAAACTGCTGCAAATGCCATCAATTATATTGCATGTAATTTTTATTTCGGACTTGATAAGATAGCAAGACTTATTGCAAATAATTAAGAAATATCATTATCTGATGTTTTTGTTAAAGCATTTTGGCATTTGCTCCTCTCCTCACTCTTCCTACATCCTTGCAATATTTGTGAGGGTTGTTTGCCGTCCAATGAAAATGGATTCGCTAAAGAATTAGTATGGTTTTTGATAAAAACTAACTACAATGATTTAATTAAATTGCGGGTTTTGTTTTAGATATAAGGGGGTTGTGGAGAGATTCTGTTTAAGGGGATTTGTCGGAAAGCATGTGATTTGCTGCCGGCAAAACCGTTAATGCATCATAATGAGATAACAAAAAGGGTCTTAACTTTTTGATCTAAAATATTATCTATATGGACTGCATCCATAGTGAGTTATCGTTGGAAAGATATAACATATCTTACTGGAAGCAGAATGTAATCTAAATATAATAATTCATGTATTTTTCTGGTTTATAGTTTTGAATAGTTATTTATTTTTATTTAATTGAAAGCGCCATCTATGTGTCAGACTTACCAAATCGCGTCAACAGTTTTTAGACATTTAATCCGGAATGTATACGACAATAATCCAAATCTTTACAGATCTATAGTTGTGATCATTATGTTATCGCCCTTGCTCCGAGAGTAGACTGAATCCGAATAGCTTGAACATTATTTCAGTTTGAGAAAGATTTTAAAGATTCTGCGTGAATACAAATCACCTAAAATTTTTGTTCACAGAACTAAACGAAAAAAAAACGCAATTACTATAGGAAAATTCTGGCACAAGCCACTTTCGAAATACAGAACAAGAACATTTACTTAGAAAAGAAATCAGCATCCGATAACATTTATTATTGTAAGCGCCACCTATGTGTCAGTCTTATCAACTCGTGTCAAATATATATTGTTTTGAGCAAAATTACGAGTATAATTATTCCAAAACAACTCAAGAGGTTACTAGTTTATAGTTAGGAATATTTTTGTTTAGAAAATATTGCTGTATCTGATCACCTGACTTACTGGATGCGCCATCTATATGTCAGTCTTATCAATTTGTGTCAACATTTTATTTGATGTAGAATATAATCTATAATAATCCATGTCAAATTTATAATCATGAGCATTATTATATTCTAGAAAATAAATGTGAATCCGATAAAAATGTTTTATTGTTAGCGCCACCTTTATGTCAGTTTATCAACCCCTTTTCAAATAGTTTTGAGAAAAATTATTATAAATCAAGTCCCAACTGATAAATAGGATTTAATTTAAAAAAATATTATATAATATTTAGTGCTGGAAACGCCATCTATATGTCAGTCCTATCAACTCTGATTAAACTCACAAAATTTAAAATTTTTAATTTAGATAGTTTTTTAATCTAGAAAATAGATCTGAATCCGATGACAATTTTATTGTAAGCGCCATCTATTTTCAGCTTTATCAACTTCTTGTCAAATAGTTTCAAGCAAAATTATAATAATTCAAGTCTCTAATGATTTATAAGACTTTTTTAGTAAATATTGCATCAATAATAAGCGGCATCAATATATCAGTCTTATCAATGAACTCGTAGCAAATTTACGATTTTTTTTTTATTGAAAAATGCTGAAGATATCTCACAAATATTTTAGAAAATATTCTTGTATTTGATAACATGGCTTACTGGAGGCGGCGTCTATATTCAGAGTGTATATCTCAGACTTATCAACTCGTATGGAATTTGAAAACTGCATATATTAAAATAAATAAATAATTCCAGTCTACTATTTTATAGTTGGGAATAGTATTTTAGTTCAGAAAGTTTTGTTATATCTGATAACCTGTCTTACTGGAGGCTTATTAATTTGAGTCAACATATTGTAGAATTTTTTTTTGATCTAAAATATAATCTACAATAATCCTGATTTGCATTGATTTATAATTGAGAGCTTTATTTTATTCTAAATAATAAATCTGAATAAGATAAAAGTGTTTTATTGTAAGCACCACCTATATGTCGTTTTTTTTAAATCCTTGTCACATTTTTTTTTGAACAAAATTATAATAATTCAAGTCTCTACTGTATAACATTCCTTATGGAAAGCGCCATCTATATTTCAGTCTTATCAATACGAATCAAATTTACGAAATTTATTGAAAATGTTGACGATATGTCACAAATCGTTATAATAAAAATTATAATACTACTATTTTATAGTTGGGAATAGGATTTTATTTTAGAAACGTTTTTATTTTTTTGTCTGACAACCTGTCTTACTGGAGGCGCCATCTATATCCACTCTTGTGAATTCTTCTCAAGACATTATATTCATTTTATTTCATCTAGAATTATTTATTTAATTTAGATCATTATTTTAATTTAGAAAATAAATCTCAATCCGATAACTGTTTTTATTGTAAGCGCCATATATATTTCAGCTTTATCAACTTATTGTCAAATATTTTCGAAGAAAATTATAATTCAAGTCTCTACTGATTTATAGGATTTTTTAGAAAATATATATAAATTTACGAAATTTATTGAAAATGTTGAAGATATATCACAAATATTTAGAAAATATTGTTCTATCAGATAACCTGTCTTTCTGGAGGTGCCATCTACATATATTCCAGTCTTATCAATTCGTATCAACACATTTTTAACATTTTAATTGTTTTTTAATGTAATCGGCAAAAATACAAATCTGTACTGATTTATAATTGAGAGCTTTATTTTATTTTACAAAATTAATCTGAAACCAATGAAAAAAGGTTTTATTGAAAGCGCCACCTATATGTCAGTTCTATCAACTGCTTGCCAAATCGTTGTGAGAAAATTATAATAATTCAAGTCTCTACTGATTTATAGAATTTTATTTTAGAAAATATTGCCCTATCTAATCAATCCGTATTCAATTTAAGAAAATTATTGAAAATGTAGATACAAATTGTTTTGAAACAAATTTATGATAATTCCATTCCACTATTTTATTGTTGGAAATAGGATTTTAGTTGAGAAAATATTGTTGTATCTGGTAACCTGTATTATTGGAGGCGCCATCTATATGTCAGTCTTCTCAATATTTAAGGCATTTTACTTGAGCTAGAATATAATCGACAATAATCCAGTTCTGTATTGATTTGTAATTATACTAAAAAATAAATCAGAATACGAAAAAGCTGTTTATTGCAAGCGCCACCTATATGCCAGTTTTATCAACTACTTGTAAAATCGTTCTGAGCAAAATTACAATAATTCTAGTCTCTACTGTTTTAAAGAATATATTTACACAATATTGCCATTTTTTATTGAAAGCGCAAATCTAATCATTAATATCTATCCAATAAGAGTGATATGATTTCTTTGAAAAAACACACTTATTGTTAAGGAAATTCAAAAAATTTTTATTTAATGTAAAGTACAATCGATACAATTAAGTTCTAAATAAAACGTCATTCAAATGGCCTCCACGACTTCTTCTGCAGGAACGAATTCGATGAGCCCAGTTTTCGAGCACTTTTTCCACTAAATTAGGTCGTATGTCATGAATGGCACGTTATATAATGACTTGTAATGTTTGAAGAGAGTCTGGTTTATTTCCAAAGACTCCAATGACTTGGTGTTAAATCACAACTTCTTGGAGGCCATTCAATATCACAATTTCTTGAAATAATCGAATCTCCAAACTTTTCTCGCAACAATTCAATTGTTTCATTTGCTGTGTGGCACGTAGCCACAATCGGTCAATGGGAAAAAGTTAGCGAGAGCTAAAATATTGCTCAGGTCGTACACGCAAAGAAAAAATTCGTTTCTGCAAAACGAAATATTAGACAACCACAGTTCTCGTTTACGACGACTGAAATTACTTTTGGTCAGAACAAACAAAATTTTAGATGACCAATTTGGCGACCTATTAAAACTTAACTGCTTTGAATTTGGTCATAATTCCGTATTTCCTTGTAGTATACGCGTGCAAAATTTCATTCAGATCTAAAATCATTAATATTCAGAGTGGGTCGGTTTCCTTTGGAATTACCCCATACTTTCCATATATTTAGGCACTTTTTTTGGATGATTTTTTAAATCATCCATTTTTGTGTCATGATTTTTATAATAGTAGTGACATATCCTTCTAAATTTCGCATTTTTGATTCATATATCGCAAATTGTTTTGCATTTTTTTTGCTTATTTTGCATATTTTGCATTTCACAAATATGCAAAAAAAAAAATGAAAAATATGCACCTGTTTTTCGATACCTTTTTCTTTGAAACGAATTTTTGCCAAATCAGAATTTTTCTATCAATCTGCAAAAAAAAAATGCAATTGCATATAATCCGAGATCTACTTATTATTCAGAACAGTCTGAAGTCTTTGAAGTATCTACTGATTAGCAGTTTGCCATTGAAAGTTTGAAAGTTCAAGAAACCTTCCAGTTTTTTTTTATAAAGAAGTCCTTTAGAATATTTTATTTTTAATACCTAGACTACAGAAATCCCCCAAATTTCGACCGTGACATTTTAAATAATTTTAATGTGACCTTTAATCCAATGATCCCTTTTTGTAGTTTATAAAACAAAATCCATTTAACATAAATGTCGTTAATATCCAAATTCAGCACTGGGTAAGGAGGATGTCAGTCATATGTTTATGGTTTTGTAGTTTACAATAATTTTTATTGCCGATCAATTTACAAAAATGCATAGACGCACGAAATACATAAAACTAAAAGAAGTGCGACCAAAAAGGAAAAAAGAAATCAAAAATTCCTTAAATAATACAAAGAAAAAAAACTAGAAAAAAATAATGAATGTCATCCCTAAACGAAACATTTTGGCGGCGGCAACAACATAAACTATATTCCCAAGAATCACAAAAAAAAATTAAGACATAAAAATTCTTCATTTTCGAAAGAAAGAAAAAAAAAACGATCACTCATTAGAACCTATGCAACTGCTATGGATCTTACCAAATGAAATGCTATTAAAATACTTTAATTAGATTTTATGACTTGAGTTGTTCTATGTCTTTGATGAGAGACAGCCAAATCGAATTCGGATGGGGGGACACCGCCTCCAAAACTGTCCATCTCTGGTTGGGCCGTAATAAAAATGTCAACTTTCTCAACTCATAGCCTGAGGGCGACTGATGGAGGGCAGAAATTTTCAAATTCTTTTTCAAATACTATTTCGAAATGCTCCATTGATTGAACGTGACATTTGGGGGAATTTTTAATTTATGTTTTGTTTTCTCAAAGGAAAAATTAATTTATGTCGAATTTTTATACAAAACGATTAATCTAGTTTCTCTGCTGTTGTAGATTAAAAGTTGTGAAAACAAATGTCTAAAACTTGTGACTACATACATATTTGTTGCATATCAAGTTTTTGTTTCGAATTTTATTTTTATTAATTAATTATACTTATACCGGAGAGAAGGGGTTATTTTCAAGCTGTTAATATGGCAAATATTATAATTTACTGTAATTTCCTGTCTCCTGTATTCGTAGAGATATGAACGAAGACATGACACTAGCTCTAATTATGGTCCGTTGGAAAACAAGCAACAATCCAACACAATTAGCATATTCTGATGTTCAAGCATCTGTCCGTCCGTCCGTCCGGTTGTCAATCCACACATGTTTGAGTCGTATGTTTGGTTTCTTTATGGTTATGTCTTGTCATTATAATTATTTATAATTGTAATTTGTTTAAATTTTTATTAATAAACACACCTAGTTTCTGCATAAACTATTTGTACCATTAAACTGGGTTCCAACCATTCCTCTTCCTTCATTTTTCCAGAAAAAAAAAGTAGAAAAACGTTGGCAACATTAAAACTAAGAACCCAACCATCAAACTAAACAACCCATATAACAACCAATTGCCTGGCTGCAAATAGCCAAGTTAACAGGAGTGTAAATGCTTGGCAGCAAAACAAAACCCTGAATACAAAATAAAAAATAAAATATGAAACTTCAACTGGGGAAAAACTAACGTTGATGGTGGTTGTTGTTGATGATGATGAAGGGGTGCCTGCCTCCGCCTCATTATGTATGCGTATGCGAGGACTATAATTACCATGTTGCCAATGTTAGTTGAGAGCTGCAAGACCTAAAACACGACAAAAGCAACAAAATGAAAAAAATAACAGAAAACGTTTCATATGCTAATTTACATTTTATGCAAACGAAACATAAAACCGACATAAGCCACGTATGACAATACCGACGACGACGACGACAACTACAACAGTAGCGCCGCCTTCAAGTTGTATGTCAGGGATTCCTTAGAACTCACCTATGTGTTTCAAGTCCCCTCCCTTAGATAGAACTCAGACTCTGACTATTGTGTCACAATATTTTTTTTTACAAAATTTCTAAATATTGTTGGTTACTAGCATGTTGTCTGTGTTAACAGAACAGAAATATTAGCCGTCTACAAAGAATGCCAGAAATTCTTTTTCTTTTCGTTTGTCGTCCTCTTCAGAATGTCTCAACTTACTTTTTGGTTAACAAGCAGACATTGCAGAAGGGTAAGTGCACAACAATAAATGGAAAGGTAATATGCTAAAGGTAGCCGCCTCTCATGGTGCAACATATGGGGACCAAACAAAGGATGGTGGGTTGGGAAGAGCAACAGAAGAAATTTTAAATAAATTTAAAAGTTTTACCTTCTGCTCAACCAAAGAATACAGGTAAAATTTGAAGGTGTGCTCATTTTTTTAGATATGACACAAAAACGGGCTTAATCCTTTGTGGGGAAGCTACTAGAAGGAGTAGACTGATATGGTTGATCTTCGACCTCAGTCTGAGATAGCTAAAAATATTACCACCTACAAAATTTGGAGTCAATCGGTTTCTCCTATCGAGTGTTATCGTGTGCACCAGCCACACAGACCGACGGACATTGCTCAAAGGAATTAAAATGTTCTAAAACCGATTTACATCAAGCAAACTTAGGGCGGGATAACCGTTTTAGAATATTGTAATTCATTTGAGCAATGTCCGTCTGTCTGTCTGGCTGGAGCGCACGATAACTCTCGAAAGGTCAATCAATCCTGCGAGGTGTTTTACATATTTTCCTTGAAAACGATATACATCCCTCCGTATATGTGGGATACCAGCTCTTTAGAAATATCTATGATTTAAGACTTTGGCAATTTCTTTCTTTAAGTTCCTTCTTTAGCTACATTCTGAGCAAAGAATAAATTTCTCTGTTTGTAATTTTTTTTTTGTCTTTTGACAAAAATTTATGCATTAAACAGACATTGAGATCTTAATGTAAACATATTCACAACATTGAAAACTACAACAATGATAACCACCAAAAAGGAACATTGGAAGACATTGTCAATTTTTTCTATTTTTTCATCTGCAGCTCATTCAGGTGACTTGTCTTGACAACATGTATCTTCGTCGTCGATGTCGTTTTTCTCGTCGATGTCGCTGTCGACATCTTCGAATGTATCAACATCAACATTGCCATGTTCAGGCTCATGTTCTTTGGTAGAATCTTTTTAAATAATGTCTTTGTCTGTGTGTGTGTCCGTCCAAGCAACCATTTCATTCGTGTGTTCGTCCGTCCTTCCAGCCAGCTATACACTGAAAAATATTTTGTCCTCATTAAAATGTCCTAGTGCTAAAATCAAAAATGTGGTGTGACTTTAATGCAAAGATGCATTTTCTTAAAAATTGAGAAATACAATTACATTAAATTGTCTTAAAAATAAAGATGACCTTGCAGTTTAACTATTATTCAAAAATAATTACTTAATTTTTTTTTAAATAGTTTCCTTAATTTGTGCGGATACATGTCTTCAGTTCAATTTCTCATGTCTTCTTAATCTTAAATCAAAAATTCGATTTGTCTTAATTGAACTAAAAGAACAGTTTCTTAAAAATAAAGACGTTAATAAATCAGAGATGCAGTTTGACATGTATTGAAAATAAATGTTCCTTAATCTGCGCGTATACTTGTCTTAAGTTTAATTTCCCATGTCTTCTTATTCTTAAATCAATGATGCTGTATCTCCTAAATCCAAAAACTATTTTTCGAAAATATAAAGATAACCTATTCCTCAAATCAAAATTGCTGATTGTCTTAAACTTAAAGAACATTTTCTTAGAAATAAATACTTAATCCTTAAGCCAATGCTGCGGTTTAACTGGTGTTCAAAGAAAATTTCCTTAATTTATTGTATATTACTTCTTTGATTTTTGTGTACATGTCTTTAGTTCAATGTATATATGTATCTTCTTATTCGTAAAACAAAAATGCGGTTTATTTTAAATGCAAAGAGAATTTTCCTAGAAATAAAGATACCTAATCTTTAAATCAAAGATGCATTTTAACATGTATTCAAAAGACATTTTCCTTAATACATTGTTATACGTTTAAATTTAATTCCATTTATCATGTGTTCAAATTCTTAAATCAAATATAAGGGTTGTCATAATTATAAAGAATATTTGTTTAAAAATAAATATGAACTTATTATTTAACGCCCAATTCCACAATCTCCTGTTATCCTACAGTTAGAGCTAACCTACAGTTATAGCTGTCAAATTGTATGACATTTTTAATTTTTAACTGTGAGTTAGCTCTAACCCTTGGTTGTGACATTGGGAATAAATCAAATTTGAGGCTTGTCTTAAATATAAAGAAAATTTTCTTAAAAATAAATATCACATAGCCCATAAAACAAATATGCTAGTTGTCTTAAGTTTAAAGAAGTTTTCCTTAAAAATCTAATCCTTAAATCAACTTATCCTTGCAGTTTAACTAGTAATCAGAGTAATTTTTCCTAGTTTATTATATAGTAGTTGCCTTTTTTGTTTACATGTCTTCTGTTTAATTTCTCTTGTCCTCTTATTCTTCAGTCAATTATGCAGTTTGCCTTAAATACAAAGAACATTTTCTTAATAATAAAGATGACTTAAACCATATATTAAAGCAGTTCAACTTGTATTCAACAGCAATTTTCCTTAATATATTAATATACATTTATATTTAGTTCCATTTCTCATATCTTCATATTCTTAAATCAAAGATACGGTTTGTCTTAAATGCTAAGAAAATTGACTAAAAAATAAGGATGACCTATTCTTTAAATCAAAGATACGGGTTTGTCTACAAATTGCAAAGAAAATGTTACTACAAATAAAGATGACAATCCAGGTAAACTTAAATATGAAGACAAATTTCTTAAAAATAATGATAAACGGGTTTGTCTTAATTGCAAAAAAAAAATTTTACTATAAATAAAGATGACAATCCGGGTTATAATTAAATATGAAGGCAAATTTCTTAAAAATAATGATCAACTAATCCTTAAATCACGGGTTTGTCTTAATTGCAAAGAAAATGTTACTACAAATAAAGATGACAATCCGGTTTATCTTGAATATGAAGACATTTTCTTAAAAATAGTGATCACCTAATCCTTTAATCAAAGATGCATTTTAACTGGTATTCAAATAAATTTTCCAAAATTATTATATCGTAATTATTCATGTCTTCTTATTCTTAAATCAAATATGCAGTTTATCTTAAATGTAAAGAAAATTTTCTTAAAATTAAGGATAACCAAACTGGTATTGAAACAAAATTTCCTTTATTTGTATATATAGTAGTTTTGCATACATATCTTCTGTTTAATTTCTCATATCTTCTTATTCTTAAATCAAAGATTCGGTTTGAGTTAAAAGTAAAAAAAAAATCTTAAACATAAATAACTTAACCTTCAATAAAACTTACATTCAAACATATATGCAAAAGAAATTTTCCTTAATTTATAATAATAAATTAATATTTTCCTTAATTTATAAATATAAAATAATATTTTCCTTAATTTATAATTATAAATTTATATTTTGCTCCACTTCTCATGTCTTCATACTCTTAAGTCAAAGATGATGTTTGTCATATAGGCAAAGACAATTTTCCTAAGACATAACCTTAATGATTATTTTTTTGAGAAAATATCTGCAATATTTCTAAAAATATATTTCCTAAAAATAAAGATTATTTAATCCTTAAACCTGAGTTGCAGTTTAAACGGTATTTAAGGAAAATTTCATATCTATTCTTTAATCAAAAATGCGGTTTGTGTTAAAAGTAAAAAAAAATCCTAAATTTAATTTTTAAAAGTTATAGTTGAACTTGTATTTAAAAGAAATTTTTCTTAAATTATAATTACAAATTTATAATTTGCTCCACTTCTGATGGGTTCATACTCTTAAATACATAAAACATGCGGTTTGTCGTAAATGCAATATTTTTCAAGTCCAACTATTAACTCAAAAATAATTTTTGTCATAAATGCAAGGAAAATTTTCTTAAAAATAAAGATAATTTTATCCTTTAAACGGAGTTCCTGTTTAAATTGTATTTCATGGAAAATTTCTTAACTTTTGAGTAAATGTCTGCAATATATTTTCTCATGTCTCTAATCATAAAATCAAAGATGCGGCTATTTTTTGTTTTTGTTTAACTTGTATTCAAAAGAAAATGTCCTCATTTATTACACAGTTACTTCCTTAAGTTAAATTTATTTTGTCAATTTTTCGATGTCTTCAGTTCAGTTCTTATTTTCGAAATCACTCCATTTAGCTGTTTGTCTTTCCAGCATGCAAATATTTAGTCTTTTAAGATGGAAGATGGAAATATAAAGACATTAAAGGAAATAATTAAGGAAATTTGTCTTTAATATTAGTGAAACATTTTTTTTCTGTGTATATTAATCCAAAGTCGACCTGGCACGCAGACACATGAGAAAGACTAGTAGATCCACACAAAAAAAATGGAAATGAATGAAAAGAGGTATCCTTTTAACGTTTTTAATGATCAATTTGTAGAGTATGATATTTCTATTAAACCATATATGCATGCCAAGCATCGGCTTCCACATATCGGCTTCGGTTGGTATCGACATTGGCAGCAGTGGCAAAATATGCATAATGTGTTGCATGAATGGGAATAAAAATGGGAACCCAGTGGCAGGCACCACAGCTCAATGATGACAATGATGGCTCTTGCTTGATGATGATGATGATGGCTGTGATGGCCTGGTCCGTGTTGTGTTCTGGGCTGGGTTGCTCGGTTAGCTGGATGGCTGGTTGCAATGTCTACATGGGTGCCTGGGCTATTATCATAGCAGAAAATCATGTTGGGGAACGTGTTGTACATTGTATTGGCGAGTACGTATATGAACGAGTGTACTTCGATTCAAACGTGTGTCTCTTCTGTCCGTCCGTCCGTCCATCCATCCATTCGTCCGTCTGTCCAACCATCCACCTCTGAATGATTGTGGGTCGGACTTGTGGCGTTCGGTGCATGTGTTATGTTGGCTAATGATGACATTGGTGACATTCGTGTCGCTGCTAATAGAGAGAGCTACAAAACAGTGGTATTGAATAATAGAAAATCCATAAATATGAACCCAGGATGAAGAGAGAAAGGAGCTTTTATTGTTAACAGAATCAACGGCTCAAAATGTCGATCCCTATCCAAAGTTGGGCAAAAGAGTGAAGTTAATTAAACTGTTTCGGGATTGAAAATAAATCATCCACGTGAGCAATTAACTCCGAATGGAACTAGTTGACTTCTGTAGAAAAATTATTTTCTTGTACATATTATATATACCTTTTTAAATAATTTAAATGGATTCATTCATTCTTTTAAGGAATTTTATTTGAAAATACTTCTTCTGTGAGCGAGCATAATTTATATGATCGAAAATAAAACTCATTCGTGAGTTATTAAGTACAATTTAAATTTACAATAATTTAATTAAAACAAGAAAAAAATAAATTTACGAGTATAATTTTTAGAATATAATCATTGGTGAACTGTGCAAATTGCTATCAATTAATGTTTTTGTTGACCCAATCTAGTCTTTTATAAAATATTATAAACTAAAAAATCCATTTTGCATTTTCTAATTTTTCTCCATTTCAAACCACTGTGCGATTTTAATAGCAATTTTGCTCTATTGATGATGTCTATGGCGTTGTAGTTTCTAATAATTTGCTTAACATGATTATCAATTGTTATTATTTTTTGCGGTTGCTCCATGTTGGAGTGTCTGTCTGTCTGTCCTTCTGCCATTTGGTTGGTCTGTCGGTCTGTTCTGATTGCATGCCTCGGTTATGGATAATAGTTTTGACAGGCTGAAAGGCGGGCGCAAAACATAAACGTGATATTCATTTATAATGAGCTCTTGAAAAGTACACTTAAAAATTTCCATATTATTTGGGTTATAATCAAGCGAGCCGACATGTTGTTAATTGAAAAAAAAAAATTATGAATATTTAAGTGACATGAACAAATAATTATTTCTGCAAAACAAATTTAATTATGCATCTAGGAGTTGTTTAACCCGCAAAAAACATACTTTAGAATTTTATAAAATTCAAATTCGAATTTAAATTTAAACTAATTGAATATTTTCAAACAAAAATATTAACTTATTTAAGCTTTTCAACAATAACAAATTTTATCATTTAAATTTTATTTAGGGATATCTAACATTTCTTGCCATTTTTTCCTATATATCTCATATACAAGTTTTTTCTCCAACTGTTTTTTTTGCAACTAAATAATCAATTTCTCTTTTTTTATTTTGTCTATTTGCAGCTCAATATCAATCACCGCGTATAATCGAACATCCAACGGATTTAGTGGTGAAAAAGAACGAACCGGCCACTCTCAATTGTAAAGTTGAAGGCAAACCCGAACCCACAATCGAATGGTTTAAGGTAAGTTTCAAACAAAAAAGAAAATTCAAACAAAAATAGTTTCCAAAAAAAAAAAGGATAAAAACATAAGGAAGTGTGGATACGGAAACGTATGTGCTTTGTGGGAAATAATAAAATTTAATGGATTGAAGTTAGGGAAACTGTAAAACGCTGTAAATGAATATTCAACTGAAATCATTTCAATTAATATATTTAATGAAGGATTAACAAACTTTAAACAGCTCTTTAGTTCAACAGCTCATTTTAGTTCAACAGCTTTTTAATTCAACAGCTCTTTAGTTCAATAGGTCTTTAGTTCAACAGCTCTTTAGTTCAACAGCACTTTAGTTCAACAGCATTTTAGTTCAACAGCTTTTTAGTTCAACAGATTTTTAGTTCACCAGCTCACTTTAGTTCAAGAGCACATTTCGTTTAGTAGATCACCAGTGCAAATCAGACACTTTTAAAGGAAACTGAATGGAATGAGCTGAATATACAAACGCATTTGTTTAGGTAGAATCCTACATTCATGAGAAAAAGACATGGCGAACTCCTGAGCTAAAATGTTCGTACCGTTCAGTAAAGTGACCCGTTCAATTGATCGTTCACGAACTACGAACTGCTCTGGATCTAATGCAATCAATCTAAAAACTTGGCTTAACTACAATGACTCAATTACCAATTAATATAGTTATTTTGCTTTAATTAAATTATTATCAATTTAAATTGCATTTAATAACTTTAAAGTATGTACTGCTATTAAAATTAACAGCTGTTTACATTTGGTACAAAATGGTCCATTTGTGTGTGAGGTACCAAAAGGGGCGTGCCAATTACGGCCACTTTTCTCTAGACTCTACATACCATAAAAGCATTACACTGTACGAAATTTTAAGTATTTGTATGCACTGGTATTAAAGTTAAAAGCTGTTAACTTTTGGTACAAAAAGGCCCATTTGTGTGGGAGGTACCAAAAGGAGCGTGCCAATAACACCAATTTTTCTCTGGACTCTAGGCACTATAAAAGCATTACACTGTACAAAATTTCAAGTATTTGTATGCACTGGTATTAAAGTTATGTGCTGGTAACTTTTGGTACAAAATGGTCCATTCGTGTGGGAGGTACCAAAAGGGGCGTGGCAACTTCGCCCATTTTTCTCGAGGTAGTAGTGACTACTAAACTAATACTATGTGTAGAATTTCAGAGGATTGAAATAATTAGTATACAAGTTAGTAAATCATCAATATGTCACTAAATGTTAACCCTTTGTGTGGGAGGTACTAGAAGGAGTGGACTAATATGGCCCATCTTAGAACTTAGCCGGAGATAGAAGAAAATATTACTAAATACCAAATTTGATGTCAATCGGTTACTCCTTTCGAGAGTTAACGTGCGCACCAGCCAGCAGACAGACAGACGGACGGACATTGCTCATTCGTTTTAAATTGACCCAAAACGGATATCCGCCGAACATACATAGGGTCTCTCTGAGAGCCCCAGTAGGTGAGTTGGTAGCGTACTCGCCTATGAATTTGGGGGTCGTGGGTTCGATTCCCACCAGAGGCTCTGGTCTGTCGTTGCAAAAATTTAGCCATAGGGTCTTTGTAACCCGGCCTTTCCCTGGACCGTAAAATTAGGATATAAATATACTTTGTATTGTAATTCATATAAATAAATAAATAAAATAAATACTTAGGGTCTTAGGTCACTCCTTCGATGTGTTACACTTTTGTCTCATAGCAAATGATATACATATACCCTCCTCTCTAAGGTGAGGGGATAAAAAGGTCGAATAACTACTCAACTACTTTTGATCTTATGGTGTTTTCTCTTGTGCCAAAAAAAATGCTACATTTTTTATGCCTTTCGCCCCAAAAATGCTTTTTTGTTTTCGATTGTAAAATAAATGCTGCACTGTGAAAGGGTTTCGTTTTCTTTTGTGAAAAATGTCGCACTTGCACGGGGCAAAAATGCAACATTTCAGCCCTGTATTTAATCGAAGGGGTGGACGCTGCCCTACAAAACAGATGTTTTTTCGGCGTCGAGCGAATAGCCTAAATAACCGTGTGTGTCCGTGCGTGCTTTTTTATAATGAAGTTTGGTCAGATGCTTTATTTAGGCGGCGCCGTGGAGTATTCTTTGTTTTTAGTCTACTTTTAGTGAGTTAAAAGGCTAGTTTTTTGCATTTTTATTATCGATTCTGATCATAAAAAATGCAGCAGTACAAGAGGGTGTAGGCGACATTATTAAAATGCTGCTCTCTGACGGGGCAACATCTTTTTTTAGAAAAGAAACCACCATTAAATTCTTAACAATTTTCCTTTTTTTTCTTTCTTCTTTCCAGGATGGCGAACCTGTCAATACCAATGACAAGAAATCACATCGGGTTCTCTTCAAAGATGGCGCCCTCTTCTTCTATCGCACAGTGCAAGGCAAGAAGGAGCAAGACAGTGGTGTCTATTGGTGTGTGGCCAAAAATCATGTTGGCAAAGCAGTGAGTCGTCATGCCACTCTGCAAATAGCGGGTAAGTGATAAAATTGCCAAGAAAACAAGAATGAGAAGCAAAAACTAGAGAGAAAAAAATGCAGAGACCACCATCACCACTAATGAGACCAAGAATGTTTACCACTTAACAAGTGGCAAATAAGCAAATTAACACTTTTAGCGAATACAACAACCAATAGTGTGAATGATATATAGAAAAGAGTGTAAAAAAAGGAGGAGTAGCAAGAATTTAAAACGCTATTTCCATGAGGAAACCATTAAACGTTTATGTAAAAAAAATCATTTTAGCTCTTTGTGAAAAAGTGCAGAAAAATCAGTGCATCATTGCCCCCAAATATCTATTCACCGCCAAAAACACTCGTATGGAAAAATATTGGCAGCAGGTCTGCTGCAAGTTAGGCAAACGACATTTCTGTCTGTCCCTCCTCTCGAGAGTTTGTCCGTCCGTCTGTCTGTCTGTCTTTCGGTTTCACTTCACACATTCATATCGTTTGACTGCCAACACCATTGCAAACGCTCATAAATCTATCATTCCGGCGGCTGTTATGCGAAACATCAATTTTGTTGTTGATTTCCCATAGCCCTCCCAAATAGGCGAAAGGGACCGGAGTTCTCTATACACTATATGGCCACACAAAAAATTCGAGGGCCAGGAGTGAGTGAGTAGTCCTCCTCTACTCTATAATGGATGGTGGAGCTATAAATGGAGCCGCCGCGCCGCATTCATCGTTCCTTTGGCTCCCGACTATTTATTATTTCTCTCGCTGAGATATGAATGTAAAACAACAAATTCGGCAGGAAATTTAAATGTGACAATAATGTTTTGCTGCGGCTCGTTTCTGTGGAGTTGGGGGGACTGTTAGAAAATGGAGTACTATTTATTACTTGCTGCGAGTATGTCCCCCCTATGTGTAGGAATAATTCTGGCCGGGAGTTTGGCTGTTTCCTTCTTTAGTTTTCTGCTCATTTCATATGTGTTCCAAAAAATTCACACTTATGCCTGTCGAGGGAATAATTTCACGGATGTCATACCCGATATACATCATTTTTATGGTTTCGAATGGAAACATTTCGAAGATGCAAAAAAAGATGTAGAACTGTTATTTGGCAAGTGTGAATGAGTTGTAGCCTCGTTTCATTTTCCTCGCGAATAGTCCTTTCTCCTTATGGTTGGTTGTTTGCCCGAAATGACTATGTTAATGTTTTCTTGGAAGTTTTTTTTTTAGGACATTTTGTGGTACATTTTTATGCTCTGTGGGAAACTTTAATGGATTTATTATAAATTAGTTATTGAAATGACATGTGTGTGATTTGGCGAAATGGAGGTTGGGTTTTTATACACTGCTTTGGAAATTATAGGTTATACATATATGGAAAGAAATAAACATTTTTAAAATGTCTCTTGGGCATAATTTTCAAGAAAATTTAATTTAACTTAATTTTACATTTGAAACAATGGGATTTTCAAAATTGTTTGGAATGAGTAGATGTAACCTTCAATCTGCAAATCATGGCGTTTTTTTACGATTAATTGTTCATGCAGATTTAGGCTGTAACAGAACAACGTTGTCCTGTCCTTTCTGTTTGGGATGTATTGGTTTGTTATTCTTTGGTAATGCATTCAAAAATACATGTATCCCGAGTTTCAGGAAAGTAAAATGTATATTCACCTTAAATCTACTATATCGCCATCTACCGTTTAGAATTATACATATAAACGATTATCATGGCAAACCACACATACATTTTGAATTTCAATCAAATCGCTCCATTTTTATCGCGGTGAAAATAATTCTTTTACAAAATTTCTTAGATATTTTATTTTTTTGCAAATTTTTTTTGAAATATAATTTTTCGATAAATATCGTTGAATTACATTTCCCTAGAAAATTTAGTTAAAATTGTATTTTTCTACAAAATGTTGTTAACATTACATTTTGATATAAAGTTTAATGAAAAATTCAATTTCCCAGCTCTTGAAAAGTTATATGAAATATGAATTTTATTGACGTTTTTATAATTACATTCTTCAAAACTTACGAAATTGTATTTTGTAAATAATATTTTTTTTTGTAAATAATATTTTTTTTCACAAAAATTTCTTATTTATTGTAATTTTAGTGGAAGTTTATTTTTATAAAATTTCAGCAAAATTTTAATCAAATTTTTCTACAAAATTTCGTTCAAATTGGATTTTTTTAAATTCGACGAAGTGATTTTTTCAGCAAAATCTCCTTGAAATTCAACTTTTATAAAAAATTTATACGAAAAATTTAAATGAATTTTTATACTACAAAAAAATTTCGTTTAGATTCTATTTTTTCTTGGAAATTTCCTCGAATTTTAATTTTTCTAAAAATTTCAAAAATTAGCAATTCCACATTTCTTAAAATTTTCGTTGAAATAACAATTTTCAATTTTTTTTTTATAAAAACTTCAACTTTATAAAAGAAACTTCAACTTTATAAAAGAAACTTCAACTTTATAAAAGATTTCATCAAAATTAAATGTTTCTACAAAAAATTCTAGCAATTTCACTTTTTTGAGAATTCCTTAAATTTTTTTTAAAAATTTCTTTGAAATTGGATTTTCGAAATGAAACTTTTCTAAAAAAATCGCTAAATTGCATTTCCCTAGAAAAATTTGTTAAAATTGTACTTCTCTACATAATTTTGTTGAAATTACATTTTTATTGAAAATTTAATGAAAAGAGAAAATATCCCGCTCCAGAAAAGTTTGACGAAATATAAATTTTATTGAATTTTTTTGAAATTGCAAATTATGTCCTTCAAAATTTACGAAATTGTATTTTGAAAATAATAGTTTTTTTTGCAGATTTCACAAAATGCACATTCATTGTAAATTTAGTGGAATTTTAATTTTTATAAAATTTCAGCAAAATCTAATAGGAATTGAATCAAATTTTTCTACAAAATTTCGTAGAAATTGGATTTTTTTTTTTAAATTTGTCGAAATTGCATTTTTCAGCAAAGTGTTGTTGAAATTAATTAAATGAATTTATATAGAAAATTTGTACGAAAAATTTAAATGTATTTTTATAATACAAAAAAATTTTGTTTATGTCGTTAAATTACAATTCTTAGAAAATTATATTAAAATTGTAGTTCTCTACAAAATATTGTTAAAACTAATTTTTTTTATAAAGTTTAATGAAAATTGCAATTCTCCCTCCAGCTTTAGAAAAGTTAGACAAAGTATGAATTTTATTGAAAATTTTTCAGAAATTGCAAAGTTATAGATAATATATTGGAAGTTTAATTTTTATAGATAATTGCAGCAAAATCTAATAGAAATCAAATCAAATTTTTCTACAAAACTTCGTTGAAATTTGACCTTTTGAAAAGATCGCCGAAATTGGTTTTTTTTTTTTGAAAATGTTGTTGAAATTTTATCTCAAAATTGTACAGATCTCTTCAAAATGTTGTTAAAATTACATTTTTATAGAAATTCTTACGAAAAATATAAACGAATTTTTATAATACAAACAAATTTCGTTTATATTGAATTTTTTCTTGGATATTCCCTCAAATTTTAATTCTTCGAAAAATTTCAAAAGTAAGCAATTGCACATTTCTAAAAATTTTCGTTTAAATATAATTTTTCTACAAAATTAAAGAAAATTTCATAAAATTTTATGTTTTACAAGAATTCTAAATATATTTGTAAGAGAATTCTTTATTTTTTTTTTAAATTTCGTTGAAATTGAATTTTTTTTTAAATATTTCGTCGAAATGCATTTATCTGCAAAAATTGTTGAAATTATTCTAGAAAAATCGTTAAATTGCATTTCTCTAGAAAATTTTGTTAAAATTGTATTTCTCTGAACAGTGATGTTGAAATTACAATTTTATAGAAAATTTAATGAAAATTGCAAAATTTCCCGCTGTAGAAAAGTTCGACAAAATATAAATTTTAATATTTTCCTTTTATTGTAAATAATATTTTTTTTTGCAAATTGCATATTAATTGTGAATTTAGTAAAAGTAGAAAATTTTAGCAAAATTTAATAGAAATCTAATCTCTACAAAGTTTCTCCACAAAATGTCGTTAAAATTATATTTTTACAGACAATTTAATGAAAATTCTATAAAATGTCGAAGATATATTAAAAAATTATCGAACATTTTTTCGAAATTGCAATTTGATTGAAAATTTCATCCTATTTAAATTTTATAATAATGTCCTTCAAAATTACGAAATTGTCTTTTCCAGCAAATCTTCCCTAAATAATATATTTTTTTTTTTGGCAAATTTCACAAATATTGCATATATATTTATTGTAATTTTGGCGGAGGTTTAATTTTTATAAAAAATCTAAAATAAATTTTAAAAATTTAATTTTTCTAAAATAAATTTTAAAAATTTAATTTTTCTAAAATAAATTTTAAAAATTTAATTTTTCTAGAAAATTTCGTTTTTCGAAGTTGTATTGTATCTTCCATAAATGCTTTTTTTTTCAAATTACACAAAAATTGCATATTTATTGTAAATTTAGTTTTATTGTAAATTGCATATTTATTGTAAAATTTTTATAGAAAATTTCAGCAACATTTACTATTAAAGTTAATTTTTCTAAAAAAAAATAAAAATTCCATATTTCTTGAAAATTTTGGTAAAATTTATTTTTTGGATATTTTTCAAGTATAAATTTTAATTGAAAATATCATCAAAATTCAATTTTTCTAAAAAAAAATTATTGTAATTTCACAATTTCTACAAAATTTCGTTAAAATTTCAATTTTCTGTCAACGACATTTAATCCATTAGATGCGATTTATTTATTAATTTTCCGTAAGACATTCTAAAGTAATTTTTAGACATTTTCAAAAGTAAAAATTCCCATCCAATAGTATAAGATCCTAAAATATACTAAAATTGTAATTTAAAGTATAGTTTATGAATAAAAGAAGTCTGAAGATATCTTTGAGTTTCTGAGTGATTTTAATTTATTTTTTCTTTCCTCAGTAAAGTACAGAAGCCGGAAATATACATTAAAATAATATTATTTGACATACCTAAAAATATGCCACATAAATGTAATTTATAGAAATTCTAAATAAATCATCTATAAGCTAACATTTTCTCTTATTTTTTGCATGAATATTTACTCAACAGTTCGTTTCCACCCACATTAGTAGTACAGGATCTGTTGAAATAATTCTTTATAAAAAGATAATTTGAAAGCCTAAATGTATGTAATAGAAGTTTAATTTAAGCTACATCTAAAAAAATTATCTGGTAATACTTTGATTGGGTAATTTTGCAAATTATCATTTTTCAATTTTGATCTCTTTTGCCCTCCCTCTCTAGAGCGTCTCAATTATATTTCCCACATCCAATGACTACTATTGCCATAGGCCATAAATGGAAATTGTTTCAAATGCCAGTGCTACACTTTATTTGTATTTTTTTAGAGACATATTTTCTCTAATTATTTTTTTTTTTCAATTTTATTCGTCTCATATTTCTTGTAATTTCATTCCTTTTAATTTTTTAGATTTTTTATCAGCGATAAGCGCAAATCCTAACACTCCGCAGCTCTCCACACCTCATATCAAATTCCCATTGAATGCCATCATTTCAATTAGATAGATTTCGTATGCAAAGCATGAAAATTCAATTAATTCCTGGGCGTGTGTGTGTGCATGGGTTTTTTCTACACTCTCTTTTATTATTATTCAAAATTTTAATTAATTAATTACCTGCAACATATAACACGTGACGTGACTCGGGTTTTTGTTTTGTTGTTATCGTTCCTTTCATTGGTTTCAATTGAATGACGACAACGTCGACTATGCCAATAATGATGATTCGGTACGCGGTGAGGTGAGGTGAGGTTGTTGTAGGTGCCTTAAGGAATTTTTAATTAGATATTGTGTTATTCTTTTCGCACCTTTGGTCGGACGGTGCCTTTCAAAGCCTGTAGCGCGATAGGTGTTCGTTCCCGTGAATTCCCGGAAATTTTGGCATATTTTACTGATGTTAATGTTATTTCTTTCCTTTTTTTTTGATATGGAATTAACATATTTTAAATCAGCTTTGTTTTGTTTCTGTGTACGAGTATGTATTTCGAAGAAATTAATAAAAACATTTCTCGTAGCGTATAATTGTTGTTTATGAGATTCATGACATCTGCTCGGTGCTCGTGTAGGGCTGCTTCTTTGAATACGAGTACACATGTCGATTGTGATGATGGCGGCAATAGCCCCTATTTACATTTTGTGCCATTACTTCGAGAGGTAAATATTTAAATAAAAATTGTTAAGAAATTTCCAACTTGAAAAGTTAAATATTTGATACTCCAGAAATGTGTACCCACAAAATACAAACACCAGCCGAGAGTACATACACGAGTAATGTCTACTCTTATGTATGTATGTACTATACCTAATAAACATTTAAAAGCTGTGTCTTTGTTCCCCTACCTTATGCGGTATTTGAGTTATAAACAAATAGCTATCTCTGAAAATTCAAACAAATTCTTCTTCAAAGGTGTTAGGGAACGCGCGCCGCCGCCTCTGTCGCCTTTCTTTTGTGGTCGTCCTCCGGAATAGGCCGCCCCGCCCCTCCTGCCACAGTGATATTGCCGCATTTAATACTCGCGCATTTCAGAATGAAAATGTTTACATCTTGTAAACACTGCAAGTGTTACCACATTACAGATGGAGGGACTGGGATCCACCACACAAGTGCAGCTAAGCTAATAATGAGAAAATTAAATATTAACCCAATGCCCAGAAGAGGAGATACTGTCAATGGTCTGTGTCTCTGCCAGGGTAAGTGATAATTGAGTCATGGGATGAGTGATGAATGACAAATTTGTCCCCAAAGATAAACAATGAACGCGGTCGGTAAAGTTGTTGACCGCCAAAGGCTTTCAACTGAAAGGCCAACAGCCAAGGGAAATTGATGACGAAGAAATTCTAAAATCACCAAATTTCACTTAAGTACACTCCTCTGTAAGGGATAAAAACCACTTTAAATTCAAAATTTCCACTTCAAAATTTCTTCAATTACTGTTACAGCTCATAAAACCCTCAGAGTATACTTTAAATTTAATTTTAGGCTTAGTCTAAAAGTATGCCACCTCGAATATTGGTTTATGAAAACTTTACAATGTGTACAAATAGCCTTTTTTTTTTGCAAAATATACACAATTATCGGGTCTGTTCTGTAGCAAGGTGATTTGAAATCACGGTGATTTTAAAATCACCGGCGACTTACCATCTCTGTTGGAGTTCGAAATCTCACGGTTTATTATTCATAGCCTCCCAAAAAAGATTGTTCGAAATATGTTCGGGTGATTTCTAACTCCAAAAGTGGTGTTAAGTCGCCGGTGAGTTTAAAATCACCGTGATATCAAATCGCTGTGATTACAGAACAGACCCGTATGTGTGAAGAAAGCAGAAATGTTGGAACTTATTGATTTAAAAATCGTAAAATTTAAAAATAATACTATTTTCAAAGAAATTCAAATTTTTATTGAAAAATTTGCGATTTTTTTCAAAGAGAAATTTTCTTGAATTTTTAAATTGCATAAATAAAAATTTTAAAACGTTTATAAAGATAGAATATTGGGATTTTCCAGAATTTTTTAAATTTCAAAAAATATATGAAAAACTGCAGATTTAAGATATATTTGTATGTATGCCAATTTTTTATTATAAAAGTTAACAAATTGGAGAATTTTCTAGGAAAAATCTTGTAAAATAGTACATATCTTACAATTTATAAAAATTAAAATTGTACTTTTTGAAACTAAAATTCACAACAATATTTCATAACATAAATTTCACAGCAAAAATTTCATATCGTGAAATTTTTCAATGCAAAAATTTCATATTTTTGAATTTTTCATAGCAAAAATTTCATATCGTGGCATTTTTCATACCAAACATTTCATATCGTTGAATTTTTCATAGCGAAAATTTCATATCGTGGTATTTTTCATAGCCAAAATTTTATATCGTAGAGTTTTTCATAGCAAAAATTTCTTATCGTGCAATTTTTCATTGCAAAAATTTCATATCGTGGAATTTTTCATAGCAAAATTTTATATCGTGTAATTTTGAAAAGCAAAAATTTCATATCGTTTAATTTTTAAAGGCAAAAATTTCATATCGTGGAATTTTTCGTAGCAAAAATTTCATATCGTGGAATTTTTCGTAGCAAAACTTTCATATCGTGGAATTTTTCGTAGCAAAAATTTGATATCGTGGAATTTTCTATTGCAAAAATTTCATATCGTGGAATTTTTAATGGCAAAAATTTCATATCGAGGAATTTTTAATAGCAAAAATTTCATATCGAGGAATTTTTCATAGCAAAATTTAAATCGTGGAATATTTTATAGCAAAAATTTCATATCGAGAAACCTTTTATAGCAAACGTTTCATATTGTGGAATTTTTCATTGCAAAAATTTCATTTCGTGTAATTTTTAATAGCAAAAATTTCATTTCGAGGAATTTTTCATAGCAAAATTTTATATCGAGAAACCTTTCATAGAAAAAGTTTCATATGGTGGAATTTTTCATAGCACAAATTTCGAATCGTGAAATTTTTCATTTCATATCGTGAAATTTTTCATTTCATATCGTGAAATTTTTCATTTCATATCGTTGAACTTTTCATAGCAAAAATTTCATACTGTGCAATATTTCATAGCAAAAATTTCATATCGTAAAAATTTTTCATAGCAAAAAAATCATATCGTGAAATTTTTCAATGCAAAAATTTCATATCGTAGAATTTTTCATAGCAAAAATTTCATATCGTGGCATTTTTCATAGCAAAAATTTCATTTCGTTGAATTTTTCATAGCGAAAATTTCATATCGTGGAATATTTTATAGCAAAAATTTCATATCGAGAAACCTTTTATAGCAAAAGTTTCATATTGTGGAATTTTTCATTGCAAAAATTTCATTTCGTGTAATTTTTAATAGCAAAAATTTCATTTCGAGGAATTTTTCATAGCAAAATTTTATATCGAGAAACCTTTCATAGAAAAAGTTTCATATGGTGGAATTTTTCATAGCACAAATTTCAAATCGTGAAATTTTTCATTTCATATCGTTGAATTTTTCATAGCAAAAATTTCATACTGTGCAATATTTCATAGCAAAAATTTCATATCGTGAAATTTTTCATAGCAAAAATTTCATATCGTGGAATTTTTCAGAGCAAAAATTTCATATCGTAGACTTTTTCTAAGCAAAAATATCATATCGAGGAATTTTTCATAGCAAAAATGTCATGTCGTGGAATTTTTCATAGCAGAAATTTCTTATCGTGGAATTTTTCATAGCAGAAATTTCATATCGTGGAATTTTTTATAGCAGAAATTTCATATCGTGGAATTTTTCATAGCAAAAATTTCATGTCGTGGAATTTTTAGTAGCAAAAATTTAATGTCGTGGACCTTTTAATAGCAAAAATTTCATATTGTGGAATTTTTAATAGCAAAAATTTCATGTCGTGGAATATTTAAAAGCAAAAATTTCATATCGTGGAATTTTTAAAAGCAAAAATTTCAAATCGTGGAATTTTTAATAGCAAAAATTTCATTTCGTAGAACTTTACATAGCAAAAATTTTATGGATATATTTAATTTACAATAACTCACTATAAAAATTTAACGGTATTTGTTTTGAAAAATTTATATTAATTTTAATATTCACTTAAGAGTTCTAATTTATTCAAAAATTGCGTTACTTCAAAGTTTTGAAAGAAGGAAAAAATTAAAGCCTACTTTCTGGCTTTCACAAAAAAAAAAAAACAATTACCTATCATAGGGCTTAAATTCCAGTGATTTTTTTAATTATCTACAAAAGTAAACCAAGCAAATAAAAATATGTTTTAATTAATTTATTTTCAAAGAAAATAATCTCAAATTTCTCAAAGGTAAGTTTTCTCATGTAATAAAGCAACAAAGATTGCTATAATTCCATTTATGTACTTGGATAAGATTAAAAACAAAGAACGCCCACTTCTTTAATTCACAAAAAATGTCAAAGTTAATTCAATACTAATCTCCCACACGAGAAAAATCTTCAAAACTTCATCAAAATTAGCTTAAAACTTAATGAAAAATTCTTCACATTTTCCCTACCATCCAGAGTACGGAGAAGAACATACCCACATACAATGAGAAATACATCAAATATATGTCTGTCACTAAGTCTGCCCGCCCGTCAGCCAGTCTGTCTGTTCGTCTGTCTATTTTTCCGTTATGCTCTGTCACTTTCAGTTAGTTCAGCTATTCTTGTACATTTCGATTTATTTATCATTGGAAAATTGTTGTACTTCTGTCATTGTTTGCATTTGTTATATTTGTAGCAAATCAATCATGGATGGGATTCTCTATTGGACCTCGGGCATTCGATGGCTGTGTTTCCCTGCCGCACTTAAGGGTGCCAAGGGTGCTGTGCTGCTGTTTTCATGTTAAGGTGGACAGTTTGATTTGTTTGCATTGCCACTCTCTCCCTATCACTCGGTGGAGTGATTATCGTGTAAACAATAGCATTAAAATGTATTGCATAGAGGAAGGGGGCGTGAACGAAATGCTAGACTTTGGATTTGAAGGAAATGAAAATGGAAAATATAACAAATTTCAAAATGAGAAGCTAATAAATTAGTTTTCTCCTGCATTTAAGTGGAACACTGAATGAGACCAGAAAAAATGTTTAATTTCTTAGTTAGGCAGATAGAAATTGATAGGAAATGCGGGATGAAAAATTGATAGGGGATAAAGCAATTAATGTTTAGGAAAAAAATATATTTTCCTTTGGCCCACATATAAAATTTAAAATTCAAATTTTCTAGCTTCACAACTTTGAATGGGCAATTGACATATTTGCTTGCAATTAACTTAATTCATTGCATACTTTTAGACATTGGATATGACTCAATACTAATGCATACATACAGGCATAAGAATCTAAATTTATTTTTTTTATAAATGAAATAATTTTCTTGCCATACACATTTAATTTTAATTTGAGATTCTGCACATTCGTGAAGATATGTAGGCCTTGAAATCAAGAAATTTTTTAGAGCAATTACAAACTTTGATTTTTTCCAAAATAAAAATGTATAGGGAAATATTTCCACAGTCATCCACATCAAATTTTTCAAAAGAAAACTGTGAATATTGTGGATTTTGTGAAATTTGTGAAATTTCATAGAAAAATTCAAAAATTTCCTATGGTGGAATTTTCATAGCAAAAATTCTATATCGTAGAATTTTCCATACAAAAATTTCATATCTTGGAATTTCTCATAGCTAAAATTTCTTATCTTGGAATTTTTCATAGCTAAAATTTCACATCTTGGGATTTTTCGTAGCGAAAATTTCATATTGTGGAATTTTCATATCTTGAAATTTGTCATGCTTACATTTTTATATGGAATTTTTCATAACAAAAATTTCATATGGTTTAATTTTCATATCTTGAAATTTTTCATAGTTAAAATTTAATTTTTCATAGCTAAAATTTCACATCTTGGGATTTATCGTAGCGAAAATTTCTATTTAAATAATTGAATAGCAAAAATGTCATATCTTGGAATTTTTCATAGCAAAAATGTCATATCTTGGAATTTTTCATAGCAAAAATTTAAAATCTTTGAATTTTTCATAGCAAAAATTTCAAATCTTTGAATTTTTCACAGCTAAAATTTCACATCTTGGGATTTTTCGTAGCAAAAATTTCATATTGTGGACTTTTCATATCTTGAAATTTTTCATGCTTAAAATTTTATATGGAATTTTTCATAACAAAAATTTCATATGGTTTAATTTTCATATCTTGACATTTTTTATAGTTAACATTTAATTTTTCATAGCTAAAATTTCAAATCTTTGAATATTTCATAGCTAAAATTTCACATCTTGGGATTTTTCGTAGCAAAAATTTCATATTGTGGACTTTTCATATCTTGAAATTTTTCATGCCTAAAATTTTATATGGAATTTTTCATAACAAAAATTTCATATGGTTTAATTTTCATATCTTGAAATTTTTCATAGTTAAAATTTAATTTTTCATAGCTAAAATTTCAAATCTTTGAATATTTCATAGCTAAAATTGCACCACTTGGGATTTTTCGTAGCAAAAATTTCATATTGTGGACTTTTCATATCTTGAAATTTTTCATGCCTAAAATTTTATATGGAATTTTTCATAACAAAAATTTCATATGGTTTAATTTTCATATCTTGACATTTTTTATAGTTAACATTTAATTTTTCATAGCTAAAATTTCAAATCTTTGAATATTTCATAGCTAAAATTTCACATCTTGGGATTTTTCGTGGCGAAAATTTCATATTGTGGAATTTTCATATCTTGAAATTTTTCATGCATAAAATTTTATATGGAATTTTTCATAACAAAAATTTCATATTGTCTAATTTTTATATCTTGAAATTTTTCATGGTTAAAATTTCATATCGAATTTATTATAGTTAAAATTCATATCCAATTTTTCATAGCAAAAATTTCATATCGAATTTATTATTATTTACATTATTTTTTTCCATATCGAATTTTTCAAAGTAAAAATTTCACAACGGGGAACTATTTAAATAATTGAATTTTTCATTACAAAATTTTTATATCGTGGAATTTTTCATAAAAAAAATTTATATCGTGGAATTTTTCATAACAAAAATTTTATATTGTGGAATTTTTCATAACAAAAAATGTATATCTTGGAATTTTCATTGCAAACATTTTATTTTGTGGAATTTTCCATAGCAAATATGTCATATCTTGGAATTTTTCATAGCAAAAATGTCATATTTTGGAAATTTTCATAGCAAAAATTTAAAATCTTTGAATTTTTCATAGCTAAAATTGCACCACTTGGGATTTTTCGTAGCAAAAATTTCATATTGTGGACTTTTCATATCTTGAAATTTTTCATGCCTAAAATTTTATATGGAATTTTTCATAACAAAAATTTCATATGGTTTAATTTTCATATCTTGAAATTTTTCATTGTTAAAATTTAATTTTTCATAGCTAAAATTTCAAATCTTTGAATATTTCATAGCTAAAATTTCACATCTTGGGATTTTTCGTAGCGAAAATTTCATACTGGGGAATTTTCATATTTTGAAATTTTTCATGCATAAAACTTTATATGGAATTTTTCATAACAAAAATTTCATATTGTCTAATTTTCATATCTTGAAATTTTTCATAGTTATTATTTCATATCGAATTTATTATAGTTAAAATTCATATCAAATTTTTCATAGCAAAAATTTCATATCGAATTTATTATTATTTACATTATTTTTTATCCATATCGAATTTTTCAAAGTAAAAATTTCACAACGGGGAACTATTTAAATAATTGCATTTTTCATTACAAAAAATGTATATCGTGGAATTTTTCATAACAAACATTTTACATCGTGGAATTTTTTATAATAAACATTTTTTAAATAGAATTAGAATAGAAATATGTTTAACAATTTTTTTTAGCAAAATTTACTGTGAAAATCTGGGAATTTTTTATAATATAAATTTTGAGATTGATTGACATCCGGTCAAAATCGAGATATTTTTATAAACAACGCATACTTTTTTCACAATAAAAATAATAAACAATTATAAATAATAACGAAAATGTTGGAAATTTTCATTATAAAAATCGTGGAATTTTTCACCGTGAAAAAGTAGAAATTTTAAGTAAGTGAATGTGTTGTTTTTTTTTTGGTAAATTTTTCACAGCGAAAATTTTTATTAAAGAATTCGGGAAATGTTTGAAAAAAAATGCGAATTTTTTTATAAAAATTAATCAATATTGATATTCTTTAACAAAAAAGTGATGAAAATTTTCACAATGAAAATTGTGATTTTTCACGGTGAAACCTTTTTTCAAGAATTTCTTAAATTTTCGTACAAAAAATCTTAATATTTTTATTAAAGAATTCGGGACATTTTTTCAATAAAAATTACGGATTTTTTGTAAAAAAAAAATATTTAAAATTATTGACAATAATATTTTTAAAATAAAAATAGCAGATGGAAATGTTCACAATAGAATTTTTAGTATAATTTTAGAATGAGTAGAGTTTTTATTAAGCGAATGAGTTAAATTTTTTAAAGTGAAAATTTTACCATTTTTGTTATGAAACGTTGGTATTTTTATGATAATGAATCATAATAAAAAAGGTTGAGATTTTTAAACCATTAATCTTAAAAATTTTCGCAATAAAAATCGTGAAATTTACTCCGTGAAAAACTAGACATTTTTGTTTCAAAAATTTGGTAAACTTTTTATAGCGAAAGTCTTAATATATTTATTAAACAACTCGGGAATTTTTTTTATTAAAATTTTAGATTTTACATATTTTGTTTTTGCACTTAGGCTCAAGATGGTTATTGTTGTTTTCAGTATATGAAAACAACTTTGTTAAAAATTAAAAAAGAAGTAAGTGACATGTACTGGGAGTGGTTGTTGGATAAACAGATCTGTTTCGGGAGCCACGAAACTCCCATTGTCAATGTTTTTTCTCCGTGTTCGGTTTGATTTTGTTTCTCCTAATTTCAATTTTATAACAAACTCTGTAATAATATTTCATGTCGAAAGAGCGACAACCAACCATCATATCATATCTCGACAAAAAATTGCCACAATTACATATTTATTAAAAACACTTAATTAACAGTCATAATTTTAATTGAGATCATAAAGTACAATAACCAAAAACGAAAACGCAATTAATCTGAGGTTAATGTAAATTGGTTTATAACTGAAGGAGGGAGGGAGGGGGAACCCAGATATTCAGACCCAACTAAATTAATGAATTTATGAGATTTTTATAAAAAAAACACCAGAAAAAAAGAAGATGTAAAGACAAGTCGTTAAAAAAGATAATTTTGGAAGAACAATTTTAGACGCTTAATTCCAGAAGTTTAGTTAATTTCTGGTGTTAGAATCTGCTGACAAAATGTTAGAATTTAATTGGTTAGAAGTGGGGTGTTAGGATAATTAAACCAGCGGATGTGAGAGTGTTTTAAGGAGTGAGTGAGAGTTTTGAATCTCTGTTAGTTACTTAAGTACTTGCATTTCCGCTGTGCAGTGGGTGTTTACACCAATCACACTTTAAGTGACAACGTGTGGCCTTAAATAAATGACAATTATTTTGTTTTTGTCTTTATGGTTGACTGAAAATCTTAATGCCCCATCTTATGATTACATTTTATTACTTTTCATTTTTCGAACATTTTGTCCGTCCGTCCGTCTTTGCATGAAAAGTGTTAAACATCACCTTGTTTTGACTGTTAGGTATTCCAGAGGCGTTTTTCTCCACTTATTATTATTTTTTTATGCGTCTCTGAAACTATGTTGCAGCCAAAGCACGATTTCTTGGGCAATTTTTCTATTCTAGGAAAATGTCTTATGGTTTTTGAATGGCTTTGTCTTGTTTTTTTTCTCTCCAGCAAAACAATTGAATTGAATTGATTTTTTATATAGTACTTTTTGAACAATGTTTGGATTTTATGTATTGTGAAGGCTGAATGCAAACAGAGACCATATTTTTTTTTAACAATTCCCTCATTTTGCAAGCTATATAGAAAATGTGTCAATATAAATTATGGCTTTGGTCGCTGGCAGTTTTCTCGCTGTCATTGTCAGCAGTAAAAGGCGGTCGGTCGGCCTGGAAAATGACACCCAAAAAGCATTCACCAAAAAATCGCATAAATGCACCATAGGGTGGGGGGAGTGCACAAGAGTGCCGACGAAGACAACAGTGCCGAGTTTCGATAATTTATGGCCCCTAAAGAAAATCTATTAAAAATTTATGGACTTTAAACAATTGAGAGTAGAAAATTTTTAGTTTTATATTTATTGTATATTTTTTGCAGATAATTTCTATTAAAACTTATTAAAAATAGTTTTGGGGAACTATTTTGGGTTTTTGTGTGTTTCTGGAGTGGAGTTAAAGTGGTGGCGTTTGGTTGGTTGGTTGGAATTTAATAAAAACTTCCTGTTTAATAAATGAAAAGTTTTACTCTCGCCATTGTTGGCAGCTGAAATTACTTTAGTTTTTAGTGTTACGAGAAGAAAAACGGAAATAATAAATATCTTCAAATTATTGAGTGTTACTTGATGTAGCGCGAGATAAAATTGTAAGTTGCCTCGGAAACAAATGCAAGTTTGTTGTTTCTTAACGAAACAATTGAACTTTAAAGGCAGCAGTAAATTATGTATGAGACATTCCATAAGAAAATCAACATTTAACTTTATGTAATTAAATCGAAGATAGACAACGATTAACAGCGATTAACAGCACATCTTTGTTAAAAAAAAAAACAAAAATAAAAATTCCGGTCTTCAATGAAATAACTTACTTAATTTTAAAAATTTTGTTACAAAGACGTCCTAACACTAAAAATTTTCTAATTCCTAGCAAACATTTACATTTTTGACCAAATGTCGAACTTAGTTTATTAAAAATTGCAAAAATATTCACAAATTTCAAAATGTGCCCTTTAAAAATTTGACAACATTGCAAAAAATAAAACTTTAAATTTTGAAAAAAAAAATAAAAATCCACTGTTTTTGTTTAAAAAAAAATAAATAAGATTCTGACATTGAAAAAGTAACTACTGACAAATAACAATTATTATTTTTTTGCAATAAATGAATAAAAAATTCTTACAAAATTATAGTTTTTTTTTGGAAAAAATAAATAATAAATTCCGAAATTTTCAGCAATTTTTATTTTGGAAACAATAAAATTTTTTCCGAAATATTTTTCATCAATTTTTTTTTAATATTTAAATATATTTTCGGTTGAAAAAATTCTAATGTTTTTTTTAAGTGAATATTCTTCCTGTGAAATCATCACTATTGAAAATGCTCCATTATAAGTTAACTTAATAAAAACGATAAAAATTCATGATTTCCACTAAGTTTCTATAAAAATACTTAGATTTTCAATAGATTTTTTTTTACATTTTATCTTTTGAAGAATTCTAAGATTTTTGTTATTAAAATTTTTATGGCTTTGATAGATTTTTTTAAATGCCAGATTTAAAATTTTCTTTCAATCTTTTTTCTTAAATAATAACCAATTATACTTTAAAAAATTCTATGATTGATTGTTTTTCGTAAATGTCCAAAACATTAATGTACAAAAGTTGTATATTGTTAAATTTACTAATTTTCCACACAACATTTATAATTTTTTGATTTTGAAAAATAGTTTTTAAAAATTTGCAGTTTCTATTTATAGTTAATTTTTTCGTAATTTTCACTTAACAGTATGTAATTTTTTCTTTAATTTACCAATATTTCTTTAAATTTTTTTTTATTTTTAAAATTTAAAATCTAAACTTTGTGATTATTGCTTGAAAAAAAAAACGATTTTTCAAAATCTGTTTTATTTGAAAACTTAATTCCTGTTGGTTTATTTTATGTTAAAATGCCATAATTTCAGTACGAAAAACTCAACAATATTCCGAAATTTTTAATACACAATTTTCGCAAGGTGAAAAAATTCTTTGATTTTGATAGCGAATGTTTGCATTTGCCTTTGTACAATTTATTTAAAGATTTTATGTTTAAAATTTAAACTTAACCATAACACAATTCTCTTTAAAAAAATACTTTCAGTAAGAACCCCCCAAAAAAATATATATTAAAATTACAAAAAAAAAAAATCGAAGATTTTTTGTGAAACAATTAGTGATTACTTAATTTCATTCCGCAATTTTTCTTCAAAAAATATGTTCTTTTGCTTTGAAAAGTTTCCGCAATTTTTCTTCAAAAAATATGTTTTTTTTAGTTTCAAAAGTTTTCCTTCTAAAACTTGCTTTAAAAAACTATTTTGGATAAATTTATTAAAAAATTCCTAATTTCGGGAAAAATTCCACAAGTTTTTTAAAATAAAAATTCCAAACTTCATCGAAAAACTTAGAAATTCTAATAATTTCAAAAGTTTTTGTTAACAAATTCCTTAATATTTAATTGTATTAAAAAGTCATATTTTTTGCTTAAAAATTATTTTTTTTTTTTTCAAAAATTCTACAAGTTTTTAAATATATAAGCTTTGCGATAATTGCATGAATAATTTCTAAAAAATTTTAGAAAAATTCCATAATTTTATTACGAAAAATTTGTAAAAGTTTCTACATTATTCTCGTTTAAAAATTCCACGTTTTCCGTTCCAAAATTATTGGGAAAAATGTATTTCATTTGAAAAATGTTTGAAATTACTATTGACTTTTTGTGTTAGAATTCCATACGAAAAACTCAAGGATTTTTTCCACTTTTTACTTAAAAAATTACAAAATTTTCGCAATGTGAAAAAAGTTGTATGATTTTGACTGCAAATACATATATAGATGGTTTTGAATATGCTCGATCCACATTAAAGATTTTCTGCTTACAAACATATTATAATTTATAGGTAGAAATACCACAATTTCTCTTTCAAAAAATACCATACTTTTTCTATGAAACATTGAAAAAAATATATTAAAAAGAAAAAATGTATTGAAAAATAGAGAAATTCAAAAAATACGAAAAATACAAATGTAATTGAAAATACAAAAATTTTTCTTTACAAAATTCTAAATTTTTTTATGTTAAATACCAAAAAATTAAAAAAAAATTCCTTAAATTTTACTAAAAAATTAAAGTTTCTCACAAAAAAAAACCTAAAATTTTTGTATGAAAAATTCAGACAATTTTCAAAGCAAAAATTTAACTTTTTTTATTCGAAAGCTTTGATTGAAAACCAGTTACCAAAAAAAATATATGAAATATATACAAAATACAAAAAAAAAATTGAAAAATACAAACGTTTTTCTTTAAATAATTCTAAAATTGTTCTATGTGAAATACAAACAAAAAGATCTATGACAAATATAAACAAATTTACCATAAACAATTTCTAACATTTTTCTAAAAAAAATTCTAAAAATTCGCTACAAAAAAATTCTAAAATTTTTCTATGAAAAATTTTGAGATAAATGATCGGATGTTTATTTCATAATAAAGAGGAAGGTATGCCGTTAATAATGAAAAACAACATCAGCCAAATGGCCACCACGACCACGCTTACAGGACCATATCCTTTTCATGAAATTTTCCATAACCAAATCACAAAGTGGCTGCCCTATGTCCTCGATAGCCTCACGAATTCTATATTTGATGTCTTGAATCGACGCTGGGCTGTTGGCGCAGACCTTATCTTTGACGTGGCCCTAAAGGAAGAAGTCTCAAGGTGTTAAATCACAACATCTCGGTGGCCAATTGTGATCACCTCTTCGACAGATAACACGGTCCAGAAACTCTTCCCGTAACAGAGCAATGGTTTCGTTGCCTGTGTGGTACGTAGCGCCGTCTTGTTGAAAGTAAACGTTGTCCAGATCAATACCATCCAAATCCGACCATAAAAAATCGACCATAAAATCTCGATAGCGCAATCCATTCACCGTAACTGTTGATCCAAGCTCATTTTCGAAAAAGTAAGGTCCAATGACCCCGCCGGACCATAAACCGCACCAAACAGTCACACGTTGAGGATGGAGAGGCTTCTCAACAATAACTCTTGGGTTTTTCGAGCCCCAGATGCGAGAATTTTGCTTGTTGACGTAGCCACCGAGGTGGAAATGGGCCTCATCAGTCAAGATGATTTTGTATCGTTCGTATCGTTTTTTGTTCGATCGTTTTGTATCATTCGATGATCGTTTATCGTTCCATTTTTAGTAATGGCGTAGTTTCTACTTGTCAAATGTCAAAGAATAAAAGCTTCAAAAGTGACAGCTACCGAAATACCGATGATTCAAAAAAACACCTCTTGTTGGAAAACCCACATCATATTTCAGTAGTCTTTCAGGTTGGCGCCTGGAAACAGGCTTTCATTATTGTTGCATTTTAAGCCTAAAATTAGGCAAAGTAAAGACATTTTCGATCGGGTTTGAACCCTGTATTATTGGTTAGGATCGCGCACTGGCTACTAGACAACAATGAAACACAATATGAACTTCTTGAAACTATTTTTTTTTTGAAAAATGCCGACAATTGATACTTCGAATTATTTAATTTTTTTTTTATTTTTCGGAATACCTCATATTGTAAAGTCAAATATTCCTAGAAAATACATCCATGTACAAGAAATAATAATATTAACAACAACAATAACAAACGACCGCCCGCAGTGTTATCAATCAGCAGAGCGTTATGATTCCACTTCCACTGCTGACGATGAAGAACACCACCAGCCAAACAGTCATCAGCCCCAAGAAATAAGCTGAGGATGAGATGTGCGTGGATGTGATAGGTGGATGCGGATGGTGTGTTCACGCTTCGCCACACAGCACATCGCAGGGCAATCACATACAACAAACCACACAAATAGAACTCGGCAGAGATAATCATAAAGTACAACAACAATGCAACAACATAGCCAAAGTGCAACATCTTTGGAGGCAACACCAGCCATTGCCCTCAACCCTGCCAGCATACAACTCCTACTACTTTATGATGAGGATGATGATGCCTCTAGACTCTAATCTACTGCTTTAACTTGTTATGATGAAGTTGAAGAGAATGATGATCATCAGCATCTGCATCACTATCATCCTCATCATTGTCGTCCGCCTTAGAGAGTTTCCAATACATCTCTGTTGACGTGCGTTTTTCAGAAACTTTTTTCCTTCCTTCTTCTCGTTTTTCTCAAAAAACAACATTTGTTAAAGGCATTATTTTTTTACGATTTTTTCCTCTGAATGAACTTACTTCATCATGTATATATTTGTGGGGGCATTGCAAGCGTTTGGCGGGGGCACCACCACCACCACAACATGTTCCCCGATAGCTACAGCAGAGTTTTAGAGCATTCATAACTCATTGGAACAACGGCATCAGCAGCAGCAGCATCGTAATACCTCAATGTACTGTGCTAATTTTAAAACAACACCCAGTGTGTTGTTGTTGTTGGTGTTGGTAAGGACCAGTTCCTAGAGTTGCTCATAAAAATCTCGGATGAACAGGGACAGTCAGACAAACAGACAGACTTGCGTTGACACAAGTTCTCCACACATGGCATTTGGAATATGGCATACATTCCGTCAAAGAGAAAAGAAGCTGGAATAGTTTATAGCCATGTGCTGCCAGTCGTCTGTCCTATGTGTCATCTATCCACTTGTGCGCGCACACACACACAGTTGTTGCCGAGATGATGCATTTCTTCCGAGAAGTGATAATTAAGAAGTTGTGCGACACAGCTAAATGGCGATTAACCTAAATTTCTTAATTTGAAATGCCTTAAGGATGAAAAATGATAAAGAACTGCGGTCTTGGCGAAGAAGGGAATTTGCATTGCAAAAGCCTAGATGTATACTTTTAAAGATAGGAAATAGTTTGAAAGCCTTAACATAGGCTTTAGGGTTTGAAAAGTTGATTTCATATACTGCTCAAGCTTTTTTCTCTCTTAAGGCCTTTAAATAAATTGAAATTGTCTTAATTTTTATTATTAAAACATAGATCCCTAGAAACTTACCCCTAAAATTGTGCTCTGATTTGTCTCCTTGCAATTCTCCTAAAAATATGCATTTATTCCTCCTATTTAATATTCAAATCAAAAGATTGTAATTTCTCCAATCTTTTTCCACAATTAGCATAGAAATTTCACATACAGAAATAACTCTTGAATTTGTACAAAATTAATTCGAAAACTTGCTTTTAATTATGCAAAACATAACGAAAATGAGAACTCAATTTTAGATTCTTGCTAAAGAAATTCTAAAAAAATTATGCACACTGCAATGCGAATATAGTTTATGGCAGAAGTGAAATACATTAATTTCTGAGTGTTTTTGGCATACATTATTTTTTGCAGCTCTATTCATTATGATAATTATATGGTTAACACACATGGATGAGCACAAAGTTCAAGCTGAGAGAGAGAGTGAGAGAAACATAGAGGTAAAAATCACTGCATAATGTTGTGAATTCAAAGAAAATTGCCTTGGCTCTTGTGGTTGAGTTGCTCATTAAATGGGAGGAAAAAAGCCTTGACATAGGCTGCATTCATGTTTTTTTTTCCATGAATAGTTACTATAAAAATTTGTTTTTATTACTACTTACTCTGGGGCACGAGTGGTTTTTTGTTGCTGTTGAATTAAATTAATTTAGTTGGTTTTAACAATTTGCAGTTGGGCTTTAAATGGGACTAGAGAATATTATTGTGTAGGTAATTATTTTAATTACACTATTTCTTCGGCAAAGTCTAAATTCTTTCAAAATGAGCCAAAAAGTAGGCAATGTTTTCGCTTTGCTCATACATAGCACCAAACATTATGCTCCAAAATATTTGTTCATGGGCTATAGAAACCCGTTTAAAAAAAAGTAAGAAAATTGCAGTCTGGTAAACCGAACATGTTGGGAGATGCCGGAACATGTTAAAAAATTTCCGAAAAAATTGTCCAAAATAAAAAATATAAAAATATAGTCAAGATTTTTGGTAAATTTTTTTTATTCACAGATTATGACATTATTTTTCGGTAGTCTTCTATTTTTGCTCCCGGAAATAGGCATTCACTGTTCTTGTATTGTAAGCCTAAAATTGGACAATATTGACCTGAATAATGTTATGTTTCCATCAGTCCACAATAAAAAAATTCTTGATTTAACCTTCGCATTTGAAGACATCAAAGATTTTTGCCTCTAAAAAATCTCCAGATTATTGACAATAATTTTTCACACTTTTTGATTAACAAAAAATGTTTAAGGATAAAAACTTTATATTTTGTTCCTAAACGTACACATGTTCTTCATAGTCAGCAGTGGAAGAGGAATCATAACGCTCTGCTGATTGATAACTATTAAGATGGGAGGTTTGCCAGCAAGGGAGATGAGGATAGGCGATGCGACGAAATCCCTTCTATGGCAAACTCCAATAACAACGATAGCTCAGTAGTGGGGGAACGATGTGTGTGTGTGTTTACGTATGCATTTATTCATGCGAGTGTAGTGAGCGACGTTGGCGATTCAGTAATGCAAAGGGCGAAATAGAAAAGGAAAATAAATAAAACACAAGAGTTTAGTATTTTCGTTAGTGATAAAAGCAGAGCTTTATTTCGTATTAATGATAACGTATATTACCATGTAGCGATGCGTAGGATCCGTAGAGATCCAAACGGCAGGATAGCAAAACGACAAGATATATGTATGCGCGAGTGCGTAACAACGACTATTAGTGATGTGCGCGATTGTATCGCCTAACAAAGACTAGTTTCAATACGAGAGCCAGATGAAGCAATAGCCTCTGCTTGCTGGAAGTCTCTCTCTACATTCGAACTATGCGAATAACGTCCCGGGAGAGTCGGAGAGAGATACAACGCTGAAAGTCTCTCCTTACAATCCGTGCCATGCGAATATCGTCTTGGGAGAGTTTGCAGAGAGATTCTTTTAATCCCTCTACGATCTGTGCTGAGCGAATTCGTCCCAAGAGAATCGAAGGAGAGCACCAGACGCTGAAAAGCCCTCTCACAATCCGTACAAGCGAATATCGTCCTGAGAGTGTTGTAGCAGAGGTTTCTTCTCCTTCAACCCGCCAGGGTTTCCAATCAACGAAGGAGATGCACAAGCTGGGGAAGTTGCGCGACAATGTTACGAACTTAAACAATAACACTGCGGGCGGTCGTTTTGTTATGATATCTTTTCTTATTGTTGTTGTTAATATTATTATTTCTTGTACATAAACCAAGACAATGTATTTTCTAGGAATATTTGACTTTACAACATGAGGTATTCCGAAAAAAATAGAAAAAATTAAAACATTCGAAGAATCAATTGTCGGCATTTTTCAAAAAAAAAATTCTTTCAAGAAGTTCATATTGTGTTTCATTGTGGTGTAGTAGCCATTGCGCGAACCTAATCAATAACACAGGGTTCGAAACCCGATCGAAAATTTATTTTCTTTGCCTAATTTAGGCTTAAAATCCAACAACAATGAAAGCCTATTTCCAGGCGCCAACATGAAAGACTACTGAAATATGATGTCCTAATCGGTATAATTTTTAAGCAAAAAACGTGAAAACATATAATAAAAATTCGCGGCAAAAATTTTTGATATCATAAAATTCGAAGTTAAAATCGAGTATTTTTGATTGTGGACTGATCAAAACCTTCTGGATAATGACATTACTGATAATGACGGACATTACTTAGGCTTAAAATCCAAGAACAGTAAAAGCCTAATTCAGGGCGGTTAAATGGAGGACTATTGAAAAATTATGGCAAAATAGGTGACTTTTTAAAACAAAAATCGTGAAAACAATATAAACAAAATTCTGTGGATTTAAAAGAAAAAATCGTAGATTTCATAAATTTCGATGCCAGAATCTAAATGATCGTTACTGAACTAAACCTTCGGACATTACTCAGGTCAATGTTGACCAACTTTAGGCCTTAAATCCAAGAACAGTGAAAACTGTGGAAGACTACTGAAATGCGATGTCAAAATAGTTGACATTTTAAAACAAAAATCGTAAAAAAAAATATAAAAAATTATGTTGTTTTTTAGGGCAAAAATCTTAGATTTCATTAAATTCGAAGTTAAAATCTTGAAATTTTTGTCGAGTCCTGATCGAAAATTTGTGACATTACTCAAGTCATTGTTGCCCAATTTTAGGCTCGAAAAACAACAAAAATGGAAGTCTACTTCCAGGCGGGGTTAAATGGAAAACTATTGAAAAATTTAGTCAAAATTGGTGACTTTTCTGAGCCAAATGGAAGACTACTGAAATGCGATGTCAAAATATGTGACATTTTAAAACAAAAATCGTAAAAAAAAAATATAAAAAAATATGGGGTTTTTAGGGCAAAAATCTTAGATTTCATTAAATTGGAAGTTAAAATCTTGAAATTTTTGTCGAGTCCTGATCGAAAATTTGTGACATTACTCAAGTCATTGTTGCCCAATTTTAGGCTCGAAAAACAACAAAAATGGAAGTCTACTTCCAGGCGGGGTTAAATGGAAAACTATTGAAAAATTTAGTCAAAATTGGTGACTTTTCTGAGCCAAACGTGGATTTTTGTTTCCGAAAAAAAATTTCAATTTCTAATTGGTAAATCGCTAACGTCATTGACGTAAGGCCAGGCGAACGAACTAACGAACTTTAGAGAAACCAAATTCCTGACGAAAGTGAGTGACTGGATTTCGGTCGCAGAGACGTTTCGTGTTCTGTATTCCGAAAGTGGATTGAATCCGAATTTCTAATTCATAAAATTGTTCATAATTTACATTTGAGGACTTTTGAAGATTCTCCGCAAACGCAGATTGCGTTTATTTTTCCCATCGAACATATTAAGTACTGCGGAAACAAATTTGGGTCCGAAATAACAAATTTAGAAACTCGATTCAGAGCGGAAAATTCTGATTCAAGCCACATTCGGAATTCAGAACAGGGGCGACAGAAACTGATTGTCTTAATTTATATTTCATTACATATTCAAGCACTACTTTAGTTCATTAGTTTTATAGTGCAGAATATTTCCCTGCCCTGAATATTGCCTCAGTTTCTAAAGTGTTATTTCAAATTATTTCTTTTTATTTTATTTACAAATACTCTATAACTCAAAAGTTTTTGGAACTCCATTTTCAACTTTTGAACTTTTTATTGCAGAACACATTGACTTGAATATCCCTAATATTTATAGGAATATTTCGAGATATTCATAATTTGGGTTCTATTAAAAAAGCTTTAAAACATTTAGATCATAAAGTCAAGTCTATGAAAATAATTTTCAAACATTTTATTCTTCTTTTTTACATATATTGTGAACGCGTTTTCTTAAAACAAATTCTATATATGTTTGTTAAAAGAATTCCTAAATCTACACAATGGTTTCAGTGTCATTTCTATATAGGCAATAGTTCGGCTTCATTAAAAAAAGTTATAATAATATTATTAAAAAATTATACATATTCATAATTGCTGTTCCACTTTAATATTGACTTGAAAATTTAGATCACATTAGTGTTTGAAAATTGTTTCCAAACATGTAAACGTTTTATTGTCGAAAAATTAACTAGAAAGTCCTAAAAAAATATGCGTAATTTAGATTCTTCTAAAAAACTTTATTGCGAATGGAAATTTTTTCAGTGTTTATTCAAATAGTTTCTTGAAATTTAAGTTTCCCTAAAAGTATGCAATAATTTTTTTATTTTAATAATGTTACTGTTTTTATTCGAAAAATGGACCAAAAACATCCTTAATTTATTTATTTATTTTAATTATAGAAGATTTTAAATAATTTCATCATAATTTTTGTAAATTTATTGTGAATGTAGGACTATTATCCTGACAAAAAATTCTGCATATTTTACTTATGTTAAAAAAATTCTAAAAGAGGCAATGGTTTATATTGTTATTTAAAACATTGCCTGCCGATAAAGCCGCAGAAAATTTAAATCATATTAGTTTTTTGAAAATTATTTCCAAACTTGTAAACTTTTTATTGTCGAAAAATGAACTAGAAAGTCCTTAAAGTAGACAAATGGTTTCGGTGCTATTTTAAAATATATATCATTTAGATTTTACTAAAAAGCTACATTGCGAATGAAAATTGTTTCAGACATCTCTTTCTGTTTATTCAAATATTTTCTTGAAAATTTAGGTTTCCCTAAAAGTATACCATATTTTTTTTATTTCAAAAATGTTACTGTTTTGATTCGCAAAATGGGCTAGAAAATAAAAAACGGTATTATTAATAATGCTTTGGACAATATAGTTTATATTGTCTATGGAAAGACATACATTTCTTTCTTTTTGTTCAAGTGTGTATATATTTTCTTTGAATATCCATAAAAGCACACCCTTAAAATATACTTTTTCAAAATATGCAATTGTTCTTATTCCTTAGAATTTTTTCTAAATATGTAAATAGCTGCAGAATTATTTACGTTATCATTGAAAATCGTCGCTGACATGTCTAGTTTTTAATTAGTGGTCAATTTTAAAGATTTCTTTTATTTTTAGGATTTTTTCTCTTTTACACTTTTTATTTTTACCACAAATGTTTCCAGATATTTCTAATTTTTATGGGTGGAAATGGACTTGAAGGTCCTAAAAGTCGTCTAAATGTTTTCGGTGTTATTTTAAAATATTCATAATTTGGATTTAAAAAAAAAAACTCCTTTATTAATCAAACTTTCTTTCTTTTGGTTCAACTATTTATTTTCTTGAGTATTTCATTTCCAATAAAGCAAACCCTAAAAGTATACTATGTTTTTAGTATTCTATGGAAATATCCAATTGTTTTTATTCCTTGACATTTTTTTCTAAATAATGAAGCTTCAGAATAATTTATGTTACATGGAAACAATTTCCCAGACATTTCAAGTTTATAATTTGTGGTCAATTTCATAGACTTTTTAATTTAAAAAAAAAGTTTATGGTAATTAGTCTTCAAAATAAGTACATTTTGTACTTAAAATTAAGAAAATTTACTTAAAATTAAGTAAATTACTTAATATTATTGAAATGTCTATATTTTAAGTACAACGTGAACTTATTTTAAAAACTAATGACGTCTTTGGAGCCATTCTTTAAGACAGACATTTCTTGCTTTTTGTTTAAATATGTATTGCCTTGAAAAATCCATAAAGCACATCTTAAAAGTATACTAAGTTGTTAGTGTTATTTCCAAATATGCAATTGTTTTTATACATATAATATTTTCTAAACAATGAAACCTCAGAAAGTTTTTGTTACATGGAAAAAATGTCCCAGACATTTGTTGTTATTAATTCGTGATCAATTTTTAGAATTTTTTCTTTTATGGTTTTTTTATATAAGCAACAAATATTTCCACACATTTCTAATTTTTCTGGGTGGAAACGGACCTGAAGGGCCCAAAAGTAGGCAATAAATAAATCTTTAGAAAATGTAGGTTATTTTGGCTACGGAAAGACATACATTTCTTTCTTTTGTTCAAATATGTATTACCTTGAAAAATCATAAAGCACACCCTAAAAGTATACTATGTTCTTAGTATTCTTTCAAAATAGGCAATTGTTATGAATTCTTTGAAGTATTTTCTAAACAATGAAGCCGCAGAAAAATGTATGTTAGAATTGAAAAAATTTCGCAGACATTTGTAGTTTTTAATAATAAAATCATTTCAAGGTTCGTGGTAAATTTTGTAGGCTTTCTAATTTTTAGGATTTTTTTATGTTATCATTTTCAGCATTCTCTTTTTATATTTTTTAATTTAGTCACAAATGTTTCTAAACATTTCTAATTTTTATTGCTGAAAATAGACTTGCAGGTCCTAAAAATAGGCTACTATTCTCAGTGATATATTTTTAATATTCATAGTTTTGGTTTTGTTACAAAAACTACAGAGGTTTAGAAAATGTAGGTCATTTAGCCTTTTTATATTTTTTAATTTAGTCACAAATGTTTCTAGACATTTCTATTTTTTATTGGTGAGAATAGACTTGCAGGTCCTAAAAATAGGCAATTATTTTCAGTGATATTTTTTTAATATTCATAATTTGGGTTTTGTTACAAACACTACAAAGGTTTAGAAAATGTAGGTCATTTAGAAATGTTTTTCAGACATTTCTTGCTTTTTGTTCAAATTTTGCTTTGAAAAATCCATAAAACAGACCGTTTTATACACTAAAACCATAGTATACATTATACAATGGTTTTAGTGTTAATTCGAAATATGCAATTGCTTTGAAATTCTCAGATATTTCTAGTTTTTAATGTTAAAATAGCTTCAAGGTCTTAGGTAAATTTTGTATACTTTTTAATTTATACTATTTTTTTGTATTTATTTTCTCTTTATAAATTTTTTATATTAGCAACAAATATTTCTAGTCATTTCTAATTGTTTTTGCTGAAAATGGACTTGAAGGTCCTAAAAGTAGGCAAATGTTTTCAATGATATTTTTAAATATTCATAATTTGGGGTTTGCGTTAAAACACTACAGTTTGCACAAAGCTTTAGAAAATGTGGGTTATATTGTCTACGAAAATGTTTTCAGACGTTTCTTTTTGTTTAAATATGCCTTTGAAAAATCCATAAAACACATCCTAAAAGTTTACCATGTTTTTATTTTTTGTTATTTCAAAATATGCATTTGTTTTGATTCCTTTGAAATGTTTTCTAAATATTTCGAGACATTTTTAGTTTATAATGTTGAAAAACTATTCTTTGAATTTGTGCCATAATTTTATAGGTCATAATGCCTATGGAAATGTTGTTCAAATTTTGTCTTGAAAATCCATAAAACGCATCCTAAAAGTATACAATGTTTTTGGTGTTATTCTAAAATATGCAATTGTTTTGATACCTCTGGAAAATCCATAAAGCACATCCTAAAAGTATACAATGTTTTTTGTGTTATTCCAAAATATGAAATTTTTTTAATACCTTTAGTTAGTTTTCTAAATAATAAAGCTGCGAAAACAATTTTCCAGACATTTCTAGTTTTTATTGTTGAAAAAAAAACATATTTTATGTTTTGTTTTTAATTTGTGCTATAATTTTCATTATTGTCTCTTTATAAAGTTTGTAACCAATGTTAGTCATAAACATTTTAATTTTTAGATGTATTTTTAATTCTTAAAGTTTCAAGTTTCAGGTTTATTGAGTCTTTTTTCATACATAAGTTTGGATATACAAAAATCATAATAACAAACTGTGTCACAATTTTTAGCTACAAGTAAACAAATTCCCCGTCATTGTTTTATATTTTAATTAAAATTTTTACGACATTCTTTTCGTCTACATTTAATTGGACATTAGCATTCAGGTCATCTGAATACATACATATGTATATGAGCGGAAAATCCTCATAGCCTACTTTTAAGCAAAGGCCCAGCGGACAATGAAATATGTGTATGTGCAGCATATGTTGAGGTTATGGTTGTGGGAAATTTATTTATTTTTTTGGCCAACATTTTTGTGAACATATGCCATAATTCTAAGGATAATACCCCAGAAAAAAGAGAAATATATTATTGCATACATTGAGGCCAAATGAACAAATTAAATGCCTGCTGCTGCTGCTGTTGTTGCATTTTGTACCAATCCAAATGTAGCAAATTTGTTCACATTAAAACCTGTTAGACAAACGAGTTTTTCTCTTGCCTACTTTTAGGTTGTCAGTTCATGCACATTTTATGTGGCCTACTTTAAGGCTAATTTAAATAATAAAATACATAGCATTTGTCTTGTTGAGTTCTAAACCGACATTTCATATGTTAATTTCGAAAGAGGAAAAAGAAAACTAATGAAACAAAAAAATAAAAATAAAAATCTTGTGAAGCCCAGAGAAGACTTACGGTGAAGAGAGAAGGTTTTTATTGCAAGTAATTTTTGGAATTCATCCAAAACCAGTTGCCTTAATTTTCCTTTCATTTTTTAAATTGTCACAAAATGTTGACTCCGTCTGTCGGTTTGCTTTGTTGGTTGGCTCGAGAAGACAAATAGTTGAGAAAACAATAGGAAAAAGTCTTTTGCATTTTTTCCCAGTTTTTGTTATTGTTGTTTTATTCTATATCATCTCATACGATATGACATTCTTATGCAAACATTTCCTTTATATATTTTTTGTTCATTTTTTGCTCTCTTTTCCATTGTCGTTACAGTTTTGCGTGATGACTTTCGCGCACAGCCGAAGGATACTCGGGTGGCTAAAGGAGAAACGGCATTGTTGGAATGTGGGCCACCAAAAGGTATACCAGAGCCAACATTAATATGGATGAAGGTAAGTTTGAACATTTATTCCCCCTTGTCCCCACAAGGGATGTCTTTAGTAAATACCACACACATATAAAATCTTATTAAGGATATTCTACGTATGTATATGTAAGCAAATATATATGTAGGTTGGTCTAGAGCAATATCAGTTAGATATTGTGATGCACATTACCCATTCAAGAAAGTTGATGCAGGTTTTCCAAGCCTTACCATTCCCAGGTCATGCATAAAACATTTAAATTCATTTTAAGCAACATAAAAAGCTTTTGGCGTTGGAAGAAGCGGTAAAAAAAGGAAAGTTCTCTTTATTTACTCCCTGTTATGGCGAATGGGAGAAGAAGGCCTCTCCTCTCCTCAACTCTATCCCAATAAAAGTTTATGTGCATTTGGTATAGTTGTACAGTACAGAGAGTCCTTTCTACACTTCAATAAAACTTTATGCAATACAGAGGGAGAGAGAATGAGAAGGGATGGGGTCCTCTTCACATATGTACCTCAATAAAAATTTATATGCATTTTTAAATCCACTTCTCTCACCCAAGTACCTTAGCTGTCTCTTTTATAAAAGGTTTTGGGGTTTAGTAATACTGTACTCTCTCATAGCTTTAAATGTAAAAATGCAGCATAAATTTGATTTCCTAGATTTCCATTCGTTTTTTTTTGCATTACTACAAAATGTATTATTTGGCATACTGTTTGTCATTGAAACACACACACACAAACACCTGCGTAAAGGGTGTTGTTTTTAGTGCCGGATAATCAGTGAAAAACATGTGTCACGGAGTTTATTTCACAGAGTTTAGCTGTGGTTCAATCTTTAATTTCATAAATTGTTTTTTTTTAGTTAGTCAATATTGATTTAAACTGAGATACTCTCTCGGCATAGACCAACCTGCTTCTATACAGTGATAGAAAGCAAGTATTTTACATGGCAAAATATATTGCAAGTATTTCATTGCGTGCCCACAGACTATATCATGATTTCTGGGGCGTGACCCCCGTCTTCAGTAGTCTACATGGCAGGCTTTTCAAAAATATCAATATTATTCAAAATATTTTTCTCTGTATTTGATTTCAATTTAGAATTCTCCACCTCTAACATAACACCCTTTACATTTCCAACGAAATTATATTTCATTAATGACATAAAATGATCTTTTAACTTGAAGTGAATTTATGGAATATTTTAAACAAAAATTTCTGCGTATTTTATATTAAAAATATCTTCGCCTCCAATAAAAACCCCCTTTACATATGCATTGTCAGCATTGTAATATTTCTCTTTCACCCATTTGTTTTGGTAAAGAATAGCGAAAAATCGCAGCAACAAAACAAACTTCAATTCCTAACCAGGTGTAGCTCTAGTAAAAAGGGAATATATTTTACGATTCGCTTTGGCAAAACACCAGATGTAACCGGGAAATATGTAAAATATCGAGAGGGGGTTCTGTTCTAACATTAGCATCGCCATCACCCATTACAAACGACATCCGCGCCAACAACCAAATGGAAATGTCATGCAAAATTTATTTTCCACTATTGCAAATGAAAATGGAATTTAAATAATATTTCTTTGCGCAAACACTAGACAGCGACAGCGAGTGTCTAGTGTGTGTTTGTCTGACACAAAACGGTAAAATAGAATACAAATGTTTTTGGAGAATTTGGGAGGGGTATGGAAATTAATGGATGTCTAAGTAAACTCCATTAAACTATTTTTTTTTCATTCCTTTTGCGAAACATAAATTACCTTTTCAAGTAAATTAAAAAACAGACAAACAGTACTACATCAAGAAATTAATTGGTCAACAACGTTAATTTGGTAGAACTTTTAGAAACGAATGCATAAGAAATGAAGATTAATAATTTTTGGGAGAGTAAAAGAGTTAAATTTGGTATTACAAAAAATATTGTAATTGCCAAAGTGATACATATAAAAAGTGCAATTCTGCACATCATCGGAACTACAACTTTCTACTGATATAAAATTTATTACATTCTGAAATCATTACAAACACTAAAAGTGTACCACAAAAATCGGTATATGGTTTTTAATAAAACAACATAAAGGCACCTAAAAGTATGCCACAGCAAATTGGTTTAGCATGCCATAGCAGGCGTTAACAATTCAATTGCAGTTTTTTAAATCGGGTTTAAAAGTATGTAACTTGTTTAGGCCTTCAATCTTCCATTCTGATTAAACAAACCGTTTATATCCGGGGCCAAATGATTAGAAAAATTACCTTCACGAATTTGTGCAAAAGATTATTAGGCTGTATAAATTTTGAGTAAATAATAAAAAATAAGAAGTCGAATATCTTATATATTTCTAAAAGTGCTGCCAATTTTAATAATAACATAAAATGCTGCCAAATCTATATGTTACAGTGGGTGACAGATAACCTTTAAAAAATATGAAAAAGCTATAAAGAGAAAGGATGATATCCACTAAACCCTAATCAAATTCTGCATATCTTCATATCTTGATGTGTGTTTCGAAGACCATATGTCAATACCGCAAAAGTCAATCGATCAATCTCTCGACGAATACAGATATTTTACTTTTCACAACTTTGAAACATGACATTTTATATCTCTCCAAAGTACAGTATAGAAGAGTAGCGAACACAAAATGTATACATAAATATTTATGCTCTGTTGCTACAACAATAAGCCATAAAACCATAAAACAATTTCTCTGTAAACGATAAAATCCCTCCTAACTCTTGATATGCTTTCTTTCTCTTTCATCTCTTTTTTTCGGGTGTGCTGCGCGGGTATTATCCTCAATCTATCCTAACTCATCGTCGCCGTCATCTTCCACACACAAAACAGGACGGAGTTCCCTTGGATGATTTAAAGACGAAATCTTATGGAACCACATCACGTATACGCATTGTCGATGGTGGCAATTTATTGATAAGCAACGTCGAGCCAATTGATGAGGGCAACTATAAGTGTATCGCCCAAAACATTGTCGGCACCCGAGAGTCCAGTTATGCTAAACTAATTGTACAAGGTAAGTTCAAAATTCCCCAAACAAATGAGTTTGTATGCATACCTACTCATGTACGAGTATATCATATACACATGCATGTATGTACGTGTATTAGTTGTTAAGGTGATATAGTGATTTCATATTCTGTATGTAGTGCACATAGTTGTGATGGAATGGATGGATATTTTGTTCTCTCGTATCGTATGTGAATGATACTTCTCGGAAATACAAGTATGTTGCCTGACGTGATCTGATTGTGAAAGTTTTAACCGTGGCCCGTGTCATGGTTCTGAACTCATTTGCCTTTCCTCTCTCTCTCTCGGGTTTTGTGGAAATGTCTGATGGGAGCTGTTAACATTTATGATTTTTCCTTTGAGTTGGGATCATTGAATGATTTTGACCATTGATTAGAATTTCAAAATGGAGGCAACATGATTATCTGGTTTCACTGTAATAGAACGTTTTTAAGTTGAGCGAATATATGAAATAAAGAGAATACCTTTAAAAGGGGGAAAGGAATACGAGCAAAATAAAATAAAACAAATAAAATAAATAAAATAAATAAAATAAATAAAATAAATAAAATAAATAAAATAAATAAAATAAATAAAATAAATAAAATAAATAAAATAAATAAAATAAATAAAATAAATAAAATAAATAAAATAAATAAAATAAATAAAATAAATAAAATAAATAAAATAAATAAAATAAATAAAATAAATAAAATAAATAAAATAAATAAAATAAATAAAATAAATAAAATAAATAAAATAAATAAAATAAATAAAATAAATAAAATAAATAAAATAAATAAAATAAATAAAATAAATAAAATAAATAAAATAAATAAAATAAATAAAATAAATAAAATAAATAAAATAAATAAAATAAATAAAATAAATAAAATAAATAAAATAAATAAAATAAATAAAATAAATAAAATAAATAAAATAAATAAAATAAATAAAATAAATAAAATAAATAAAATAAATAAAATAAATAAAATAAATAAAATAAATAAAATAAATAAAATAAATAAAATAAATAAAATAAATAAAATAAATAAAATAAATAAAATAAATAAAATAAATAAAATAAATAAAATAAATAAAATAAATAAAATAAATAAAATAAATAAAATAAATAAAATAAATAAAATAAATAAAATAAATAAAATAAATAAAATAAATAAAATAAATAAAATAAATAAAATAAATAAAATAAATAAAATAAATAAAATAAATAAAATAAATAAAATAAATAAAATAAATAAAATAAATAAAATAAATAAAATAAATAAAATAAATAAAATAAATAAAATAAATAAAATAAATAAAATAAATAAAATAAATAAAATAAATAAAATAAATAAAATAAATAAAATAAATAAAATAAATAAAATAAATAAAATAAATAAAATAAATAAAATAAATAAAATAAATAAAATAAATAAAATAAATAAAATAAATAAAATAAATAAAATAAATAAAATAAATAAAATAAATTAAATACATTAAACAAGTAAAAAGTTCAATCGGGTAAACCCACTTATGAATCCCCTCACCTTGAGTCCCAAAAAAATTAGAAAATTTTTTTTTGTTTTAAATAAATTTTTATCAATTTGAAAACTTTAAAGTATGTACTGGTAAAGTTAAAAGCTGTTTACTTTTGGTACAAAATGGTACATTTGTGTGGGAGGTACCAAAAGGGGCGTTCCAATAAAGGTCACTTTTCTCTGGACTCTAGGTACTATAAAAGCATTACACTGTACAAAATTTCAAGTATTATATGCACTGGTAATAAAGTTATAAGCTTTTAACTTTTGGTTCAAAATTGTCCATTTGTGTGGGAGGTACCAAAAGGAGCGTGGCAACTTCACCTATTTTCCTTGAGGTAATAGTGACTACTAAACTAATACTATGTGTAGAATTTCAGAGGATTCATATAAGTAGTATAGAAGTTATTAAATAATCAATATTTCACTAAATGTTAACCCTTTGTGGGGGAGGTACTAGAAGGAGTGCACCAATATGACCCATCTTCGAACTTAGCCGGTGATAGAAGAAAATATTCCCACCTACCAAATTTGAAGTCAATCGGTTACTCCTTTCGAGAGTTATCGTGCGCTCCAGCCAGCAGACAGACGGACGGACGGACATTGCTCATTCGACTTAAAATGGCCCAAAACGGATATCCGCCGAACATACTTAGGGTCTTAGGTCACACCTTCGATGTGTTACCCTTTTGGCTCGTAGCAAATGATATGTACGTAGCAAATGATATGTACCCTCCTCTCTAAGTTGAGGGGATAATAAATTAAATAAATTAAGTAAATTAAATAAATTAAAAAAATTAAATAAATTAGATAAATTAAATAATTTAAATAAATTAAATTAATTAAATAAATGAAATAAATTACATAAATCAACATAAATTAAATAAATAAAATAAATTAAATAAATTAAATAAATTAAGTAAATAACATAAATCACATAAATTAAATAAATAAAATAAAAAATTATAATATTGACACTGTTGGAATTCTAAGAAAAAAGTGTTGCGTACATTTCAGAAGTGTAGTTCAAAGTTTTGTATAACTTTAATACTAGCCGTTTAAGTGAATTTATTAATGCGTATATAATATGTATTTGGAATATTCTTTTTCTAAATTTTTTTGTTGGCATTGAATTTCTCTTTTTGTTTTATTTTTTATATTTGATAAAATTTACCACTCCTCCTTTTTTGTTTATCATTTATTTTCACTCCATGCAAAATCTGTGTAAATCACACAATTTTATTGGTTAAGTAAACCACAAAATAAAATAAAAACAAAAAACATATTCCAACATATCTGAAAAAGGCTATATCCGTAATTGAATTGAACAAACAAACGGATACTCTTTAAACCAACAATTGCGAGACAGACGCACTCTCGCTCGATACCCAAACTAAAAGTGATAATGTGAATAGATACTACGAGTATGTGAACATTTTCAAAATCTTCTTTTGGTTTATTTTTGTAAGATTTTTCCACACCCATGGCGCTTAAAAGTTTTCATTTTCTATCGTCGACGAGAAGACGTTGTCGATGAGATGATAAAATTGTTTTCCTCAATGCCTTTTTTAATGAAAAATACAACAAGACATCGTTGTCGTCGTCATATCACTCAACTCACTCAGGCGATGTGAGGCTTATGGGGAAAAGTGAAAAACTAAAAATTTGAGGAAAAAATCGAAGAAAAGCGTATCACAAATATTTGTGTAAATCCCCCGATGGCGCCAAACTTTCAACTCTTTGCAGGCAATGCCACTCGAAAATGTGTACACGGCAGTGGGGCGCACTAGAGTGAAGTGGAGTTATGCCATGCAACGCCATGCATTGCTATATGAGATATCCAACTGAGAAAACTTAAATAAATACTCCGCGTGTATCCATAGCTGTTTGTTTTCGTCGGGGGATGAGTTAGAGGGGAGGTGGTTTGTGGTGTGTCTTATATCGGCGATGTTGATAATATGGTGATGTCGATTCATTCGACGATTCCTCCAGTTTTTTGGTGATATAAACAAGAAATAAGCAATCGTAGACTTCCACTTGAGCATCAGCGAAAAACAAATACACCAAACTGCAAAGTGTTTTTTTGGAGTGAAGGTGAATAAAACCCCGGCAGCTAAGCAATAGGTTTGCAGCTATGCTAAGCTTTGATTTTGAAGAAAGCTTGAGATCATTTGAGTGAGAGAGAGAGGTACTGAAATTTTCAATAATTTTCTAAATGGGTTAAAAATGCTATTGGAAAGTTTCGTTATATTAACAAAATACTTTGTAGTATTAACGTACTCGTCATCCACTGTGAGTTAACTAAAAAAACGTTTCCAAGGGTTTTCAAATAAGAGTGATATGATTTAAAAAAAAAACACACTTATTGTTAAGGAAATTCAAAAGTTTTTTATTTAATGTGAAGTACAATCGATACAATTAAGTTCTAAATAAAACGTCATTTAAATGGCCTCCACGACTTCTTCTGCAGGACCGAATTGGATGATCCCAACTTTCGAGCACTTTTTCCACTAAATCAAGACGTATTTGATGAATGGCACGTTCAATATTGACTTGTAAAGCTTGAAGAGGGTCTGGTTTATTTCGAAAGACCAATGACATCAAATAACCCCACAAGAAATAGTCTAATGGTGTTAAATCACAACTTCTTGGAGGCCATTCAATATCACAATTTCTTGAAATAATCGAATCTCCAAACTTTTCTCGCAACAATTCAATTGTTCCATTTGCTGTGTGGCACGTAGCCACAATCGGTCAATGGCAAAAAGATCGCTCTTAACGAGAGCTTAAATATTGCTCATGGGTGTCAATGTCGTAGGTCGACTAGAAAGTGTTTTTTTTTTTGTATTTAAAAAAAATGGACTTAGCATCATTTTCAAATGTGAACGGAAAGATTATTTTTGCTCTAGCTCCTTAACGGTACATCGGATCGGGAATCGGTCAATAACAAAAATATAGCTCTTAACGAGTGCTAAAATATTGCTCATGGGTGTCAAGGTCGTAGGACGACAGGAAAGTTTTTTTTTTGGAAAAAAAAATGGTCTTAGCGCATGAAAAGTTGCCATTGGAGAACGATTATTTTGATAATAAAACTGAATAATTTGTTAACGTTTTAATTTGTATCTCTCCGTGATGAAATTGTAAACACTACTGAATACAAATGGCTGAAACGTCACTTCAAAATCATATCATCCATATTGGAAAACGGGTTATAATAAAAATGCGTTTCGATATTGTTTGCATTATTACTGGAAAATATTGCATACTTTTGGGCGCTATCGTAAATATTTTTCTCTGAGATTATTCATTTCTAAAAAGGAAAAGTGGGCGGATTTTTTCTCTCTGTTTGTAGTTCTCTACGTAACTTTTTTGTTTTTTGTAGTAGTACCTGCAGTAGTAGTACCTGCTTTTGAAGTACCTGCAGTCGTGTACATTGCAATTTTATTGAAAATTTCATAGAAAATTAATTTGTGTTAAAAATTTCTTAGATATTGAATTTTTATTAAAAATTTCATAGAAATTACATTTTTATTGGAAATTCCATAGTAATTGCAATTTTATTGAAAATTTCATAGAAATTGAAATTTTATTGAAAATGTAATAGAAATTGTAATTTTATAATTATGTCCTTGTAAGTCCAGCTCTAACAATTTTCGATGAAATAAGATTTTATTTCAAATTTCATAGGTATTGCAATTTAATTGAAAATTTCATAAAAATTTACATTTAAATGAAAATTTCGTAAAATTGAATTTTATTGAAAACTTCATAAAAATGTTATTTTTATTGAAAATTTTATAGAAATTTAAATTTTATTGAAAATTTCAAAGAAAATTCTATAGAAATGGGAATTTTATTGAAAATTTCGTAGAAATTGTTATTTTATAATTATGTCCGAACATTTTCGAACTTGTATTGTAAATTCTGCTCTAGCAATGTTCGATGAAATAAGATTTTATTGAAAATTTCATAAAATTTTCCATTTAATTGAAAATTTCATAAAATTTGCATTTTATTGAAAATTTCATAGAAATCGAAATTTTATTGAAAATTTCATAGAAATTGAAATTTTATTGAAAATTTCATAGAAATTGAAATTTTATTGAAAATTTCATAGAAATTGAAATTTTATTGAAAATTTCATAGGAATTGAAATTTTATTGAAAATTTCATAGAAATTGAAATTTTATTGAAAATTTCATAGAAATTGAAATTTTATTGAAAATTTCATAGAAATTGCACTTTTATTGAAAATTTCATAGAAATTGATATTTTATTGAAAATTTCATAGTAATTGAAATTTTATTGAAAATTTCACAGAAATTGAAATTTTATAATTATGTCCTTCAGTGTATTGTAAGTCCTGCTCTAGCAATTTTCGATGAAATAAGATTTTATTCCAAATGTCATAGGTATTGCAATTTAATTGAAAACTTCATAAAAATTTACATTTAATTGAAAATTTCGTAAAATTGCATTATATTGAAAACTTCATAAAAATTTTATTTTTATTGAAAATTTCATAGAAATTGAAATTTATTGAAAATTTCATTGAAAATTCTATAGAAATATAGAAAATTCTATAGAAATTGCAATTTTATTGAAAATTTCTTAGAAATTGTAATTTTATAATTATGTCCTTCAAAATTTAAGAACTTGTAAGTCCTGTTCTAGTTTCGATAAAATAATATTTTATTGCAAATTGCATAGGTATTGCAATTTAATTGAAAATTTCATAGAAATTTACATTTAATTGAAAATTTCGTAAAATTGCATTTTATTGAAAAATTCATAAACATTTTATTTTTATTGAAAATTTCATAGAAATTGAAATTTTATTGAAAATTTCATAGAAAATTCTATATAAATTGAAATTTTATTAAAAATCCATAGAAATTGCAATTTTATTGAAAATGTCATAGAAATTGTAATGTTATAGTTATGTCCTTCAAAATTTACGAACTTATATTGTAAGTCCTGCTCTAGCAATTTTCGATGAAATAAGATTTTATTGCAAATTTCATATGTATTGCAATTTAATTGAAAATTTGATAAAAATTGGCATTTAATTGAAAATTTCGTAAAATTGCATTTCATTGAAAACTTCATAAAAATTGTATTTTTATTGAAAATTTCATAGAAATTAAAATTTTATTGAAAATTTCATAGAAAATTCTATAGAAATTGAAATTTTATTGAAAATTCTATAGAAATTGCAATTTTATTGAAAATTTCATAGAAATTTAATTTGTATTAAAATTTTCATAGATATTGCATTTTTATTAAAATTTCATAGATATTGCTTTTTATTGAAATTTTCATAAAAATTGAAAATTTCATAGAAAATAGGCATAATTGCCACGCCCTTTTTTAACTCCGGATCAAAAAAAAAATTTATCCCTTTAAAACCATGAAAACTATGCTTTTTTGTATAGAGTTTTATTTAAAAACAAAAAAAAGTTACGTATGTGTTAAATACATATATGTAATTATATAAAGTCATTGTATTTACACCAATAATAAAAATGCATTTCCATGTTTGTATTACTTGTGGAAAATATTGCATACTTTTGGGTGCTATAGTAAATATTTTCTAATTTTTCTCTGAGATTATTTCTTTAGAAAAATGAAACCCCAGATCAGCGGCGTTTATTGTCTCTCTTTCGGTATTTCTCTACGTAACGATTATGTTTTTAAATAAAACTGTCTACACCCACAGCAAAATGTTGTTGGTTTTAATCCTATAGAGAAAAAAATTGGGTGCTTTCGGATCCACATATTTCCTTTCCAACTCTTGTTTAATTTTAAACACTGTTTGCATTACCCAGTTATTTTATATGTGTGCCACAACAAACTGGTATCATTGATTTCCTCGACAATCATGTGAAGTGATGTTGTGTGGTAATGCCAATCTGAACATCTGCTAGAGAATACATGAGCGAACAGAGTGAATCTTCTTTGGGCTAAGCGCCATGACGCCAACATCACCACTGCCACCATCGCCGCCACCCAATTGCGAATGATGACAAACATTTTTTGTTTGGTGATTGCAGGAGCGCTTGGTTTGGTTCAAGACGCATTAAAGCAAACTAAGCATATTGCAGCAGCGATATCTGTCTGTCCGTCTGTCTTCTTCCATTCCCGCTCCTCTCCAGCTTTGTCAATATACATATTCATCCTTTTCCCTTGATATTAATTCAAATGGTTTATGTTTATTAGACGACGACAAGACATTTGCGCTGTTCACCCAAAAAAAAATCGAAGACTCCCAAGAACGACGAATCAAATATTGTTATGCATTGACAAAATTGCCATAAAAGATTTCCTACGTCGTCCTCCTCTCCTGCTCTGTGTCTGCTGCATCTTCTTCCTTGTCATATTGTTGAATATTGTTGCCACATTTTTATTACCTCAAGGAAATAATTTGGTGACATTTGGTTGGTAATGTTCCTTGCTTGGGTTGGCTGGGAAAGATGGTGGTGATATCACTTTGGGGAATCTTTGCAATGATTGCTGTGCTCTATTTTCAAGAGTTTTATGACATCCATTCAACACAACATTGTCTCTGAATATGGCTCATGAAGTCGTACTTGCAACTTTGGTTTTTCTTTGGTGGGGGGTGAGTGGGGAAGTCTTGGAGTCTTTCTACAGCAGAAACGTGCGAAATCCTGCTGAGTTGGTGATCTTGTTCCTTTCGATTTGCATTTTTTCGCTGCAATCACTTGGTTGGTTCATTGCTTTTATTTGCTCTGCTTATGGTTTTGATTTTATTTAAATGTTGTTTTTATGGCCGACCATAGCAGAGCAGTAATTTGATGGGAAATTTGACTCTTTGGCATTGTAAAGTAGAGAGAAGAAACAGAAATACACAACTGTGTGCAAATGTGCAATTTTCACTGTGTTCCACAAGACATTGACGACGTCAACAACATCGACACGAGTTGTGAAGTTTGAACCACTTTTACATAAAAGTCACAGTGTTTAATTTTTATGCGATGTCTTCGCATGCGAAATGTCTGCTAAATTGTCTTTATGAGGTTTGTGTATGGTTTTAGATAAAAGAAGACTTGTTTTTTTCTTATTTTGGGAGGTTAATAACATACAAACTTGTGAGTGCTTTAGAAGAAAAAGAGGAATGCTCATAAAAGAAATTAGTTGGGGGGACTATTCTAAAAATACATTCAAAATTTGTAAAGAAGCCTAAAAGTATGCACAATTTTGTCAATTTGCTTAAAAACCTACAAAAGATTACAATACTTTTAAAATCTTAATATGTATTTCAATATCTTAAGGAAACCTAAAAGTTTGCAAAGCTTTAATTTTTATTAAAAATTTCATAGAAATTGCATTTTTATTGGAAACTCCGTAGCAATTGCAATTTTATTGAAAATTTCATAGAAATTGAAATTTAATTGAAAATTTCATAGAAATTGTAATTTTATAATTATGTCCTTTAAAATTTACGATCTTGTATTTTTCTAGAAAATCTTGCCCATTAATATTTTCTTAAAAATTTCACCAAAATTGTTAATTTAGTGGAAATTGAATTTTTGTTGAAATTTTCATCAAAATCCAACAGAAATTTGGTACATATACTTCTTATATCTGCAGGTATGTTGGGAATGATATAACATCTCCCATATGCACCGATATTTGTTCTACTCATTTTCATAAACCTTGTACTGATATGATAAAAAGTAGGCAACTTTTTAAATATAACTACATTTATAAGAAATTTAATGTAACTTTTTTTTCTAGACTCCCACTAGGATGGGTTCCTCTTCAGTAGGCAACTGTTTCATATGTTTGTATTTATATGCCTAAATGTAGTCTACATTCAATATAATTTCAATTACACGAAATTTAATGCAACCGTTTTGCTAGTCTCCCAAGAGGGTAGGTTTATCTTCAGAAGAAGACTCCCGAAAAGTAATGAAGCATTTTTGGAATTAGTTACGACTAAATGTAGGCAACTGTTTCTTATTACTATTCGTTAATTTTGTAGGTTATGTTAAGTTGGGTTGAAGAGAGGAGACGTCCATGGACATACACTTAAGCCAGTGGTTCGGCCTGTTGTGCGCTCCTTAATTTTGTAAGAAATGTGATTTATTCCAGAGGATTTATTAATTACCACGTATTTTCCTATGTCTTTACGACTAATACAATTACATTTCAAAGTTAACCCTTAAAATAGGCACCTTTTTTTCTTAATTTCCAAAAACTTTGTCTTGGATCTTCCAAAATATAAACAACTTTTTAATATCATTACATATTAAAAGAAATATAACTTATTCTCTGTCAAGAGGTTTTATAAAATATTCCCAGAATTTCTTCTAGCATCCCATTAGAATAGGTTCCACTTCAGTAAAAGATTACTTAAAAAAAGTAATGAAGCATTGTGGGGGGCATTAGTTACGAAATTAAAAATGTCTTTTCTTTTCAACAAGTTTTCAAAATTAGAACTGAAATTTCTTCACTCACTATTGTCTTGAGTGTTAATAATAAACTTACAAAGTTTGTAATATTCTTGAAAAGTATCTGCCCAATGGTCGGACCACTTGTTCCGGTGACATAAACAAATAGTTTCAACTTTAAACTATACATTTAATTAAAGAAAGCGGTTGAGGCTTTTGTTGTTCTGCTTGCTCCTCCCTTTGCGCCCCCAAAGAAAGTAACTTTTCTACTTTCTTTGGGATTTTTTTTTCTGGCCATAACAAAAATTTTCACAATAAGTCTTAGTAAGTCATTAGTGGTTTAATTTTTACAGCCTCAATTTTGTTGGACAAATGACAAAAGAGGGAATGTGAGGGGGAGTAGGAGGAGTTGAACTAACAAACATTATCAACACCAAGTGGCAGCTCCAACCTCCTGCTGGTTGTTCCTTCTTGCTTTTAGTCCTTTCCATCTTCTTTTCGAATGGTTGACATAGGGAAAACTTTGACATAACCAAAGTTGACCACAACTTTAGACTTAAGGCTCATTTGTCGTTGTTGTCGTCGTCATGTTGTAATTCCGAGATTCTGTTATTTTGAGTTGTTTCCTGTCCTGCAGCCGTTTCAGGTGCAAGAAGAACCAACCAACTACGAGGGGAAAAAAACCAACAGAAATACAAGTTTACGACTTTACCTGCAGCTATATTAACATTTCAAGTGTCATTCTTTGGAAGGACCACTAGCAACACAAAGCTCTTCAAGTTGTTATGCTCGTACATAAAGGATTGCCTTGGCCTGGCCCCAGGATGCCAGGAGGAGGCTGCTGAACTGAACTGAAAAAAGAACTTTATTAATTTCAACAAAACTTTAATTGCTCTTGTTTTTCAACGTTTTTGTAATTTTTCCTTTTTCGTCTTCTTTTTTTGTCTTCCAGTCAAACCCTACTTCATGAAGGAACCACAGGACTTAACCATGCTGGCTGGCCAAACGGCCACGTTTCATTGTTCCGTGGGTGGTGATCCCGCACCCAAGATCCTTTGGAAGAAGGAGGAGGGCAATATACCGGTCTCCCGAGCTCGCATCCAGCATGATGATAAAAGTTTAGAAATTTCCAACATAGTGCCCGGAGACGAGGGCACATATGTGTGTGAGGCCCACAACAATGTGGGACAAATTAGTGCCCGTGCCTCGTTGACAGTACATGGTGAGTTGGAATTGGAATTCCTGGTTATTACAATGTTATAAATTTGTTTAAATTGCTTTTATGACTTTCCCCCGGTAATTAATAACTTTGTGCTCTGTTCTCTTGGTTTTTTTCGTTTGTAGCTCCTCCCACCTTCATTGTTAAACCCCAAGACAAAAAGGTGGGCTTGAATGGTGTGGCCCTCTTCCCGTGTGTAGCCGATGGCAACCCTCCACCTTCGGTGTTTTGGACAAAAGAAGGCTCCAGCACTCTTATGTTCCCCAACAACTCATATGGACACTTGCATGTCTCACTGGAGGGCACTCTGCAAATCAATGGTGTACAAAAGGATGATGCTGGCTACTATGTCTGTTCGGCGTTTAGTGTTGTGGATTCCACAACAATACGAGCATTTTTACAGGTAAGTCCTTCAAACCTTAGGAGTTGCCATGGGAAACCACCCACTCACTCACTGTCCCTTAAAAGTGTTGCCAAGATATCGTGTAGACGACTGAAAATAAATAAACACATATGTGAAATTCCTTTTTTTTCTTTTTCTCTCTCGCATTTTTATTAATCAAAAATCTTCACATCAATTGTTACCCTAGGTTACCTCTGTAGATGACACCCCGCCACCCATCATCCAAATTGGTCCTTCAAATCAAACTCTACCCAAAGGCAGTGTTGCCATGTTACCCTGTCGTGCCTCAGGACATCCAACACCACGCGTCAAGTGGTATCGTGATGGCACCACCTTGCAAAGCGGTAATCGTTATACCATCGTTCAGGGTGGTTCTCTAAGGATTGATGGTAAGTGTTGTTGTTCAACCATTATAAAGTGGGCAGGGGGGGATTGAAGAGATTCATACATAAAGAAATCTGAGAAGTGGGGGTATGAATGAAAACATAAAACGTCTCTAATGATAGAACAATGTCGAAAAAATTTCTAAAATTATACAAAAAAAACCTATTCAAGTTGTTGTATAGAAGAAGATTTTTTCCAACAACTGAAATTTGATTTAAAAAATATTGAAATTCCTAGGCATCATTATATGGAGAAAAAGATATGTATGTATGTATAGTACAGGGTTTTCCAACAAGAGTTGTTATTTTGAATCACCTGATATTTCGGTAGCTGTCACTTTTGGAGCTTTTATTCTTTGACATTTGACAAGTAGAAACTACGCTATTACTAAAAATGGAACGATACACGATCATCGAACATTAAAACGATACGAACGATACAAAATCATCTTGACTGATGAGGCCCATTTCCACCTCGGTGGCTACGTCAACAAGCAAAATTGTCGCATCTGGGGCTCGGAAAACCCAAGAGTTATTGTTGAGAAGCCTCTCCATCCTCAAGGTGTGACTGTTTGGTGCGGTTTATGGTCCGGCGGGTTCATTGGACCTTACTTTTTCGAAAATGAGGTTGGATCAACAGTTACGGTGAATGGTTTGCGCTATCGAGAGATGATTATCGATTTTTTATGGTCGGAGTTGGATGGTATTGATCTGGACAACGTTTACTTTCAACAAGACGGCGCCATATGCAACAAAACCATTGCTCTGTTACGGGAAAAGTTTCCGGACCATGTTATCTCTCGAAGAGGTGATCATAATTGGCCACCGAGATCTTGTGATTTAACACCTTGCGACTTCTTCCTTTGGTGCTACGTGAAAGATAAGGTCTACGACAACAGCCCAGCGTCGATTCAAGACCTCAAAGATAGAATTCGTGAGGCTATCGAGGACATAGGGCAGCCACTTTGCGACCAACTTGTTAACTAAGGAGTAGCTTGCCCAACTGACCGTCTACTAAGCATTAGATAAACCAATTGATATTTTATTAAGTAGTAGATAACCCCACTGATCGATCCCCTTCTAATCAGTAGATAACCCAATTGGTTTTATACTAGCAAGTAGATGACACAACGTGTCGTATATTAAGGAGTAGATAACCCAACTGGTCGTCTACTAAGTATTCGATTTCTCTGATATAGTCTCATAATTGAATACCTCATTCAGCAATATTGTTTTTTTAACTCTAACTAATTCATTCAGATCAATGATATGACCCAATTTAAATAGTACTTGGATGTGTAGAGACAGGTACATTGAAACTTCATTTCCCGTAGGGTACTTAAGGAACGTAGTAAGATATTGTCGTTAATAATACCACCTATGCGTATGTATTTGTAAATCTGCAAATTACTGTAACCCATTTTTAACCGAAATAATTATTTTTTAGTCGGTTAAAAAAATTACTGAATCAGAAAAATTAAAATTTTATCAATTTAGGTTTTTATACCCTACACCACACTGTGGTACAGGGTATTATGACTTTGTGCATTTGTTTGTAACACCTAAAAGGAGAAGAGATAGACCCACGGTTTATTACCGATCGACTCAGAATCACTTTCTGAGTCGATTTAGACATGTCCGTCTGTCCGTCTGTCTGTCCATGTATTCTTGTAATCAAAGTGCAGGTCGTATTTATGGTCCGATTGTGATGAAATTTAGCATAGTGCTCTTTTTTGGCCCAAGGACGATCCCTATTGAAATTGGTTAAAATCGGTTCAGATTTGGATATAGTCCCCATATATATGTTTCACCCGATTTGACATGTAAGCGCTGTAGAAACCACATTTTACATCCGATATTTATGAAATTCGGCAGAGAGAGTATTATTATTACGTGAATGAACGCTACCAAATTCGGAGAAAATCCGTTTAGATTTAGATATAGCCCCCATATATATGTTTCACCCGATTTGTCATGTAAGCGCTGTAGGAACTGTATTTTAAATCAGATCAGTACGAAGTTTGGCGGAGAGAGTTCTCTTATTACATGAATAAACACTGCCAAATTCGGAGAAAATCGGTTCAGATTTAGATATAGTCCCCATATATATGTTTCACCCGATTTAACATTTAAGCGCTGTAGAAATCGAGTTTTATATCCGATCACTACGAAATTTAACAGAGAGAGTTTCCTTATTACATGTATGAACACTGCCAAATTCGGGGAAAATCGGTTCAGATTTAAACATAGTCCCAATATATATGTTACACCCGATTTGACATGTAAGCACTGTAGAAACCGTGTTTTATATCCGATCAGTACGAAAATCGGCAGAGAGAGTTTGATTATTACATGTATGAACACTGCCAAATTCTTATCGCAATGCCCATTTTCGCATTGGTAGGTAGGTGTAGGGTATTATATAGTCGGCCCCGCCCGACTTTCTGTCTTACTGGTTTTATATTACTAAATTGAATAATTTATTTTTTAATTATTTCAATCAAGTTGTTCAACAATTGTTTACTGATATTATTAATCTATGGTGAATTAATAAATTGATTGATTGCAATTTATATAAATTATTACTTTCTGCATTTAATTTAATTTAAAAAAATATTTCATTTGATTTGTCGATAGGATATTCTCCTGGCTTGAGACCATTTTTCCTCTATAATAGGTTGATCTAAGTAGAGATCCTTTTTCCAATAGCCTTTTTTTGACAGAGCACGTGTGAGTCGTGTCGTTCGCCAATTGCGCTAATTCCATTTTAAATCTAAAAAAAAAAATACTTTCCAGTCGACCCACGATCTGGACACCCATGAGCAATATTTTAGCTCTCGTTAAGAGCTATTTTTTTGCCATTGATCGATTCCCGATCCGACGTACCGGAATCACCGTTTCATATATCTTCAAAAATGATGCCGGTGAGAACGTAACCGTCAATGGCGACCGTTATCGTGCCATGATAACCGACTATTTGATGCCTGAAATTGAAGCTCGTGATCTCGGCGACATTTGGTTTCAACAAGACGGCGCCACTTCCCACACATCGCAGCAATCAATGGATTTATTGAGAGAACACTTCGGTGAGCAGATAATTTCACGTTTTGGGCCGGTCGATTGGCCACCAAGATCGGGTGACGTGTGATATCACACCGTTAGACTTTTTCCTGTGGGGATATGTAAAGTATAAAGTTTATGCAGACAAACCCGCTTCGATTCAGGCCTTGGAGCAAAACATCACGCGTGTCATTCGCCAGTTACCAGTTGAAATGCTCGAACGAGTCATCGAAAATTGGATTCAACGGATGGACCATCTGAGACGTAGCCGCGGCAAACATTTGATAGACATAATCTTCAAAAAATAAATACCAAAGAATGTTCTTTCAAATGATAATAAACATTCCCCATTCAATTTGAATTTTCTGTGTTTTTTTCTTTAAAAAAGTAGGGAACCTCGAAATGGATCACCCTATATTATAGAAGGTCATGTTTTTATGAAAAGGGGTGTAGCAAATCAAATTGTTGACAGATCAGCTCCTCGTATAGCTATTTCATGGATGCTACTCCAATCGTTCAGCGAGGTTTGGCTGTGATTATTCGGTCAAAACTCCAGCTCTGGGAGGAATAGCTTCTTCGTTGGTTTCGTTGATTTCGTTGGTTTGGGAGAAGCCATGAGAATATCCCAGTGACAAATCAATAACGTTTAAAAAACCGAAATAAAAACAAACGAAAATACACTTATTTCATAAAATATCTATTGAAAACAATTATTGTAAGCAATACTATTTTATTTTAATAATAAAAAAATAATTGAGGTAATTAAACAAAATTTATTGAATTATTATTTAATTTATTCAATATATTATATATATTTTATATTATTCTTAGAAAATTTCATGATATATTTTTGACCAATATTATTTAAGGTAATTTTGTTTTTTGTCGACTAATTTCTTTAATTTTCTTTTTAAAATAATGTATTTATTTGTATTCTTCAAATATTGTTTAATTTCCTCAATTATATTTTCTTATTATTAAAATAATACTGTGTTGATTACAATATTTCTTTATAGATAATTTTATAGTTAAAAAATAAAATCGTTTTTAAATTAAATATACAAAATAGAAAAATATATTTTCATTTTATAATCTTTTTATATATGTATGTATGTATATATATTATATTAATTTCATGTTTGCTTTTTGGGATTGACACGTTCTAGTTTGTTTCAATTATATTAATATGTTCTCCTTTTTTTCCAGATCTCCAACTTAGTGACTCTGGTCTCTATACCTGTACGGCTTCGTCGGAAAGTGGTGAAACCTCATGGTCGGCGACATTAACGGTATGTACGATAGACATAAACAATATCGTAATTTTACAAATGCATAATTATTAATTAGCAAAGCAAAAAAAAAAACAAAACATAAAAATATTAAATTTTTATGGACTTTGTCGTTGCTGCTTGTTGTCGATGTACTCGTATGACGTGTGTTGTTGTTTGTTCCATAGTCTCTGTGTGATGTGCAGGCAAATTTAATTAGCCATAAATCCTTTTTTCGGTTTTAGCGTTTTTTGTGTTCCTGGTTCTCCTCCAACTCGTTTCTGGCATGTTAAAAACATTTTGTTTTTTTTGCGTTTTTGGGATAAATACTCTAAAAATAAGAAATAAAAAATTAAATCATAAAAATATCTCATATAAAACAAAATGAACTGAAACGAAACGATATGAGAGCTAAGCTGCACGTTGTTTTGCGTTTTGACTAATTAAATTTTAACCAAAAAACGAATTTCTCATAAAACTCGTTTTTTATATTTTTCTCTCTCTTTTTTTCGAAACTTAGGAACATGATTTTGTTTTAACAAAACGTTCTAACACTAAATAATAATTAAAGCTTAAGTGTAGGGATATAAAACAATATCGTTGTTTTGCTTCCTTGTCGACCTCGTCATAACTTTTCTTTTATGGCTTTGGTTGTGTCGGTCGGTCGGGACGGTCCTTCGTTCTTTCTTCATTAGCTTGAGGTTTTTGCAAGAAAAACGCAGGTTTTTTTAATATTATGTTTTCTCTTTAGTTAAAAAAAAATATATTATTTAAGCAGTATTAACTTCCTGCCAAAGGAAGTCAAAGCAAATGAGGCAAAAGAGAAACACATTCAAACCGCAAAGAAAAAATTTTCTTAAGTGAAACAGAGAACATTAAAATGGAATGCTGTAGTAGTCATCAATTAGTAAAGATTAATTTAAGGTAATAAATATAAATAAATATCGGCGATGATATATAATTTAATATATAATATAAAAAATTATTTGATAAAGAAAGATTTTTTTGTGAAAAATAAGTTTTTAAAATTACTCTTTGACATTACTTTAAATTTAATCAAAATTGAAATAAAAAAATAAATACAAATATTTTTTATTATAATTTATAAAATTAAATCAATTACTTTGGTTAAAGTTTTAGCAAGCAAAAACGTATGCTTGTTATGCTTTTGTTATTAAAACAAGTTAGAAAGTTCAGTCGGGTAAACCGACTTATGAATCCCCTCACCTTGAGTCCCAAAAAAATATTAGTAAATTTATTTATTTTTTAACCCTTTGTGGGGGAGGTACTAGAAGGAGTGGACCAATATCACCCATCGTCGAACTTAGCCGAAGATAGAAGAAAATATTACCACATACCAAATTTGAAGTCAATCGGTTACTCCTTTCGAGACAGACAGACAGACGGACGGACATTGCTCATTCGACTTAGAATGACCCAAAAGAGAAACGCATTCAAACCACTAGGAAAAAATCCGCTTGAGTCATAAATTAGTAAAGATAAATTTAAATAGTACTCGTATAACAGAAATTTAGAATATTTAAAAAAAAGATTTCCAATTCCAAATTTGAAAAATTAGTTTCTAAAAATACTATTAAATATTAATTAAAATTTGATATATAAATAAAAATAGATTTTTAATTAGAAATTTGAAAAATAAATAAAAAAAAAATTTTTAATATTTATTTGGATGAAGTTTTTGCAAAAAAACATAAGTTTTTTTAATATTGCACTTTTTCTTTGTTTAGAAAAGAATAATTCCATGTAAAGTGATCACGCAAATTTTGGCTCTTTTCTTCGATTTTAATAAAATTTTCCAGATATGTAGTTTGAGGGGAGCAGAAAAAAATGCGATTTTTTTAAAAAAATTAAGTTGTGGCCATATGCGATTTTTTTTTTTTTAATTCTCTAACATTGGAGTGAGAATTTTTTTGTGTTTTTAATGGAAAACTAACAGATCGTGATCTTAAAAAATGTTTACCATATTTTCAAAAAAAAAAAAAAAAATAACAAAAAAATAAAAATTTAAATGAAATCTTAAGAAAAAAATATACCTTTTAATTTTTTGATTTTTTTTCGATTTTATTTTCAATAATACCTCCAGAAATTTTAATCATGGGAACTCCTTATCTTCTTGAGAAAAAATTTAAAATGAATGAGACATTCTATTTTTTTCGATTTCTGAGTAATTCCAAATCGGAGAAAATAGCCAAAATTTATGTGATTACTAAAAAAATTTTGGAATTACTAAAAAAACAATATTTCAGCAGTTAGCCTTTACCGGTAGGAAGTAACGGCAAATGAGGCAACATAAAACCGCATTCAAATCGCAATGGATAAATATTCTTTAGAGAAACAGAGAATATGAATCTGCTTTAGTCGTCAATTTGTAAATATATGTAGATTTACTAATATGACGTACATACTTTTATTTGAAAAAGAACGATTTGAAAATCAAGTTAAGAAAAATTCTCTAAATAATAATCTAAATTTAATATGTATATAGATTATATATCGATTTTTACTTTAAATTTTTAAAAATTAAGTTAAAAAAGGGAAATATCTTCTTAAGTGAAAAAGAGAACGTGAAAACGTAATGCTTTACTAAAGTAAAGTTTAATTTAATAATTAACAAACTTTTTGAAAAAGAATGCACTGAAAAAAAAATTTGTCATAAAATTAAAGAAATGCTCCAAAGACGTCCTTAGTCTTTAAAATAAGTACATTTTGTACTTAAAATTAAGAAAATTTACTTAAAATTAAGTAAATTACTTAATATTATTGAAATTATCTATATTTTAAGTACAAAATTTACTTATTTTAAAAACTATAGTTTTTCTATAGTTTCAAAGACGTCATTATAATGACGTCTTTGGAGCATTTCTTTAATTTTATAACATTTTTTCTGTGTGTGAATACTCTTAAATATTAAAGTTAAATTTAATAATAAAAAACTTTTTGAAAAAGAATGAATACTCTTAAAGATTAATTGAAATTTAATATATAGACAATAATTAGTTAGATTTTAAATTCAAATTTTTATATTAATTTTTTATATTTTATATATAAATTCTACAAAAAACATTTAAATATCAAATTACATAGTTTTCATATTGTAATATCTAAAATCAAATTAATATTGCAATCTGTATATATTTAATATTAACAGAAATGATCTTTAGTCGAAATTTGACAAATACTTTAAAAATGTATTATTAAAATTTTTGTATTAAATTTATTTATGAATCGGTTCTAATTTTTAATAGATATCTATTTCCAAACTTAAAAAATAAATATATTCTTCTTATTATAATTTATAAAATCAAATCAATGTTGTCTGTCGTCCATGTCACGTCGAAACTTTATTTTTGGAAATTTTGCATTAGACTTTTTGATTCCACAATTCTCATTGGCGGTGGTTTATGTGTGAGTGAATAAGTGGGGGTGAAGTTGCAGTGAAAATGCATTTTTATATAGACCATTATTATATATATTTTGAATTCGAAATTTCAAAATATAAATTCTACAAAAAACATTTAAATATTTAATAATATAGTTTTCATATTGTAATTTTAAAAATCAAATTAATATTGGCATCTGTGAATATGTATGGCACATTTAAAATTAACAGAAATGTTTTAAAAAAGATTTTTAGTCGAAATTTGGAAAAATACTCTAAATAATAATTAAAATTTATTATTCAATTTATTTATTAAACGGTTTTAATTTTTAAGAGACTACTTTTTCCAAATTCAAAAAAATTTATATGTTTTTCTTATTATCTATATATATATAAATGGAAAAATGTTTGTATGTATGTATGTTTTTTATAGACGCTTAAACCACTGGACCGATTTAAATTTTTTTTCTTTTGTTTGAAAGCTATTTTTGCAAAAAGTGGACGGCGCAAATGTAGGCGTGAGAAATCGTTTGTTTTCAAAAATGGACGGGATCGGAAATCTAAATCTGGGGCAACGAAGTGGACCGGGTCCAGCTAGTAATTTATAAAATCATATATCATGTCGAAATCATTTTTTTTTTAATTTTGCCATTAGTCTTTTTTGTTCCACAATTCCCATTAGCCATGGTATATGTGTGAGTGAATGAATAGTGGTGAAGTGGTGGTGAATGCAATCTTGAATATTCAAAATTTGCATATAAATTGCTAAAGGCTCCATGAAGTTCACAAATAAGTGATGAAACCCTAGCAATTGTATTTTCTCTATTATAAGTACACCTCTTCTATTTAAACTTTTCAATGGCAGCCACTTTTTTCCATAGTCTAGAGAAGATGAAAACAAAAATGAAATAGTAAAAAAAAATTCAATAATAAATTCATGGTAAATGTCATAATTACCAAATTGACCCAAAAATATGCCAAGTCATTAAATGGAATCTCTAGACTCATTGTAGTTACTCAGTCTATGCACCATCAACATCCTCCGCCTTAGCCTCAAGTGGTGCGTTATTGGAAACAAGAATTCTTAACGTTTTTTTTTTTTTACTTTCAATGTTGTTGTTTTTTCCGGCTGGAATGATGATGGGCGCATTGTGTTGTCGTTTATGGTCTTACATACTTTTCTGAAAATAATATTGTTTTTCTTTATTTTTTGTTTTTGTGTTCAGACTTGAGAAGAAGTTTCGTTTTGTTTGCATAGAGTTGAGCTCTTCCGTCTGGTAAAGCAAACAAGCCAACGGCCGACTGGTCTGAAAACAAAATTATTTCGAAACGTGTAGTTGCATATTAATTAAGTTAATTTTGTAAAACTGAAGACGAGAGAGAAAAAATAAACAAAATTGTAATAAATATATCATCAATTGATGGGCAATTCATGTCGGTGCGTCCCACAGTGTATTATGAGCGGCAAAAACTCCCAATTTTCATGAGGCCCAATCTCAACAGTTTTGATTCCAATCTGTAAAGAACATTCCAATTAACTAAGTCTTTAAAGGTTTTGCCGATATTTTGGCGAACTATCGCGGTACAAGCATTTGAAATTCATAAATGGTACAATGGTTCCAAAGTTTGTCATATAAGAGGGTATTTTGTAAGCCCATATCTCCGAAACTATGAGACGCATTGGAACTTCGTTTAAGTCATACTATACAGAACCTTTTGACGTGTTTTTTTGCATTAAAAAAACTAGTATTATGTTGTCATTTTCCCTTTTTATGCAGCGGTTTACCTGGAAGTTGCCAAAATTCAGGGTGTTTCATTTTCTTCAGGATAAAATTAAACTCGCGAGGCCGACCGATGTCTTGGCATTAACAAAAATTGATAAACTAGGTTCTCAGTTAACCATTGCAAAAAGAAAATTATGCCTATACCTGCCTATGTTGATTTATTTAACGAAATGGTAAAACCTACTCGGCCAAAAACAACACAAAATTCGTTATTTTTAGTCCATCTTGCTATGTATTGAACAACATTACCAAAGCATACCTTAAGGGGCAAATGATAAATTGACTGCAAATATAACAAAAAGCATATAAAGCATGTATAAACGCAAGTTGGTCTTGAGCCGAAAGAGTATCTCAGTTTACATCAACGATTACAGACCGAATTAAACGGCAACCGACATGAACGAGGTAAATATTCATATAAGCGAACATTTGTTTGCCAATCTACTATGTATATATATGTACATGCCTCATTGTTTGTGTGCCCTTTCAACATATTCCTAAAAGTATGATTTAAAAATGACGTATTATTAATGAACACTTTGCTAAATCAATGATTATTTTTTCTGGATAGTTGGAATGATTGATTAATTAACAAAAAACTGTAAACTATTTCATCATGATTTTTTTGCAACTGTTGAGCTTATGTATTGCGCTTTAGGTATATACTTTGTTCTATGTACTGATTTACATAGAACAAAAGATACAAAGCGTTTTATAAAAAAATTTCCTGTAATTTCCAACATCGTAAAAAATTTAAATTGATATATGGGCGTTGGGCGTGACACTTGTGATGTTTATATAATTGAGGACTCAAATACAATCTCTACAAGTGATTTGTAATAATATAAATGCTAAATTGAGAAAAATACCAAGATTTTTAATTTTAGGTTATGTGGGAAGTAGCCGTGGCTATGGGCGGATTTAAGCAAAAAATTGGGTTTTAGCTAATTAGGCGAAATGAGTGATATGTACCAAATTTCAAAGCTCTAGCTCAATTCCTTCTAATTTTTGCCGCGTCTTGTGTGAAAATATTCCACTGTGCGTCCTCATCATCGACATTGCTACGTGGTGGAGTTACTACATACATATATGGAAAATATTTGTTCAGGCCCACCAACGTTGAGAGGAGGTGAATGGTATTCCAACAGAAAATTTAATGAAGTTGAGCTGGAAAATAAAAAAAAAAACAAAAAAATCAAATGAATAATTATTAAATTTGTAAATAAGCACAAAAAAAATCAAAAGCGATTGACATTAAAAAAATCGCAAAAAAATAAGAAAGCTGGATCCAAATTGTTGAAATATTTTCTCATAAAAATCGCGTTGTGAGAGGAAGTGAATAATGGATGGTGGAGGTATGCCTTCCATTTGCCATAAAATTCTACTATAAGTCTCTGAATACACCAAAACACAAAACTCAACCCAAATGCCAGAAATAAGTCGAAACGGAAGAAAATTTTTTCGGCTTTTTTTCGTACTTTTTCGAATTGGTGCTAAACCTAAAAATGGATTTTAAATTTTGATTTAGTTCTGGCATTTAAGTTGAGGTTTGTGCTTTGGTGTATTCAGAGATTTAAAGTAGAATTTTATGGCAAATATTTTCGTAGAACATTTTGACCCTTTAACAAGTAAGAAAATTCAGTCGGGTAAACCGACTAATGAATCCTCTCAACTTGAGTCTCAAAAAAATATTAGTTTATTAATTATTTTTTTGTTTCATTTAAATTATTATCACTTTAAATTGGATTTAATAACTTTAAAGTATGTACTGGTATTAAAGTTAAACGCTGTTTACTTTTGGTACAAAATGGTCCATTTGTGTGGGAGGTATCAAAAGTAGCGTGGCAATAATGCCCATTTTTCACTGTATTGTAGGTAATATTAAACCATTACACTGTACAAAATTTCAAGTCTTTATATGCACTGGTAATAAGGTTAGCTATTAACTTTTGGTTCAAAATTGTCCATTTGTGTGGGAGGTACCAAAAGGGGCGTAGCAACTTCGCCCATTTTTCTTGAGGTAATAGTGACTAATAAACTAATAATATGTGTAGAATTTCAGATGATTCAAATAAGTAGTATAGAAGTTATTAAATAATCAATATTTCTCTAAATGTTAACCCTTTGTGGGGGAGGTACTAGAAGGAGTGCACCAATATGACCCATCTTCGAACTTAGCCGGATACTATAAGTCTCTGAATACACCAAAACACAAAACTCAACCCAAATGCCAGAAATAAGTCGAAACGGAAGAAAATTTTTTCGGCTTTTTTTCGTACTTTTTCGAATTGGTGCTAAACCTAAAAATGGATTTTAAATTTTGATTTAGTTCTGCCATTTAAGTTGAGTTTTGTGTTTTGGGATATTCAGAGATTTCAAGAAGAATTTTATGGCAAATATTTTCGTAGAACATTTTGACCCTTTAACAAATAAGAAAAATTTCAGTCGGGTAAACCGACTAATGAATCCTCTCAACTTGAGTCTCAAAAAATATTAGTTTATTAATTATTTTTTTGTTTCATTTAAATTATTATCACTTTAAATTGGATTTAATAACTTTAAAGTATGTACTGGTATTACAGTTAAACGCTGTTTACTTTTGGTACAAAATGGTCCATTTGTGTGGGAGGTATCAAAAGTAGCGTGGCAATAATGCCAATTTTTCACTGTATTGTAGGTAATATTAAACCATTACACTGTACAAAATTTCAAGTCTTTATATGCACTGGTAATAAGGTTAGCTATTAACTTTTGGTTCAAAATTGTCCATTTGTATGGGAGGTACCAAAAGGGGCGTAGCAACTTCGCCCATTTTTCTTGAGGTAATAGTGACTAATAAACTAATAATATGTGTAGAATTTCAGAGGATTCAAATAAGTAGTTCACTAAATGTTAACTCTTTGTGGGGGAGGTACTAGAAGGAGTGGACCAATATGACCCATCTTCGAACTTAGCCGGAGGTAGAAGAAAATATTCCCACATACCAAATTTTAAGTCAATCGGTTACTCCCTTTAAAGAGTTATCGTGCGCACCAGCCAGCAGACAGACAGACGTACGGACATTACTCATTCGACTTAAAATGAGCCAAAACGGATATCTGCCGAACATACTTAGGGTCTTAGGTCACTCCTTCGATGTGTTACACTTTTGGCTCGTAGCAAATGATATATCGAGAGCTTATATGCAAAACCCTCTATCTTCAATTTTTGCAAAAATGAGATTTTTATGTTAAAATATTCGGTAAAATAAGGCGCATCTATGGTACTAAATTGGAATAAAAAAAACAAAAAAGGAGGAAAAATAAACTTTCCGTTCACATTTGAAAATTATGCTAAGTCCATTTTTAAAAATCCCAAAAAAAAAACACTTCCCAGTCGACCTACGACACCCATGAGCAATATTTTAGCTCTCGTTAAGAGCTATCTTTTTGTCAAATGAAACAATTGAATTGTTGCGAGAAAAGATGCGATTATTTCAAGAGATTTACAGCCTGTTTCTGTAACTTAAAAATTTTCTTTCGTTCGCCTGCCAGACGACAAACAGCTGATTTGGGTTTCACTAACTACCATCACAACGAGAAGTCGTACGATAATGAACTCGTACGAAAACGTAATCATTTCAGTGCAAATTTTGGTTTCTCTATCTCTCTTTGCTGTCATCTCGGCGAACGCAAATGTCAGATCGAGTCACATTATTTTATTTGTCGACTGATAGGAACAATGACAAAATAAACATTATTAAAAGCAAAAAATAAGTAGATATTAATATAATTATGGTAAAAACGATTAAAAAAATAGAATTGTGTACATATTTTAGCATAAAGAAGTCAATATTGGTTGGTCGCTAAGATGGAAAAAAATTATCAGTGCACAATGGGAGAGACGTGAGAGGGAGAGAAAGAAACGAGAGTCTTGGTGCAGCTCAGCTGACCACCCAGAGTTGCTTTTTTTTGCCACCGCTAGTGTAAATAGTACAGATATGTATTTGCTAAGGTCGACCATACAAAAATGTGTGCTTTTTTAGACCGGAAGTTGTGAAATTATTGATCTGGCAATTACATTATTTTCCAATTGGTAAATTGCTAACGTCATTGACGCAAGGCCAGGCGAACTACCGATAGAACCTTAGAGAAACCAAATTCCTGACGAAAGTGAGTGACTGGTTTCCGTTCGCAGAGACTTTCTTTAGAAATACAGAAACAGGTCGTTAATATTGAATGGTCTCCAAGAAGTTGTGATTTAACACCATTAGACTATTTCTTGTGGGGTTATTTGACGTCATTGGTCATTCGAAATAAACCAGACTCTCTTCAAGCTTTACAAGTCAATATTGAACGTGCCATTCATGACAAACGACTTGATTTAGTGGAAAAATTGCTCGAAAATTGGGTTCATCGAATCCGTTCCTGCAGAAGAAGACTTAATTGTATCGATTGTACTTCACATTATCACTCTTATTGGAAAACCCTGTACATACAATTTATAAAACAATTTTTTTTATAAAATAGATTTTTAATGCAGTTATGTCTATAATAACGAAAAAGGGAAATTTTGGAAGTGTTTGCTAATTTTTAAAACCTTTTTTTTTTACGAATTTTTCACATTTTAGTTTTGTCGTTTACATAGTTATTCGCGGCTATGCTTCATTTATTAAATTTTCAAGTAAGCAAAATATCAAAAGAGGTTGACATTAAAAAACTAAAAATTTTTAGAGGAAGTTTACAACAAATTGCTGAGACATTTTCTCCAAAAGTGGCGTTTTTTTAAAGCTAAACGCTAATGGTTTTTCTCATTTCAAAAAAAAAAGAGGAATCAATTATTTAATTTAATAAAATGTTTAATAAGCAACAATTAAAAACGGCTATCATAAAATAACCCAATAGCACTTTTTTCAAACCCAAGAGTTTTAAACTACTTATTTCTCGTGTTTATAAAAAAGTTATCCATATCATTTGCCTTTTTTTTTCAAAAAAATGTTTAAACTTCACTGTCACATTATCCTTAGCCTTCTGTCATTTTATATACAAAAATCTGAAAACTCACAAAAAAACTCTGCTCCCATCAATTCGACCATCTATCTCAATAGCCTATAAATAATTTATGACAGTTGGCCTATAGTTTCAACAATTTGTGTTCAATTTCAATAGCAATTTTTTTAATGCTGATATTTTTGCCCTACAATCTTGGACAGACGAAATATTTATCCTTTTCTACCTCAAAGCAAGCCATACCAAGTCAAACCAACACAAGTGCCACCACCCATAAATGGTACGAATATATGGCAAACAAAACCTTCTCTGTCTACTTTCAATTACCATAACCAAAAGGCATTCAATTAATTATTTAACAAATAGAAGACTGAACCATACTGAGGAAAAAAACCCCTCCACATTCAACCGAACGAATGCCAAATAAACCAAAGGCTCTTAAAAAAAATTGAGAAAATGTTATGATTGATGTTTTTACATTCAGCCTATGGTAAAGGCGTGGGGGGGGGGGGAGGTAAAGGAGCTAAACAACAAAAAATGTTTTTGGTTTAAAATAAACTCTGTCGTTCGAGTGGTGCAGTCAATACTGCTACTACTGACTCTAAAACCGCCAACAACATCACATCATACATGGAGACAAGTGCACTCGGCTGGCATGACTCTTCGTCTGTCCATGCATCCGTCTGTCCTACCATTTGTCTCTCTGTCTGCTAGCCGGCCGGTGTATCCAAATGACGTTGAAATGCGTAACTTGCACTCCATACTATAGCATTCCAACGAACGAATGAACCATCCATCCATCGATCCCACTGAACAACATTTTGCGTTTTTTTTCACTCTCCACTATACGATGCACTGCAGCAGCTATAAAAAGCCAATCTGTTATGTTGCGGTCATGATTGTTACAACCCTATCCAAAAGCTATAAAAATAAAACAAAAAACCCAAATTGTATTGGAAAAATAGCAGAGAGCTGGGGGGCTAAGGGGAGGAGGGAGGTGGGTTCACAAAAATTGTGAACAAGAAAAATAGTGCAGTTTTGTACTGAAATTAATGACTCTTTTTTTGCTCTCAAAACCCCTCTCGACACATTCCGTTACCAAGTTTCTTTATATATTTTGCATACACAACATTACTTAAGAACAGTGGGATGGAATAAGCAAAAACCAGAGGCTCTGGTCTGTCGCTGTAAAATTTAGCCAAATAGTCTTTGTAACCGTAAATTTAGAATATACATAAATTTACTTTGTAATTTTTTTTATTTTATTTTATTTTATTTTATTTTATTTTATTATTTTTTTTTTTTTTTATTTTTATTTTATTTTATTTTATTTTATTTTATTTTATTTTATTTTATTTTATTTTATTTAAAATATTTATTTTATTTTTAAATTAATGTATATTTTTTTTATTTTTTACATATTTTTAAATTTAAAAAAATTATTATACGTATTTCTTATTTTTACATTTTTATATTTGTTTAAATTTTTAATTTTGTGTATTTTATATTAATATATTTTATACTTATTTATTTTTATATTGTAATATATATATGTATATATTTATTTTCTGTTGTAGTTTTTATGTTTATGTTTTTATATTATTGTATATTTATTTATTTCAGATTTTTAAATCTTTATATTTTTATTGTATTTTAATATCCTTTTATTTTATTTTTGATTTTTTTTTTGTATTTTTTTGTTTTATACTTTCATATATATATATTATTTAAAATTTAGTTATTAATTTTAATATATCCTTATTTTTTTATATCATTATATTTTTTATTTTTATATCTTAACGTTTTATACATTTTTACTTTAAATTATACTATATATTGTATGTTTCTTAATTGTTTTTATATTCTTATTTTTATCCTTTAATATTATATTTCTACACTTTTATACTTTTGTATTGTAAATATTTTATTTCTATAGTTTAGTTTTGTATAATTTTCTTTTTTTATTATTTTGTATTTTTAACTTTTTGTTTTGTTGTTTTTTTTTATTATTTTGTTTACATTTATATTTTTACATTTATATATTTTTTTACATTTATATATTTTTTTGTTTTTATATACATATTTATATTTCTATATTTTTGTATTTAGGTATGTATATATTATATATTATATATTTTTCATTTTTTTTTTGTTTCTTATTCTTAAAATTTATATTTAAAATTAATACATTTTTTAGTTTTTTATATTTTGAAATTTTTCTAATTAAATCTTTTTATTTTCATATTTTAACATTTTTGTAATTAATTTTTTGTTGTCATACATATTTGTATTATTTTGATATTTTTGTCATTATGTTTGTATGTTTTTATATTTTTATTATTTGATATTTTTATGTCTATACTTTTAAACATATTTTGATAATTTGATATTATTATATTTTTATGTTTTTATATTTTAATGCTTTTATATTTTTATTATATCATCAATAAATATATACAAATATAAAGATTCTTTATATGTTTATACAATTAAATTTTTATGTTTCTAGTTTTATATTTTTGTTTTTATATTTTTTAAGTTTTATATTCTATATTCTATATTTTTTTAGTTTTATATTTTTATATTCCTGTGCTTTTGTTTTTAAATTTTTATTTTTATATTTGTACGTATATCTTTTTATTTCTATTTTTTCTTTTGTATGTTTTTATATGTTTATGTCTTTGTATTTTTATATTGTAAATATTATATAATGTTTTTTTATTCCCTCACCTTAGGGAGGAGTATATATATCATTTGCTACGAGCCAAAAGTGTATCACATCGAAGGAGTGACCTGAGACCCTAAGTATGTTCGGCGGAAATCCATTTTGGGTAATTTTAAGTCGTTTGAGCAATGTCCGTCCGTCTGTCTGTCTGTCTGTTGGCTGGTGCCCACGATAACTCTCGAAAGCAGTATCCGATTGACTTCAAATTTGGTATGGGGTAAAATTTTCTTCTATCTCTGGCTATGTTCGAAGATGGGCCATATTGGTCCACTCGTTCTAGTACCTCCCCCACAAAGGGTTACCATTTAGTGAAATATTGATTCTTTAATAACTTCTATACTACTAACTCGAATCATCTGAAATTTCGCACATAGTATTATTTTATTTGTCACTAACACCTCAAGAAGAATGGGCGAAGTTGCCACACCTCTCTTGGTACCTCCCACACAAATTAATCATTTTTCTCCAAAAGTTTACTGCTTATAACTTTAATACCAGTGCATACAAATATTTGAAATTTTGTACAGTGTAAGGTTTTTATAATAGCTAGAGTCCAGAGAAAAGTGGACGTTATTGGCATGCCCATTTTGGTACCTCCCACACAAATGAACTAGTTTGCACCAAAACTTAAGAGCTTAAAACTTTAATACCGATTCATACTATAATGTTATTAAATGCAATTTAAATTGATAATAATTTAATTAAAACAAAAAAATAAATATCGTTACGAATATTTTTTTTGAACTCAAGGTGAGGGGATTCATAAGTCGGTTTACACGACTGAACTTTCTTATTTGTTTTTTATTTTATTTTTTTTTATTTTATTTTACTTTATTTATATTTTAAAATTATTATATTTTCATTTTTTTATCTTTATATTTTTATATTTTTATATATTTATTTTATTATTTTTTATATATTTTTAAATTTTAAGAAATTAATATATTTCTTATTTATACATTTTTATATTTGTTTAAAATTTAAAATTTATATATTTTAGATTAATATATGTATGTATATATTAATTTTCTGCTGTACTTTTTTGTTTTCGTATATTTATATGTTTATGTTTTTATATTTTTGTATATTTATTTATTTCTGATTTTTAAATCTTTATATTTTTGTTGTATTTTTATATCCTTTTATTTTAATTTCTTTATATTTTTATATTATTAAATTTTTATTTTATTTTTGTTTTTATACTTTCTTATATTTATATAATCTTAAATTTAGTTTTTATTTTTTTTTAATTTTAATATACTTTTATATATCATATTTTTTATTTTTATATCTTAACGTTTTATACATATTTACTTTAATTAATTTAATGAATTTAATTACTTTAATATTTACTTATATTATTTGTTTTCATATTTTTATTTTTATCCTTTAATCTTATATTTCTACATTTTTATACTTTTATATAGTAAATATTATATTTCTATAGTTTTTGTATTATTTTCTTCTTGTTTTTTTTGTATTATTTTGTATTTTTAACTTTTTTGTTTTTTTATTATTTTGTAATTTAAACTTTTTTACATTTATATATTTTTTGATTTTTATATATTTATATTTCTATATTTTGGTATTTAGCTATGTATATATTATATATTTTTATTTCTTACATATTTATGTTTTTATTTTTAGAATTTTATATTATTAATTTTGTAGTTTTTTTATATTTTTCCATTTTTCCAAATTAAATTTTTATTTTTTTTTTAAATTTTATAATAATTTTTTTTTTGTGTCTTACATATTTGTATTATTATTATATTTTTTCATTATATTTGTATGTTTTTATATTTTTATTGTTTTATATATTTATGTTTTAATGTCTTTATACTTTTATGAATATTTTGATATTTTTATGTTTTCATATTTTTATACTTTTATATTTTTATTATATCTTCAATAAATATATACAAATATAAAGATTCTTTATATGTTTATACACTTATATTTTTATATTTCTAGTTTTATAGTTTGAAATTTTAAATTGTTGCTTTTATTTTTTTATATTTGTTAAATTTTATGTTCTATATTTTTATATCGTTTTTACATTTTTATATTGTTTTTACATTTTTATATTTTTATATTTCTATGTTTTCTTTTTTATATTATGTCTTTGTATTTTTATATTGTAAATATTATATAATATTTTTTATATTGTTTTCTATTATTTAAAAGTTATTTTTTTTTTGTATTATTTTCTATAGTTTATAATTTTTTTTAGTATTTATATTATGTTATTAATTTAAATTTTTTGTATTTTCAATAAATTGGGAAGTTTTTGATTTAATTTTCTTTTGAAGTTTTAAAAATTTTGTGTTTGATTTCATCCCACTGTTCAGCTTGAACAGTTCAATTGGTAACAACTGTTGTTGTGGGTAATTTTTAACATATTTTCTACGTGCTGCGCTATATCAAACCGTATTAATGATATATAATGACATTTTGATACAAAAGTTTTACTGCCTGGCAATGTACATATTCCGAAAATTTTATATGTTTTTATTATTAATTGAATAATAAATTTTTTATGACTGCAATGAAGTTGAAATGGAGGCGAATCATTGACACCAATGTGGACGTGTACAAACAAGCAAATATTTGAAAAATTCCTTAGAGTTAGTCGTATATGAGGATTTAAGCGAATTTTTGGGCTAACGCAATTGATTAGATTTCGGATTAATTTTTGATGTCCCAAATAAGCTGACAATTATTGTAGATATGTACATATATCAAAAGGATTTAATGGATTTCTTGTTGATTGAAATTGATGGTCCTTATCTTGATCGATTGGGGTCAAGCGTGATTGAGTAAAAATGCCATAGTCTAAAGGTCGGTCGGTCGGTCGTTCGCTTGAACATATGTAGGCCAACACTATTAACATTTATTTGCGTGATTCCTTTAGCATGGACAATATGCTCTTTTGTCTGCCATTTGTTTTCCCAAAAAGACCTTCGTTCTTATGAAAACATGAAATGGATGGATGAATCAATGGATGGGCCATTGTTGATGAGATGATTTTATGCTTCTGCTCATATATGAATGTACAAAAAAAGTTCGTTAGCTGTGGTTCGTTCGTTGCTTTACTTTGTTTGGTGTTTAAAATTCCATGAAAACATCACAAAATTTCATTATAATTTGCATAAATATTACAATGTTCCGCAAATTACCTGACACAGCAGCAGCACCAGCAACATCAGCAACCACAACATCGACAGACGACAACATCGACGGGCAACAACGACAACGGCAACTGCAAAATGTCAATCACAATTAATGTTCACAAGAGTTGAGACATAACAGGAAAAACATCCGGTCAACGACAACGCTTCAGCGAAGACCCAAACCTTTTACCATATTTTATCGACCAATATTGTGGCCGGGACCAATATTCAAACATGCAACATTATTATGGCAAAGGCTTTGGTGGATCTTAGTTTTCCTGTTGAAAAGGAGCACAAAACACGAACATTGGAAAAAGCAAAAAAAAAAAAACAACAACTTTTTAAACTAAATTTGCATACTTTTTTTTAAACAATCATTATTTTTCTTTCTCTTTCCATGTTCTGCAAAACCCAACTGCTGTTACATTACATTACCTTACCCTCAAACACCGACAACATCACCTTTGCCTTGTTCTCGTCGTCGTTTATTTCCATCACGCCAGGTGGAAAAGAGCAGTTCATCAATATTGCATCGCTCAGCAGATCCCAGCACATATCCTGCACCACCCGGCACCCCCAAAGCGGTGAATGTTACCCAGAATAGCATATCATTAAGATGGTCCAGAAGTCAGGAGAAGCCACAGGCAACAAGTCCAATTATTGGGTAAGTTATTTTTTTCTTTTCGTGTTTTTTGGTGAGGAAATTTGGTTACCTTTCTCTTGTCCCTGGAACCAATAAACGTTTGTTTTTTGTTTTGGCTATTTTGTCTTTTATTTTTCCTTCGTACGGGCTTTTCTTTATTAACTGTAAAGTGATGGATTTTTGTTTTTCTCACATGTTCGATGGGAAGGGTATTTATTTTATAGTTTCGGGAAAATATTTACATTAAAACTGAGTAAACATTATTTTGAGATAGCTATGTTTTTACTGGAAATCATGTCTTGAATAAGAGTTGGAAGTATTTCTGAGAATTTTGAAATCAAATGTCTTCATTTGAAGTCTAAAATAGCAGAGCAAATGTTTTTTTATAAAAATTTGGAAAAGCAAGTTGGATTAAAGTGCAGTTTAAGGGAGAGGGATCTTGAAAATTTTCCCGGCATATTTTTAATAAGTGTATGGACATATCCTACATTCGTACGCCTTTTTGTGATAAAAATTTAAACATAGGTGATTTTTCAAAAGAGATAACTTCATCTTATACATAGCGTTTAATGGGATTTAAGTGGACTTTAGAATGGCATAAAACATAATTTCGTAGAGCGCCCAGTAGGTAGAGTGCTAGCCTATGAATTTGTGGGTCGTGGGTTCGATTCCCACCAGAGGCTCTGGTCTGTCGCTGCAAAAATGCGGTGCAGTTTTCGGAAAAGGGGCAGAAACGAATTCGCCATAAGTGACAGACTCATAGGTTACACTTTTCGCCACATTTTTTATCAGACCAATGTCGTACAAAAACTGTACTACTTTGCAATTGCTTTCAATTTAAAACGAAACGAAATTCATAAGAGTCCAAGAACCTTTTGTATAATTTTACAAAAATTTACAAACGACCAATTGTTCTTAGCCAATTTCCAATTGTTTTGGCTTATTTTCACCAATGTCGTATTTTTGCATTTTTTGTTGTCTTTTTTTCTTCTTCTCATTTCTCCAACAGCTACAAGATTTTTACTTTTTCATTATGCTAATTTGGCCGTTAATCTTGTGTTAGGAATCTCTAAAGAGGAACAATAACGTTGTGGAGCGCAAAAAAAAGAAAATAACATTCAAAAATAAAAAAGGTGCCAGTGGCCTACAGCTTTACAAAAAATAAAACAAAAAACACACAAAAGAACAGATAACCAAACAAATGCAACATGCATTTTTTAAAGCGTTTGTTTTTTATTTTCTGTTTTTTTTTTTTTGCCAAAAAGCCAAAAAATGTTCGCCAAAACATACCCGAATAGCTGAATTTTGTGTACATCGTCATGGTGAAACTGTAATGTCCAGTCTAGAGGTTTTTGTGTGGCAACATGCTTAAGGAATGGACTACAGTGGCGCAAAATAAGTGCAATGAAATATGTTCACTATAACTTTTAATATTTCAAGTAAAATAACTTGTTATACTGTTTCGAACAGCTTGGTAGTATTTTTAAGATTTTTTTAAAAAATTTCTTTCCAAGGAATGAACCGAAGTGGCAGAAAATACAATATAAAATACAAAATAATGTTTAATTATATAAAATAACTTTGTAAGACTTTATCAGCAATTTCGAGCAACTTGTCAGCATTTTTACGATTTTATTCCTAATAAAGAATGGACTACAGAGACACAGAATAAAAAATATATTTACAAAACTTGGAAAAGGATTCTTCATAATGTAAAATAACTTGGTTAAACTTTTTTTGAATTTTCGGTTACCCTGGTAGCATTTTGGGGGTCATGGGTTCGATTCCCACCAGAGTCTTTGGTCTGTCGCTACAAACATACAACTTTGTCACAATCGCTATTAACATGGTCGAATATTTACGATTTTTTTAATGTCTACAATAAAAAAATAAATAAAAAGAATAAAGCCATTTAAAATTTTTATTTTAAATTTTTTTCTTGGTATCTTTTTACGGGGTTTTTGGTGTCTAGAGACATTTTAAACGCTTCAATCACTGCTTTATGTTTCTTATAAGAAATACCGACTGTTGAATGCAATAAAATTCAAAATTGATCATTTAAATTTTGGATCATTTAAAATTTTAAATTTGAATCGACTATAAAAAAAGTACTGATAATTTTTTCATATTTCTGGATTTATTGGAAAAGTTGAACTTTGTCATTTAATATTGGAACACAATATCATTTATATCACTATCTCGACTGGCTCGGCAGTACCTCATCCGATCAACCCAATACTTCAGTACATTTTCGATAGTTTCGGGTCGAATCTCTTCAATGGCAACTTCGATTTCGTGTTTCAACGCTTCAATTACCTTTGTCATTTAATATTGGAACAAAATATCATTCATATGACTACCAAGACTGGCTCGGCAATTGAGAATTTTAGGGATGGACTCAGGTACAGATGGGCCAATTAAAATTTTTTAAATTTCTATATTTTTGGAAAGGTTGAACTTTGTCAATTAATAATTGAACACAATATAATTCATATGACTACCTCGACTGGCTCGGCAGTACCTCATCCGATCAACCTAATTTTTCAGTACATTTTCGATAGTTTCGGGTCGATCCTCTTCAATGGCTACTTCGATTTCATGTTTCAACGCTTAACATTTATCCTTAATGGCTCCCCACAAAATATAAAAGGGCTCAAATCACAAGTCTAATGGTGTTTTCTTTTCTAAAAAAAGATGTTGCCCTGTCAGAGAGCAGCATAGTAATAATGTCGCCTACACCCTCTTGTACTGCTGCATTTGTTATGGTCAGAATCGATAACAAAAATGCGAAAAACCAGCCTTCTAACTCACTAAAAGTAAAATAAAAACAAAGAATACTCCACGGCGCCGCCTAAATAAAGCATCTGACCAAACTTCATTATAAAAAAGCACGCACGGACACACGCGGGTATTTAGGCTATTCGCTCGACGCCGAAAAAAACATCTGTTTTGTAGGGCAGCGTCCACCCCTTCGATTAAATACGGGGCTGAAATGTTGCATTTTTGCCCCGTGCAAGTGCGACATTTTTCACAAAAGAAAACGAAACCCTTTCGCAGTGCAGCATTTATTTTACAATCGAAGAAAAAGGCATTTTTGGGGCGAAAGGCATAAAAAATGTAGCATTTACACCATAAGTAATCGGTAGTTTATATTTAATACTTTAAATGGCCCACCCTTTATTAGTTATCTTATATAAAATCTGCAGAAATAGCTATGTAGTTTTTAAATTCAATAATCTTCTTGGTAGCACTGTGTACTCTTTTTTTCTTTTTGAAGATAATTTGTTTACTTTTTAAAAGATTTTTTTCTTATTTTAAAAAAAATTCCCAAAATATCTAAACTTGACAGTTTTTTCCAGGATAATTCAAAGTTTATCCATTATTTGCTACAAATGCCGCACTTTAGTTTGTCTGTATGACAGATCGTGGCCAACCACATCTCTAACCCATTGCATGATAGATAACTCGCTAGACTATTTAATGCGTTTTACCTTCCTTCCTTGAGATAGGAGCACAAGTAGATCAGAAATTTAAAGGAATTATTTCGTTGGGGTTAATTAAATGCCTATATAGGAATTTTAGAAAATTAAGTTTTAGTAATTTTTCAAGGGAATACTAGTAGCAGAGATTTTTTTACAATTAATACAACTGAAACTTGATAGTTAAATTCGTAAATTTTTTTTAGGTAATAAAAAATTACGTTGGAATTACATTTTGTACAAAGTTCCGTTGAAATTACATTTTAATACATTTTTTTTCAAAATTCTTGAAATTGATTTTTTTTTTTAAATTACACCAATTTGCAATTGTCTAAAAAGTTCTTCAAATTTACATTTTTCTAGAAAATTCTTTAAAATTTGTATATTTCGAAAAAAAAAATTGTTGATATCAGTGTTTTCCTAAAAATTGTATTTTCTTCAAAATTTCATTAAAATTGAATTTTTCTTCAAAATCTCTTTAAAATTATTTTATTTTTAGAAAATTTCATTGAAATTGCATTTGTCTAAAAAATTACGTTGGAATTAAATTTTTCTACAAAATTTCGTTCAAATTACATTTTAATAAAAAATTCATCGCCTATGAGTTTGGGGGTCGTGGGTTCGATTCCCACCAGAGGCTCTGGTCTGTCGCTGCAAACATTTAGCCATATGGTCTTTGTAAACCGGCCTTTCCCTGGACCTTAAAATTAGAATATAAATTTACTTTGTATTGTAATTCAAATAAATAAATAAAAATTCTTTGAATTAATTTTTTTTTTAAATTCCTTCTAATTTGCTTTTTTCTCAAAAATTTTTCAAATTTACATTTTTCTATAAAATCCTTTCAAATTTGTATTTTTATATTTTTTTTTTAATTCTTGAAATTAATTTTTATTTAATAATTCCTTTAAATTTGCATTTTTCAGAAAATTAAATAAAATCAGTGTTTTCCTAAAAATGTCCTCGAAATTGCATTTTTTTTCAACATTTTGTTAAAATTGCATTTTTCTACAAAGTTTCGTTTAAATTACATATTATTTTAACGAAATTTTAAATTTGTATTTTTCTAAAAAAAATTTTGATATCAGTGTTTTGCTAAAAATTACCTCAAAATTGTATTTTTCTTCAAAATTACATTTTTCTGTAAAATTTCGTTAAAATTTTTTTTTTTTTTGAAAATTTCATTGAAATTGCATCTGTCCAAAAAATTACGTTGGAATTGCATTTTTCTACAAAGATTCGTAGAAATTACATTTTAATTATTTTTTTTTAAATTCTTGGAACTAATTTTTTTTTCAAAAATTCCTTCAAATTTGCATTTTTCTAGAAAATTCTTTAAATTTACATTTTTCTTGAAAATTCTTTAATATTTTTTTTTTCTATTTTTTCAAAAATTCTTGAAATTAATTTTTAATTCAAAATACATACAGCAAATTTGTATTTTTCTAAATAGTTCTTCAAATTTACATTTCTCTTTTAAATTTGTATTTTTGTAAAAAAATTTTTGATATCAGTGTTTTCCTAAAAATTTCCTCAAAATTGCATTTTCTTCAAAATTTCATTAAAATTACATTTTTCTGCAAAATTTCTTTAAAATTTTTTTTTATTTGAAAATTTCATTAAAATTGCATTTGTCTAAAAAATTACGTTGAAATTGCCTATTTCTACAAAGATTCGCTCAAATTACATTTTAATTGCGTTGTTTTTTTTTAAATTCTTGGAATTATTTTTTTTTTAAATTTCTTCAAATTTGCATTTTTCTAGAAAATTCTTTAAATTTACATTTTTCTAGCAAATTCTTCAAATTTATATTTTTCTAGAAAATAATTTAAAAATTTGTATTAAAAAAATTTTAAATCTGTTTTTCCATAAAAATTTCCTCGAAATTGCACTTTTCTTCAAAATTTGTTGATATTGCATTTTTCTACAAAATTTCGTTGGAACTAATTTTTTTTCAAAAATTCCTTCATATTTGCATTTTTCTCGAAAATTCTTTAAATTTACATTTTTCTTGAAAATTCTTTAATATTTTTTTTTCTATTTTTTAAAAAATTCTTGAAATTGATTTTTATTTCAAAATACATCAAATTTGTATTTTTCTAAAAAGTTCTTCAAATTTACATTTCTCTTTTAAATTTGTATTTTTCTAAAAATAATTTTGATATCAGTGTTTTCATCAAATTTGCATTTTCTTCAAAATTTCATTAAAATTACATTTTTCTGCAAAATTTCTTTAACATTTTTTTTTTTTAGAAAATTTAATTAAAATTGCATTTGTCTAAAAAATTACGTTGAAATTGCCTATTTCTACAAAGATTCGCTCAAATTACATTTTAATTGCGTTTTTTTTTAAATTCTTGGAATTATTTTTTTTTTTAAATTCTTGGAATTAGTTTTTTTTAAATTTCTTCAAATTTGCATTTTTCTAGAAAATTCTTTAAATTTACATTTTTCTAGCAAATTCTTCAAATTTATATTTTTCAAGAAAATAATTTAAAAATTTTTATTAAAAAAATTTTAAATCTGTTTTTCCATAAAAATTTCCTCGAATTGCACTTTTCTTCAAAATTTGTTGATATTGCATTTTTCTACAAAATTTCGTTAAAATTACATATTTTTTTTTTAAGAAATTTTCATTGATATTGCTTTTGTCTCAAAAATTACGTTGGTATTTCATTTTTCTACAAAATTTCATTGAAATTACACTTGTTTTAAAAATTTTTTTAAAATTATTTTTTTTAATTCCTTCAATTTGGAGTTTTTTTAGAAATTTTTTTAAATTTACATTATTCTAGAAAATTGTTTCAAATATGTATTTTTCCATTTTTAAAAAAATTCTTTAAATTGATTTTTATTTAATAATTCTTTCAAATTTGCATTTTTCTAGAAAATTCTTCAAATTTAAATTTTTCTAGAAAATTATTTCAAATTTGTATTTTTTCAAAAAAAAAAAAATTGTTAAAATCAGTTAAAATTTAATTTTTCTACAAAATATCGTTAAAATTGCATGTATTTTTTAAAAATTATCATAGATATTGCTTTTGTGTAAAAAATTACTTTGGTATTGCATTTTTCTACAAATTCAAATTTGTATTTTTCTAAAAAAGCTTGTTAAAATCAAAATGTTCTACAAAATTTGTTTAAAATTGATATTTTTTTTAAAATTTTGTTAAAATTGAATTTTCTTTTTGCAAAATTTTCTTGAAATTGCATTTTTCTAGAATAATTATTGGATTGCATTTCTCAATAAAAAAAACTTTGCTAAAGTAGCATTAATCGACATTTTTGGAAAATTTTTGTTTCTAAAAAAATTTTGTTGAAATTTCATAGGTCTGAGCATTTCTGAATAAAAAAACTTTGTTAAAGTTGCATTAATCGACATTTGTGGAAAATTTTTGTTTCTAAAAAAATTTTGTTGAAATTTCATAGGTCTGAACTGGATTAATGACCGATGAGACATTTAAAGAAATCAATGACTCCTAATTAGTGACCACTGCTTTTTTGGATAAAGGTCGTTGACTTCCTTGAACTAAATTTTCTGAAAAAATTAATTTCGAAGAAATTTAAAAAATGCATAACATAATTTTGTAGAAAAAACGCAATTTTTAATAAAAATGTATTTTTGACAAAATTACAAAAAAATCAATTTTGGACTTTTTTTAAAAAATACAGTTTTGAAGAAATTTTATAGAAAAATTCATTTTCATCGTTCCATTTTTGAATGTATTAAAAAAACAATATAATATACGATTAAAGATGTGAAATTGGAAAGTCATTAGCAAATTAGGGCAACATTAAATTGTTAGTCAGTGGTTGGCTAAGCTAAAGAGACAAGTTTATGAAATAGAAATGTAAGTAGGAAAGTGAAAATCGCAGTATATAAACACACAAAATATAAAATTATTATGATGATTATCTATTACGAAAGTTGTGGGGAAATTGTGTTTGCAAGAATCTATCAACTTGTGTCGGGCGTACCAGAACGATCTGGAAAACGCCTACGCCTATTTTGGGCTGAACAGTAGACACTTCAAAGACATTGCAATGTACCGAATTTTAAGTGTTTATGTGCACTGGAATTGAAGTTATGAGCTATTCAATTTAGAAATGATTTGGCAACTTTGTGTGGGAGGTATCAAAAGGGGCGTGGCAATAACATTAATTTTTTACCGGACTGTAGGAACTATAAAAGCGATACACTATAAAAGCGACAACTTCAAGTTTTTATATACAAAGCTATTAAGGCTTTAAGCGGCAATTTTTTTTTAGAAAATGGTCACTTTGTGTTGGAATTACCAAAAGGGCCGTGGCAAGGTAATAGCGACAGAAGATTCGGATAAGAAGCAAAAATCCCAACATTTCTGACATACGACATTTATTCCAGAAAACCGTATTGGTTGTAAAATATGACTTCTATTATTTTTTTAATAGAATACACATTTTATTGGTTACACAATTTAGCATATAGAGCAGGCCGCTTCCCAATTGGGGAGAGGCGGTTTCGCAGATACCGTAGAGATCTTCCAGGTCAGCCGTACGTACATTTTATAAATGTAGTACTATTTTTTTTGAACGTTATATTTAAAATAGTTTAATTGGTAATTTTTATGGGGATTTTTGCTTTTGAAAATGTTTACAAATTAATTGAAGAGTTCTTACGAAAATGTAATGAATTAATCGTTTCTGGTGAAAATTCGACAACATAAGAGACTATAGTTTTTATCAATTATTTTTGGTAAATATTCTTCAATCTTTTTTAAGATATTTTTTTAAATTTCAAAACAAACATAAAGGTATTCCATTGCAGAATACCTTTATCTTCTGTATTTCCCATAAAGGTGTCCTTGTTATTTAATTTGAACACTTTGTCTCGCATTTTGCTGGGCTAAGTCCCGCTCTAGAAAAGGTAAACGAAATATTATGTTATTGAAAATTTTAATGAAATTGCAATTTTATGAAAAAATGCGTCCAATTGCACTTTTACAATAATGTTCTTCAAAATTTATGTAATTGTATTTTTCTAGGAAACCTTTCCGAAGTTCATATTTTCTCGCAAAGAAAAATTTAATTTTTTTTTTGTCAAATTGCATTTTTTTATGATGAAAAAAATGTAATAGAAACAAGACCAAATATCGCAATTTAAATTTTTTTTGTCAAAATTGAATTTTTTAAGACGAAAAAAATTGGGGATAATATTGAGTTTTTCTATAAAATTTCTATTTAAAAAATTTATCATACTTGTTTTTTTAATACATTCAAAAATGGAACGATGAAAATGAATTTTTCTATAAAATTTCTTCAAAACTGTATTTTTTAAAAAAAGTCCAAAATTGATTTTTTTGTAATTTTGTTTAATACTGCGATTTTCACTTTCCTACTTACATTTCTATTTCATAAACTTGTCTCTTTAGCTTAGCCAACCACTGACTAACAATTTAATGTTGCCCTAATTTGCTAATGACTTTCCAATTTCACATCTTTAATCGCTCTAAATTATTTTGAAAAGGCGGTTTTCGTTTCTGGGTTACCACAACATACATTCTCTTGTTTGACTTAGCTACAAACTACCACTAAAGCCCGAACGCCGCGCCGCCTAATATTGAAAGCAACCTAGTTATTTTCCGCTTAATTATCTCATTTAATCTCCGCTCCTTTTTGAAGCAAATTAGGAGGAATAAATCCTTTTAAATTTCTGCCTGATCAAAAGAGTGAAACAACACGGATAAAACAAGCGCGCGTTATTATAATCACAAAAGCCCCGGCATACTGACTGACTGGTCGGACGGTCGGCTGGACCGGCGGCTGGCTGGCCGCCTCCCAAAGCAAATGTTGTGGTGGCGCGAAAACAAAAACTTCACTTTTGGTGCGGCAACTTTTGGCCAAACGAAACGTTTTGGTCGTCGCGACTGGACAATGCCATTTTGCCATCATGATGGTCATTGTATTGTTGCTGTTGTTGGTGGCCGGTGGTTTAGCTTTAAAACATTCAAAGTACTTGTACAATGAGCAAGCAGCTCCAACGATCCGCATACACCAAATTTTGAAAGAAGCTATAAGCTGGAAAAAGCCTCAAAGCGGATGCTATTGCTTTTGCAGTTAGTGCAGCAGCAGTTTAGCTGCGTCCGATTCAAAGAACCCAAAAACATAAAATTAAGCTTTGCCACGCCAAAAATCCAAATGTAATCTCGTATTGCAGGCATTCCCTCTCTAACGTCCTCGTTGTGTTCCAGGGACATGAAATGAGATGAAAGCGAGTGCAACACCACCACCAGCATTATCCCCAGCAATGAGGCCACGGACACATAGCGTCCAGTACTTCAATGTGTCTGCTGCCTGTGCTGTTGCGTTTAAAGTCACAGTCATACTAATATTATGAGGATACGACGGGCTAAATGGTCAGTCAGTCTCGCCAACAAAAAAAAAAATCGCTGAAAAACGGCAAAAATCTATGTAGACACCCCATCTCCACATTGCTCTATCAAGAAGACAATGGACCGTAAGCCAAAATCGGCCGTTCAAGCCTCCTTTGTTGTTGATGACGATGGTTGGTGCGCACAGCCATTGTTGTCAATATTTGGATCTTATTGGTGGCAATATTTTTTCTGGAAAGGATTTTTCCTCCAAATCCCAACTACATCTCCTCTCAAATCCCAAGTATTTCAACATTATGCTCTTCTTTGCCAGTTAATGGTGTACTAGTCAACAAAAAAGGGTACTATTTTCTTCCATTTCAAAACAGACGAACTCGAAAAATCCATACCAAATTACACTGATAAAATTGGTTCTTAAAAACAAGGGGTAAAAGTGTTTATAACTATGAAACCATATTCATTGAAATTGAAAAGGGATTTCTTTAATTTAAAGAAATATTTTTTATGTTTTAAAGATACAATTTGGTATACTCCTTTAAATTTACGAAAAAAATTCAATTTTTAAAAAATGTGTCTTTATATTTAAAAAACAATTCTTTAAATTAAAGACACATTTCATTAACTTTAAGAAAAATATCTTTTTTATTTTAAAGACATAATTAGGCAATTTAAAAGTATATACTCCTTTAAATTTAAAAAAAAAATTTTAAATTAAAAAAGTATGCCTTTATATTTAAAAAAAAATCTTTAATTTAAAGTCATATTTCATTAAGTTGTAAAAACATATCTTCAATTTAAAAAACTATTTCTTTATATTTAAGAAACCTTTTTTTAATCTAATTTGTTCTTAAAAACAAAGAAAATCTTCTTTAAATATTACAAATGAATTCCCTTTAGGTTATGCTTTTCATAATTGAAGAAATATTTCTTTATGTGTAGAAACCAATTATATAATTTATAGAAATAAATATTTATTTATATATAAAAAATCTATAATTTAAAGAAATATTTCTTTCTTCTTCTTTCTTTAAAGTAATTAAATATTTATTAGATATAAAGAAATCTGTTAAAATTATAAGGAAATATGTTACTTTAAAGAAACATTTATTTATATTTAAAAAAAAACTATTCTTTCATTTAAATTTTTTTTATTTTATCAAAGAATTTGCTTAATTTAAATTTAAAGAAATGTGTCTTTAAGAAACCTTTCTTTAATTTAATTGGCTTTTAAAAACAGATAATCAGGGTTGTTGTGGAATCCGATTGTTGTCGGAATCGGAATTGAAACCGAGAAAAAAAATAACTTTGGTGTCACAGAAGGTTATTTTTTCGATTTCAATTCCGATTCGGACAACAGTCGAACTCTACAACGAGAAAAATATAAATTTGGTGTCACAGAAAGTTATTTTTTTCTCGATTTCAATTCCGATTCCGACAGCAATCGGATTCCACAACAACCCTGAATATCTTTTTTTTTAAATCTTAACAAATTAATTTCCATTGGATAAAAGAGGCTTTCTTCAATTTAAAGACATATTTATTTAAATGCAAGAAATAATTCTGTAATTTAAAGAAATACATATATATTTATTTATATTTAGGAAAAAATCTATAATTTAAAAAAAATTTCTCTATATTTAACAACAATTTCTTTAATTTAAAAACATATTTCCTTATATGTAAGAATTAAATCAGTAACTTAAAGTAATACGTATATATTTATTTATATTTAAGAAAAAATATACATAATTTAAAGAAATATTTCTTGGTTCTTGAGATAAGAGTGCTTACTTATTTTTCGAGATACTTTTCGTACTTATTAATTTTTGAGGTACTTATTCAATTTTTGTTCTATATTCTATCTTTGTACTTATCTTCTTTAATTTTGAGAAATATTTCCTTAAATTTAATAAAATATTCTTTAATTTAATGAATAATTTCGTTATATTTAAAGAAAAATATCTTTAATTTAAAGGGAAATATTTGTATATATGTCGTCATTGTTTTAAAGATATCTGGCTAAAATATCCATTTAATTCTTTTAGAACACATTTCTTATAAATATTTAACAAATATCTTATATTTAGCAAATGTCTTTAATTTAAAGAAATATTTGTTTATTTATATTAAGGAAACACTTTCTAAGGGATACCCTTAGCGATTTTTGGTTATTGAGATACACATTTTATTTTCGAGATAAATATTAAATAAAGACTTATTAATTTAAAGAAAGATTTCTTCGCAATTAAGTATAAGTTATCATTGTTCTTAATCTTTTTTAGGTTTAAATATTCATTTATTTGTATAACATATTTCTTTACATTTAAGAAAGATTTTTTGTTTAAATGAAATATTTCTTTATATTTATTCAACCTTTTCTTTAATTAAGAGAAATAAATACCTCTTCATATTTGTATTTAAGAAACTCGTTCTTAGGGCTTAACAGATTTTATAACAGATTTCTTTATAGTAAAGAAACATTTTTTAATTAAAATAAATATTTCTTTATATTTAATAAACACTTTCATTAATTAGAAGAAATACCTGTTTAAATTTATGAAAACATATCTTATTAGGGCTGCAGCATTTTTCTGGTTCATAGGTTACTTATTTCTAGATTTACTATCATTAGAAAGGGTTTCTTTCGCTCAAAAAATATTTCTTTGTATTTAACAAACATTTCTTTAATTTTAAAACATATTTCTTTATATTTAAGAACACTGTCATTAATTTAAATAAATTCTTCTTTAATTTAAAAAAAAATATTTCTTTATATTTAAGAAATATAGTACGATATTAGACATTACATATCCTATAGAATTCATGTTTTTTTAACAAATGTCAGATACATATCTCGTTGTCCTATTCCAGACATTTAATGAATAATGTTTCTGGGATTTCATAAACATACTTTTCTGCAGTGTACATATATCCTCTAAGCCTCTTGACTATTGAATATTTGCTTTTATGTTTTGGGTTGTCTGCATACATAGCAATCAGTTGCATGTGAAATGTGAAATTTAATAGGTTCAATGTGAAATGGTAGCCTTTAGCAACAGCTGTTGCATTTCCAATGGACAGTGCAAAAACAACAATAACACGGGAGGGCCACCAACTCACTTGGTCATTGTTTGAATATCACAAAGAGCAAAAGAAAAGAAAACCTCAAGAAGAAAAAATAAATTATATTCGAAACAATGCCCCGAAGGCTGTGTGGACGGATCCACCCAAAAGGAAAATGTAAAAAGAGGCAAAAAACGAAACAAACTTCAACGACAAAACGAAATATGAAATCATAGATAAACAATGAAATTGATTGTGATTGTCGAGGAATACAACGAGGATAATGGAGAAATGTTTTGGCTTTTTATTTGCTGCGTTTTATGTGGTTATGGGGCACATTTTGAATGTGGAATGACATAAATGGTAAACGACGAGTAGTTGACGCTTTGAATAAGGAATATTTACATATATTACGATACGTGAAGTTTAGTTTTAAGCTCTTTTCGAAGATGCTAAGGTTAGATGAAGTTTTTTTTTTAAAAAAGGAAAGGTTTAGCTGTTTACATATAATTTTGTTCTATATATTTTTTTTTTGTAAATCGATTTATTATAATTGTTGTATGTTTTCTTATCCTTGCAGCTACACGGTGGAATATTTCAGCTCAGATTTGCAAACTGGCTGGGTTATAGCAGCTCATCGAGTGCCCGATCAACAAATAACGGTAAGTTATAAAAAAATTACACAAAAGTTAGACAAAAGTACAAATATAAATTAAAAAAAACTGTAAATTTGGCAGAATTTAAATAAATAAAATCGGTTTATTGTTTACGACTGAGAACTTCTTACTTATTATAAAGTCAACTAGCTTAGCACCACTTAAAGAAATATGGCAAAACTTAAACTTTTCAAAATCCTTTCATATAAGAAAGTAGTGATTAAAAAAGAGCTAAAATATTCTGGCTTGTGTTGAAGATATAGTCAATGCCAGGCCTTCCGAAAAGGTGTCGTCGCGATCTTCCAGGGGAGGCGTGAGTATATTTAATAAATATATTTATTACTATTTGTTGTCAATGTTATATAGGTATTTTAACATTTTAATGGGTAATATGGTTTTGACTTTTGAAAATGTCTAAAAATTACTTGAAGGTCTTTTTTCTAGAAAATGATGACAAAAATTCAATATTTCTACAAAACTTTGTTAAAATTGTATTGTTCTTTAAAAATTTCCCCGAAATTGAATATTTCCAGAAAATGTCCTTCATTGATTAAAGGCCGATGGCCACGGATTAAGAACCACTGACGCAAATATAGGTGTTAACCGCAAATTTTCAAAAAATTAAATTTCGTCGAAATTTTCTAGAAAAATCTAATGTCAGTCGATGCAATTTTCTAGAAAAATATTCAGAAAAATTAATTTCAACAAAATTTTTTAGAAAAAATCTTTTTCAAGAAATCTTGTAGAAAATACAATTTAAAAATTTTTATAAAAAATTCAATTTCCACCTAATTTTCTGAATAATTACATTTTGATGAAATTTTCAAGAAAATTCGTTTTTTGTTTTGGAAAAATTAGATATCAAAAATGTGTTGTTGTTATTTATTGTTGGTCTGTGCTTTTGTTATTCAGTCAGAATTTATTTTTGGTTTGAGACCATATGTTCCATTTACTTTCTGTCTATTGCAAGAAACAAATACAAAAATTGGTAGAGAGTTTTAATTAAAATTTTTTTACAAAAATAACATTTTTTAAAAAATTTCTACAAAAATGCTGATTTTAAGGAATTTTCTAAAAACATGGAATTTCAAAATTATAGAATTAAAAATGTACCCTGTGACCGAAATTTTTTTAAAAATAATTTAAACAAAATTTTCTAGAAAAATTGCTATTTCAAGAAATCTTGTAGAGAAATGTAATTCAAGCATTTTTTAGAAAAATGTAAATTCAACAGAATTTTGCAGAAAAATTTAATTTCGATGAAATTTTCAAAATTTTCTAGAATAATCCAATATCAATGTAATTTTGTAGAAAAATTTAATTTGGACAAAATCAAGAAATCTTGTAGAGAAATGCAATTTAAATATTTGCACTTTCAACATAATTTTGATGAAAAATTACATTTTGATGAAATTTTCTGCTATTTGTAGAGAATTTTCTAAAAACATGCAATTTCAAGAAATTTTGTAGAAAAATTTAATTTAACCTAAAATTAAAAAAAAATGCAATTTGTAAAAAAAATATTTCAACATTTTCTAGAAAAATTATATTTGAAGAAGTCTTTTAAATGCAATTTAAGCATTTTTCTAAAAAAAAAATGCATTCGATGAAATTTTCAAGAAAAATTAAATTTTTTGAGAAAATTAGATTCAAATACTTTTTTTTAGAAAAATTCAAATTTGAAGGAATTTTCTGGAAAAATGTAAATGTGAAGGAAAAATGCAAATGTGATAAAAATATAATTTGGACAAAATTTTCAGAAAAATAAATTTCAACATTTTCTACAAAAAAATGCTATTTCAAGAAATTTTCTGAAAAATTACTTTTCGAAGAAATTTTCAAGAAAAAATGAATTTTTTGAAAAATTAGATATCAAAAAAATTTTTTTTGAATAATGCAATTTTTACTGAATTTTCTAAAAAATGCTAACTTGAAGGAATTTTCTAAAAACATGCTATTTTAAGAAATTTTGTAGAAAAAATTATTTGTGCAATTATGTTAACCGAAAACTTTCAACAAAAAAAATTCAATTTCTAAAAAAAATAATTTTAACATTTTCTAAAAAAAATTATATTTCAAGAAATTTCGTAAAAGCATTTTTCTTGAAAAATTAAATTTCAATAGGATTTGCAGAAAAATGTCATTTCGATTACATTTTCAAAGAAAAAACATTTTTTAGAAAAAATAAAGAAATTTTCTAGAAAAATCTAAATTTGAAAGAATTTTCTAAAAACATGATATTTTAAAAATTTAATTATGATGAAATATAGAAAAATTTAATTTCATTTTTTCAGATAAATTTAATTAACATTTAATTTCAACGAAACGAAAATGTAATTTCAATTTTCATAAAAATTTCATTTCGATACATTTTTCCAGAAATTTGAAATTTTTTGGAAAAATTATAATCAAATACATTTTTAAGAAAAATGTCAATTTGAAGAAAAATGCAAATGTGAAGTAAAATTAATTCGGCCAAATTTTCAGAAAAATTAAATTAAACAAACGTTTCTAGAAAAAATGCTATTTCAAGAAATTTTGTAGAGAAATGCAATTAAAGCATTTTGCAATTAAAGCATTTTATCTAATTATTCCAAAAATTGAATTTTTCAATAAATTATCAATACATTTTTTAGAAAAATTCAAAATTGAAGGAATTTTTAAAAACATGAAATTTCAAGAATTTTTGTAGAGAAATGTATTTAGATAATTATGTCAACCGAAAATTTTCAAAAAAAAAATATTTCAACACATTTTCTAGAAAAAATTACATTTTAAGAAATCTTGTAGAGAAATGCAATTTAAGTGTTTTCTAGAAAATTGCAATTTCAACATGATACGCAGAAAAATGTAATTTCGATGAAATTTTCAAGAAAAATTCAATTTTGTTGGAAAATTATATTTTCTTTTAGAAAATATAAAAATTTAAAGGATTTTTTTAGAAAAGTCCAAATGTGAAAGTCCAAAGGAAGCCGTAAAACATGCTATTTCAAGAATGTAATTATGACGAAATATTCTATAAAAATGAAATTTTCATAAAAATTTTAAGACAAATTTAATTTCACCGAAATTTTGTAGAAAAATTTAATTCCAATGTAATTTTTTAGAGAAATACGTTCGGAATTGTTCATTTGGAATCAAGTCAATTCCGAACGGAATCTGAGACGTGCCCCTAAGCCTCACCTAAACAATAAGCGAATTTCCAAAACTGACAGAACTTTCAGTATATGCCCATAGAACGTATGAGTAATATTAATGTTGATTACCTATACAACATGGGGGTAAACTTAATTTAAATTAAGTATACGACATATAGTCAGTTTTGTAAAAAAAAAATCATATTTTCTTGAAATTTGGACAGGTTGAAAATTATCTACAAAGTTACGGGTATATAAAGCATTACCGCCTAATTTCTTTAAAATCCTAGCTTCTTCCCGACTTAAAAACGTGTTGTCAACTAAAAATTTCTCTTCAAAGTAATTTAAATTGAATTGTTAGGAATACTTCATTTTAATTACAAAATGTTATCGTTAACAATCAAATTCCCTTGGAAACAATGCCCACATGTGTAGCCCTGCCATCCTCATCCTCTACCATATATAACAAAAGTTTCCTATATGACTTCTGGGCGAAAAATATAACTACATAGAAAATATGTTTGATAAAGTCTTTTTTTTTATTTTTAACTTTCAACAATCAATGTTAGTCTAGATAATAGAGGCACATGCGAAAAACTTTATGCAATTAAAAAACTATTGTGATTTTTTTTACTCTAGTTATATGTATATGTATCCCCTGACTATCTATATAAGCGTTTTCATCACACTTGGCTGATGGTTGTTGTTTTTTTTTATCTCCCCTGACATATTCATTTTTTTACATTTTGTATTCCGCTTTTTTGTATTTGCAGATTTCAGGCTTAAAGCCAGCCACGGCGTACGTGTTCCTGGTACGTGCTGAAAATTCTCATGGCTTATCGGTGCCATCGGGCTTATCGAATGTGATAAAAACTCTGGGCACTGAATCCGGCACCGTGCCGCCAAGTGAGATATCCGAGGCTAGAGTGGTATTAAGTGGCAAGGTAAGTCATAGTTTTTGGGAAAAACCTACATACGTACATACATAAGGGAGGTTTAAAATTAACCATGAAGCGTCAGGGATGTTAGTTTGTAATTTCAGGCTGTCATGGTTTTTCTTGAAAAAAGTCACATTGAGAATTTACACATATTGTGGTTGGGTGTGTGGGAAGAAAGTATTGATCTTTGTGGCAATTGTTTGGCAGAACTTTGAGAAAAAAATGTGGCTTTGGAAAATATTACGCACTGAAGCATGTCAATGGAAGGATGACAAAAAAATCTGCAGGTTCCTTCTTTTGTTTTAGAGCTGATGACAAAAAAAAAAACAATCCACACCTTTTACCTTCACTTTTTTGTTAGTTTTTTTCGCGGGACTTGAACAGTGAAGGTTGTTTGAAAACTTCGATAACGAACAGCTCAGCGTTCTGCTGAAGGTGAAATCCCTGAGAGCTTATATAAACCCTCACAATATGAACAATGCGTGCATAGCCAATTTTTCCCTTTTCGAGAAAAACTGTGCTGGTGCATATTTAAAAAAAAACATTTCGCTCTGTAGAAACTGCAATTTAATATGATTAAACGTATGAGTAATATTAATTTTGAATACTCATAGCACATGGAGGTAAACATAATTTTAATTAATTATACGACCTATAGTTCGGTAAGTCAAAAGTGCATATTTGATTGAACATAGGAAAAAACTGTGTTTTTTTTAATATTACGCACTGAAGCATGTCAGTGGAAGGATGACAAACAAATCGGCGGGTTCTTTCTTTTGCTTTAGAGCTGTTGACAAAAACGCCAATTCAACTTTTACCTTCACTTTTTTGTTCGTTTTTGCGGGTATTGAACAATGAAGGTTGTTTGAAAACTTCGATAGTGAACAGCACAGCGTGCTGTTGAAGGTGAAATCTCTGAGAGCTTATGCAAACCCTCACGAAATGAACAATGCGTGTATAGCCATTTTTTTTCATTTCGAGGAAACCTGTACGGGACACAGTGGTAGGTAGATTTTAAAAATACACGTTGATGTTTTTAGGATAAAATCAAAATCAGCAAGCATATTCAATTTATGACCATTGAACATATGAGTGATATTAACCATGAATACTCATACCACATGGAGGAAACATAATTGTTAATACTCATAACACATGGTGGCAAAGTTATTACAAATTAATTATACCACCCATAGTTCGTTATGTGAAAAATTCCTATTTCATTGAAATTTTGACATAAATTTGTCTTGGAACAAGTAAAAAAGTTTCAGTCGGGTAAACCGACTAAGGTATACCCTCACTTTGTGAGTAATGTAATATTGAATATTACTCGAATTATTCTATCAATTTGTGTGGGAGGTACCAGAAGGGGTTTATCAAATACACCTTTTTTTGCTGAACATTAGATACTTTAAATTCATTGCACTGTGCCGACTTATAAGCATTTATGTGCACTGGTATAAACGTTATGAGACATTAAATTGTGGTATGATTTGGGCATTTTGTGTGGGAGGTACAAAGAGGGGCGTGGCAATAACGCCCATTTTTCACAGGGCTATAGACACTATAAAAACATTACACTGTACAAAATTTCAAGTATTTTTATACACTGTTATTAATGTTATAAGCTGTTAACTTTTGGTGCAAAATGGTGCATTTGTGTGGGAGGTACCAAAAGGGACGTGGCGACTTCGCCCATTTTTCTCGAGGTGATAACGACTAATAAGCTAATACTATGTGTGGAATTTCAAAAGATCCGAATAAGTAGTATAGCAGTAATTAAAGAATCAATATTTCACAACATTTTAACCCTTTGTGGGGGAGGTACTAGAAGGAGTGGACCAATATGGCCCATCTTCGAACTTAGCCGGAGATAGAAAAAAATATTACCACATACCAAATTTGAGGTCAATCGGTTACTCCTTTCGAGAGTTATCGTGCGCACCAGCCAGCAGACAGACAGACAGACAGACGGACGGACATTGCTCATTCGACTTAAAATGACCCAAAACGGATTTCCTCCGAACATACTTGGGGTCTTAGGTCACTCCTTCGACGTGTTACACTTTTTTCCGTAGCAAATGATATATACCCTCGTCACACTAAAGTGAGGGTATAAAAATATTACCCGCTGAACCATGTCAATGGAAGGATGACAAACAAATCTACGGGTTCCTTCTTTTGCTTTAGAGCTGTTGACAAAAACTCCAATTAACCTTTACTTCATTGTTATTTGTTTTTTCGAGGGTATTGAACAGTGAAGGTTGTCAATACTGTGTTGAAGGTTGAATCTCTGAGAGCTTATATATACTCTCTCGAAATGTACAATGCGTGCATAGACAATATTTTCCATTTCGGGGAAAACTGTTGGCACTAGGGACACAGTGGTAGGTGATTTGAAAAATTTAAAAAACAACATTTAGTCCTACAGAAAGTTCAATTTAATGCCGTTAAACGCATGAGTGATGTTAATTTTGAATACTCATACCACATGGGGGTAAATATAATTGTGAATACCCATATCACATGGTGGTAAACATAATTTTAATTAATTATACGACCCATAGTTCGTCATGTGAAAAAAAATCATATTTTATTGAAGTTAGGGAAAATGTAGCTTTCTAAAATACATATTACTTCTTGAATCATGTTAATGGAAGGATGAAAAGAAATCTGGGTTGAAGCCGAAATCCCTGATGCCTTATGGGTTTTCCTGAGATTATACGACCCATAATTATATATACAACCCATAGTTAGTCATGTGAAAAAATAAATTTTAATTGAAGTTAGGGAAAATGTAGCTTTCTAATATATTACTCCTTGAATCATGTTAATGGAAGGATGAAAAGAAATCTGGTGTTGAAGCCGAAATCCCTGAGACCCTATGGGAATTTTAAGCAATCATATTAAATGAAAAACTGTCCAATAAAAAATAATCAGTTAAGAATCGCATCCTGGGAATCTTTTAGTCCAACCCAACTTCTAATCTATAGGCCGTAATCTGATATTTTTGTTTCTGCTTCTAAAAAATAGACATTTCTTTGATATTGTCTAAATTAAAAATTTATAAATGTATTGAAAATATATAAATCCATCCAAAAAATTTCGTAGTGGCTTTTAATCAACATAAAAAAAATTCTACAGAGGTTGCCTTTAAATCGTAAGGTGATTATCAATATTACTTATATCATTCTTGTAATGTATACAAAATAATCTAAATTTTGTGTTTCTGCACATCTTTGTAAATAGGGCTTCCTATCGATATACAGTTTATTATAATTTTAAGATATGTAATAGCCCAAAAGTGTACCACAAATAATTTTTGTAAATCATACGCAGTGAAGGCCGTATACAAAAATTGTATTATTCATATACACTTAGACGGGATAATATAAAAAAATAATTCATTGTTTTTCCGTCAAAGAAAACTAGTTTTTAAAGAAAAAACATATAATAATAAAAAAGTTTCTTTGAAGTAAAGAAGTTTTTAATCTAATTTTACGTTTTCGCACATCCGTGGGAACAGAACTTTCTAACAATATACATTTTATTAAAATTTGAAGTTACTTAAGAGCTCAAAAGTGTACCACAAATAATTTGTATAACTCATACGCAATGAGGGCCTGAGACAAAAACATATTAATACATAGAGGAGTTAATATTGGTAGATTATTTTTACTTATAATCTAAACGGGAACAATTTTGCCATTGTTTTTCAAGCATAGAAAAATCTTCTTTATTTAAAAGAAAACCTTCTAAAAAATGTTTTTTGAAATAAAGAATTTTTTGGCTGAGAAACTATGAAACTTTTTTTGAATCAAAGAAGATCGTTGTTTTAATGCACAAAATTGTCCAGTGTATAAGAAGATAAAAATCAAAAACAGTTCTTTCTCTCTTATTAAGAAGATCTTTGTTTTAATGCACAAACTTGTTCAGTGTAAAAGAAGATAAGAATCAAACACAGTTCTTCGTCTCCTATTATATTTTATTACAAGGTGTTTACAACTTGCCTCTAGATATGTGGTAGAATGAGTGAGTGTGTTCGGTTTTGTGTTATATAGTCATGGGTGGCTGAAATGGGCTGAAGTAACAATGATTGATATTATCACTTGAATGCGATAAACAATTGATAGGGATTATTTGTCGAAGTGGTATATATATACGTTACCAATTTTGAAAATATGTAACAATAAAAAAAATCCATAGATTTCTACGACTTTTCGTGTATTATTATTTTTGAGGCGGATTTTAAGGGATACTGCGATAAACGGTGGTGACGGGTATTTTGGAAGAACTATTTCTTGAAGTGTCTCCTTTATTTTGTTCTTTAACATGGAGCATCTATTGCGAAGTATTTTATACTAAAAATGTGTCTAAATTTGCTGCCTTCTTTGTTTACCCTACAAACTTTGTGGCTGAATATTTCGAGAATGCGATGTCACAGAAAGAAACGGTTTAAGTTTAGGTCATAATTAAGCAAAACAATCTAAAGTTGTGATTCTGCATAGCTTTGGGAATGGAGCTTTCTTTCAAGATAAATTTTATTGTACTTTTGAGACAGTTAGGAGACCCAAAGTGTACCACAAAAAATTTATATAGATCATACGCACTGATGGACTCGAGGCAAAACGATGCTACTAACGAATTAAAGGAATAAAATGTTAGAATAGTTTAACCTATACGCTACATTTCTTTTTAAGCGGTAATATATTTTCTTAGATTTCTATAGGGGTTTCCAAAAAGAGTGATGAGATTTCTTTGAAAAAACGCACTTATTGTTAAGAAAATTCAAAAGTTTTTTATTTAATGTGAAGTACAATCGATACAATTAAGTTCTAAATAAAACGTCATTCAAATTGCCTCCACGATTTCTTCTGCAGGAAATAGTTAAAATTGACACACCCTAATACACAATATGAAATATATGTCCATTAATACTAAGCAATATAATTTTGGATAAATCATACGCTCTGTTGGACAGCTCAGTTTATATTAATCATGCGACATATAGTACGGCATAAGAAAATTCAATCCTTTTCTGAACTTAAAGCTATTTAAAAATTCTCCAATGTGCTCAATTTAACGGGAGTGCTCTCTCTGGCTACACCGAAATTGTAACTTTAGTGCCGACATTCCATTTTGGAGAGAAAAAACCTGGGGACACTAGCTACCTTGAGCTGTCCGTCCGCCTACCTAGTGGTGTGCCTCATTTTCCCGATATGCGTTGTTTTTTCCACTTTGTCCTCCTATATTTCAATTCGACTCGCTGGTACAGCACACAGCACCTGTGTCAATATTAACTCATATTTCTGGGAAAGCAAAACAAAAATAAACTCCGGCACTCTGGAGCAGAAGAAAAAACAAAAGGACAACGGAATATTTTTGACTGAATGTTGCTGCTCTTTTGCTATGCCATTGCAACCAGAAAAAAAGAACAATTGTTAAAGAAATATTTTACAATTGGCCCAGAATGAATGGAAGAATGAATACATTCTCATTCATTCATGAGTGAACAAAAAATGAAGGTATATACGATATGGTGCCATGGAATGTGTATAGCCAGCACCAGCACCGCACTACTGCTGAAGCTGAAACGGCTGCTCCATTCGAATCACCAATTGACCCAAATTTTAAATCTCGTTCTCAGCATAAAACGAAAGCCAGTAAAAAAAGTATGCGAACATAAAAACGCATAGAACAGAAATGGCAAAAATATAAAACTGAATTTATGCGTTTATGAGAAACGAGAGGAGTCAGCGACATGGAAGGAGGGGGGTTGCAAAACCAGGCCAAAGGAAAATTTAAGTGATTTATGTTCCAGCACAAGGAGCAGGTCTAAGACCTTATGCCTAGGATTCACCCTCTCTCCTTTGCCACCAACCCCCCTTCCCCATCAAACTCGGCGGGAATTTATGGGCTCTTGCAGGGAAATATTTCAAAATTTTGTTGTTACATTTGTGTGCAAAAAAAAAAAACTCAACAACAAATGGCAGCAATTAAAACAATAACAGAGCAATAGTGGAAAATTGAAATTATAATTGGAAATATGAGGGGAAAAACAGAAAAAAACAGAAAAATAATAAGACTTCAGCAAAACAGAAGGGGGAAGGACGGACAGACAAAAAGTGCATTAAAATCTTTTTGTTGTTCAGGTTTTCTAAAAGAACTAAAATATGACTTGCTTACAAAATAAATGGCTATACTAATTGTATGGCATTCCATTGCAGTAGAAAAACACAAACCAACAAATGATGACAAGAAATTGCTGAGTTCGAAGAATAATATTTTTATCTAAAAATTTTGCAAAAATACAAAACTTTGCATTTCTGTATGCTTTTAATTAACATGAAAAATATTTCCAGAAATTATTTCCAAAAGAATGGAGAACATTTTCTTCTATTTGGGAAATAATAAACAAAGGAAATTTAGAAACAACAATTATATGTAACAATTTTTGTATTTGAAGTCAAGCTGTTATTTAATTTCAGTTTTTTTGCAGGCTGGCAAAAATAAGATTTTTTTGCTGGCAATTATGCATATTAAATGAATAGGTGTCAAAGAATAATACTCACTATTCTTTGCAAATGTTTGCTGAGGTGTATTTTGTGATAGAGTTTTCCTGCGAATTCTTTTATTCCAGCCAAACTTCAATATAGGTGGTAATGAATTATTTTAATTTGTTTTCTTTTTCTAAAAAAATGAAAATTCTTTAATATTGTCTACAATAAAAATTTTAAATGTATTCGTATTGACCCAACAAATTCCGTAGTTAATTTTAATCAATATAAAAAATAATTGTTCTGCTGGGGTTGCCTTTAAATCGTCTGGCGGTTATTAATATTACTCATAACATTCTTGTAATGTATAAAAATAATCTAAATTTGTGTTTCTGCACATCTTTGGAAATAGAGCTTCCCATCGATATACATTTTATTATAATTTTAAGATATTTAATAGCCCAAAAGTTTACCACAAATAATTTGTGTAAATCATACGCAGTGAAGGCCGGATACAAAAATTGTACTATTCATATATATAGACGGGATAATATAAAAAAAATATTTCATTGTTTTTCCGTCAAAGAAAAATCTTTTTTAAAGAAAGACATCTAAAAATATAAAAAGTTTCTTTGAAGTAAAGAAGTAATTTTATGTTTTCGCACATCTGTGGAGCAGAGCTTTCTATAAATATACATTTTATTACGATTTGAAGTTACTTAAGAGCTCAAAAACCAAAGCCAAACTTCTACATAGGCGGTAATGCATTATATTTATTTGTTTTCTTTTTCTAAAAAAATATCACAATTCTTTAATATTGTCTACAATAAAAATTTATAAGTGTATTCGTATTGATCCAACAAATTCCGTAGTTGATTTTAATCAATATAAAAAATAATTGTTCTGCTGGGGTTGCCTTTAAATAGTTTGGCGTACTCATGCCATTGTTTAGTATTTTTTTCAGGTTCTTAAAGAACTAAAATGTGGCTTGCTTACAAAAAGAAAGTGTTTTACTAATTGTTCCATTGAAATGGAAAAAAAATCTAACAAAAATGACAAGAAATTGCTGAGTTCGAAGAATGATATTTTAAACTAAAACTTTTGCAAAAATACAAAGCTTTGAATTTCTGTATGCTTTTAATTAACATGAAAAATATTTCCAGAATTTATTTCCAAAAGAATGGATAATATGTATTCTTTCGGGGAAATAATAAACAAAGGAAATTTAGAAACAACAATTATAGGCAACATTTTGAGTTTGAAGTGAAGGATTTATTTAATTTCAGTTTTTTTGTAGACTGACAAAAAATATTTAAATTTTTTGTTTACGAATTTTAAGCAGTCATTTGAATTTTTAGCAGTCATATTAAATGAAAAACTGTCCAAGAAAAATAATAAATAATCGGTATTCTTTAAAAACGTTTGTTAATGTGTACAGAGTGATAGTTTTCCTGGAAATCTTTTAGTCTAACCAAACTTTTATATAGGCCGTAATGTGATATTTTAATGGTTTTCTGCTTCTAAAAAAATAGAAATTTGTTTGACATTGTCTACATTAAAATTTACAAATGTATTGAAATAATATAAATCCATCCATAAATTTCGGTAGTAGCTGTTAAACAATATATTTATAATAATTGTTCTGCAGAGTTGCCTTTAAATCGTTAGTCGGTTATAAATATTACTCATAACATGCTTGTAATGTATAAAAATAATCTAAATTTGTTTTTCTGCACATCTTTGGAAATAGAGCTTCCTATCGATATACAATTTATTGTCATTTTCAGATATTTAATAGCCCAAAAGAGTACCACAAATAATTAGTATACATCATACGCAATGAGGGCCTGAGACAAAAAATCATTTTACTATTCATAGACCGGATGAAATTGGTAGAATATTTTTACTTAATATATATTCTACCTTAAAGAAAATACATCTAAAAAAAATTTTTGAAGTAGAGAAGTTTCTAATCTAATTTTACGCTTTCGCACATCTCTGGCAACGGAGATTTCTATCAATATACATTTTGTTACAATTTGAAGTTACTTAAGTGCCCAAAAAATAATTTGTATAAATCGTACGCAATGAGGGCCTGAGAGAAGAAACATTCATATATAGAGAGGATAGAAGTAGATTATTCTTACTTATAACATAAACAGAAAAAAATATGTCATTGTTTTTAAGTCATAGAAAAATCTTCTTTATTTAAAAGAAAATCCTTCTAAAAAATTAAAATGTTCAATCACCATAAAAATAGTTTTCTGCGTTTATTAACATTACTCATATCATTATTGTATATCATTATTGTATAGTCAAAATTTGTGTTTGTGCACATCTTTGTAAATAGAGCTTCTTATCGACATACATTTTTTTATAATTTTACTATATTTAATAGCCCAAGAGTGTACCACAAATAATTAGTATACATCATACGCAATGAGGGCCTGAAACAAAAAATCGTTTTACTCATACGTAGACCGGATAAGATTGGTAGACTATTTTTACTTATACCTTACACAGTTACTTATACCTTACAGTCTTTCTGTCAAATAAAAATCTATTATTCTAAAGAAAATCCTTCTTAAAAATAAAAAAAATTTTCTTTGAACTAAAGAAGTTTTATTGGCTGAAGAACTATGAACAATTTTTTAATCAAAGAAGTTCTTTGTTTTAATAAACAAAATCGTTCAGTGTATAATGCTTTCTGATCAATAAGAAGTTCTTCCTCTCTTATTACATTTTATTACAAGGCATTTACCATTTTCCCTCTGGATATTTATTAGAACGCGTGAGTGAGTGTGTTCGTTTTTGTGTCATATAGTCATGTGTGGGCTGGAATGTGTATGTGTAACACTGTATTAACAATGATTGATACATTTTATCACTTACATTTTTTAATGATTTGAAGAAGAGGAATATTCATTTGTTACCTATTTTTAAAAATATGTAACAATTTAAGATATCGAAAATGTTAAAAATGTGTACATATACATATATATATATATTTTATAAATATAAAAATGTCTTGTCAATAAGGGCCCTATAAGCAATAACACTGTGTGTGAAATTATAATTGGAAATATGAAGAAAAAAACGAAAAAATAATAAGACTTTAGCATAATAGATGGGGAAAGATGGACAGACAAAAATTGCATTGAAATCTAACTTGAAAAATATTTCTAGAAATTATTTCCAAAAGAATGGAGAACATGTTTTCTCTTTGGAAAATAATAAACAAAGAAAATTTCGAAATAACAATTATAGGCAAAATTTTGTGTTTGAAGTCAAGCATTTATTTTATTTCACTTTTTATGTAGTCTGACAAAAGATATCCAAATTTTTTGTTTTGTAGGCAATTAACTTTTTTTTTACTTTTTTGTATACTGATTTAAGATATATTTTTGGAATTTTAAGCAGTCATATTAAATGAAAAACTGTCCAATAAAAAATAATCAGTTAATAATCGGATCCTGGAAATCTTTTAGTCTAACCCAACTTCTAATATATAGGCCGTAATACGATATTTTTATTTGTTTTCTGCTTCTAAATACAGATATTACGTTGACATTTTCTACATTACAAATTTTTAAATGTATTAAAATTATATAAATCCCCAAAATAAATTCCGTAGTAGCTTTTAATCAACACAAAAAATAATTTACTGCAGAGGTTGCCTTTAAATCGTAAGGCGGTTATTCATTTTACTTATATCATTCTTGTAATGTATATAAAATAGTTTAAATTTGCGTTTCTGCACATATTTGTAAATAGAGCTTCCTATCGCTATAAAGTTTATTATAATTTTAAGATATTTAATAGCCCAAAAGTGTACCACAAATAATTTTTGTAAATCATACGCAGTGAAGGCCGGATAAAAAAATTGTATTATTCATATACATATAGACGGGATATATAAAAAAACCATTTCATTGTTTTTCCGACAAAGAAAGATGTTACTTAAAGAAAAAACATCTAAAAACAAAAAAAAAAGGTACTTTGAAGTAAAGAAGTTTTTTATCTAATTTCACGTTTTCGCATATCTGTGGGAACAGAGCTTTCTATCAATATACATTTTATTACAATTTGAAGTTACTTAAGAGCTCAAAAGTGTACCACAAATAATTTGTATAACTCATACGCAATGAGGGCCTGAGACAAAAACATATTAATACATAGAGGAGATAATATTGGTAGATTATTTTTACTTATAATCTAAACGGGAAAATTTTTGTCATTGTTTTTCAGTCATAGAAAAATCTCTATTTAAAAGAAAATCCTTCCAAAATATGTTTTTTGAAATAACGAATATTTGGCTGAGAAACTATGAAGATCGTTGTTTTAATGCACAAAATGTTCCAGTGTATAAGAAGATAATAATCTAACACAGTTCTTCCTCTCTTATTGGGAAGATCTTTCTGTTAATGCACAAACTTGTTCAGCGTATAAGAAGATAAGAATCAAAAACAGTTCTTCCTCTCTTATTACATTTTATTACAAGGCATTTACCATTTGCCTCTGGATATGTATTACAATGAGTGAGTGTGTTCGGTTTTGGGTCATATACATATGTATGGGTGGCTGAAATAAGCTGGAGTAACAATGATTGATATTATCGCTTGAATGCGATACACAATTGATAGGAATTATTTAACGAATATGAAAAATATGTAACAATCAACAAATCCATCGATTTCTACGACTTTTCATGTATTATTATTTTAGCAGGGGTATTTTCAGGGATAATGCGATAAACGATGGTGACGGGTATTTTGGAAGAAATACTTCTTGCAGTGTCTTCTTTATTTTGTTCTTTAACATGGAGCATCTATTGTGAAGAATTTTATATTAAAAATGTTTCTAAATTTGCTGTCTTCTTTGTTTACCCTACAAACTTTGTGGCTGAATATTTCGATAATGCGATGTCACAGGAAGAAACGTTTTAAGTTTAGGTCATAATTAAGCAAAACAATCTAAAGTTGTGATTCTGCATAGCATTGGGAATGGAGCTTTCTTTTAATATAAATGTTATTGTAATTGTAAGACATTTAAGAATCCAGAAGTGTACCACAAAAAATTAATATAGATCATACGCTCTGGTGGACTCGAGACAAAAACGATGCTACTGAGGAATTAAAGGGATCAAATGTAAGAATAGTTTAACTTATACGCTATATTTCTTTTTAAGCGGTAATATATTCTCTTGGATTTCTATATTCAATACAATTATGCCTAATTGAATTAATTTCCGAAAGTCAAATTTTTATATTAAGTGAATATTCAACAACTCCAAGCCTTCTCCCACAAAATAATTTGGATTTCGCTTGTTCATACCTTTAAAAATAAAATTTTTAAAAACCTATGTTTGTAAACATTCCCTTTTCCTCATCCTTAAAATTTGCTTAAATTAAACATTACACCCCCATTCAAAAATCCACATCCTTAAACCGCTAAGAAAAATATGTTATCCTCTAATGTAAAAGTGTTGAAAATGTTCCATCTGAATATGACACATTTATTCACCACATAAAGATTTACGATGAGTAGCAGCGCTCATATGTCCTTATTTGAGCCTAACAAAATAAGTTCTGGAAACTAGAATTCCTTGCAAATCTTTACAACTTACCCTCCTCTTCCCCCCAGACTCTCGCAGGATATCCCCTTAGGAAGCCTATTTTTTGCTATATTTTATCCAGAAAAAAAAACACATAATTCCTTTCTCCCTTAGTTTAGTTAGTTTTTTTTCTTCTGGCAAATATGCGAAAAGGGAATCATATTGTCGTAATAACTTGCCTTTTTTGCATCAATATAACTTTCACTATAAAATGTGTGTTGGTTATGGCACACATAATTCATATTATATTTTTTTCTTCGTTGTAACTCTTAAGGAATTTGAAAATTCAAGATTTTATGGGACAGCATATACATATGTACATACATACATGCGACGTTATATGGCAAGAGGGGAGGGGTAGGTGGAGCAAAGACATTTCTGCCAAAACCTGAAAATAACAAAAATTGGGTGAATTGGATTGTTTAGAGAGAAGGGGAGTACAAAAAAGGAAAAATGGGAATCAAGAGAATTTATTGTGTGAATAATTTTATAAATCGAGCAATATGAAGAATAATGTGCATAACAACACCTACGAGCAGTCAGCAGCCACCGACAACAATATCAACAAGAACAGGAAAATGATTACAATACATATAAAATAGCACCCTCATGCATGTGTAGTCAAGGATATGGGTATAAGTATAGTAATCTTATACGAGGGTAGTTTGAAGGAACATAGAAATAATGATTAGCTACACCTTTCCATTTAAATCCATTGACTAAATATTCCTAATAATAATATATACTCTAATCCAGTTCAGGTATTCCAAAAAAATTAACTACTATTATGATTCTGCAAATCTTTGGGAATAGGGCTTTCTATTAAAATACATTTGACTATAAATTTAAGACATTTTAGACCCCAAAAGTGTACCACAAATAATAAGTATTGATTATAGGCAACGTGGGTCTTTTTTGGTTATTGGAGGATGACTCCGGAGCCCGTCTGGCGTCCAAACTAGACCATGATTGATCCATTGGGCCTTGTAACAACTAATAGTTAACACTTTACCATTAAAATTCGTTGACTAAATGTTCTTAGACTCTGCAATCGCTTTAACATTTCCAAAAAATGTAATATTATGTTAAGCACAACTTTGTGAACAAGCCTTCATATTGATGTAATTTGAAGACATTTAAGACCCCAAACATGTACCACAAACAATATGTAATGATCTTACGCAACATGGACCTTGTAACAAAATTAATAGTTTTATCTTTACCATTTAAATTTGTTGACTAAATGTTCTATAAAAGACACTATTATTCTTTTAAACTGTAAAAAAATATTATTATGATTCTGCTTATCTTTGGGAATTGGGCTTTGTATTAATACACATTTGACTATACATTGAAGACTTTTAAGACGCCAAAAGTGTACCACAAATAATAATTATTGATCATACGCAACATTGGCCTTGTAACAAAATATATAAGAACGGGAAGGCATTACTAGAATATTTCACTCGTACCTTCTTCAAGTGGATATTTTATTTTAATATCCAATCTACTCTATTGAAATTCACACATAGATTCTCATTTTTTTTCTAATTAGGATGGAAAGTTTATGATGGTGACATTTAATGCGTTATTCAATTATTTCTATTATTCTATTTATTCGTTACTTTAGTTAAATATCCTAAACTTTAAATAGTTCATTTAGAATATTATTTCCAAATATATAGTTCTTCACCTTTCAAATCTACCTTCGTTTTTTTGCATTTTACCCCTTGGAATCCTTACTCTATGCTAGACTAAATTTTTATACTTCTGCTGCTCCGCTTAAGTTTTGCTGTATGATTCCTTGTGTTTTGCTGTGCAGAAAATATAACCAAATTTGCATTTTGGCTTAATTTTGGTTACACATTTACACATATGTTGACAATGATTTATAAGTACATGTCTAATGGAAAAAGAAGCGAAAGCAGCAGTAAAAAGGGCCTTCGGAAGGGCGCTTTTACAAGGAATGTTTTTGTCGAATATATTACCCAAAAAATCTATCGATTCCTATGCCTTTAGATATATCATTATTTTTGCTAGGGAGTTTTCAGGGGCTAAGTGATGAGAGGGGTAATTGTGGCTAAATATATCGAAAACGCCGTGTCACAGGACAAAACTGTTAACGCCGTTCGATTTAGCGTGTCGAAATTATGCGGGTTAAGTTGTTTTCATCGAGGATACACTTTAAGAGTGCAATTTGCACACACAGTCTAATTATTATTAATCATATGCAATGATTTTCTTGATTGGAATACTCTTGACCATTTTATATTGATTGATATAAGTTAAAGTTTCTGCTGGTTCCAAGGCGTTTTCCTCTCTTGTTTTCTTAATTACCCACATTAAAAAAATTGATAAATTTATGATTTTTTCTTAATAAATAATATTTAAATTCATTCACTTTGTTTCTGATCGACAAATTTGTCCAGGTCCTTTTTACAATTCATGTTTTTCTTGCTAATTATTTTGCAAAATAAATAAAACTTGTGATTCTGCAATTCTTAATGACTACAACTTCCTATTGATATACAATTTACCATAATTTAAAGAATCTTAAGTCCTCAAAAGTGTACCACAAATAATTTATGTAAATCATACGCACTCAGGTACACAACACAAAGGTAGTCATATTCTAGTTTTATAAACGGTTCCAAGGTGTTATCCTCCCTTGTTTTCTTAATTACCCACATTAAAAAAATTGATCAATTTATAATTTTTTCTTAATAAATAATATTTAAATTTATTCACTTTGTTTCTGATCGACTAATTTGTCCAGGTCCTTTTTACAATTCATGTTTTTCTTGCTAATTATTTTGCAAAATAAATAAAACTTGTGATTCTGCTATTCTTAATGACTACAACTTCCTATTGATATACAATTTACCATAATTTAAAGAATCTTAAGTCCTCAAAAGTGTACCACAAATAATTTATGTAAATCATACGCACTCAGGTACACAACACAAAGGTAGTCATATTCTAGTTTTATAAACGGTTCCAAGGTGTTATCCTCCCTTGTTTTCATTAATTCAAAATATAGATAAACTTCTGATTTTTCCTTAATAAATAATATTTAAATTCATTCACTTTTTTCTGATCGACTAATTTGTCCAGGTCCTTTATACAATGCATGTTTTTCTTGCTGATTATTTTTCAAAATAAATAAAACTTGTGATTCTGCACTTCTTGGGGACTACAACTTCATATTGATATACAATTTACCACAATTTAAAGAAACTTAAGTCCTCAAAAGTGAACCACAAATAATTTATGTAAATCATACGCACACAGGTACACAATACAAAGTTAGTAATGTTCTAGTTTTATAAACGGGATACAATTTTTCGAATATTTTTTACTTATTCGCTAAACTATTTCATAAACAAAATCCAAGGTTCATCCTTTCTAATTTTTTTGAACATTTTATTATAAGGCCTTTTTCCCAAATCGCCTCTGGTTATGTATTTCAGAAGAAAGAGTGTAGATGAGTGGGAGTGTGTGTGTAATTTTTTCTTGTCATACATTCATATGAATCTTTGGCCTAGAGTATGTATGTGTTACACTGCATTAACAATGATTGATATTACCACTTAACAAGGCTCAACACCCACCCTACTGGAAAAGCCAGCAACACCCTTCGCCCGGCCCCAAACCATTGATTATGAAAACATGTTTCTTAGTGGTGTATTGCTCCTTGCTACTCTGGCTTTAGATTTGGATCTTTGGCCTAAAGCATATCTGCTTTCATTTTTTATCATATTGCTGTATTGTCGTATGTGGGTTATTTATCCTTGCACATATATTTTCTTCTGTTGCCATTTTTTCTCTCTCTACTTCTTGTAAGCTCTTTAATATATATTTATTTGCTATCTTCAACGCCCTTAAAATGCCAAAGCAGGAAGAAGGAGTCAGGAGTTTGACTCTTTTACCAGATGAAGCAAAGAAATTGCTTTGCTTCTCTTTTCTTTTCCTCCCCAGCCATCTACCCATTCGTGGGATGCCTTCCCTCTATCCTTCTTGAGTTATTTAAATTTATTGAAGCATAAGTTCAGCTCAGACGAGAAAAAAAACACGCCTTTCTGGTAAATGGCAAAAAATCCCAAAAATTGCTGCATAAAAAACAAGCAACAACCATAAACGAATAAATAAAAAAAATATATCTTTGAAGGCCATCAATTTATCGATTTGATGATGGCAAACACTTTCTATCTCTGACGTTTAGCTTTCTCTTTGCTTTGGGTTTAAATTGAGAAAGCGAAATTTGTTTCGTTGTATCTAACCGCCTAAGGGAAATTGTTCATCCTTTTCCCTTTTTAAGTGGAGAATTTTCTTGGTCGGTGGTCCTTTTAACTCCCTGGCAATATAGCTACGAATGTAATAATTTTCGTTTTAGGGGATTTATGAAATGGCTTCGCTCTCACTCTCTCTGGGCTTCTCCATTTCGTTCTGGCTGGCAGACACGCCAGCAAATTACTGACAACGATTTTCGATTATTTATTTCACTTTTTATGCTGGAAGAATATTGAAACCAACAAAAATCAATGAGCCCAACATTCATAAGATATTTACAGGAATATTTTTGATAATATTTATTAGAGAAATATGCATACAGATTGCCTTGGATATGAGGGAGGAAAAATTTACATATTAAGTAAAGTGGGATCGTTTATGAAAGCACGAAATATTTATATTAATCATACGCTATGTTGTACCAAAAAATGGTTTTTGTAAATGTAAAAAATTTATCGAATTTATTGAAAATTATTTCCATCTTTACTCGTGCGGTGAAAATGTTGCCTTTGGCGGACTAGTATCTCCCCTTAATACATGTCTTAGGAAATAAGGCCATTAATCATAGAAATTATTTATATTAATCATACGCAATGAGGGTTTTAAAAACAATTGCTAATACGTGATGATGTACCGAAATTGGAAAACTTGCTCAGAATATATTATCAGAAAATTATATGTGATAAGGACTTCAGGATAATTTAAATGCAATATTTAGATTAGTTATTTTAGTGTAGCAGTAAGCTAATAATCCTTGAAACGTAAGCATCATAATTCACAATTAATTAATATTATTCCTACGGAATGAGAGATTGTAAAACTATTTACATTAATTCACTCTATAGCGAATACAAGTTATAGAGCGAAAAGGACAACATTTTAAGATCATTCATTTGTTAGAGAATAGTTTTAATTTCCCAGACAAAACGTATATTGACTAACTCCTTGAATAAGCGTACAATAGCGAAAATGATGACAATTTAAGATAAAAATTTTTTTGTGAAATTTTTAAATTTTCTTCGCAAAAATTGAATATGACTATTTAAATGCTTTAATAAGCGTCCAAAAGTGAAAAGGGCAAAAATCTCTTATATTTGGAGAATATTTTGAATCTGTAGAAATATTAACTAATGAAATGGTTGTAACTTCTTAAATACACATCCCAAAGCGAATATTATATATTTTTTGGTGATGATTTTGAATTTCCCTAACATAACTTAAAATGATTATAACTCCTAAATAAGTGTCTTATTGCGAATATTATGAATAAAAACCAAAGTACTTAATTTACAACATAAATTAATTATTATTTCTAAACCCAAAAGTAGTAGCCCTACCACCAAAATAAGCTAACATGGACCAATCTACCATGTTTCACTCACAAATTAAATGACTCGAGAGACGACGAAAAAATTAATCATCACATAAATTAAGTAAATTCGTATTCATTGGTGACAGGGCTCTAAAGTTGGAGAACTTACATTCACATGATCTGTGATTATTTTTTTTTCTATTATTATATATATTTATTCCTTTAATTCCCACTGGAGCATAGGCGCTATAGCGATTCGGTCGCAAGTTTGAATTCGAAAAAGTGGTCTTTCCTAGTTTGGTGATAGGGCTGCTATCTACATATGTGTCCAAACACACACCCGCTTGATGGGAATAACAAGAAAACCTGCTTCGGTGACTCTATCACACCAGCCGTCACCTACTTATCTGAGACGCCGAGGTGGTTCATGGGCATGCAGGCTACAGAGTTTCAACTTAAGCGAAATATACCTATACCATATACCTTCAAATAACCATGAAGGCGCCAAAAACTCGCCTTTTCGCCCAGAGCCTCTTTGGCACTCAGCATTTATATGGAAACCAGCGCCACCCGGAAATTCAACTGAGACCTTCCGCTTTGAACCGCTGAATTGTCCGCGACTGCTAAGCTGTAGACTTTGCACCATCCGCTACCTGTGGACGTGTCCGATAGCACTCAGCTGTGCATCCCAAAGAATAAGACTAACCTATATATAAGCAAAGTAGACTTATTAAGGGTTTTCCAACAATAGGTGTTATTTTGGTATTCAAAGAAAAATGAAATTTTTTGAGATAAATGATCGGATGTTTATTTCATAAAAGAGGAAGGTATGCCGTTAATAATGAAAAACAACATCAGCCAAATGGCCACCACGACCACGCTTACAGGACCATATCCTTTTCATGAAATTTTCCATAACCAAATCGCAAAGTGGCTGCCCTATGTCCTCGATAGCCTCACGAATTCTATCTTTGAGGTCCTGAATCGACGCTGGGCTGTTGGCGTAGACCTTATCTTTCACGTGGCCCCAAAGGAAGAAGTCGCAAGGTGTTAAATCACAAGATCTCGGTGGCCGATTGTGATCACCTCTTCGAGAGATAACACGGTCCGGAAACTTTACCCGTAACAGAGCAATGGTTTCGTTGCTTGTGTGGCACGTAGCGCCGTCTTGTTGAAAATGAACGTTGTCCAGATCAATACCATCCAACCCCGACCATAAAAAATCATTAATCATCTCTCGATAGCGCAATCCATTCACCGTAACTGTTGATCCAACCTCATTTTCGAAAAAGTAAGGTCCAATGACCCCGCCGGACCATAAACCGCACCACACAGTCAAACGTTGAGGATGGAGAGGCTTCCCAACAAAAACTCTTGGGTTTTCCGAGCCCCAGATGCGACAATTTTGCTTGTTGAAGTAGCCACCGAGGTGGAAATGGGCCTCATCAGTCAATATGATTTTTCGATGGAATTCCGGATCATTTTCATGCATTTCAAGGACCCAATCAGCAAAGACACGACGTTGTTGATGATCGACCGGCTGGAGTTCTTGTGTTAACTGAAATGTATAAGCCTTAAGACCCAAGTCTTATGCAAGATACGGTGTAATGACGTTTGTGGAATCCCAATTCCAAAGAACGACGAGGAATGGACAATCCTGGGTTTTCTTCAACACTTTGGGCTACAGCAGCAATATTCTCAGTTGTTCTTGAGCGACGTGCACGGGTTTTATTATTCACATCACTAACTTGTCCCAACAGCTCGAATTTTTCCACCAATTTCTGTATTGCGGCAAGGTGCTTCACGACGACCCAAAAATGCTTTAGTTTTGCGAACTGTGACTGCAAGATTTTCACCATTTTTGTAGTGAATTTTAATAATTGCAATGCGTTGTTGAATCGTGTATCGTTCCATTTTTAGTAATGGCGTAGTTTCTACTTGTCAAATATCAATGAATAAAAGCTTCAAAAGTGACAGCTACCGAAATACCGGGTGATTCAAAATAACACCTCTTGTTGAAAAACCCTGTATATTGCGAACTGTGGGATAATATAGGCAGTACTTAAAGACCCTAAAATTGTAGCACATATAAAAAATTATATTTTAAATTATTGTAATTTAGCAAAATAAATGAGAGATATGATTCTGCAAATCTCGTTGAAAAGTGCTTTAAATTGGTATACATCGCGTTATAATTTAAAGGCTTTTAAGACCTCAAATGTGTACCACAAATAATTCTTATAAATCATACGCCATGAAGGCCTCGAAACAAAAATTATATTCCATAACTATTTGACAGAGTTTCAATGCTTAGGTTTAATTAAAATTTTTCTGATTCCGAACATCTTTTTTGTAAAATCAACTTCCATTGTATATTTTCTGAGATTTAAGCAACATTTCTAATTTGTAATTTAGCACAATATGTTATTATTATGATTCTGCAAATTTTGATGAATACATCTTTTGAGTGATAAACATTTTATTATAACTTAAATAATTTTAAGTTCTCACATGTGTACCACAAATATTTATTATAAATCATACGCAATGAAGGCCTAGTAACAAACAATTTATGATAGATGGAATATTTGTACTTTTTTTATATTTACAACATTTTTGAATTTTGTTTTTTTTTTTTAATTTCCAATGTTTATTATTATGCATATTTTTGCAAAAGGACCATTTCAACGTTGTATATTTAATCGGAATTTGAGGTCATTAAAGTCCCAAAAATTTTACCACAACAGTTTTGATATGTTTTAATAAATGTCTTTAAGGGCTCTTCTTTTAAAAAATTTAAATTTGTGTTTAACAAATATGATAAATTTGTACCATAAAAATTCTTCAAACAAAGCACCTTCACTGATGTGCAATAATTTCTGTATTTGTAGTTGTTTGCAGGATTTAATATACAGGGTGGCTGATATGTATTTCAACCAACTTCAGGTTGCTATCATTTCTAAACCGCTAGTCTGATAGCTGACAGATTTTTTTCAGTGACAGTTCATTTTATTGTTTACAAGCTTACAAAAGCATTTTGATCTATTACATTCAGAAAAAAGTTATTCGTGATGGAATTCAAGCGTGATTGCTTTATATTTGGGTGGAAAAACACAAGTGGCTATCGTTAGAGCCCTCCAGCATTTAAATGTGAATACATCTTTTGTTTCTCGTACCATTGCTCGTTACCGTGATACTGGCAGTGTTGCATCGCGTCCAGTGGACGAAAAAAAAACGGTAACAACACCAGAAATGATCCGAAAAGTGAAGGCCAGATTTGATCGAAATCCACGCCGCAGTTGTAGAAAAATTGCTCGTGAGCTGAACATATCGCGAGAACGGATACAACACATATTAAAAAATGAGCTTGGACTAAAGCCATTGAAGTTCCAAAAAGTGCAAAAGCTCACGGATGCACAAAAAAAAGTTAGACTGGAAAGAGCCAAGGAGTTGCTTCGCTTGCACGAAAGTGGCCAGTTACCAAATTTGATTTTCTCCGATGAGAAGCCATTCCAAATTGAGCAGTTTGTGAACAAACAAAATTTGTTTACTTGCCAAAGAGGTCAGCTGAAAATGTACACCTTCGATTGGCCACCAGAACTCAAGCGCCGCCGATGGTAATGGTGTGGGCCGCCGTAACGGCCGATGGTCGCTCTCCGCTCGTATTCATCAAACATGGGGTCAAAATAAATGCCGAATATTATCGGGAAAATGTCCTAAAGACAGTATTGAAGCCCTGGGCAGACAAACATTTCGGCCGCAGACCATGGACATTCCAACAGGACTCAGCACCATCGCACTCAGCACGCGTCAACCAAGAATGGCTTAAAAAGGAGGTTCCTCGCTTCGTTTCTACCGCACAATGGCCACCAAGATCTCCGGATCTCAATCCGTTGGACTTTTGCGCTTGGGGCATTTTAGAGAGAAAGGTTCGCACTAAAAAATGCCAAAGTATCGATCATCTCAAGACGGCGCTTCGCCGGGAATGGGCCAAAATACCGTAGAGCCATTTGAAGGCCATAATTCGTGCCAAAGGTGGCCAATTCGAACAAATCTAAACCGTTTCTAAAATTTTATGTTATTTCCGACATTTTTTGCTTTTGAACAATAAAATTAAAAAAAGTTAAAAAAATATAGCTCTTTACTTTGTTGCATTACATATCAGCCATCCTGTTACTGTTTTGTCTTTATAAAAGTACCTTCTATAAACATCCAAACTTGGGGTTACACTCACGCAAACCCTAGACACTATCTTTTTTTAACAAAAAAGTAAAAATTTGTAAATTATTTTCCCTAAAATAGAACAAATTTACAGCAAATTCCACGCAAAAAGTATCTGCCGTTTCTGGAATATAACGGTTGCGTGTATTAAAAATTTGCTTAAACCCAAATTTACCTATTTTGAGACCCTCTAGCTCCTCCCCTGTATTGTCATAAGCCGAAATTTTGAATTTAAGCTCGTACACTTCTATAAATGTTAAAAGTTTCATGGCAATCCATAGACTGGTTATAAAACGGCAGATTTATTTGCACTTTCAACATTCGGAATTTCCTAAATCCATTTTTTTTTAAATATTTTGAATAATTAAAGATTTTATATTTATAAACATAAATCCGAAATAAATATGTAATTTATTTAATATTGTACATTGGTCATCACTGCGTATAAGTAATTTAAAATTGCTGTAATACTTATACGACCCAACTGCCCAGTTTCACAAAGAACTCGTAGTAATAAAGAGACTCGTTTATGAACCCCGTCTGCGTATGAGTTCTTTAAAAATTCAAATAATATCACTGATACGCCACCCCATAAATGGAAGTGAAAAACATGCTCCATTAAATTACTTTATGCCATCCATCCATCCATCGTCAAACAATTTGCATGTGCCTTGTGTTTTTTTTGTGTAGCCTTATTTTATTACAGATTTATGAACTTTGCAATAAAAGCTACAAAAAAACAGCGCGAAAGCCAAGTAAACCAATTACTTTAACAAGTTGCCACATGCCATATTAAAACAAAATTTAGAGTGTGGTAAAAGAAGTGCCAGTGTTAGACAGTGGGTGATGTTTGCTACATTCTAATTTTACAAAGCCCAGGGAAAATGAAGGTCTTTCCTTATGAAGTGAAGGGGGGAAGTAGGGGCAACAGAAAACAACTCGAAAGTGCGTGTTTAGTTTACAACGTAAAATTCCTGTCCATTCAAGTCAGCAGCCAACCAACCATCAACGATGTCTGTTGCAAATAACAATATTGCAAGGAGCCTTTTTCCTGGCCATCCTGGACTTTGACTGTCAGTTTCAATCTATTTTTTTAACGCTAGAAATTTGTTTGTTTTTTCTCTCTTAGATATGTTGTTACTTGTCTTGGTTTGTTAAGGTTTTGCTGGAAATGTCTGATGATGGTCTGCCCGTCTGATGGACGACAAGCCACTTCTTGTCTAGCTTGAGATTGTCCTGCTGTCTTGGTTGGTCCCTTGATTCCGATGTCAGTCTACTTCACTCTCTCTCTATCTCTCGTTTCTAAGAACCTTTGCTGCTTGTCTTTTGTAACTATTGATTGTAACGGAAGGTCTGCCGTTTTTTTTCTTGAAAACTTCGTAACAGATTTGTTAAGTTCTCCTTTTTTTCTTCATTCCTGCTCGTCGATGTGGAAAACAGTTTAAATTGCCAAAGGTCTAAGGTATTTCTTTTTAAAAACTGAATAAAAACTTCATTGTACAAAAAAAAATATCCACTTTACATCAGAATTCAATTAAAATTGTAATATTTTCATGAGGATTTTTGTTTTTAAATATTTTTTCTCGTTTTTTTTATTAAATTCGGTTAAAATTGATTTTCTTAAATTCCATTTAATACTATAGAAACTGTTGAAAATAAATTCACATCTTCATATTCAGTTGTTTCGAAGAAACTCTTCAAAATCTACTGAATACAAAATAAAGATAAAAAAAATTCGAAACTCATAACGAAATCCTTGTAATGCAAGTCAAGGGTCCTGTTTATGTTCTGTAAAGTATTGTTGTACTCCTTGCATTGTTGCCCCCATTCTATCTGCATTGTTGCCTCTTTCCCCTCTGACTGCTGTTGCCTTTCAGACATCTCGTTATTATTTTGTTCTCAGCTCAACAATTGAAGTGTTTTCATATTTGTTTCCCATGTTTCTACTTTTTTCATATTTCTGTTTGTTGATTTTTTTGCTCCTTTTAAAGAAGAGGGGTTTATGAAATCTCTTGTTTTGCTCTTGTATTTTTGTGGATATCCATCCAGTCAGTAACCAGCCTTCGTAGTTATTTTCATCATGGCCAGACAGTCAGTTGAGAATACTTTTACTTTATATTCCAAAAAAAAGCGCTTTATGATTGCATTTTGCAAGCACAAAAATGGAAAAGGGAGGTGCAAAGTGAGAGCTCAGTGAAAGCCATATATATAAGTACGAGTATACATATATATATTTATATACTTACTATGAATAAGTATGGGATATTATAAAAAGTCTGCTGAAAAGTTAATATTAAAATTTTAAGGATGTATTTTTGGCGGATTATTGCAGTTAAGGGAAATTCGTAGATTTTTTTTTGTATAACTTGTATCATTAAAACGGAAAATATGCAGAATATCTGAGATATGGGAGAAACGGAGATAGCACTAGACAGGTAACTACAGCATAAAAACTACATAAATAATCCAGAAAAATCTACGAAAATTATATTTATAAAATATTTGTTACCGAAAACAGTATTGAATAATACATTGTCAATATGATAATGTTTCGAATAATATATTTTGTTACAGAAAGTGCCATGAGTAAGACATTTTCATGTACAAAAAGAGTCGGAGAAACCGTTTCATATAAAAAAAGTGTTCTCTTATATACAATACTTTTATATATCGATACCACCATTCTAAAACATGCTAAGTCGACATAGCATAGTTTTAGGGAGATTGCATTGCATTTGCATATTCCAAATTATATTCAGTCAAAATTTGGTGTTTATCCGTCAACCCAATCAAAAGTTATTCACAAAACAGTATAGGTCATTCGATTTCGATTACAAAGGAATTCCACACAAAATTAAAAAAAATCATCAAACTTTGATTGCCTCTCCTGAAAAACTATTTTTTTGCACTTACCATAGTTTAGAATGGAGGTATCGATATATAAAGTAGATGTCGAAAAAATATTTTCATATAGAAAATGTGTCGGATAGAACATGTTTTTACGTATTGGATAATAAATCGTCATATAAAAAATGTGTCTAATAATAAACTATCAATAAGAAAATGTAATGGATAATTTATTGTCATATTGCTAATGTTTCGGATAATAAATTGTCATACATAAAGTGTGTTGGATAAGATATTTTTATATACCAAATGAGTCGGATATTCTCATATTGAAAATATGTCGGATAAATACGTTAATATAGAATATGTGTCGGATAACACATGTTCTTATAGCTAATATGTTGGATAACTCATATTCATATAGCAAGTATGTCTATAGTCAGTATGGCGGATAAAGCATATTCATTTAAAAATAGTGTCGGATAACACATGTGTTGGATAACATATTTACACATTGGAAATGTGACGGATAACACAGTTACATATAGAAACTGCGTCGAATAAAACAATTCCAAATAAAAAATCTATCAGATAGAATATTTTAATATAGAAAATTAATTTGATAATAAACAATGAAGTTGTTGGATAATACTTTTTCATATATCGATACCTCCATTCTAAAACATGCTAAGTCGACTTATGGGAGATTGAATTTTTTAACTTCTAAATATTCCAAATTATATTCAGTCAAAATTTGGCGTTTATCCGTCAACTCAATCAAAAGTTATTTACAAAACAGTATAGGTCATTCGATTTCCATTACAAAGGAATTCCATACAAACCTGAAAAACTACCTTTTTGCACTTAGCATAGTTTAGAATGGAGGTATCGATATGTATGTATGTAACAAATTGTTGAATATATATAATAAAATATTTTTATATAGAAAATGCTTGATAATGAATTTTCATATAGATAATTTATCGGATAACACTTCTTCACGTAGAAAGTGTTTCGGATAAAGCATTTTCACATTGAAAATGGGCCGGATAATACGTTTTCATATAGAAAAGATATCTGATAAAAAATTTTCGAATTTGAAAGGTATCGCAAATCTTTTTTTTATATATATAAGGTGTCGGATAAAAAATGTTCACATTCAAAATAGGTCGGAGAATACTTTTTCATATAAAAACTGTGTCGGATAATATATTTTCACACAGAAAACTCGTCGGATAACTCATTTTCATATGGGAAATTATTCGGATAATAACTTTTCACCTAAAAAAGTGGTAGACAATACATATTTATATACAAAAAATGTCGGATAAAACATTTTTATATAAATAAAATATGTCGGATAAAACATGTGCCGTTATTTATGCGATTGAGTGTGCAAGTATTCTGAAATATTTAGTTTAGATTTATAACAATGGGTTTTTAATAGTTTTTAAAAATCGGAAATCTGTTTTTAATAACACGTACATATAATATAATGTGTTGGATAACATATTTTCATGCGGAAAATAGTCTGATAAGATATTTATGTTTTCATTATGTTTTCATATTTTCACAAATTTGTCGTATAACATGTTTCCACATAGAAAAGCTGTCGGATAAAAAATGATATGTAGAACAATTATCAGATTATACATTCTAATATGGAATATATGTCGGATAAACATGATAATATAGAAAATGTGTCGGATAACACATGTTCTTATAGCTGCTATGTTGGATAAGTCATATTCATGTAGCAAGAATGTTGGATAAAACAATTTCCTATGGACTGTATGACGGATAACCCTTTTTCATTTAAAAATAATGTTGGATAACACATGTTCCTTTAGCACATGTGTTGGATACGACATTTTTATCCACGAAATGAGTAAGATAATAAATTTTTATGTAAAAATTTATCGGATTATACATTCTAATATGGAATATATGTCGGATAAACATGATAACATAGAAAATGTGTCGGATAACACTTGTTCTTATAGCTGCTATGTTGGATAACTCAAATTCAGGTAGCAATTATGTTGGATAAAACAATTTCCTATAGTCAGTATGGCGGATAAACAATTTTCATTTAAAAATACCGTTGGATAACACATGTTCCTTTAGCACATGTGTTGGATACGACATTTTTATCTACAAAATGATTCGGATAATACATTTTAATCTAAAAAAATGTATCGGATTACACATTCTAATGTGGAATATATGTCGGATAAAGATAATAATATTGAAAACGTGTCGGATAACACATGTTCTTATAGCTACTATGTCGGATAACTCATATTCATGTAGCAAGTATGTTGGATAAAACAATTTCCTATAGTCAGTATGGCGGATAACCCTTTTTCATTTAAAAATACACTTGGATAACACATGTTCTTTTAGCACATGTGTTAAATAAGACATTCGTATCTATGAAATAAGTCAGATAATACATTTCCATGTACGAATTTATCCGATTATACATTTTAATATGGAATATATTTCGGATAAACATGATAATATAGAAAATGTGTCGCATAACACATGTTCTTATAGCTACTATGTTGTGTAACTCATATCCATGCTGGATGCCACAATTTTCTATAGTTAGTATGTTGGATAACCCAGTTTCATTGAAAAACACTGTCGGATAACACATGTTCCTTTAGCACATGTGTCGGATAAAATATTTACACATTGGAAATGTGACGGATAACATATTCACATATAGAAATTGCGTCGGATAAAACAATTCCAAATAAAATATCTATCTGATAGAATATTTTAATTTAGAAAATTTATTTGATAATACACTCACTCTTACAAAGAAGTTGTTGGATAATACATTTTCATATTTGTATGTTACAAATTGTTGAATATATATCGAATAAAATATTTTCATATAGGAAATGTATCAAGTGACACATTTTCATATAAATATATACTTATGGTTTGGACAATGCACTTTTAAATAGATAATTTATCGGATAAGACTTTTTCACATAGAAAGTGTTTCGGATAAAGCATTTTCACATTGAAAATAAGCCAGATAACACGTTTTCATATAGAAAAGATATCGGATAAAAAATTTTCGAATTTGAAATGTATCAAAAAACATATTTTTATATATCGATACCTCCATTCTAAACTATGCTAATTGCAAAAAGGTAGTTTTTCAGGAGAGTGACCAAAGTTTGATATTTTTTTTAAATTTGTGTGGAATTCCTTTGGAATGGAAATCGAATAACCTGTACTGTTTTGTGAATAACTTTTGATTGGGTTGACGGATAAACACCAAATTTTGACTGAATATAATTTGGAATATTTAGAAGTTAAAAATGCAATTTCCCTAAAAACATGCTATGTCGACTTAGCATGTTTTAGAATGGAGGTATCGATATATAAGGAGTCGGATAAAAAATGTTTACATAGAAAATATGTCGAATAATACTTTTTAATATAAAAACTGTGTAGGATAATATATTTTCACACAGAAAACTCGTCGGATAACTCATTTTCATATGGAAAATTATTCGGATAAAAAATATTCACCTAAAAAAGTGTTAGCCAATACATATTTATATACAAAATATGCCGGACAAAACTTTTTTATATAAAAAAATATGTCGAATAAAACATTTGCCGTTATCTATGCGATTGAGTGAGCAAGTATTCTGAAATATTTTAGTTCGGATTTATAAAATAGGTTTTTAATAGTTTTTAAAAATAGGAAATCTATATTTAATAACACGTACACATAAATATAGCGTGATTCATTTCGAGGTTCCCTACATTTTTTAAAGAAAAAAAAACACAGAAAATTAAAATTGAATATTCATATATAAAAGGTTTCACATTTTCACATAAAAAATTTGTCGGATAACGTGTTTCCATAAAGAAATGTTGTCGGATAATGCATTTTTATATGGCAAATGTGTCGGATAAATTGTTTTGATAAGAAAAGGTGTCGGCTAAAATTTTTCAAATGCAAAATATGTAGGATAATAATTTTTTTGTAAAAAAATGTGTACAAGCGCCAGCTATAATACAATTTCAAATAGAAAATGTGTCGGATAAAATATTTTCCTTTTTCTACATGAAATTGTGTTTACAAATATTCCGAAATATTTTACTTTAAATCTATAACTCACAAATATATACGAGTATGATTAACATTAATTACGATTCCATTAGCTCCTCGCTTTTTTTACTTTATTTTCTCTAGACATTGTCTAGTCAATAATCTATTTTATCAATTTACGAAATTACTATTATTTACCTAAATACTCGGTGTCGCTGTTGAAAATGTAACTCCAACTAAATTACATTATTGTCATGTTAACTTTATTGTTTAACACTTTATTTATTTATGATATAAATTTTTTTAAACAACCAAACTGATAATTAATAATCTTGGTTTTGGTGTTTTCCCCGCTGACCAGTATAACTTTCAAAATTAAATTTTGCTTGCATTCAATTCATTTAGTTTTTTCGCCCGTCTGTCTGCCTGTCTGTCTTTTGTCGTGCTGCAAGTTGCACAAAGTGTCACATAAAGATTTGCATGCCTGATAAAGCAGGCGAAGACGCAAGAGGGAAAAATCAAAGCTTAAACATGTTAAGCCAAAAAAATTAATAAGAAAAAATAAACATTAAAATAAACGCCAAAATAAACCGTCTAAACAAGTCTCTGTATTTGCCCATTCGTCTGTCCATTTGCCAACATTTGGACAAGCGAGAGACGCCCATATTTAGCCAGGCTAACAAAGTATTTACCACAAATTCAACAACGGCAACAACATCCAAAATCGGTGTATTAACTGCGACTGGGCATGTTGTTGCTAAAAACACCAGCAACAAGCGCCAGCAATCATTGTCCCCGAGTCCGTCCAAGCGGCCAGATTCGTTTCGTTCGTTTGCTCTGTTCGTGTGGTATGTGACAATATTAACATAAAAACATTACAATATCGCCGTAGCGAGCAACACTCCGTCCGTTTGGACACAAACAGACGGACGGTTGAACGGCCAGACGGTCAGTTAGGCGGGCAGGCAACATGAGTTGCATGTTTAAGCTGTTTATTAAACGTATTAAATGTTGCATTTGCCCGTCCACAACGATATCGCGGTAATGACTAGAAGCGTGGGCTGTTGTGTTCTCTTTATGACGACGATAACGCCAACAAACTCCAAATTCAGTTTTTGCAGTTGCGGCTGGTTTTTCTTTGGAAAAAACTATACAAATCCTGAAGAAAAAACGTGTTGCTAGTGCTCTAGAAAATAATTTATGCTTTTAAGTTAGGAAAAATTTGTTTATTATCTTTAGAATTTTGTTTTTGGGCTCACTCAAGATAAACTGGAGTGGAGATTTTTCAAAGGCGATACTTTGTGGATGCTTGACGGACTGGCTGGCTGGCTAGCAAGTGGGTTGGTTGACTGCTTGAGTAGGATGAATTGTCAGTCCAGTTTGCTATCTCTTTATCTCGTTTGAACTCTGTACTTTCAAATGTGCACTAAATAATCAAACAAAACTTTTGTTGTTGTCGCACAACTTGTGGCAATTTTTGCGATAAATGTCTTAATTTTGTTTGGAACAAATCTTTACAAATATTTGAGAAGTACAAAAAACAATTTAATAATAAAAACATAAGATTGAGATAACAATTCAGTGAAATATTTTAAATTAATTTGCAGTTAACATTATAAGATGTATAGCAAATGGGTTGGATAAGGAATTTTCTTTTAGAAAATGTGTCGGTTAACATAATTTCGTATAGAAAATGTATCGGATAATTAATTTTCACATTGAAAATATGTCGGATAAAACTTTTTCATATATCAATTGTGTCGGATAGCATATTTTCCTATAGCATATGTTTCATAACACATTTTCATAAAGCAATTGTGTCGGATAAGAGATTTTCAAATGACAAATGGGTCGGATAACGCATTTTTATGTCACAAATGTGTTGGGTAAGACATTTTTATATAGGAAGTGTATCGAATAACACATTTCCGAATTTCATATGTGTTGGATAATTCATTTTCATATTGTTACATACAAATATGACGGATAAAACATTTTTAAATAGCAAATGTGTCGGATAACACATTTTCATATGACAAATCCATCGAATAACATTTCTTCACATTCGCCCTTATTTCAGTTTGCGTCGTCATATCTATGAAGTTCTAGTTGTGTCATCTTTGCGCCAAAACGAATGTTTTTGGTATCCATGAAATAACAAAAACCCTTTTTATAACTTAAAAATATTTAAAAAAAATTTCAAAATTTATGAAGTCGTCAAACTAAACAGTGTCGACTAAGAGTCGACGTCGACGACGACAACTGGAATAAGGGCGATTTTTCATATTGCATTTTTTAGTATATCAAGAGTGTCGGATATACTACATATTTTAAAAATGTGAGAAATAAAAAACAATAATCTAATAATATAAAATAAAGATAACAATTCAGTGAAATTTTATTTTAGAAAGGTTTTCCTTAACATTTTCTCATGGCTAAAATTTATAAGATAACACATCTCGAAATAGAAAATATGTGTAGGAAGCACATTTTCATATAGAAAATGTGTCCAATATTACATTTTATATCCAGTGTGCCGGATAATACATTTTCGCATTGCAAATGTTTTGGATAACCTATTGTGACATTGAAAATTTGCCGGATAAAATATTTTTATATAGCAAGACTGTCGGATAAAACACTTTATACAGCAAATGTGAAGGATAACACGTGTTCATACAGCAAATGTATCAGATAACACTTGTTCATACAGCAAACGTGTCGTATAATACTAATTTCATACAGCACATGCGTCGGATAACACATTTGCATGTCGCAAATGTGTTGGATAACAAATTTTTATGTAGGAAGTGTGTCGGATAAGAGATTTTCGAATCTCCTTTTTCCCGGGTAATTCATATTCATATAGAAATATGACGGATAAGCCATTCATATAGCAAGTGTGTCGGATAAACTATTTTCGTATAACAATTGTGTAGAATAATACATCTTCATAGAGAAAATGTGTCGGATAACACATTTTCGTATCGCAAATATGTCGGATAGCCCATTTTAATAAATCAAGTGCGTCGAATAAAACATTTTAATATATCAAGTGCGTTAAAAAAAGACTTGCATACAACAAATGTGTAGGATAACAATTTTTCATATGGAAAATGTGTCGGATAACACATTTTCATACTTCAAAGTCGTCGGATAGCACATTTTCATTCATTAAATATCAAGTGCGTCGGATAAAACATTTTCATAAATGAAGTGTGACGGATAAAACATTTCCATTTAATAAAAATGTCTCGGATAACAAATTTGCATAAAAATGTGTAGGCTAACACTTTTTCATGTAGAGATGTGTCGGCTAACACATTTTCATACAACAAATGTGTAGGATAACACATTTTCGTACAGAAAGTCTCTCGTATAAATCATTTGTATATCTCATCAAATGTATGGAATAAAAATTTTTCATATAGCTTGTGTATCGGTTCGCACCACAATTGTGTCGGATAATACATTTCCATATAGCAAGTGTATCTGATAACACGTTTTCGAACCTCAACACATAAGGATAACACAAATGTATTGAATAAAAATGTTTCATATAGCTTGTGTATCGGATCGCACCACAATTGTGTCGGATAATACATTTCCATATAGCAAGTGTATCTGATAACACGTTTTCGAACCTCAAATGTATCAGATAACAATTTCTTACATAGAAATTAAAGCGGATAATAGATTTTCAAACAAATATGTCGGATTTGACATTTTTATGTAGAATAGTTTAAGTTTTGCCGAATTATCCTGAAGGTTTAACTAAAAATTAATTTTTAATAAATTTTATTTTCTACAAAATAATTCTTTTAAATTTGTATTATGGGAAAATTCCTTCTACTATCGATATTTTATTCTAAATACGATATTTTCCATATTCCTTGCGATAATACATAGATACATGTATGAAAGATGAATCTTACTAAATATATACCCCATATTTAATAAAATTATTGTTTTTTTCTTGGCACAGAATTTGAAATTGGTAAATATTCAAACATTTTAGTTTCAATTTAAAGTTCTCCGCCTCTAAAAATAACCAATACTAATGAAAATTCAATTTAATTGATTTTTAATAAACAGAAAAAATGTGTCTTTCTTTTTCACTCAAAAATTGTTTCGTTAAGAAACATGTTCTTAATTTCAAAGAAGCGATTTTTAGAAATCGCAGAAAAATAATTAACCAAAAATGTTGAATCGAAGAAAAGTATATTTGTTGTAAGTATCTAACTAAAGTTGTGTGTGTGTAGCTTTTCTTCTGTCCCTCGTATACTTACATACTTCTGGCAACTCTGGGGACCACCTGTAACGAAAAGAAGACAACGACGATCTCACTAATTAAAATTCAACAATTTTACAGTGCAAAAAAAGCCCATGCAACATTGAAATATGTATTTACCTGGCCACACAACAAACACACAAATAACTCTTGGGCAATACGAGTATTTATGTTTGGACACCCCCGAAAAAATATTATTACATTTAAACAATAAAACGTGATGGCTATATTTAATAGCCTATGCACCCAACACACAATGACCACCCCCTCCGTGACCTAACAACCATACATCAGATGACGATAACCGAAAAAAGCAAATAGCGCCATCTAGAAAATTGTGAAAGGGGGGAATATAGGGAAATGGCCACAGGCAAATACATCGCTCAGCTATTATTTGCACGAACTCTCCACACACACCCTCTCTCTCTCGCAAATACAACGGTCGCGAGATTCACACCAATAGTAGCGGTAGCAGCGCTGTCAAACAGCGGTTATCAATAGACAATGGCGTTCAAAAAGCGCTGCTTCTGCTGTTGCAGCACGTACTCATGCACATAAAGCAAATGACACTTGCAAACAAATGGGCAAACAAACATGAATCCGCACACACACATACGCACACTAGCACATCCTCTTGCAAACAAAACACTGCGAGATTCGAATCATTTGTATGCACTCTTTTTATAATGTATGCTCTTTAAATTGAATTTGTAGCTGTTGGTGTTGGTGTTTCATGTAACTACGTTCTCGTATTTCATATAACACTAATTTATGCCATTAAAAGCAAAAAAATAATAAAGAAAAAACAAGAAAAACACAAAAAGTAAAATAATATAACTTCACTGATATTTACACACACACGCGTGCATCCTGAATATTTGTTGTTTCGTTCGGGTGAGAGTGAAAAATGAAAGAGGATATTTTTTTTTGCCAAAATGCAAAATGTATTTATGTCTGTTTGTCTGTCTGAATGGGTGTAATGCAAACTGCACGATTGTTCATATTTAAACAAGTATGTAGCCGATGTATGCACATGCCTGATGGTGTGTACACTTTTGTGTAATACAAATATCATTGCTGCTTGCACATACATACATGCATACATAAGTATAAACATAACGACTATAACACAACGATATCATATTGTATTGACCCGTTTATTCAAGTGTAAAATAAATATTTGTTAACAGAGATAACAGCAGCCATTCATGTTTCACACATACATTTGTTGTTTATGTACATAAATTTATATATATGTATATATTTCTATGTGTGTTATACATGTTTATGTTTGTATGTGAACATGCAACCGAAATACACACATGTCCATCTATACATCTTCATTCAATCCTTGAGCAAATACTTAAAAGAAAGGGCTGTGCAACATTTGCGCGAACAAGAACCTTAAACTGCGATTTATAACGAATGTTCTCGTAGGCGGACAATAGTTTTCCGTGCATGTGAATGTTTATACCCTCACTTTAGAGCAGGAGGATTTATCTCATTTGCTACGTGCCGAAAGTGTAACACATCGAAGGAGTGACCTAGGTTAGGTTATATTAAGAGTGGCAGCCTGTAAAATAGACTCACTTAGTGTATAATCACTCCATTGTGTTACCACAGGGACCCCTCCCTTTGTATCAATTGGATTGCTTTAAAAAAGCTCAAAAGTTGGCGGATTCCAACATCAGCCAAGTAAGCTAACTCCTCGAAGAAATAAGAGCCTAAGGTTGCATGGCGCTTTCAAGAGAGAGAGAGAGTGGCTTAGACCAAAGACTTTTAAACAGCGCTGCCAGTTTAGGGGATTTATCCCCAATTTGGGGATTTTTCTTCGCGAATGGGGATATATTTTTTGGTTTGGGGATCCGGGAATTTGGCCGGGATTGAAATTTTTTATAATTACATGTCTTTATTTATGTTAAAATTTTAATTTTCTGTTAAATCTATATTTTTTTAGAAAATGCGCCCGTAAAAATTGTGTCAAAAGTTCCTACAAAAAGTAGCTTGACTCGCAGTGTATTAGAGTACGACTTAAATAGACAACCTGTAGTAATTGCCAATACGTATTTCTATAGATATTTATAAATCAATTGAAGCCAAATGCGGTTTATAAAATGCTTCCCAGACGACATTACGAACAAATTAAGCTAATTTTGGAGTAAAGTTTACTAGTAACAGGATTCTGGTTCAAACTTTTAATACCAAAAAAGTGTACAAAAAAAATAGATGATGTAGATGAGGTGGAAGATTTTGAATCAGATATATTTGATATTTGATAATTTGCCAACGTTCATTTTGTAAAAAAAAAATGAATTTTAGTACAAAGTACATTGAATTGTAAAATACATCATTCACATAAGTTAACATATTTTCTGGGGATTTTTTTGGGGATGAGAAATATTTTTATGGGAATTTAGGGGATACAAAAAAAAATTTGGGGATTCGGCACTAAAAAAAACTGGCAAGCCTGCTTTTAAAGACAAAGACGTGAAATTTCTCTCTTTTGATTTTATGAAAAGAGCTGCGAGTAGGGTTTCGATAGTATGCAAAGATTTTGGCTTTGTTTTTTTGACTGTAATGTAATATTTTTAACAATTTTAATAAATGTAAATGCAAGAACGTATTGACTTTTAAAGGATCTACAAAAAAAAATTATGTAAAAAAGTCTGCTATATGCTCCAAATAGGCTGCCTGCAAAGCGCCCTATTGACAGCCTCCGATGACATTTCTGCTTAAGAGAGCCAAAAGAGAGAAATTTCACGTCTTTCTTGTTCAAATGTCTTTGCACAGACACAGAAGGTGTTCTATTGATTCCTCCTCCTCTTCGTCGCCACAGCTTCTGCAAGTCATTATGCAAGACCTTCAATCTATGTGTGTGCCGTCCAATAATACAGTCTTCCGTAATGACACACACTATTAGTGAGACGTCCGGTCTCAACAACGACAGCAGTGTATTTTTAGTCTATGCCGGTCCACATCAGCCTGGAATGTATGCAGTTCCAGACTAGTGGTGTTGTAGCAGCTTGGAGACGCTGAAAGGGTTTTCCAATAGGGATGATATGATTTTGAAGTGACGTTTCGGCCATTTGTAATATGTCATGATCTGTCGTTTGTTTTTCATTGTATTCAGTGGTGTTTACAATTTCATCATGTAGAGATATACGCAAGAACAGCGTTTACAGATTATTCAGTTTTATATTACGAGTATCGAAATAATCGTTCTCCAATTGCAACATTTCGTGTGCTAAGTTCATTTTTTTAAATCCAAAAAAACACTTTCCAGTCGACCTACGACCTTGACACCCATGAGCAATATTTTAGCTCTCGTTAAGAGCTATCTTTTTGCCATTGACCTATTGCGGCTACGTTCCACACAGCAAATTAAACAATTGAATTGTTACGAGAAAAGTTTGGAGATTCGATTATTTCAAGAAATTGTGAATTGAATGGCCTCCAAGAAGTTGTGGTTTAACACCATTAGACTATTTCTTGTGGGGTTATTTGAAGTCATTTGTCTTTCGAAATAAATCAGACTCTCTTCAAGCTTTACAAGTCAATATTGAACGTGCCATTCATGACCTATGACTTGGTTTAGTGGAACAATTGCTCGAAAAATGGGTTCATCGAATTCGTTTCTGCAGAAGAAGTCGTGGAGGCCATTTTAATGACGTTTTATTTAGAACTTAATTGTATCGATTGTACTTCACATTAAATAAAAACTTTTGAATTTCCTTAACAATAAATGTATTTTTTTATTCAAAGAAATCATATCACTCTTATTGGGAAACCCCAATACCGTAGTCAGTTTACCCGTGGTTTATACGAGACAGTTTTGCGAAGACAATAGCAATACATTTACACTTTTTTACTAATACACTTAAAACTCTCTCATTGGCTTCTCACTGTCTCCGATTTTTTGAAGACAGAAAATTCGGCAATTGTCTTGACGTATGCAGCAAACTCGATGACGATTCGTTGTAATTGTGAAAAAAAATAATAGTCGCAAAAGGCAGCAAAGTTGGGAAAAATTATTTTAGCTGAGATTTTGGTAAATATTATTAAACTATTTTCCCCATTTTTAACAACCAATACATATTCTTAATTGTCTTCTGCCAATTGTCTTGTGTAAACGCTAGGTTGTCCTTACGAAGTGTTCTTACTTGTTGTTTGAAAAATTCCCCACAGGAAAATGAATTGGCTTTAAAATTGTTATATCAAAATGAATTGAAATCTTGTCGCAGAAAATTGACATGTATACTTTGTCCTTAACCTTATATTTCCTTCTTTGCTTTGGATTAAGGAATATGATATACTCCATGCTGTGTTTGTGTACTCGTATTTTCCAGTACAATTTGTCATATCAGTCTTCATGTCTTCGTGGTGTCTAAAAATACGTCCACTTGTCCATTCTTTTGTCTATAACTGACACTTTGATTATTACCCGAACAAAGGTTGGCCACCGTGTCATTTCCGTATTGATTCCCGTGGCAATATCTAGATGAATATGTATTTGCATCATAAATGCATTTGATGCTTCTTCTGCATCGAAATGGGACGGAAGGATCGAGATGCACAAAAATGTAGCTAGTCTCTGCTGTGAATATATGCAGATATTTTCACACGCAGGTCCTCGGTGTGGTTTTTGTTATTTCACTCACGGAATAAAGCATGCCATAATAATAGTGGGCGGCAAAAAAAAAATCTGCAACAGTAACCAATGCAAACAAATAAATAAATATACAAACACATGTACAGAAGACACCCGCCTCACACCCAAGAGAATATGTACTTATTTACACAAAGGATGTAGCCAGCCAGCCAGGAATACAGGGGAAATCAAGGAGCATTGCAGAATACAAAAAATCAATATTACGCAAAAAAATATGGAAAACAGTGAAGTATTTACAATACACAGAGCGGGGAAAAGTAATAAAAAACATAAAGACCCTTTGAAAGGGCAGGGGGTGGGGAAAGATTTAATAAAAAATTACCCAGGTATTTTGCAGTATTTAAAATTAAATAAAGTCCTGACTTCAATACGAGCCACGACGAATTTACAAACGAAAAAACGACTGGCAGGTGAACTTTCAACACACAAAACGTTGCCTTCTTTTAGGCTCTGCCATAAAATTAAATCTTTATAAGGATGAATTGTGCGCAGTATGAGTGTGGATAAGTTGGGTTGGCTTGTTATTTGCAATTTTTTGTACAAAAGTTATGCATTGTGTACGTAATTAATGATTTATTAAAACCTTATTAATAAAATTGCAATAACTTTCTCATAACTTTGTGATTGTTGCTGTTGTTGTTTTTATTCCTGGGCATTCTTTTCATTTAACTTTCATTATACTCTTACATACATTCTTGTTCATTTTTTATGGCCATTGTTATTGATTCTGTATTTCATGCTTCTTTTTCCTTATCCGTTGTTTTTGCAGGTTGTTGAATTAATTGATGCCGCGGCCATTAACTCTACCGCCGTAAGGTTGGATTGGGTTATGCATGTAAGCGTAACCGAGAAATATGTTGAGGTAAGTATCTCGGCCGATGTTTTAAGGCTACATTTTTCCTCATTATTAATTTATTACTTAAAAAAAAAAGTCATTCACATCAACGTGTTAATTATACTCTTAACTTATTTATGGCAAATTTTCTTTCAGGGTCTTTACATACGCTATCGTGATGTTAGCGCCAACTCGCAGCAATACAATATAATGACAGTCTTGAATCCTTCGATTGAATCTCATGTGGTGGGCAATTTAAAGGAGTACACCAAATATGAGTTCTTTTTGGCCCCCTTCTTTCAGACGCTGGAAGGACAGCCGAGTAATTCGAAAAATGTTCAAACCTATGAAGATGGTAAGTTCATTTGAAGTGCTGGTACTTATTTAACGAACTTAATTGCATTTACATATACATATATGAGTGCATAAGGAGTGATTGGCTGTGAGAAGAGTGAAGGGCATTTGAATAAAGTGGCGGTTAGGATAATAGGGCCAGCAGATCAGTTAACCGCCTCCTGGAAACTAAAACCAGCTAGTAAATAAAATTAAGATCGATTAAGCCATTAAAAACAATCCACAATATAACAGTTTCAAAAATGGTCCTTCGAGATCACAATTGGAAATTGGATAGATTATTTAAGCTATGTACACACGGTGGTTAGATCTTACAATATTATTAACTCTGTCAAAATGCTGCCAATGTACTGAAAATGAGAGATTGTTAGCAAAACCTTTCAATTTGATATATTTACAATATATTTATAGGCAGGATTTCCAATAAAAATATTTTATAGACAGTGTTGGCATTAAAATGTTTCTGTGACAAAGTGCCATTGTCAGATGCATAAACTTCGGACATCTTATAATGTCTTACTATGTACAGACGATGACTTTTCTGCCAACGTTGTTAGACAAACATTTTAAGTTTACACGGTTGCATTTTGCTGACAAGATTATAAGATCTGACCACCGTGTGTACATTAGGGTGATGACTTTTTGATTTTTTTCTAAAAAAATATTTTCTGTTCCTCGAATGAATGAGGTTTTGCCTATTAATGACTAAAATAACGTTTATTCCATTTAAATATTGAAAAAGTCACGCACAAACCACATTAAAATGATATTTTTGTGAAAAATCTTAAATTTTTTCTTTTTTTTAAATCATATAAATCCAAAACGGAAAAAAGTGTCAAGTCTTATAACTTTCACGAAAAGCCAAATAACCTATAAAAAAATGAGACATTGATCATAAAAATCGATGAACATCTTTCGTTTTTATTTACAATTAAGTGAAGGTATCTCATTTTGAATCGAATGTATATCTATGGAACAAAAGTTGACGACTTTTTTATGATTCTCATTTTTTCTGATATTTTTCACAGAAACCACATTTGAACCATTATTTTGAAAGTTTTGAAAAAATTGAAAAACAACAAAATTGAAAAAAATAAAAAATTGCCCAAAATCATTTTGTGCGTGAGGTTTTTTATCGCATCACCTTATATGTAAGATTTTATCTAATCTTAAATAAAAACTCATATAAATATGATGCAGGAAAACGAGGTTGTATAAAAGTCATCACCCTAGTGTACATATTTATTTGTAGATTTTAGAGTAGTAAGCTTTTTAAATCTCACAATAAAGCAAAGGGAATAACTGTTATAATTCTAGTGAGAGAGAGGTCCCCGATCGGGCGCCCATTTTATTAGCATCTTTACATATTTTATTATCGATAAAATCGTTAAAAACCATCTGTTATTGCCGAAGTTCCTTTTTAAAAACACTATGCAACCACAGTTTTTTGTGTCCAAAGCCTTTTTTGTGTGGGATGAGGGATATACTTCCATAAAATCAAAGCGAAAAGTATTTTATGGCAAAGTTTATTTTTATTTTTTTTTTTAAATTCCAGTTTTCATTGAAGTTGATACCTTTAGTATTTCGACCATATTTACAATAAGTATAAGTCTAATAGTGCTGGGATATGCGTTAAATTTAACGTAATTATGAGGGCTACAAATCTTGGACATATATATTTTAAGTAGAAACTGTGGTTTAGTAACGGTCGTTAAAAACCCGAAAAAAATTTTCATTTAAAAAAAAATTTTGCTGTCTCGAAGGAAACCGAAAAAAGAAAAAATCGCCAAAAATGAAGAATATAATGCCAACTTGAAAAAAAAATCTACGGATAAATGTAGAAATTATAACACATTTGCTACGGGCCAAAAGTTTAACACATCGAAGGAGGGACCTAGGACCTCAAGTATATTTGGCGGAAATCCGTTTTGGGCCATTTTAAGTCATTTGAGCAATGTCCATCTGTCTGTTTGTCTGACTTCTGCTCACGATAACTCTCGATAGGTGTAACCGATTGAATTAAAATTTTGTACATGTTAATATTTTTTCTATAACAGACTAAGCTCGAAGATGAGCCATATTGGTCTTTTTCCAAAAAAATTCTCAAATTTTTGGTGACTCTTAAACCGAAGTTTCTGCGTATAAGTGATATATGTATCATTTCTAGCGCTCATAATTGCCTTAAATTTAAATTAAATCCCGGCTCAATCGAGCATGTACTTAAAAACTATAGTCCCAATTGTTATTTATTTTAAATTACATAAATATCTATACTCGTATATATAAGAGGGTTAATTTGTATGGGTGGAAAAAAATGAACAAAGCGTCAGGCAAAAATGTAACCTACGCAGAACCGATTGAATTCAAATTTTGTACATGTTAATATTTTTTCTATAACAGACTAAGATCGAAGATGAGCCATATTGGTCTTTTTCCAAAAAAAAATCTCAAATTTTTGGTGACTCTTACCGGAGTTTCTGCGTATAAGTGATATATGTACCATTTCTAGCGCTCATAATTGACTTAAATTTAAATTAAATCCCGGCTCAATCGAGCATGTACTTAAAAACTATAGTCCCAATTGTTATTTATTTTAAATTACCTAAATATCTATATATATCCGCAGGTCGCGAACGTACGTTCGTACGCTTTTGATGTACAAGAAATATAGAAAACAAAAATGTTCCCCGCATTTTTTTTGGCTGATTTGATAGCATATTGGCAGCTCTATGTTAGGTGCAAAAGATGGGTTTCATCGAGTTTTAGTTTTCATAATAATATCAATAAACATGTGGTCACGAACGTACGCGAAATAGAAGTCAACTTTGGCTGAATCTAGTAACATGCAAAAATCTGCGAAAAGGAACGGAATATTCTGAAGCTATTAATTTATTTTAAAAGAGGATTAATGTAGCTTTCTATCGAGTATTTACACAATAAATTATCTCTATTGGTTTTTTTCTAATTGGCTTAGGTGCCGGTCGCGAACGTACGGTCACGAACGTACGATGTTTTGCCCATATATAAGAGGGTGGGAAAAAAATGAACAAAGCGTCAGGCAAAAATTTAACCTACGCAGAATTTTAAGAATATTTCTCCAAGAAACCAAAAATAAACTTTCCGTTCACATTTGAAAATTATGCTGTCCATTTATCATTAAATCCAAAAAAAAAACACTTTCCAGTCGACCTACGACCTTCAAACCCATGAGCAATATTTTAGCTCTCGTTAAGAGCTATCTTTTTGCCATTGACCGATTGTGGCTACGTGCCACACAGCAAATGAAACAATTGAATTGTTGCGAGAAAAGTTTGGAGATTCGATTATTTCAAGAAATTGTGATATTGAATGGCCTCCAAGAAGTTGTGATTTAACACCATTAGACTATTTCTTGTGGGGTTATTTGAAGTCATTGGTCTTTCGAAATAAACCAGACTCTCCTCAAGCTTTACAAGTCAATATTGAACGTGCCATTCATGACATACGACTTGATTTAGTGGAAAAAGTGCTCGAAAATTGGGTTCATCGATTTCGTTCCTGCAGTAGAAGTGGTGGAGGCCATTTGAATGACGTTTTATTTAGAACTTAATTGTATCGCTTGTACTTCACCATAAATAAAAAACTTTTGAATTTCCTTAACAATAAGAGTGTTTTTTTCAAAGAAATCATATCACTCTTATTGGAAAACCCTGTATATGTTACTTTAGATTTCAAAAAATCTATGAATGAACCTATTGTGTTTTGTGTACAATTTAATATTAATTCTGACCTCAAATTTGAAATCGATTTCCGACTTTATTTTATACCCATGGTTTCTTGGAGACATGTTTTTAGAATTTTCCGTAGATTACGTTCCAAACTGACGCTTTGTGCGAAAAAAAAATTGACCGCCCCTAATATATATATTCCCTTTAAGCTAGACTGCCTGTGGTATCGTAAAAAAAATTTTACTAAAGCAGCATTCAATATTTCAATTACTTTAATCGACATTATTCTAAATTACCTCAAAAATCGTACTCTTGATGTCCTTTTTGTTAAAGCTCAACTAACTTGAAGCCAACAAACAGTATAACATTGTTTGTGGTATTTCCAAATATTTGAGCTAAAAATAGCATACAACATTCATTCATATGAAATTTTTGCCAAATAGGTAACCACAGTAAAAAATTTCTCCCTTCCTTACTTCCTTTTCATCTCAGAAATCTACATGTGCGGTGGTGGCATTGTGGTGATGTCGGTCGGCTGCGGTATTAATGAATATGCGGCAGCAAATGAATTTCAATAAATATAATTTGTCTACTAACAATGAATATTAAGTGGAGAAAAGCATCAGCCAAAGCCACGGCCCCCGCCTCCACCATCACGCCCTTACCACAAAAAATAAATAAATTTATTAAAAACTTCCACAAAAACCACATGAAAGTTTCTTTTTTTCCTGTTTCATACATAGGTTGGTTAATATACAAATTTAGACTGTAAACAATGTTCACTAAACCACTAGACACATTCCGGGACAATAGCAAGAAAATTAGGGATACTAGTTAGATGCTGGAGGGCAGGAAACAATTTGAAGGGAGGAAAACGGCAAAATAAAATTTTAAATGGTGAAATTTATGAATATATGATTAAAAAACAGGAGGTTGGTTGTGAAAATGAATTAAGGAAGGCCTCAGAGGTACAGAGGAAAACTTCATTTATAGTCGACTGACTGTAGAGGAGTAACTTCGTGGTCAACCCTAGTATAGAGAATAAAATGTGTTATCGGGTCAACTATAGAGGAAAAAAATCACTACTTACCTCTAGTATAGAAGGATACTTCTGTTACAGTCTTTAGTATAGAGGAAATGCTCTGTTATCGATCCTAATACAAAGGAAGAATTCACTGGTCAAAACTAGCATAGAGGAAAGGCTCTGCTATCGACTCTAGTTTAGATGAATGCCTCAGGAGGAAGACCTCAATGGTCGAATCTAGTACAGAGGAAAATCTCTGTTATCGACTCATGTCTAGAAGAAGATCTCTACATTTGTATAGACCCTGCAGCCAAAATGACTAGTTTGTATATAGAAATATACTAGTTGTTTTATACTTCAAACTAGTAACATATCTGTCCTTTTTTCATATAACGAAATGTCGATTTTAACATTGGCTTGTCATATGCACCCAACTAGTTCATTTGTTTACAATTCAGTACTAGTTAATATCTAGTTCAGTTATAACTATATTTGCGAATAAGAGAGTACAAGAGAATGGTGGTGGGAGAGAGAAACATTTACTCTGCCACCACCAAGGAAGTACTTGTTCGTAAAGCAGTTCAATCGTTTTTGCGTATTTCTCTGCTGCTGAGGGCAGAGAGACGAACGAGTCGATCTGCAACCGCCAAGCAAGTACTGTTAAGCAGCTCAATTAATCGTTTTTGTTGGCAGCGATGCGAATGTGTTTGCATAGGTCACATTGCAACTAGCTTATGACTGGTTCAATACGCAACTAGAAATGATTTTAGCTGCAGGGGAGTTATACCACAATGAACATTTTTGTACAAATACCAAAGAAATATAATTGTCATACGCCAAATAAAGTACTGTATATACTTTTAGGCGCAAACCAACTGTTTGATTTCTGGGCCCTCGAGCAGGGTCATAAATAGTAGTATGAGATCTATTTCACTGCAATGAAATAAATAGTGTTCATCCGGATTAGGGACATTTAGGCTAAAATCTGTTATTTTCGACGGTCCCGCTGTAGAAACTACCTTTCCCTATAACGATTTGTTCGATGGTGCCCGTGCAGGAATGTCTCAATGACTATTTATCTACTGGGAATTATTTGTTTATTTCTTCCCATAGCTTTAATGATTGTAATAATACTTCTGTCCAATTCATACATATTATTTTATTTAGATTTCGCTTCAAACAAGTCCATCTTTTCTTGTGTCCTGACTTTGCCTTGAATTGCAAAAAATTATTTATTTTTTCACGTTTTCCCCTTATCTCTGACTGCTACGCCTCTGCATAGTTATATGCCATGAAATATTCACGCTGAAAAGGTTGGCTGCCATTTTTCCCCTTAAACCAGAAAAACAAGTTTCATTTAAACAGAAAAAAATGTATATAATTGCCAAAGGACACGTTAAAACGTCATAGTAACACGTAGACATAACCAGAGGCACAAAGGAAGAACAGGAAATCCACTGTGGGGATGTAAGAGCAAAGCAACCAACCAACCGCAACAATAAGTTGTTGCAGAATAAATAAAAACAAACAACAAGACTCGCCTCAAAGAGAGCGATGGATAGGCTAAGAGGAAAATTGAAGAACAATACTTAAGTTAAATTCTCAGTTTAAAGGAGATGGTTTTTGAACAAACATAGTATTAAAGAGGATGAATTTTAGTATATTTTGAAGGCCTAATTAGATAAACAAATTCATATTTTCCTGAAGTGAAAAAAATTTGGATCCTATTATGGAGATTTTTTAAGGAAATTTATTTGGATAATTACACTGTGCTAGTCCGAAAATGTAATAGAAAGGAGACCATATAGATAAACAAATTTCGATCATTCTGGATCCAGTGATACTAAACGTTTTTCTATGTTAGTTCTTGTTTTCGAGATATTCGACCAAGAAGTTTGCAGGAAAATCAGAGTGGTTAGTTATGTAGGATTATAATTTGAAACAGAAGTCTTCGGAATATATGCTAAAGAAGGAAATAATGAGGACTCTTATTTCTCTTAAAACAGTCGACATTACTTCTCAACATATTACTACTAAAAAATTGGTATCGAATCCCAAAAAATGCTGTAAAATCCTTCCACGTCTCTGATTGATTTTCTCTTTAACCGCTCAGGTGTACACTCACTCAGTGATGTTTATGAAAGATATTATTCTCATTTTTTTTTCGTTTCTCCCGCATTTTACTTAACTATTTCCTATGAAATGTTTTTCTTATTTTTTTTTCGTTTCTTTTTTGCATTTACAGTACCCTCAGCACCACCTGACAACATACAAATTGGCATGTACAATCTAACGGCTGGCTGGGTAAGATGGTCATCCCCACCGCCTCAGCATCACAATGGCAACTTGTTGGGCTACAAAATTGAGGTAAGTCACGATCTCCCAAAGTCTGTTGGCCCTCCCCATAGGGAGCCAACCCCAGCCATCCCAGTGACGGGATGTAGCGGAACCATACCGACCAACCAAACAAACCGCCAGCATACATAATTAATAGTTTTGTTTTGTTGGCATGAGTGGTTATTCTCCGTTTGTTTTCCGAAAAGAAAAAAACATCAAGGAAAAACTAACATATAAAACACAACAAAAGGATAAAATTTATGAATTTAGATCCCTCTCATGTGTATTTTATGCATTCATGATTGTTGTGCTTGTTGTTGTTGGTCCGTATATGTTATGTATGCACATGATTTTATATTTGTATTTTCATTGTTTGAGTTTTTCGTTTCTCATTTTGTTCTCTCTCTCTCCCCTGGTTACAGGTAACTGCTGGCAATACCATGAAAGTTTTAGCCAATATGACTTTGAATGCAACCACCACCTCAGTGTTGCTAAACAATTTGACAACGGGAGCTACCTATAATGTTCGCCTGAATTCGTTTACCAAGGCTGGCGAGGGTCCTTATTCGCAACCGGTAAGTTCAAGTGCAAACTTTTTATAAAGAAACTTCTTGTCGTCTTTAATAATAATTTGTAAAGTGGACAAATTTAAATCGGCTTCATTTGGCCATTTACTATCCCAATTGGTTTCACTGAATTGTGTGTAGTATAAAAATACTTCAAATCCTTTTTATACCCAGACTAAACACTATGTTAGAGTGTATAATTGACTTTGTGTATTTGTTTGTAACGCCCACAAAGATAGCCCAAAGCTAGACACTACATAGTATAGAGGAAGACCTTAGTGTTTGTTCCTAGTACAGAGGAAGACTTCAGAGGCCAACTCTACTATATCGGAAGACCTCAGATATCGACTCTAGTATAAAGGAAGACCTCAGAGGTCAACTCTAGTATAGTGGAAGACCTTAGAGGTCGACTCTAGTATAGAGGAAGACCTTAGAGATCGACTGTATTATAGAGAAGACCTAAGAGATCGACTGTATTATAGAGAAGACCTAAGAGGTCGACTCTAGTACAGAGGAAGACCTTAGAGACCGACTCTAGTACAGAGGAAGACCTTAGAGACCGACTCTAGTATAGAGGAAGACCTCAGAGGTCGACTCTAGTATAGAGGAAGACCTCAGAGGTCGACTCTAGTATAGAGGAAGACCTCAGAGGTCGACTCTAGTATAGAGGAAGACCTCAGAGGTCGACTCTAGTATAGAGGAAGACCTCAGAGGTCGACTTTAGTATAGAGGAAGACCTCAGAGGTCGACTTTAGTATAGAGGCAGACCTCAGAGGTCGACTCTAATATAGAGGAAGTCCTCAGAGGTCGACTCTAGTATAGAGGAAGAACTCAGAGGTCGACTGTAGTAAAGAGGAAGACCTCAGAGGTCGACTCTACTATAGAGGAAGACCTCAGAGGTCAACTCTACTATAGAGGAAGCCCTCAGAGGTCGACTCTATTATAGAGGAAGACCTCAGAGGTCGACTCTATTATAGAGGAAGACCTCAGAGGTCGACTCTATTATAGTGGATGACCTCAGAGGTCGACTCTAGTATAAAGGAAGACATCAGAGGTCGACTCTAGGAATAGAAACGATTTTAGGCAATTTATATATAAAAATAAATAAAAACTCTTTCTCTAGAGCGTCATTAAATCTTAATATGGGACTTTATCAAAACATGAACCAATATGCCCCCTTCTCGTCAGAGACGATGTAAAGCAATATAAAGGGTAAACGCTTAAACTTCACCCTAATCTGGTTTTAGCTTAATATGTCTTCTTCTGCACTTGAGACTGTAGGGACTCTTCTTCTGAAGACTTCTTGACGCTGTAGAGAAAGAATTTTTATTTATTTATTAATGATTATTTTAAATAATTCATTAATGACATATTTTGTCCAGTTACACTCCTTGTAAAGCCGTATCGGTCTACATTTTAATATAAACCCAAAATAAAGGCCCCAGAAAATAAATGTTAACAAACAATCTGGCTGAAATTAATGACTTTATAAAAAACGCATTAATTTTCGCCATTAAAAGTGGTCGGATCCACTTTTCTACTTCTTGATTTGTATATGTATATAAATCAAAACAAAAGATTAGACCTGTAAAATCAAACTTTCAATGGGGTTATTCACTCTGCGAAACGTAAATTTATTGTTCTCATAAAACTAATGAAATGAGTTAAACAACAACAACCATAAGCCTCTTTAAAGTTATAAACCTCTTAAATTCAACCCTTTTTTCCCCCACCCAAATCTCCCAATTATTTTCAATATTTTTTTCTTTCATAATTAATAATTATTTATTTTACTCTTCTCTCTCGCCACGTTTTTAGGTCTCCCTGTTCATGGATCCTGCCCACTTGGTGCATCCGCCACGTGCTCATCCAAGCGGCTCACACAGCAGCATCACTGGCCACACTGGCCCCGGTGAGGGTGGTCACTTTGCCTATCATCCCAATGGGGTGGCCGGTATGCCCGATGATGCGGCCACAACGACCACTCAACGCAAATCAACAACGGTGGTGCATGAAACATGGTTTATGGCACTTGTGATAACAATGCTATTGGCCATATTGGTATCAGCTGCAGCTGCAATGTTATTCTTCAAGAGGCGTCATCAGTTAACAAAAGAACTGGGACATTTGAGTGGTGAGTGATGCAGTGTTTTTTGTTTTCATCTGTTCTATTGGAATTGAAATGTGAAACTGAAAATCAAATCAAATGATTGGGGGTTTTATTTGTTGTGGCAGATGCAATTCTAGTTGCAATGCAGGAATAAAAAACAACCGGGGCTGAAACAAAAGTGATTTCATATGCATTTGGTGAAGTTTTTTTCTCTGAAGCAGTTACATGTGGAGGTCAATAAAAGTTGGACGCCACATGTTAAACAATGAACCCAACAATTAGGCAAATCTCAGTCGAGTAAAACAACTGAAGTATAAGAGTATATATTACAGAATTTGCTATTTTATGTGGGAGATTCCTGAAGGACTGGGGACATTGCCCATAAGTCATAGCAAAAAGTAATTTAAAATACCAAATTTGAAGACTTTGAGATGATTGGTACCTAAGTGGTGGAGAAATGATATTTGTAGACATTTGTTAATTCTCAGAGGGGTATAATACATTTTTCCCTTACTAACCTGTTGAAGAGGTTGGCGTATCTTGTGCTGGATTTGTAATTTTACCTTTAGGATAAATTAGTCTTGTGCTTGTGATCCAACAGTAATCCTTTTCATATACTTCAAACTATACTACCTTCTTTATTTCACATATGTATGTATGTACAAATCTTTCTCTCCGCTTTAAATGCTCTATTTTTAAATCTACAAATTATATCCTAATTTTCCATAAACTAATCTCTCTCTGCCTTCGAGTTTAAATTTTCTTTTACCCAACATTCTACATTTTTTCAAATTCTCGCCATCATTAATAATGTCTTAAACAGTATATAAGCATTTATACTCTTCATTTGATTTTTCTTGCTTAATTCTTGGTAATTTGTCTATATTTTGCATTACTCACACTCACAAAGCCAGACCCTATCTGCACTAGCAACTTCCGTTTCCTCTTCCAGTGTTTGACAGAGAATTTAAATCCTAACTTGAGTTTTTAACTCTAATGAAAAAAAAATCCCAGAAAAAATCAATCATGGACTAGAGAGTAATTAATTTCTGTCGTGTAGAGTATAGAAATGAGAAAAAACAAAGCAAGAGTTCTGGAGAGAATCCACTACACTTTTTGACACTCTAATGACTTCCTTTATTGCTTTCATCTCTGCCAAAGAACAGAAACAAACGAAAGGACACTGTTGTTTTGGGAGAAGTTGAAAGCAAAACCCAACATAAAATCCTTAATTAACTTGAACGAGTGAATAGCAGAAGCAGTAGTAGACTAACAGCATCAATGAATGGCAAACAAGTGAAACTTACTAAATTACACACTCGTCTGAATAGACAAATAGACAAACGGACGGACATACAACAGCAAAATTGACAGTATTGATTACTAGACAAATGAAGGCGGAAAAAACCTTTAAATATACTAAAACAGACTAACATACTCGAATACATATATTGACTTTTAAACTAATCCCTTTGGGTATTTTTCTTTTTTTCTTTCCCTTTTGCCGGATTTTGCCTTGGTCATTTCCGTGACTTTGTGGTCATTTCTTTTTTTTTTGACTTTAACAGTAGTCAGTGCCAATGAGATAACCGCCTTGAATATTAATGGCAAGGATAGTCTATGGATAGACCGTGGATGGCGTACCACCGATACCGACAAGGATTCCGGCTTGAGTGAAACCAAACTGCTGTCCAATACCAATAGCCAATCGAATTATAATACTTCGGATGGCGGCACAGATTATGCTGAGGTGGATACGCGCAACATGAGTACCTTCTACAATTGTCGCAAGGTAAGTTTCAAAAATAGTAGCAATACAAAATGTAATTAATTTTAAATCCAAACCTAAATTTTTGTTTATTTTTTTTCGCTTTACAGAGTCCTGAAAATCCTACACCTTATGCCACCACCATGATTATTGGAGCCTCCTCCACCGAAACAACTTGCATGAAAACATCTGGCTCCAGCACAGATCAAGATTCCGGTACTCATTCCCCCAACTCTGAGGGAATTAATCCACATTGTGGTGGTCCCAATGGGCCATCAGGCAAACACAATTATCACCAGTATCCTCCAGGTAGGTGAAACTAAATTGACAAATATACATCATCGCATCATCATCATCAATCCCTCCCATTCCATAACATCCTTATGTGATCTTAGTTCAATGGAAAAATAAAGCGAATTCAACCCTTTTGATTATTCCCCAAGCTCCTATTTTTGCTTAACACCGCCCGCTTAGCCTTGATTTTATATCAGCTTGGTGGCATTATCCTTTCCTTTTTTGGTTTTCCTCTTTTTTCTCCTCTTGTTAAATACCATTGTTTTTTCACTCGATTTGTTACGCTTAAAAGGATTTCTTTTTTTTTATCAATTTGGGTGGAATTTTTTCCTCGTTTGTTGTTTGTTTGAAGCGGCTTGTTTTTGCGCAACTTTGCCTTGTCGGGTTATCCTTGATATCCTTTTGTTTTTCCTCGTTTCAATATAAATTGATTGCTATTGACAGTTGTCTTTAAGCGTAGGTGGAGGATTCCTCCTTTGTTCTTTCTCTTCGTTTCATATCGACGAGCTAAGTTATTTCTCTCAATTTTCTTTCGATTATTTTTTGGCATGAAAAAATGTTCAGTCGTTTCCTAGAAATTTTCTCCGCCTGTTTCTGAGCCAAGGCCACCTCAGGCTATTGTTAAGTAATAGTGGTGGTGGTGGTTATTTATTTTGAGATGAAATCCGCCTGGCCTTCTTCATCTTCATTGTGTTGGCAAGCGCTATTTAAAGTATTTGTATTTCGAATTGAGCATACAATTACTACGGGCGTACAATTTTAATAAAATGTCTATATAAATATGCTTAACGATTTGCCAACAGTCGGTTCAACAAGAAGGTGTAATCATAGCGGTTAAAGTTGAGGAATTTTTTTAATGAAAAAATAAATCACCAAAAAGAATATAATAAACAAAAATTTTTGACAAAGCCCTTATCAGAAGTACAATTTAACAACGTTTGGAATTAAAGTACCTACAGTCCAACGCAAAATTGACATAGTTATCCAGTCCCTTATGATAATCCAATCGTAGCTTGGCAAATATATACGAAAGTAATTTTCCCTTAACTTCTGTAGAAATCATCTCAAAATTGTCATTATTTTAAATTGAAATCGTCCGTATTTTTAATTTCCTTTTCTATGACTATAGCCTGACAAATAATGGACAACATATTCCCATCTGTCCCAGCATCTCCCACATATAATAGCGAATTCCAAACTATCAGCCTGTTTCTCTATGTCGAACGAAAGTGAGACGAACGAAAAACAGCTGATTTTAGACCTACTAACTGGCATCAGCCAGTATGTTTGCATTCGCTTTGTCGTTCTGATACCTTTTAGTAGGTCTAAAATCAGTTGATTTTCGTTCGCATCGCTTTCGTTCGACGTAGAGAAACAGACTGTATATTTCTCTGAAAGCCGAAGACAGAAATTCTCCCGTTTCGTTATGTCAGCCTAAACATATGTTTCAATTTTGAAGTTTAAAATTTTTCTGTAGTCTTTAATATTAACTGACTCTTTTTTCCACAATATATACGATAAATCCCTCTTCAACCAACTTTTTGCAAGCACTGTCGACCCCAGAAAAATGCCAAGATAATATTACATTGCAATTATGAGCGATAATCTCGACCAGAAAACATCCTCCCCTGTGGCCTTGAAGGCAACAGATAAAAGAAAATCACAGCCTTAGGTCATCATAAAAGCGCTTGAGCTGATTGAAAACATATCTTTTACATTATGTATATTTTCAATAAATCCCACCCCGCCACACATACCTCACCAAATTCATGTGCATTCCTTCTCTTGTGCCTCCCCCACCTCCACAGTGGGTGGCCTCAAGGGATATTATGTTATTTCCTCTCATTCATTTTGGCGTACATCTACATTTTGGTTACAATCTAAACTATTAATTTTAAATGTTTTTTGTACAAAAATATTTATTTATTTTTCTTTGTTTTTTTCTTTCATATTATCCTGTCTACTCCCGAAACCTACATCCTTATTTTTGAATGTCTTGATGTCGTATTACCTGTTTGTGTGTGTGTGTGCACTATATTTGTATGTGAAAAACACAAAAAATATTAATAGAACAAATTAATTGGTCAGAATTTTTGCCACCACCACCGGAACATCCTCCACCAGTGCCCTCATCATGTGGTTATGCTCCAGGATCCCCACAATCGTCGAGAAAAAGTTCTAAGAGCGGCGGATCGGGTATATCAACGCATCAAAGGTAAGACAAATAGTCTCATACTATGAATTCGAAATCAGATATACCAATATTAGTTATATAAATTACACTGTGCTAGTACAAAAATGTAACAAAAAGGATTCCCTATGGATAGACGTATATCGGCCATGCTGAATTCAGTGGTATTAGCCGTTATTTAAGGTAGTTCTTGTTTTCGCCATATTCTACCAAAAAGTTTGTTGCGAAATTCGAGAGGTTAGTTATCTCAATGGTAATTTTGAAGTGGAAGACTTCCGAATGTACGCTTCTGGATTCAGCATGGTCGAAATATGTATATCTATAAGATATCCTTTTTGTTACATTTTCAAAGTGTTTGTTTCAAGCACAGTTATTATTCTGCTGTAAGATACTCGTACATATTTTATTATACCAAATTGGAAATTCTTTTAATTTTCTATTTTTTATATCCGCCAAACAAGATTTTTGGATTTATGGGATAAAACAAAAGGTTGTTTGTTTGAATTGACACTATTTTTTGCAATTAAACGTTATATGCAAAACTGGAGAGGTTAAAAACTCATATTTTGGAATAACTCGAATTATACGAATTGGTTCAGGATAGTTCTATTGCTAGCTAAATTAGCTACAACTTTTTAAATTATGCATCGATTTTCTTCGAAATCGACTCATTGTAATCGTGCCCGATTATACTTTACGACTATTAATATTATTATTTCCTGTGGTTCCTATAAGGAACAAAGGTTTACTTTACGATTATATAATAAAAACAGATTTTCTTTTGATGTGTTCAAAACCAGAGAACAGATGAAAAGAACTTTATTATAATAATTTGAAGACTATTTAATTATTTAAACTTTCCTGAAACAATTCGGATGAAAGGTTCTCGAGTTATGCCAAAAGCTGTGTTATGCCAACCTATCTACATTAAAGGTATACCGCGAGAACTAGAGTCTATTCGAAAAAAACCCCTTTAACTGATTTATCCTTTACATCCAAAACAATATTTTTGTTGTTGTGCTGAGTAATTTATAAAGATTCTTAATAAATAGTTTGCATAAAATTCCTATAAATTTTTCTCTAATCTTTTATATTGTATTTCTTCTGCCTCCCTCTTAGTGCATTGAATTCCTCCATACACAGCAGCTCTTCCGGCGGCTTCTCCACATGGGGCATGGCACCTCAGTGTGCCGCCTCTGCTGGGGCCCGTCCTCCCCAGGAGAACTATTACAATAATCCGTTGCCTTGTGTGGGTGGCACACAAAATCGTTATCAAATAACTCCTACAGGTCAGCATCCTCCCCCATTGCCTCCCTATTTTCCACCCGGAGCTGGTGGGACGGCACAGCTACCGCCACGAAATATACATATCCATTATCCAGCACCGCGGCATGCCATGAGTGAATATCAGCCAACGGGTACACACAATTCGAGATGTTCGAATGGAAGGTAAGAAAATATGAAATGTAATTGCGGAAGATCGTATGGTACCTTCTGATTGATGGAATGTTTTTGTTTAGTAGTCAAGTGAAAAAGAAAATGATCTTGAAAACCAACAACAACCGTAACATGATGTGACGGTGACGAAAACAGTAGCTTTGTATTTGGGCAGCGGTGCGCTTGTTATACCCTACACCGCTGTGTGGTTTATACGTTTTTTTTTGCCAACGCTGACTTAAAGTATACCGATCGACTCAGACTCACTAGCAGATTCGATTAACGATCTTGATAAAATTGGTATAGATTTCTGGGACAAAGCCTATTGAAATTGGTCAAAATCCCTTCAGATTTAGGCCGCTTATATATTTAAATCCCGATTTGGCATTTAACCTTGCATACGGCAGTTTTGTGAATTTATAAATTTTGTGAAAATCGATTCAGATTTATTTTGGCATTTACGTGGTATAGAAACCAAAGCCACAATTTGCATCAAATCTTTCGTCGATAATAAACCTTTCCAATTTGAGAGAAATTAGTTCCGATTTATAGATATCCCATATATATACTTATATCCCGATAATGCATATAAGGACTATTGAATCCGGATTTCTGAACTGAATTGTATATAATTTAGCTCCTAACAGTTTCTTTCCCAAGAACGATACGTGGCAAATTTCGGTTCGGATACAGCCCCTATATATCCATATATCCCGATTTTGCATCTAATGTCTGTATAATCCGCTTATTTTAACAGATCTTCATAAAATTTTGTTTTTTGAACCAAGAACGAATGTTGCCAATTTTGAAGAAACGTTTCGGATTTATAAAGGGTTTTCCAACAAGAGGTGTTATTTTGGTATTCAAAGAAAAATGCCATTTTTTGAGATAAATGATCGGATGTTTATTTCATAATAAAGAGGAAGGTATGCCGTTAATAATGAAAAAGAACATCAGCCAAATGGCCACCACGACCACGCTTACAGGACCATATCCTTTTCAATAAATTTTCCATAACCAAATCGCAAAGTGGCTGCCCTATGTCCTCGATAGCCTCACGAATTCTATTTTTGAGGTCTTGAATCGACGCTGGGCTGTTGGCGTAGAACTTATCTTTCACGTGGCCCCAAAGGAAGAAGTCGCAAGGTGTTAAATCACAAGATCTCGGTGGCCAATTGTGATCACCTCTTCGAGAGATAACACGGTCCGGAATCTTTTACAATAGAGCAATGGTTTCTTTGCTTGTGTGGCACGTAGCGCCGTCTTGTTGAAAGTAAAGGTTGTCCAGATCAATACTATCCAACTCCGACCATAAAAAATCATTAATCATCTCTCGATATCGCAATCCATTCACCGTAACTGTTGATCCAACCTCATTTTCGAAAAGGTAAGGTCCAATGACCCCGCCGGACCATAAACCATAAACCAAACAGTCACACGTTGAGGATGGAGAGGCTTCTCAATAATAACTCTTGGGTTTTCCGAGCCCCAGATGCGACAATTTTGCTTGTTGACGTAGCCACCGAGGTGGAAATGGGCCTCATCAGTCAAGATGATTTTTCGATTTTTCGATTTTAATAATTTCAAGCGTTGTTGAATCGTGTATCGTTCCATTTTCAGTAAAGTGACAGCTACCAAAATAACGGGTGATTCAAAATAACAGCTCTTGTTGGAAAACCCTGTATGTTGCTCCTGTCTATTCTTATATTCCCATTTCTAATCTAAGCGCTATAAAATAAAAACAAATGGGCAGATCACTGTATTTACCAAAACAACAACGATAAAACTTGACAATATTTCTTCTTATTCTGTTCCGATAGGGTGTTATATTGTCGGTTCCCCTTTCTTACTGGTTTTTAGTTCCCTTTATATCAAAATTATTTCAATCTTCCTTTTGTATATTTAAAATGTATCTTTGTAAAAAATTTTCTCTACTATAATTGTATGACTATTCCAAATTCATCTAACTTATGGCTTTCCTTCTTTCCGTTTTTTCTCTTTCTAGAGCCTGCAACAGTTGTGATGCTTTAGCTTCTCCCCTACAACCTTTACCCCCACCCGGTGAGGGTTGGTATCAGCCGCTGCATACGTCGCATATGCCTCCAAACTCTTCATCACATCAAATCTATCAATGTTCCTCCGAATGTTCGGATCATTCACGAACATCTCACTCCAATGCCGCCCCCCATACACATCATCATTCCCATCCAGCTCATGGACACCACAACAACCATGGCCACAGTCATGGTCAAACGACACCCAGTGGTAATGACACCATGCGTTCCGAAAGTAGTACCGAAAATGGTGGTAAATCGAACTCGCACAGATGTCACAATAAACAACGATTCCCCGAAATTGTGGAAAACGATCATCAATTGCCCGCAAGTTCGGCCGGTTCCTGTACTTATGAGGTTTTAGGTGAACCCATGCGCAACTGCAGTGAATGCTGCAGTAGCTCCCGCGAAGGTGATACCTGCTCCTGCAGTGAGGGTTCCTGTCTGTATGCCGAGGCCGGTGAGCCCGGTATGCCGCCGCATATGACAACGGGTGGAGGACCGCCCGCAGTGCCCGCTAAGCTGATAACACAAAACAATTGATATGCCGCCGCCTGTATGTCAGCCATGGCCTCAGCAGCCGCCGCGGTGGATAGCGGTGGCGGTCTTGTCACCGATGTTGTCATATACTTTTAGTGACCCTTAAGGTTTTAGCAAAATCTAAAGTAAATTGTAAAGAGCTAACAAAAAAAACAGAGCAGAAAACGGAAAAGGCCGCAACTGTAAGTGTAAATTAGAAATGTCTAGTTGCTAAGTATATTTGATACGAGATACGATATGTATTTAATTTATTTTGAACGAAAAAGCGCAGCAGTAGAGTAACTTGTAAACCCCCCAAAAAAACATAATCATTGTAAATTTGAAAAGCATTGAGATTTTTTCGTAGCCATCGAATAGTAAATTATTTTAGCGACATAAGAACTACACACCGACTGACAGACAGACAGATGCAAGATAAAACTACAAAACGTGAAAATAAATGACTTGAATTAAAAAATAGTCAACAGTTTCGAATAGAAGAATTTCCATATAAAACAACATTTAACAACATTCAACAAAAATTGGGGGACCCCTAATTCTACTCCCTATGGCAAAGAGTTGGCGTGTTTAAATAAAATTTTTCTTTTTCAAAGCAGCACACAAAAAAATTCCATTTTTATTAGCTTTTCTCCTGCTCCAAACGTATGTATGCATTATTTCTCCATCCTTTGGTTTGCTGCTATGGCCTGTGTTCAAGGTTCGTTGCATTTATTGCGGTTCGTTGTTGTTGGTTGGCTTTGAAAAATTGCCACATTTTAGCTAGGCTCCTGTCCAAATTGTTAAATAATTTACCTGTGGCTTGACGTTTTTCTTTTTGCTGTAGTTTGAATGTTTTCTGGCACGATTCCCTTCCCTCTATTTGCCCGCATTTCTCCATTGGAAACTTTATTATTATTATTTTTTTATTTTATATATGTTTGCCGTTGAAACTGTTAATAGTTTAAATTTATGTTTATTTATAACATAATTTTATGGCAAAATTTAAAAAAACAGTCACCATAAAAGAAACCATTTTAAAAATAGTGTTGCAACACGCCATGTAAATAGGATGAAAAATGGTATGAAATTAAAGCGTCAAGTCGGGATGTTATTCGTATTAATTTATGAGAACTTCAAGATTTAATTTTTACATAGAAAAAAGTTATGCATCATAATGGTAATTGAGAAGTTTGCCATTATAATTGAGATTTTCTTTTAATTTTTTTCTTTGCCCTTTCCCCGAAAACTGCACTTTTCTAAACATTTTTGAAGTTTGAAAATTGAGCTAAGTTCAATTTGTGGGACCGCATTATTTTGACCTTAAATGTACAAATATTTTCTAGCATTTCACATCGACGGGGAAACATTTGTTTAGAAATTAATTCACCATAATTTTCTACGTTTGAGATTGCAACATTTCATATGGAATTAAGTTTTTTCATGTGAATTTGACTACATTTAAAATTACATTTTAAGTTCAGAAATTGGAATTTCAATAGCCAAATTGAAATAACAAACACACTTACTCGTACACTTCATTTAAAATGTAATCAATTTCAAAAGGAACATATCAATTTCTCCATAATCTTCGAATATGACGTATTTATAAACTGTTTGTAAAATCAAAGAAATCCTTCAGTCACAATTTAGGTTCGAAGAGGGACTGATATCTACAGGGAAATTCCGAAGGAAACCCTACTCGTAGTAACTTTGTCACTATTTAGGTTTTCTTCAGGCTCGAAAAGTAAAAGGCTTCGCTATAGACCCAAATATTATCAGTATATTCCAGGAAATGTGCTGATTTTTCAACAATCAGCTCATTTTGCCAAATTTAGGAATCGGAAGTCGGTGCTTTCAAATATTTAACTAAGAGGTTCTACTATTGTTCATTAAATTTGATCAAATATTAATTAAAAAATTCGAAACGAATCGAATAAACTTTTTGTAAAATCGAAGAAATCCGTCCGTCGCATTTTAGATTCGAAGAGGGATTGATATCTACAGGGAAATTCTGAGGAAACCCTACTCGTAGTAACTTTGTCACTATTTAGGTTTTCTTCAGGTTCGAAAAGTAAAAGGCATCGCTATAGACCCAAATATTATCAGTATATTTCAGGAAATGTGCTGATTTTTCAAGAATCAGCACATTTAACCAAATTTTCGTTTCGGAAGAAGATGTTTATGGATTTTTAACAAAGAACCATTACACTGTCCAACAAATTAAGACTTTTTAATTGGAACAGAATATGGACCCTATAATTCTGAAAGGGCATCTTTAATAGATCATTTTTGTAGAATAAACTTATAGTCCAGCTGGTCTGAGTTTTTTTTTGCAGTGGGTCAAAGTTTTAATTTTTTGGTCGAAGGTCCTTTTTGAACGGACTTTTTTTGATTTTTTTCGGAAAAAATGGCCAATTTACACATTAAGAGGGGAGCAAGAGGGTTAAGATCTTCCACAAAAATGATCCTCATAAAATTCCACTGTGTAACTCTGACAATGAGAAATCTCTAAAACACTAACTTACATAATTTTTTTCATTTAGTATAATGCTCCCTTCGACCAAAAAATGAAAACTTTGATCCACTGTAAAAAAAACTCAGACCAGTTGGACCATATGTTTATTCTACAAAAATGATCTACTCAACATACTCATTCAAAATTATAGGGTCGCTATTCTGATCCAAAAATGCTGTTGGACAGTGTTATTATTGTTCATTCAATCTGATAAAATATTAATTTTTTCGGAAAAAAGGGCCAAATTTACCCATTATGAGGGGAGCTAGAGGGTTAAGATCTTCCACAAAAATGATCCTCATAAAATTCCACTATGTAACTCTAACAATGAGAAATCTCTAAAACACTAACATACATCATTTTTTTCATTTAGTATAATGCTCCTTTCGACCAAAAAATTAAAACTTTGATCCACTGTAAAAAAAACTCAGACCAGCTGGACCATATGTTTATTCTACAAAAATGATCTACTCAACATACCCTTTCCAAAGGTTAGGGTCGCTATTCTGTTCCAAATATGCTGTTGGACAGTGTTATTATTGTTCATTCAATCTGATCATATATTAATTTAAAAATTCGAAACGAATCGAATGAAATTAACCGTTTCTTCGTGTGGTGTGGTGTTTTTGAGATATTTTAAATTTGTAGACAAAACAGCTGGTCAAACAAAAAGTTATTGAATTGAAACACGCTTTGGAATAGATGTTCCATGTCTAAGAACGAAATAATGGGGACAGTTCCAGAAATATATCTTCCAAAACAAAAACCTCGCTCATTCCCTTGCCCAAAAAGCAAAGAAATAGATGTATTTTTTGGGTGATGTATTCGACAAAAGGACTGCTTCTTTCCTTCCCCCCAATACAATCATATGACAACCCAATGGTTTTTAAAAATATCACAATATTGGTCTCACATTTTGATTTCGAATTTACAATTGCATTTTCATTTATTTTATTAATGTAATTTAAAGCCAGAAGGCCAATTAAAGGTAAATTACAAAATTCTTCAAAAATAATTGGTTTATGCTATAATTTGACTTAATGTTTGATGTTTAAAGTTTCTACCAACTACAAGACGGAATTCTCTTATTTACTGTGATTTTTTAAATTTTTCTGTTGCCAATTTTGATATTCTACATTTAAAATTTTGTTTCCGAAGTCCATTTGTTTTCAAAATTTTGGTATTTTGCTTAATTTATTTTTTGTCAATTTTAATTTGTTTTTATAACCTCAGTATTAAAGGAATTGGAGGTATTTATAATTTGTTATGCACCAAAAGAGTATCACATAACAGGAGTGAACCAAATTGGAGAAATTTGAGCCTAACATATGTCGGTCCGTCTGTCTGACTGATGCGCACGATAACTCTCGAAGTTAGTGGATATGCGGTATATCCTTAAATTTTGAATGTTGTAATTTTTTTCTTTAATCCCAGTTAAATTTATTGGCCCAGTTACCTCGGCACCTCCCCCTCCATATAGTGTTAAAATTTAATCTAATATTAAATCAGCTATACTTATACTACTTAACCGAAATTTCTGTGCTTTTCACTGAAAAATGTACGGAATTATCAAGTCCCTTTTGGTACCGTACCCTTTGGTACCGCGAAGCTATAACTCGGTCGCTTTACTTAATTGATATTTTCTTTTTCTTATTTTCTTACAACACCCGTCTCTTCATTTGCATTTCATCCGTTTCTTTTCATGTCTCTCAAACCTTATTTATTTTATTGCTTGTCTTTTGTACAACTTTTCTCAGTTTTTTGTAAAATTTCGAATTCAAATATCAATCAGCTATACGATGTATTAGTACTAATCAACTTCGATTCTAATATTCTTCTTTGACCAACTAAATCGAAATATTATAAAATTAATTAAAAATATTTTGTATTAATTTTATTATAAATATCACAAAAATAATAAAAAATCTTTTTTATTCATTTTATTATAAAGCGAACAATTTAAAATTTGGCCCCATTTTAAGCTTTGGTCTCTGTCTAAAAGTTTTCCGCCGGTTTGAAGTGCCAATTCAAACATTTTTAATCAGATCTATCTGCTTCTTTTGAAAGAAGTTTGTAGTTTATGATCTACAAAACGATTTCAGAAAATGTTTCTATATTTATTATTTCATACTCCCTTTTGTAATGGAAGAAAAGGGCTATTATTGAATCTTTTTGAAAGGGAAAATAGTTTTTATGCACAGTTGATAATATCTTTGGTTTTCTGGAATAACCGCCTACGCCACAAAAATGTCCATTTTGGATTTTAGCTTTAATGTGTTCAGCTTCTTCTTTGTGAGTTTTTTCCACATTCAACTATGTACATGTGCACTTTGTACTGCGAAGGAAAAGAAGGAAGAGATTTGACTCTTCTGAACATTTTGAGATGTGCTGTTACCATACCATACCATACCTATACCTTTTCCTCTAACCCATATTTTCACTATTTTAGATTAGAACTGTCAGAATGTTCAAAAAATTAAAATCTATACAATCGGATTGTAGGTTAAATCTAATTGTGGGTTAACCAGCCTTGGTAAAAGCGGAAGTAAATGAGAAAATCTATCTATATATATAAAAATGGAAAAATGTTTGTATGTATGTGTTTTATAGACGCTGAAACCACTGGACCGAATTAAAAATTTTTTCTTTTGTTTGAAAGCTATTTTGTCTGAGATGGTTTTGGAAAAAAAAAATTGCAAACAGTGGGCGGCGCAAATGTGGGCGTGACAAATCGTTTGTTTTCAAAAATGGACGGGGTCGGAAATCTAAATCTGGGGCAACGAAGTGGACCGGGTCCAGCTAGTTAGTTATAAATTTCAAATATTACTTTGCATTAAATTCGTGTTATTTTTTACATTTAATTTGTAAATTTTCCCCGACTCGAAACTGTTTGCCTCTGCTACTACATTATATTTTTCTGAATAAATTTTAGATTTATTTTCTCAAATTACATATATTAAATTTACATATTTTTAAATATTTCCCCAATTTTGTTGAATGTTGTTGAAAGCATCCGGAAAACCAGAACTGAGACACACACACACACATCTAAATGTGCCATATTGTATACAAAACTCTCATAAAAACTCAAACAAAAGATCACAACTATTACTGCCATTTAACTTAAAACAATTACACAAAGAAAAACAAAAAAACTAATAAAACTAACTTAACCAAATGGAAAACAAAAAACCTAAATTAAACTGTAAAATTGTAAATCTCCCCCTCAATGAAAACTCAACAAAAATGAACTGTGTTTTAAATGAAAATTAAAAAAATAACAATAAAATTAAAATAAAGCAACAAACTAAAAACAATAATTTAACAAAGCAACTACTTAAATCCCCAAAATTTAAGACAGGGTATAAACAAACCCCCCCCAGCAAAAACACGAAGGCTTCAAATACGGCGTAGGGAGGTTTCAAAAGCCTTCCTTAAGTCTCGTGGAAAAAAAATATTGTAATAGTTTTGGATACATTTTCTATAAGAGCAGAGATAGAGACCGAAATAATGTAAACATGTTTATTAGATAATATTTAAGTAAAATTGCAAGTCAAAACAAAACCCCCCTCCCCTTAATAAAACCAACCATGAAGCAACTAAAATACGTAAATTCCGAAATGCATTACTTAAAGTTAATTTTTATGGAAACAACTGAATAAAACAGAAACCTATTTTTGTTTAGACTATTTAAAACTCAAAAGAAAAAAACAAAATGAAGCAGAAAAAGAAAATCTGCAAAAGAAAATATGGTTAGTGGCTCTAAAAAAAATTGACAAAAAATAACAAAGAACTCATACTACTTTTTAACAAAACTTAAGTAAAGAGAGGGGGTGACTTTAAAGAGGAAATGAAAATGATATGAAAAGTTGTAGTATAACAATAAATTTTTGTTATAAGTATGTATATCTTAAAGAAAACTTCCCTTGATTTCAAGACAATACAACTTTTCATTGACTTTGTTTTCTTTCTAAAATAAAGTGTTTTACCCCCTTTCCCTTAATTTGTACTATTTAAACTAGAGAAAAACTAAAAAAATGTACCTGTGATATACATATTTCATCATGTTTTTTAATTATTAATATAGTAATTAATTTTTTTTTGCAATTTTGGTTTTATATAATTTTATTTAATTTGTATAATATTCACGTTTTCAGTTAATTTTTTTTTAATTTCCAAATAAAACATATTTAAAACTATCAGAAAAAATGTTGTCCTCATTAAACATTTTGGTTTTTTTTTTGTTTATATAGCAAATAATTAAATAGTCTTAAGTAAAAAAAAAGAAACACAGAAAAAATCAAGCAAAACAATACGATTGAGAAGAAGTTATCATACATTTTAATACAAAAAATAAAAAATCTTAAAAAATCCCAACTAAATTTATAAGTGAACGGCATTTTCTTAAGAACAAAAACAAAAAACTCAAGAAAAAAGTATAATAATAAAATAATAATAAATTCTATAAATTATAGTTCTAAACAATAAGAAGAATATTAAACCAAGGCATTTATGTTAAATTAAGTCTAAATTAAATAAAATCTAGAGTTAGACAAAATATGTAAATACAATAAAAAAAATAGTGTAATGAAAATATAAATAACACTATGCAACAACCAATAAATAACAAGTTCCACTAAACACTATATTCTGTTTTAGATGCATTATGGCTCCTCTATTACAAAAATAAGCAACGTTTTCATTTCTAGGGATAAATTCAGAAACAGTGTTTTTTCGACTTAACTTGAGAACTATTTGTCTGAATTTTTTTCAGCTACAACTTCATCTAAAACCAGTTTTTATTAATTTGAAAATATTAAAAGTTAAAATGAATTAATTTCATTAAAATTTCGGTTCGGTTTTTAAGAAATTAAATAAAAAAAATAAATTAATAAAAAAATCCTATTGTAGTTATCCACAGATTTCCTTCTGATGTGGCTTAACTTACATCTAACATATCTGACTTTGCAATAAAAAAGCTGAACTGAAAATTCTTCGCGGTTTTCTATTTTTATGATTTTTTATCTAAAAATTCATAATCTGACCTTTAAAAAATACGTTTTTGCTATAACTTATTAAATATCACCAAATAAACTGAACGAAGTTAAAAACTAATGCTAGAAATAGTTAAAGAAAATTCTATCTCCATTATTTTAATATATTAAAGAAAAAACGCACAAATCGTTCTCGAATTATAAAGAAATCAATAGAAAAAGCTTTTGTAAAATCACAATTTTAACCACTTTTCATAATATATCCCCAGCAATGTATGTATAGTTCATTTTTGTAATCTTGGGGACCATAAGGAAGTAAAAAAAATATTTTATTAAGTTTGTTTGTTCAATATTGTTGCATAGTACAATTAATGATAATAAAATAAAATCAAAATTACGACTTGCATTATATAGTGTCATTTAAACCAATCCCATCATATGTACTATAAAAAGAATGATAATATGTTGTAACTTATTTCTCTAAAATCCCTAAACTAAAGCCCATGTCCATGAAAATCCACAAAACCCTCTTCCCACTGTCCACCTCTCTCTATCATTATCCAGCATCCATTTTGTATTAAATTTCCTATAAAATTATAATGTGTAATTATGAAAATAAAACAAAACCTAGGCTTTAGTTCACATACATAATATATAAAAACTCTGAAAAATATAGTTTTTCTTTGCGTGAAATTATAATAAATAAAAAAAAAACACATGAAGTATAGACTGTTGTTTGTTTAAGGCCATATTATATTATTATTATTATTATTACGACTATTATACGATTATGAAATACATGTATTTTTAATTGTAATAATTTCATTTTTATATAAGCGCTCTCTTTAAAAATATATAAAAAACTAATATGATAACAAAATATTAATTAAAACAACAACAAAAAACATTGTGTATAAAAAATATTCAAATTCAATAAAGAAAACATTAGTGTTCAACTGAAAGCAATTTGTATTATTATTTAATAAACTCCTCCCAGAGTTCTACTACATGGTTGGGTAACTGGCAAAGCACGCTCTGGAGCACGATGGAATCTCTATGACGGATACAATAGATATTGGGAGGAAATGATTTCAGAGACAATATAAATTTTGATTTCATTTCCTTCGAGAACCTAATATTTAATGAAAAAATCCCTTTTATATAAAACTGTTATACAGATTTTCAAACGACTGTAACTTTAAAACTAAGTGGAACATACCTTGCATTAAAAGTTTGTATGACTATATAATGCTGGACACAATTCGCGGCAATACTATTGTCTTAAAGATCTAAATTTACAACAGTTATTGGACATTTTTTAATTTCATTAAATGTATGCTTTTACGTAAACTTAATTTGGCGCAAAGAACAGTTGGTATTAACTACTCGTTACGAACTCTCGTTTGAGGCATCATTTGTTGCATTACCTTAAGTAGTTTAGAAGTTACAGTCGTTTGAAAATCTGTATAACAGTATTATACAAAAGTGATTTTTTCATGAAATTATAGGTTCTCGAAGGAAATGAAAGTGGTTTGTAAATTAACGTGAGATCCTCTATCATATGTCAAAACATTATGAAAATCCAATAACATTCGGTCAATAATGAAAATCAATTTTTGAAATTTCAAAATATTAAAAAAAGCTTATATAATTATGAATTTCAGAGGAATGGAAACGAACGTTTCTAGCTTTCATTTAAGGTATAACCTATCGGGTCTGTTCTGTAATCACGGCGATTTGATATCACGGTGATTTTAAAATCACCGGCTACTTAACATCACTTTTGGAGTTCGAAATCACCCGAACATATTTCGAAAAATCTTTTTTGGGAGGCTATAAATAATAAACCGGACGATTTCGAACACCAACAGTTATTGGAAGTCGCCGGTGATTTTAAAATCACCGTGATTTCAAATCACTTTGCTACAGAACAGACCCGTATGATTATATCTCAATTGTTTTAGATGTTACGGTCTTTTAACAATAGGTATGTATATGTAATTGTTTAAATAATGTCATGAAGCATACTTATAGGCGCGATCTAGTCGCAAGTGATACATTAAATAAATGCTTGAAACATTCAGTATAACTACACTACAAATATTTCGCCTAAAAGTATGTTTCACGAAATTGTTTAAAAAAAATTATACAGAATTTAAATTTTTAACTAATTGAGATATTTTCGTAAGCAATGCCTTAAACGAATGCATGAAATATCTACTTCAAACTCACACAAAAATTAATATTATATAAGTCATTTACATTTTTTTGAAATTTCAAAATTGGATTTTCAAAATTTACCAAAAGTTCTTGGATTTTCATAATATTTTGACATATGATAGAGGTCCTCGGGCTGATTGCAAACCCGATTTCGTTTCCTTCGAGAACGTAATATTTATTAAAAAATTAGCTTTTATATAAAACTGTTATACCGATTTTCAATCGACAGTTACTTCTTAACTAAGTGGGATAGCGCTTTAAATGATATCTTGAATTAAAGGCTTGCGATAAAAATTTTGCCTGAAAGATCTAAATTTATTACAGTTATAGAAAATTTTAGTATTTTATTAAATGTATAGTTTTACGTAAAAAAATTAGCCGCTAAAACAGTGCGTATTAAGTAGACGTTTTGAACTTACGTTTGAGGTGTCATTTGAAGGGGTACTTCAGTTAGTTTAGAAGTTATAGTCATTTGAATATCAGTATAACAGTTTTGTATAAAAGTGATTTTTTCATGAAATATTAGGTTCTCGAAGGAAATGAAAGTGGTTTGTAAATCAACGTGAGGTCCTCTATCATATGTCAAAATATTACGAAAATCCAATAACATTTCGTAAAAAATTTAAATTCATTTTTGAAATTTCAAAATAAATGCTTGAAACGTTCACTTTAACTGCACTACAAATATTTCGCCTAAAAGTATGCTTCACGAAATTGTTAAAAAAAATTAAACAAAATTTAAAAAGCCTGGAACTTTTAAACTCATTGAGATATAGTCGCAAGCAATACCTTAAACGAATGCATGAAATGTCTACTTCAAACTAACACAAAAATTGTTATTATATAAGTCATTTACACTTTTTTGAAATTTCAAAATTGGATTTTCAAAAATTTAAATTTTAAAAAGTTCTTGGATTTTCATAATATTTTGACATATGATAGAAATCCTCGGGCTGATTGAAAAACCACTTTCAGTTCCTTCGAGAACCTAATATTTAATGAAAAATTCGCTTTTATATAAAAGTGTTATACTTATTTTAAAATGTCGATAAATTCTTATTGGACAATTAAGTGAAAGTCGGGCATTCATAGAAAACAACTTATAATTACATTTTGGGGCTGGAGTAAACGCAATATCCATTGGGTTTTAAGTAGACGTTCCAAACTCTCGTTTAAGTTATCAATTGTGAGGATATCTCAATTAGTTTACAAGTTACAAGCTCTTTAAAATCGGAATAATTTTCTGTGAAAGACACTTTTATAAAGCCTGTAAAGTCTACACAAATGGAAGTACAGCAACAAACTATACCAGAAACGAAAACGTCTACTTATTGTCTACTTCTATATGAGGCTAAATCTTTTGACGTCAAATCATAAGTTTAATGAACTTATACAAATTCGGTAATTGCAATATGATTAGATCTTTAAAATAATAATAATAACCACAAATTGTGTCGGGCATCAAGAAGACGTTCAGACCTTTCATTTAAGGTATCAGTTGATGTGCTACTCCACTTAGTTTAGAACTTGCAGTCAAAAGGGAATTTTTCATTAAATATTAGGTTCTGGAAGAAAATAAAAGGTATGTTAAAATCAGCGCAACGTCCTCTATCATATGTCAAAATATTATGAAAATCCAACAACTTTCGGTCAAAAATGAAAATCCATTTTTGAAATGAGAAAAAAGTTAGAATAGCTTATATAATACTGAATTTCAGAGGAATTGAAACAAACGTTTCTAGCATTCATTTAAGGTATAACCTATGACAATATCTCAATTGCTTTAGAAGTTACGGGCTTTTTAAAATCGGTATATGTAATTGTTTAAAAAATGTCACGAAACTTACTCCTAAGCGCGATCTTGTTACAAGTGATACCTTAAATAAATGCATAAAACGTTTACTTTAACTGCATAGAAATATTTCGCCTAAAAGTATGCTTCACGAATTTTTAAAAAATATTATACAGACTTTAAAAATAATTGAGATATAGTCGCAAGTAATACCTTAAACGAATGCATGAAATGTCTACTTCAAACTCACGCAAAAATTATTATTATATAAGTTATTTGAATTTTTTGATATATCAAAATTGGATGTTCAAAATTTACCAAAAGTTCTTGGATTTTCATAATATTTTGACATACGATAGAGGACCTCGGGCTGATTGAAAACCCACATTCATTTCCTTCGAGAACCTAATATTTATTGAAATATTCCCTTTTATATAAAACTGTTATACCGATTTTCAATCGACAGTAACTTCTTAACTAAGTGCGATAGCTCTTCAAATGATATCTTGAATTGAAGGTATGTACGATTACTTGAAGCCAGACACAGTTTGTGACAGTAATTTTGTCTGAAAGATCTATATTTATTACAGTTATCGAAAATTTTATAATCTTATTAAATGTATAGTTTTACGTAAAAATAATTAGGCGCTAGAGCAGTGTGTATTAAGCAGACGTTTTGAACATTCGTTTGAGATGTCATTTGTTGCTGTGCTTCAATTAGTTTAGAAGTTACAGTCATTTGAAAATCGGTATAACAGTTTTGTATAAGAGAGGTTTGTAAATCGGCGTGAGGTCCTCTATCATATATCAAAATATTACGAACAACCAATAACATTTGGTAAAAAATGAAAATTGAAATTTCAAAAAGTTGAAAATAATTTATATAATTTTTAATTTTAGAGGAATTGAAACGAACGTTTCTTCGGTAATTGCAAAGTCTTTAGATCTTTAAGACAATTATATTAGTTCTGACTGGTATTAGTTGATGCGCTACTCCACTTAGTTTAGAAATTACAGTCGTTTGAAATATGTATAACAGTTTTATTTAAGAGGGAATTTTTCATTAAATATTAGGTTCTCGAATGAAATTACTGTGCTTTGTAAATCAGTGCAATCCAAGAACTTTTGGTAAATTATGAAAATACAATTTTGAAATTAAAAAAAACTGAAAATTTCTTATATAATTATAAGTCTTGGAGGAACTGTTGCCGAAGTTCCACCATTAATTCAAGCCATCATTTGAGGCGCTATGCCACTTAGTTTTAAAGTTATAGTCGTTTAACAATTAATTGTTTAAATAATATCGCAAAGCATACTTCTAGGCGCGATATTGTCACAAGTTTTACCTTAAAAAAGGCTTTAATTGTTTAAATAATATCGCAAAGCATACTTCTAGGCGCGATATTGTCACAAGTTTTACCTTAAAAAGGCTTTAAACATTTAATTTTAAATTTAGATCTTTAAGACAAAATTATTGTCACAAACTGTGTCCGGTTTCAAGTAGTCGTATATACCTTTTGTTCAATATAGCATTTGAAGCGCTATTCCACTTAGTTAAGAAGTTACTGTCGTTTGGAAATCGGTATAACAGTTTTAAAAAAGAGAATTTTTCACCAAATGTTAGGTTCTCGAAGGAAATGAAAGTGGTTTTTCAATCAACCCGAGGTCGTCTATCATATGTCAAAATATTATGAAAATCCAAGAACTTTTGGTAAATTTTGAAAAATCCAATTTTGAAATATCAAAAAAAAAAATAAAATAAAATAAGTTATGTAATAATAATTTTTGGGTGAGTTTGAAATAGACTTTTCATGCATTCGTTTAACGCATTACGTGCGACTATATCTCAATTAGTTTAAAAGTGAAGCATACTTTTAGGCAAAATATTTTTAGTGCAGCTAAAGTGGACGTTTCAAGCATTACCGATTTTAAAAAGCCCGTAACTTCTAAACCAATTGAGATATTGTCATAGGTTATACCTAAAATGAATGCTAGAAACGCTCGTTTCAATTCCTCAAAATTCATAATTAAATAAGCTATTTTCAGGTTTTTGAATTTTCAAAAATTGATTTTAATTTTTAATCGAATGTTATTGGATTTTCATAATTTGTTGACATATGACAGAGGACGTTGCGCTGATTTTAAAATACCTTTTATTTTCTTCCAGAACCTAATATTTAATGAAAAATTCCCTTTTGACTGCAAGTTCTAAACTAAGTGGAGTAGCACATCAACTGATACCTTAAATGAAATGTCTGAACGTGTTCTTGATGCCCGACACAATTTGTGGCTAATCTTACAGATCTAATCATATTGTAATTACCAAATTTTTATAAGTTTATCAAACTTATGATTTTATGTCAAAAGATTTAGCCTCATATAGAAGTAGATCAGTAAAAACTAACAACTACTGATGCTGCACACGGGTTGAGACTTGTTGGTGCCCCCCCCCCCCCGGGCAACAGGATGTTGTACTTGCATTCCAACAATATTTACTTGTCATTAACTATGACATTATGCATGCTCCTTATGCAGATGCAATCAAAGCAACCATTCCGTCCATCCACGCAACCAGGCCAACCAGGCGAAGACCAGAGCTTTACCGAAGACTAAAAGAATTTTTTTGTTGATGTGGCTCTTCAATACATCTCCCTTTGTGTGTCCATTCCATCTATCCTCCTCCACAGGTTACAGGTTGTTTTTTGGTTGATGGTTGCAGAAACAAACAAACAGAAGTCAACCTCCTTCAATATTCACTGTATTTATTAACAGACGATAGATGCTCGAGTAAGTGGATACGGAGAATTACGATTTCGAGGTATTGAAACATAGAAAATGGGAATTTAATATTGTTGGTTTTTTCTATGAATTTGAAATTAATAGGAACGACAAGATGTTCTACATGAATAGGATTTTTCGTCATTTTTTTGGGGTGGGACATTAAAATTTCAACGTAATTTAACGATACTATTAAATGGAAAATTTTTGGAATCTAAGGCGTTTGATATTGTTCACCATAACATACATAATGTTAAGGGAACTGTTATATTACGGAATTTGTGGAAAGGAAAACGTACTCTTTGGAAAATTTCTGTCTGATCGGTTGCGATTCGTAAAAGTATCCGGAGGATACTCCTAGGAAGTTGCTGTTCTATCTATACATAAGTGATTTGGCAAATTTAAACTTTACTGGACGTTTGTGCATGTTCGCTGACGATATATCGCTCACTTACTTCAAGAGTGACATAACTGAAAATTGAAAATTGTCAAGACGTGTAACATTAAGTCAGTATAAAAAGATAAGTGACATGAAATAAGATGTTTAAAAACGCTGGAATAATCCGAAATATGGTTGTCTACTTATAAACTAAATTTAAGGAGAATATTTTTTTATTTATTTATATAAATTACAATACAAATACAAATTTTTATTCTAATTTTATGGCCCAGGGAAAAGCCGAGTTACAAAGACCATGTGGCTAGATTTTGCAGGGACAGACCAGAGCCTCTGGTGGGAATCGAACCCACGATCCGCAAAATCACATGCAAGCACGCTACCTAATCACCTACTAGGGCGCTCAAAAATTAGCTGAGTTGGTCTTGGCCAAAGCCGACCACACCAAAAATTGTGAAAATTTCCCCCTAGCTCTCACAACAGTTGGTACGGTGAGGGGGAAAACGTCATGTCCGAACGTCAAAATGAGCACCGGATAGCGCTCAGAGTTTTGACGAAGTTGGAGGCTGCTGAGGTTTCGGTTCTTACCGAAAAACAAAAAGAGACACTTAACTAGGCTGAGAGCGTCACAGATGCTTCTAGAGCCAATGAGACGGATGAAAGAGCCAAAAATTCAGCTGTCTTAACGGCTACTAAAATCAAAAGAATCAGATCACCTGATGAACCTCTGCCTTCGAAGAAGGCAAGATGCCCTAACGTCACCATCTACAGGACATTAACCAAGCCCTAAAATGAAGTGGAGGTGAGTCACTAGACTCTCTAGACTAGATGGCTGTTATAGACAGGGTCCATACTCAAGGACAAATGGAGCCACGTACAATCAGCCATTTGGCTCATTATCTCAAAAGCTCTGATATTTCGGTGATGCCAGACCAGTAGACCTGAATAATGCTGCTCTGAGTTGAGCGGATGAGGTGTGGCCCAGTTGGATGTTGTCGATAAAGGGTACAGAAGAGCCCTCCAAGCTGACATATTAGAGATACTAAAATATTCCAATCCTGGTCTGCCGACCCATAATTGGAAAATTTGCAAGGTGAATGAGGCTGATGGTAACAAGTGGTAGGTCAATTTGTTGCTTAACGCTGAATCCACTTCCCATATATAGCGTGCAATTATAATCCTGCAATATGGTTTCTAAAGGGTCCGCCAAATAACTTTTTTTTTGAAATCATCGCGCAAGTGTAGCTTCGGCTGTGTGGCACGTAGCGCCGTCCTGTTGAAACCAAATGTTGCCAATATCCTCCTCTTCAATTTTTGTGAACAAAAATTCGTTCAACATGGCCCGATAACGATCGTCATTGACTGTAACGGCCACTCCTTGCTCATGTCCCAATTATGCCTCTGGACCAAAATCCGCACCAAACAGTGACTCGTTTTGGGTGTATCGGCTTTTCAATGTATGCGTGCGGGTTTTCTGTGCCCCAAATGCGACAATTTTCCTTGAAAAGATGATTTTTTTTTTGGCAATATCGGCATCTTCTGTAAGTCGATCGCTCCCAGCGGAGGTACCAACACCCATTATTTTTGGTGACTCAAACTCTAACAGAAGATCTGTAACGTCATTCTCTGAGGACGAAAGCAATATTTCGGACACTGAGGGGCTGAGGGGAGCCTCCGGACTATTTGACGCATCTGGCGGCGACATGCGACTCGATGATACGGACGAAGAGTTCGATAACACCCTTGTGGGGGTGTATGTTAATCTGTCGACTACTAATGACGGTAAGAATTTTACCGATTAACATCAATCACGCTAAAGCAGCCTCAGCGGATCTATTGCTGCGCCAGTCCACATGTGCAGTGGACATCGTCCTGATACAGGAGCCCTACATAGTAGGAGGAAAGGTGTGCGGTATCAGGACACCCAACTTTAAACTGCTTTTGGCCAATTGTGAAAGCTCTCAAAGAATCTGCATTTTGGCAAGGAAAGATCTAAGTATTTTTCTCCTGACTAATTTAAGTCGTAAGGACCAAACATCTGCCATTCTGGAGATCAGTAGTCGTATATTTGGGTAGTCTCCAGTACTTGCCTTATGAAGCTGCTGTACCGACAACCTTTTTGCAGGGAATTAGTAGAAGAAGCTAGGTCTGGCGAGTGCGAGCTGATTATTGGCACAGACACAAACGCTCATCATACTATCTGTGTTGGTACGGATATAAACAATATTGGTGAGTCACTTCTTGAGTGTATTCTAACTACCAGCTTAACTATTTGTAGCATAAGCAATATACCGACCTTTAGTTGTACGATTTAAGACATACAAGAAGTGCTCGACGTAACATTTGCTACTGACCGGCTGTCAGACAAAATTATTGGGTGGAATGTCCTAGACGCCCACTCTTTCTCAGATCACCATAGAGTTCAAACTCGCTGAAGATGCACCTAAACCTGACGTCCACAGAAATGTGAGAAAGACTAAGTGGCACCTGTATGAGGAAAATTTCATAAAGTTCTCAATTAAAAACTTCTATTCGAGTCGAATGGCAAAGCCTACCTGGATAATCTGGTCGAGCATATCACCACATTCTTCAATAGTTCCCTTGAAGAAGACTCCCCAAAACCAAGGTACAAGGGTACAACAAAACCACAATGATAGACTTATGAGCAAAAGGCTAGAAAAATGACCTGCAACAAGCTATCCAATAAGGCCAAATATACATACCTGGGGTCACTAATGACTGGTATGTCAATAATAATGCACCCTGTACAGTTGCATATTTGCAGGATGAGGCAAATAACTGGACAGAAAACAGAGAGCAATCATTAAATGTAGTACTCGACACACATACTCAGGTAACTCACAAACAGAACCCGACGATCAGCAAGACCAACTAGAGAGCGAGTGGATTGCTAGCGCCGTTAGCTTGTTGACAGAAAAGCCAGATGAAGCTGGGCGATTAACGGGTTTCAGCCCTTCAAATCACCGGGACCAGACGGCATCACTCAAGCAGAATGCAGAAAATTCTGAAGTACATTATCCCCTGGCTGGAAAAAATTTATGAAGGCTCTTATATATCCCTAATCGGTGGAGGGGTACCATAGTGGTATTTATACCCAAAGCGGGAAAGATATCGCACACTAGGCCAAAGGACATCAGACCAATTAGCCTATCCTGCGTCCTATTGAAAGGTGTGGAAAGACTTTTAGATTCTTTCATAAGGGAGAACCTGGATACAAAACTCCGTCCATACAATAAGGGAAAGTCTACAGAAACTGCCCTGCACGAACTTGTGAGAACTATCGAATCGTCCCCACATTGCAAGGAATTCACTATGCTGACATTTCTTGATATAGAAGGGGCTTTTAACAACATTCACTCAGATGCAGTAATTGCGGCGCTGTCCTTTGTATATATAGAATATCCTAAAATCATTGTTTTTTGTACAATTATTGATACAGGTTAGTTAGAAATATTTGTATTAAATATCCTGAAACACATACACACGTATATATTTACTCAAGTGTTCCACATTTGATATCGCATTCACACATACGAGTATGTGGCTTTCATTTGACCCGGAGGAGGTTTGCCCTACAGCCAATGTAATGTAGGCCACATAATGTTCGCATTATCCTTCCATGAAATTTGTCATTTGTTTGTTCATTGTTTAAGAGGTTTTTTTCTTCTCCGGACAAAAAGGACCCTGACAAGAACATGTTGACACACGAAATAGAATTGTTTTACGAATACAAGAGCTCATCTCCTTTTATCGTTATACTTGCTGCTGTTGTTGTTGTTGTTTGTGTCTGATGTTGTTCTTAACCAGTAATTATTCATGGCTTTTTTTATTTGCCCCCGTCTGTTGTTGTTTAACTTGCAACTGAAATTGTTTTCATTATTTACAAAGGATCAACATATTATACACGGGTTTGGTAGTGGTTTTATCTATCCATCATCCTTCTTCGTGCGGATGTTGTTATTGTTCTGTGTTTTTGTTTCAAAGATAATTACTTTGTACTGAAATCAAATAAGAACAACAACTAAGAGGACGAGAACGACTACGTCGACTGTAAAAATAATTCTATTGAAAAAGGGTCAAAGTAAATAGATTTACGACAAAAGAAAGTGGAAAACAAAAAGAAATATTTGGAGCAGAAAATTGGGTACAGGCAGCGACAGACAGACCGGCCGACCTAACGACAGACTGGCGGAACAGAGCCGCGCAAAGCGACAATGTGTTACGTCTCGACAAGAGAAACTTTTCAATATAACTTTAAGATTAAATTTCATGAGTTTTCTATGATCTGATCCTCCCCAGAGACACACAGACGAAGATATACCGAGAAATAGAATGAGGCCAGAGGGGGATATGGCAAAGAATCAACTATTGTAATGTGCAATTTACAAGCGCAACTGTAATTGAATTAAATTCTCAAAAGGATATTATGGTGAGCACAGCCATCAGCAGCTCACTCACTCACAGCGCACAAAGGCAAAGGAGGTAATCGTTGCGGCAATGAGAATGGCAATGGCAATGGCTCCGTCCGACCGACCGACAGGCATTTCTTGAAACCTATTGAAACCCAAATACGAGGGATAATATGGCATTTATCCTCAAGCGTTTTATAAGCAGCCACACACACATACATACTCTTACATACACTATCCGGCACCCAAACGAACCAAAACTGAATGTGAAATAGCCTTACACACCAACACAATGAGAATCCTCTGTATAGACATACATATGTATATGCCACGATACCACGAATACCACCACTGTTACATGGACAGGGATATCCTGGACACACTGTTTTGAACGGCCCCGGCTAAAAGGATTCACTAAAAAACGTAGTTTAAAAATAAATAGGAAAAAATCTTAGTAAAGTAAAGCGGCTCACATTCAGGGAAATATATGTAATATCGCTCATTTATTTTAAGAGACTCATTTTTCAAAAATTTAACATTTTCATAAGTTATGGTAAATTATTATGGATAATTGTAAAGAGTTTAAATTTCTTATCTTTCATATTAAATATTTGTCAATACTGAATTAAAGATATTCGTTTTAACAATTTAAATTTCGAGGTGTGACGCTAGAATGAAATGAGCGATATGTAATTTGATATTTTGTGTTGGAGATGCCAGGATGGCAGGGGAAAAATTATTTGGCAAAATAATTTCATTTTAAAATTAATAAAAAATTCTTAATTTGGAGATATTGAAATGATTGGCACTAAATGTATGCACGCTGGATAAAATCGCTTCTATAGTATATTGTCAAAAACATATTCTACTTGAAGCATATAGTATATGTTTAGGGTACATATATATGTTTGGTACAAACAAATATACATATATTATATATTTGTGTAATATTGTTCTAAACAAATCTTAGTTTGTAGCCAATTTTTGGGGATATTTTTTCCGAAATAAAGATTTACTTTTTTAAGTATTCCAAAAATATATCGATACCTTAAACTTAGTACAAGTTTTTCAGTAATTAAATTAATTTAGAAATTTTAAATATTTGTAAATTTTTTTATAATTGATATCGTATAACATTGCATAAGGGTCAGAATATTTAATATCGACCTATGTAGTATATTTTTGGCTAAAATGTTTATAAGCAGCTACAAATATGTAAACTATGATTTTGCTATCATTTTCTTTTTAAAATTTTTTTTTCTGGAAAAATTAAAAAAATGTGTTTTTGTGTTTTACGAAATTTGTAATTGCTCTCGAGCGGCTGAACCGATTTTTACAAAGGTTACTTTGTTTTAAAGAGGACACAATGCGCTTTTTTAGTAATTTGTATTTTGAAATTTTTTTTAAAAAAAAATGTTTACGAAAATTTTTTTTGAAAAAAAAACCCTTGTAGAAAAAATTGCGCCCCTTCGATTTTCATAAAATTCTCACAGAATATTCGTCGGGACTCAATATTTGTAAAAGTTATGGACAAAATACCAAGACTAGTCTGACAATTTTCGTCCGTTTTTGCAAAACACTGCACAGTGGTACGAATTCAAAAGGGGAAATAATTCGACCGTTTCTTAACCAAACAACCGATTGCGACCAAACTTGGCGTGGTAGATGAAGAGGTGTGAAAGTAGTTAAATTTTATATTTGGGCCCCATATGTCAGATAGGGGCGGAGCTAGAGGGCCTCAAAGTTGGCTACATCGGGTGAAGAAAATGTTCAAGCGCGTGTAACTCGTGTTTCTCTTCCGATTTATACAATTTCTTTTTGTGTGTGTTTTACTAACTGGGGTCTATAAATAAACTGTAAGAATTATCTCGTATAGTTACCGAGATATCTGCAATTGAAAATTGAATTTTTAATTTTTTCCTTTACCGTGTGCTACACGGGGTAAAATCGCCTTTTTTGATATGTTTGAATAGAAAGAAAATATATTTGGAACACTAATTTTTAAATATTATATATTTCTGAGCAAATACATTTTATTTGAAAATCAATAATATATATTTGGAACTCGTATATTAATATGTTACAACATATAATATTTGCAAACTAAATTTCTCAAATAAAATATGTATTTGAATACAAATAAAATGATTGTTTAGGAATTTCTCCAAATATATTTTATTTAAAAAAGATTTTCGAAACTTTTGTTGAATTTTTCGAATTTAAATTTTATTTTTGTTTTGTTTTTTTTTTTGGTTTGAACCTCCCAGTTATGATACCAAATGCAGCAATATCTTATGTTTAAACCAATCATTTAAAATTTCTGAGTATTCAAAGCCTTCATTGGTTGTCAATCCTCCAAGTATATATTTCGATCCAAGATTATATGATTTCAATTATTATTATTTTTTATATTTAAGACGTTAAAATTTTTGAAAAAATTAACTTTGAATTACTGAAAAATTTAACACAATTTAGATATTTTCAAAATACTTAAATGAAAATAAAATTTGTTTCGGAAAAAATAGTCCAAAATATACACATTGGGATGTAAACAAAGATTTGTCTAGAACAACATCTTCCCAAATATATAATTTTTGTGTGTACCAAATATTATATGTTTAGAGTGTATCCTAAAGATATATATGTTTCAAGACGAATATGTTTGGGACAATATAATACAGAAGCGATTTTTTTCAGCGTGTAGTATTTTGAAAATATCGGAGCACAATATGCACCGATTTCATCCGGTGCATATTGTGCTCGTCCTATATGACAAAAAAGCATTGCTTCGATATATCCAATAGTACAAATAGTTATGACCACTTGAAGTTATATATATTTATACTTTTTTCCTTAAACAATTTACAAAAATTTTAATGGTTTTTTGTAAGTATAACTTCAAGTGGTCATAACTTTTGTACTTTTGGGTATATCGGAGGAAATTTTATTATTTTATTTTTCTACAAAAAATGGCGTATTGTGTCCTCTTTAAAACAAAGTAAACTTTGCAAAAATCGGTTTAGCCGTTCGAGAGCAATTACAAATTTCGTAAAACACAAAAACTCATTTTTTTTCAAAAATTAAAATGCCCACAAATTTTTTTCAAAAATAAATTAAAAAAAAAATGATAGCGAGATCTTATTTTACCTATTTGTAACTGCTTATAAACATTTTAGCCAAAAATAAACTACATAGAATTTTGTGCATACAATCTATGGCGGTTTTCTGGTAATACTGTTGGTAAAAGAGATTTTTGAGAAATAATGTGTTTATTCTACATTTAAAGCCACAGTTTAAACCAGAGTTCGGCAAAACAGCGCCCATGGGCGGTTCTCTCCTCTCACACATTGAATGAGAATACAAGAATTCATTCAGTTTACATTGAGAGAGGGAAATGTTTATGTTATGGTTGTATGAGTGTGCCGATCCCTGGTTTAAACTATCAGAACGTATGGAATTTGGTTAGTTTTATATATGTATCTATATATTCTATATGTGTATTTTATTTGCCATTAATATTAATCAACGTTGATGCTGCACGGAGTATACTGTAACGTGTAAGTAATATAATTGCTTTAAAATACATCACTTATACGCCTAGGATCACATGAAGTAGTCGTGGTTTGTTCATCGCACACTGCAGTAGAGGGTAATGTGACATTGGAAATTCATTCGTAACGCTTAAAACGAAGAAAATTTAGGCCTATTTGTATATCCTCACTTTAGTGTAATAGGGTATTAGGCGGGTTGATTTGTACGGATGAAAAAAAAATTAAAAATCGTATAGCAAACACGTAATCTACATTAAATTCTAAGAAAATTTTCCGAAGAAACCCTGGGTCTAAAATCAAATCATAATCCGCGCCTCTCGACTTGAAAATTGTTTCCTCTTCTTTCACTTAAATTATTTTCTTTTTTTGAAATATATTATGTTTTATTATACACTCACTTTAGTGATACGAGGGTACATATCATTTGCTACGGGCCAAAAGTGTAACACATCGAAGGAGTGACAAACGATTTTAAGTATGTTTGGCGGATATCCGTTTTAGGTCGTTTTAAGTCGAATAAGCAATGTCCGTCCGTCTGTCTGTCTGTCTGCTAGCTGGTGCGCACGATAACTCTCGAAAGCAGTAACCGATTGACTTCAAATTTGGTATGTGGCCATATTTTTTTCTATCTCCGACTAAGTTCGAAGATGGGCCATATTGGCCCACCACTTCTAGTACCGCCCCCACAAAGTGTTTATATTAAGTGAATTATTGATTTTTTAATAACTTCTATACTACTTATTTGAATCCTCTGAAATTCTACACATAATATTATTTTATTAGTCACTATCACCTCAAGATATATGGGCGAAGTTGCCACGCCACTTTTGGTACCTCCCACACAAAATGGACAAATCATTTTATAATTTTTTTTTAATCATTTTTTACTTGGGTGAATATTTTTTTTAATGAAAAAAATTTTGAGTGTACGTCAGATATAAAGTGCAAAAGAACTACCTTACTAAACAATTTTATTCAGAAAATTCCATTTCTTTTTTGAAAAAGATATTTTTTCTAACATTTATTTTTTTGGCAAAGGCGGGCCTATAAATTTTCAAGTCGAGAGGCGCGGATTAGGATTTTATTTTAGATACAAGGTTTCTTCGGAGAATTTTCTTAGAATTTTATGTAGTTTCACGTTTTTGCTATACGATTTTAATAAAAAAAATCAACCCGCCCTATGGGGTATTTGCTACGGGCCAAAAGTATAACACATCGAAGGAGTGACCTAAGACCACAAGTATGTTCGGCTATAATCTGTTTTGTGTCATTTTAAGTAATTTGAGCAATGTCTAATGTTGTTGTTGTAGCAGCTTGGAGACGCTGAGTTGATAATCCTTACGTCTATTTCTATTACAGACTTCGTTCCGGCATATATCCGATTATCGCGGGAACCTTATGTTGTTTTCAACCACTCAATGTTGTCCGGTTGTAAGTTAACATTCGTCTGTTAATATCAGGGAGTGGATGTTATTTGAGTGTTGCCGTTTCCATTCTCCACTAGAAGCGCTGCATTTCTGTTAATAGTCGTCATGGTGTTATGTCTATTTTTAGCTTCCCTGTTGACTTGTGTGATCAGATGTTGTTGTAGTGGTAGTGCGACCGGTGAGTTATTTTTAGCTGCAGAAACTCAAATTATGATGAAAACATGAAATGCTGATGTTAAATTTTTCCGGTGCCATGACTGGGAGTTGAACCCAGCACCTTCGAGATCCAAGTCTAACGCACTAACCACTAAGCTACCGAAGGCCCCCGTCTGTCTAATGGTTGGTGCGCATGATAACCCCCAAAAGGGGTAAGCTATTGACTTCCAATTTGGTATGTGGTAATATTTTTCTTTTTTTTTAGGCTAAGTTCGAAGATGGGCAATATTGCTACACTTCTTCTAGTACCTCCCGCACAAAGGCTTAACATAGTGAAATAATGATTCTTTAATAACTTCTATACTACTTATCTGAATATTCTGCAATTCCACATATATTAGTTTATTAATAGCTGTCAGCATGAGAAAAATGGACGAACTTGCCACGCCCCTTTGGTTTCTTCCAAACAAATTTTGCAAAAACCGTTAACAGGTTATAACTTTAATACCAGAGCACATAAATACTTGAAATTTGGTGCAAGGTGATGCTCTTATAGTACCAACAGTGCAGTGAAAAATGGGCTTTATTGCTACGACACTTGTGGAACCTCCCACACAAAATGGTGATATCAACTCAAAGTTCAATAGATTACAACTTTATTGGCAATGCACATAAACATGTTAAATTCGGCAGTGCAATGTCTTTGAAGTATCTACTGTTCAGCTTATTTGTAAAATCCATTCTGGTACCCCCCACACAAATAGACAGATTTATTCGAAAATCATTTCCCCATAACTTCTAATCCATTAAATACATTTTCAATGACCATAGATTGACAACGAAAAAACAAATGGTTTTCACCGTTCTGGTATCTCCGACCAAAGAGCCACCATACTCCATATTATATTACGCACAATGTTTAGGAATGAACTATTCTTACTTCTTTAATAAATCCATTGTTAATTACGGAGTGGACATATAGAATTTTTAATATTAAACTATGAATTTTATTTTGGCCTAAGAAATGTATTTATTTGTCAATTTTTTTCCTCAAAACTTTATGAAGATTTTACATTTTTGACATATTAAAAAATTTAATAAAATGTATTTTTTGGTTTTATGAAATTTTAATTGCTCTTGAACGACTGAACCAATTTTTACAAAGTTTACGTCGTTTGAAACAGGGCTGCGGAGTCGAGCCAATATGACTCGACTCCGACTCCGGCAGTTAAACAACATAAATTTCTGAAATTATGATTCTACTAAGACGTGAATTCATTTTATTGAAAATCAGATATAGCTTTGTAAAAAAAAACACAAAACAGTAGGTATTAAATACCAGTAATTAAATAAAATTTTAATATTTATTTATCGAAATCATGATAAAATTTTCTACAATCACTGCTTCTGTTTTCATGGAAATTGTGTTCACACCACACTACGGTACCGGGGGTTATAACTTTGTTTTTTTGGAAGATTTGTAAAAAATACTGCAGATAGACACACCTTGAAATATACTGTTCGACTCAGAATCGCTAGCAAACCGTCTGTCTGTCTGTCTTAAGTTGATAACTCTTTCACAACAGGGAGGAAACCTACTGCAATTGGTCAAAATCGGTTCAGATCGATATTGCCCCCAGATATAAATGTTTCTTTAGATTTGGCCTTGTAGCGGTATGGGAGCCGTATTCCACATTCAATGATTTTAAAATTTAGTGGGGAAGAGTTTATTTACGCAATAACGCATATTGTCGAATTTGAACAAATTCAGGTTAGATTCAGTTTCATACGGGTCTGTTCTGTAGCAAGGTGATTTGAAATCACGGTGATTTTAAAGTCACCGGCGACTTACCGTCACTGTTGGAGTTCGAAATCTCCCGGTTTATTATTTATAGCATCCCAAAAAAGATTGTTCGAAATATTTTCGGGTGATTTCGAACTCCAAAAGTGATGTAAAGTCGCCGGTGATTTTAAAATCACCGTGATATCAAATCGCCGTGATTACAGAACAGACCCGATAATTATTATTTATATTTCATATTTATATTTATTATATCTACTCTTATTCTGCTCTAACAAGGTGGTATATGATTTCATATAGTTGGCTTCGCCAGACATTGGCCTTTGCTTAATGGCTTTTACTCGTTTAGGAATACGTATAGTCTTGCAAAACTCTTATTTTGTTAGCAACATTTTCATCTTGCTAAATTGATCACATATATAAACAGAACTTTCCCAAAGCTGTCTTAACATAAAAAGTCGATGATTTGGTTATATATAGGACATACAAAAATATTTGGTAAAAAGCTTCATATGTTTTATCCATTTTTTTGTACCAGAATTGTTTTCCCAAAAAATGTTGCGTGCAAAAAATCTATCGCATAAATGGTATATTTTACACATTCCATCTCGGAGTCGGAGTCGACTATAATTTTTCGAGTCCGGACTCCGACTCCGGGCAAATACCCCGACTCCGGCTCCACACCTCTGGTTTGAAAGAGATCACAACGGGCCATTATTTCGTGCATTTTTTTTTAAACACATAAAAAATATTTTTCCAATTTTTTTAAATACATTAATGTACAAAGAATATGACTCAATATTGTAAAAAATATGAAGGAAGTACAGGGTTTTCTAATAAGAGTCTTTGAAAAAAACACACTTAATGTTAAGGAAATTCAAAAGTTTTTTATTTAATGTGAAGTACAATCGATACAATTAAGTTATAAATAAAACGTCATTCAAATGGCCTCCACGACATCTTCTGCAGGAACGAATTCGTCGTATGTCATGAATGGCACTTTCAATGTTGACTAGTAAAGCTTGAAGGGAGTCTGCTTTATTTCGAAAGACCAATGACTTCAAATAACCCCACAAGAAATAGTCTAATGGTGTTAAATCACAACTGAGGAGGCCATTCAATATCACAATTTCTTGAAATAATCGAATCTCCAAACTTTTCTCGCTACAATTCAATTGTTTCATTTGCTGTGTGGCACGTAGCCACAATCGGTCAATGACAAAAAGATAGTTTTTAAGGAGAGCTAAAATATTGCTCATGGGTGTCAAGGTCGCAGGTCGACTGGAAAAGTGTTTTTTTTTATTTTTAAAAAATGGACTTAGCATCATTTTAACGTTTTAACGTCATCCGGTAACGGTACGTCGGATCGGGAATCGGTCAATGGCTCTAACGAGAGCTAAAATATTTTTTATGGGTGTCAAGGTTGTAGTTCGACAGGAAAGTGTTTTTTAATTTAAAAAAAAATGACTTACGCGCGAAAAGTTGCAATTGGAGAACGATTATTTTGATAAAAAAAAACTTAATAATTTGTAAACGTTGAAATTGTATACACTACTGAATACAATGAAAAAGAAATGACTGATCATAACATATTATTGGAAAACCGTTACTAAGAAAGGACATTTTTCTTCTGAAGAAACTGATGTTTTTTTTAGAGTTACAGAACTTTAAATTAATTAAAGCAAAGCAAACTATTTTTTATATCAACTAAACTCGCTTTATTGGATAGATAATTGTAAGGCATTAATTATACCCTACACCACACTGTGGTCCGGGGTATATATTCCTGCCTATTTAGTATTAAAGCGCTATAGAAATTGTATTTTACGTCTGATCTCTATATTATTTGACAGAAATTAGGTTTTTGAATTTGATAAAAATCTGTTTAGATTGTGTATAGTCCCATCAATTTGTCCCCTCCGATTCTTGATCTATGAAAGAATACAGCGCATTTTAAGATTATCGCTTCAGATCTAGTTTATTAAGAGCAACATTTTCAACTCCTCGTTGAAATAAGCCTTGATAAGGAGGTGGAGCTAAGTACATACTTTGTTAACTGAAGCGAAACCAATTATATCAAATTCGCAATGCCCGATTTCGCATTGTTACGGATGTGTAGGGTATTATACAGGGTTGCCCATATTCGACGGACCCACGGACTCGTTGGGCCCATTCCAATCGACGAGGCTTGTCCGCAGGCAACAATCTTTGCGTCAATTGAATTTTGTACGGGAACAAATGCAAATCAACGCGAATAATCCGTTGTAAAGTGGACCGAGCCATGCCCAACTGCTGAGAACGGCGTTTTTGGGATGTTCTTGGGGACCTCTCAACACTGGCTCGTACGGCAGCGATATTCTCGGCCGATCGCCTTGGTCGACTTTTATTTGGCCTCTTCGGATTAGAAAGAGCCTCACCAGTCGAAAATTTTTCGTATAAACGCTTAATGGTGTTCTTAGAAGGCGCACTTCTCACATTTTTTAATATTTTAAAAGCACGTTGAGTTTTCACAATTGACTTCTTCTGTTGAATGTAAATTTCAACTATTTCAGAGCGCTCGCGTGGCGTGTATTGTTCCATGGTAAAAATCTGCTTGGACTGACGCTTCAAACGCGGTATGTCATTAAGCGATCTGACATCTCTGTCAAAAGTTATGGCGTTGCCAGATGGGTCCGTCGAATATGGGAGACCCTGTATAGTTGGCACCGGTCGATTCTCTGTCTTTCCTCACTGGTTTTTAAATATGATTTGGGCCATGTGGCCACCACGGCTGGACACGGCTCCATTTTTCAAACAATTTTTGCAGCTTTTGCGGCCGAATTTCGCCAGTAACTCTTCGAATGTTTATTTCCGACGGCGTAGACGTGACGTCATAACTACAAAGAAAAAATCCGATGGGGTTAAATCACACGGTCTTGGTGGCCAATTAACAGGACTGTCATGTGAAATTATTTGAAAATGTTCAAGATTATTTTGAAATTTCAACAAAAAGCGTTGCTCCCATATAAATCTATCCTGATAAAATGGCAAAAGAAACTTAACAAAAATCAACTATCGGCTGTTAAATTGGTTGTCAACAAAGTGGTGTTACCAACTCTAAGTTGTGAACCGGTAAAATTTCGCACTTTAGTTTCAAGTTTATGATCTGAACACTTCAGAAATGTCATCTCAGCTTGCACACGAACGAACGCACACACACACATAAAACATGGAGCCACAAATACACATACATACATAAGTAAACACCTAAGCACTTCCGCTCACAAAAGCTTTTAACAAACAGAAAAAAACTAAAACCTCGAATTCCCAGCCACCCACTCACAACACCAATGACGTACGCACACACAAACACACTAATACATTCACATTCACACTTATACAATGACATTCAGAGAGACAGATCCACACACTGGGTGACATTAGTTTCTAGTTACTGGTAGAGACACGCATTGATTCACTCATTCATTTGTTTGTTTGTTTACTTTTTCCCTATTTTCACTTCCTTTGCTTTCATTCCATTCCATTCTCTACCATTTTTCGGTAAAAGCTGCTGTGGCTGTTTGTCATTGTGTTGGTGTGTGGGTAAATGTTTATATGTATGTGTGTGTGTTCATGGATGTTGGCCGTAATGTGATGACAATGACCGGAAAACATACAGAACAAAAAACTACACAAACAGCGTAAATACATCAACAATGGCCTACCAAACTCCCACATTTGTCCACACATACTCCTATACAAACACATTCTCTTCCTCTCTCGTGGATAGTAGATGTCAGACTTGTTAGGGACCAAACAATGGCCCCCCAACGTTTTCCATCCATTCAAGATCCCCGTCGGTGGTTTTCTGTCCCTCCCCCCCACTCGCCCACGACAATGAAGCGGTTACGGGCAATTTTTCTTATCCGAACTACGATGGGAGGATTGCAAAGGACGAAGGAGGATATGGGTGGATGCAGCAGCAACACAATGGACGCTGGCATTGGGTTTTTATGTGTTAACGTTAATGACATTCATTTAGGGAAACACGTTAAGCATAACAATTATGGTCCAGTGAATTATTTATGGGTTGGCGTTAAGTCGAAACGAAAAATCTCAACATAATGCGTTGGCAAAAACAAAGGATTTAAATAAAAACAAGAAAGTTTTATTTGTGCGCCTAAAAATGGGCAATGATGTTTAACCAAAAATATAGCCCAGAGATAGGCAATTACTGAATAAACAAATAGGAGATTAAGAATAAATGATGTAGGGATGCATTAAAACACACTAACAATTTTAGGGCGTGTTTTATTCTACCATCTAGGGTTTTTTGCTTTTTCTTATTCTTATCTTAACGTAATACTGCTCCGTGTTGTAGAACTTTAGGCGAAAGAATATTGATTGACCTTAGGACATTTGTGTTTAATTTTTCATTAAGTTAGCGATTTTTTTCAGCTTGATAAATAAAACAGGGCATAGTACAAGTAGGAAGAATGGAGGAGAAAATATTAAGTCGCGTAAATCCATTAATGTATACCCTTACTTTGTGAGAAATATAATATGGAATTAGCTTGGGAGGTGTCAGAACGGAGGACAAATTTTGTTAATTCTTTGTCAGACTATAATCATTGAAAAAGTAGTCTAAAATACAAAATATGACAAAATTGAGCTGGTTCCTACAGAAATGATGGCGAAATTAATTTCGTGTGAATTTGGGCAGGGACGTATCCAGGATTTTGGTTCGGGGGGCCCAACCTTTTTTTCCATAACAAAGATAAACAATTAAAAAATTGCGTTTATTGTATAAACGCAATTTTTTTATTCGAATTTTATTCCTAAATATAAACGTGTACTTTAGTACGAGATCAGTAAAACTTTTTATAATAAAATACGTAAGAGTTCAAAATGTAATCTTCGATTTTTTGAATGAAATATATCAATTATTTCATCGATATTTGTATATAGACATCAAAGCCAGATAAGATAGCCTTTCTCCTTCCATTCTGTTCCCGAGATAAGTTTTTATTCTTTTCTTAACCTTGAGAAACTTCGCTCAGCAGATGCCGTTGTCACAGGTATTGTGGCCAGTATCTGCAAAAGGGTAAAAACGCTTGGGAACATGTCCTCATCACAAACTGAAATACGAGGGCGGTTCGGAAACTTCTTAGCCTAGCACAAAAAGCGCGGTATAAACAGAAAAAAGTTAAGTGTTTTGGAAACTTCCATCTCTGCTATGAACACATGTTAAATTTTGTTCCGATCTGGCAACTCCTTCATATAGAAACAGGTGTTCACAAAAGACGCATCCGCGATTTTTTACAATGGAAAAATTAGAAATGCGTGGTGTCATTAAATATTTACATAAAAAAGGTTTATCGGGACAAGAAATTCATAATGATATGGTGAATGTGTTAGGTGAAAGTGCTCCTTCATATGCAACAGTAAAAAATTGGGTTGCTGAATTTAAACATGGTCGTACAAGCATTAAAGATGAACCTCGTAGTGGACGTCCAAAAACAGCAACAACAACAGAAATTGTAGCCAAAGTGCATGATATGGTGTTAAATGATCGACGAATAAAAGTGCGTGAAATAGCTAATATCATGGGCATCTCAAATGATCGAGTCCATTTAATTTTGCATGAAGAACTACAGATGAAAAAGCTTTCTGCAAGATGGGTGCCGCACTTGTTAACAGTCGACCAAAAACGCATAAGAATGAACATTTCTCAAGCTTGTTTGGATCGTTTTAAGCGAAATAAAATGGATGTTAAGCGTCGTTTCATAACTGTTGATGAGACATGGATCCACCACTATACTCCAGAGACAAAAGAACAATCCAAACAATGGACTGAAGCTGGAGGAAGTGCCCCAAAGAAGGCAAAAACAATTCAATCGGCTGGTAAGGTTATGGCAACGGGTTTTTGGGACTTCAAAGGTATTTTATTGATTGACTATCTGCAAAAGGGTAAAACAATAAATTCAGAGTACTATTGCAACCTTTTGGATCAATTAAATGTACAAATTCGAGAAAAACGTCCTGGCTTACAACACAAAAAAATAATTTGTCATCAAGACAACGCACCAGCGCACAAGAGTGTTTTAACAATGGCTAAAATCAACGAATTAAAGTACGAGTGTCTTGACCACCCACCTTGTTCTCCTGATTTAGCTCACAGTGACTTTTACCTGTTCCCAAATCTAAAAAAATTCCTTGCTGGCAAGCGTTTTACCTCAAATGAAGATGCAATTACAGTTGTAAACCACTATTTTGAAGACCTTGAGGAAAACTATTTTAATCAAGGGATAGAATTGCTAGATAAGCGTTGGACTAAGTGTATTGAAGTTTCAGGAGATTATATTGAAAAATAAAAATATTTCTGAAAAACTAACTATTCTCTTTCATTGATAGGCTAAGAAGTTTCCGAACCGCCCTCGTAGCATCTAATGCATTTGATGGCTTATCATTCTTCTGCTTCCAGTAATCAATCCATATACTTATTTCAGCTAAAACAGATTTTTTTGAATGAAATATATCAATTATTTCATCGATCTTTGTATATAGACATCAAAGCCAGATAAGATAGCCTTTCTCCTTCCATTCTGTTCCCGAGATAAGTTTTTATTCTTCTTAACGATGAGAAACTTCGCTCAGCAGATGCCGTTGTCACAGATATTGTGGCCAGTATCTGCAAAAGGGTAAAAACGCTTGGGAACATGTCCTCATCACAAACTGAAATAGCATCTAATGCATTTGATGGCTTATCTTTCTTCTGCTTCCAGTAATCAATCCATATACTTATTTCAGCTAAAACAGATTTTGCTGAATTTTTTAAATCATTTTTGTAAAAAAGTGTGACTTCTTCGAAATCTTCCTTTATTAGATTTACAACTCGTATCGGAACGATATTAAAGAGACTTGTAATTATAGCTTCATGTTCGGAAAATCTATTATTTAAATGTGATATTACTTCGTCCAGATATGGTATGAACAATGTTGTCCTAAAATACGCCTTGGCATCTGAACCAGGAGTATTAGCCCTATACTTTTGAGTGCCTACTCTTCTAGGTAGTGCAGCTTCAATTCCAAAACTTCTTGCAAGTTGTGTGGATTCTTCAAACAGTTTATCAAACTCCGCATCTGAATTTCTACGCATGTCACTTAATTTAGTCGTTGCAAATACCAATATAAGTTATGTGTAATGGCCAAAACCGTACTACTTATTACCACACCCAATATAAAGTCAAATTTACATACACGGTTGTGCAAACTCATACCATCACTGCAACCTACATGTTAAAAAGGTAGACAGATAAGAAAACATAAATGTAATTTTAACTTAATATATGGTTATCACAACATTTAAAGCCAACCAATAATTACACCGGTCGACAAAAAGAACATTTTTTCTTGGGTTTCTGTTTTAATGCATAGCTTCTGATTCTAGACGTCAAAAAACGTCTCCAATCTTAATCTCCAATCTTAGCTTTTAAAGTTTGTTTTTGTAAATTTTACATCCATAAGAAAGTTTTAAAGTTAAAACCTTACTAAATTAGCTGTAACTTTTTAAATTATGCATCGATTTTCTTCGGAATGGCCTCGTTTAATTCATGACCGAACAGACTTTACGATAAAATCATAAAAATATAACATTTCTTCATTTTTAGATTGTTTTATGGGAGTTTTATTTAAAAATATTAAAATTTTATCAAAAAATCAAATTTTTTGGCAATGTTTTGTAATACTCGTATATCGTCGAAACCGCTGAACGGATGGAAAATTGTATTATATGAAGTCGAAGGCTACTTAATATTTAATTCTTTAAAACTTTCCTCAACCAAATCGGATAAATGGTTCTCGAGTTATGCCACTATATGTGGTTCAACCACTAATTTCTTTCCATATCACAGATTATCGCGAGAATTTAAAGAGACAACCCTTTAGGCAACGAAAAAAAGAGGTTGAACCACATATTATGGCATAACTAGAGAACCATTCCTCCGAATTGGTTCAGGTAAGCTTTACAAACTTTAGAATTAAGTAGCCGTCAACTTTTTCCGTCCGTTCAGCGGTTTCGACGATATCTTACAAAGTATTGCAAAAAATCATATTTTTTGAGAAAATTTTAATAATTTTTTAATAAAAGCCTCATTAAAAAAATCTAGAAACGCATAATTGTCATATTTTTGTGATTTTATCGTAAGCTCTGAAAGGTTATTAATAAATTGAGACCATTCCGAAGAACATCGATGCATAATTTAAAAAGTTTTAGCGAGGAAACCATACACTTTTCTTATTTTTAGTTGTTATTACTTTTACTATTACCATTTTTTACGCTTTTGTATTGTTTTTTCAACGGCCTTCCAAATATTTTTCGTGTTTTTTTGAGTGATTTTGAAAATTGTAAACAGTTTATGCCTATTAGGCCGGGTCGATTTGTGGGGAGGCAAAAAAAAAGTCGCCCTTGCTCTAAAACGAATTCTGATGTCCCAAAAAAACATAGCCATTTCGCAGGGTTCCCCATACAAACATTTCAAAAAAATCACCATTTTTGGCACTTTACATGACAAAATCAGCGAAATGGCTATGTTTTTTTGGGACATCAGAATTCGTTTTAAAGGTATGGTTCCTTCGGCAAAGTTTCTTATTTTGATCCCTAGAATACGATTTTCACTGAGCAATGGGCGACTTTTAAATCGACCCGCCCTACCCCCCCCCTCTGGATACGTCCCTGAATTTGGGTATTAGAATGGGTTGCCAGAAGTTGCTTCACAAATACGGCTAATTTTGTGCCCAGAAAGTGGGGTGGCACTTACATTTGCACTCAACTTACACACTACGAAAACATTGCACTGTACAATGTGATATTTTGCCATTAAGATGAACATTTAATGGCGTCCTCGATATATATAACGAGTTTTCCAATAGGGATGATATGATTTTGAAGTGACGTTTCAGCCATTTGTAATATGTCATGATCTGTCATTTGTTTTTCATTGTATTCAGTAGTGTTTACAATTTCATCATGGAGAGGTATACGCAAGAACAACGTTTACAAATTATTCAGTTTTATTATCAAAATAATAGTTCTCCAATTGCAACTTTTCGTGCGCTAAGTCCATTTTTTTAAAATAAAAAAAAAAAAAAAATTCCGGTGGACCTACGACCTCGACACCCATGAGCAATATTCTAGCTCTCGTTAAGAGCTATCTTTTTGCCATTGACTGATTGTGGCTACGTGCCACACAGCAAATGAAACAATTGAGTTGTTGCGAAAAAGTTTGGAGATTCGATTATTTCAAGAAATTGTGGGGTTATTTGAAGTCATTGGTCTTTCGAAATAAACCATACTCTCTTCAAGCTTCACAAGTCAATATTGAACGTGTCTACAGTGATTCTGTAGACTTCCCCTTATTGTAAGCATGTTGGTTCACCGACAGGAGTTTTGTATCCAGGTTTTCCCTAATGAAATAATCTAAAAGTCTTTCCAGACCTTTCAAAAGGAAGGAGGATAGGCTATTTGGTCTGAAGTCTTTTGGCCTAGTGTGTGACATCTTCCCCGCTTTAGGTATGAATAGCACTTTGGTATCCCTCCATCGATTCGGGATGTATGAAAGCCTGATACAGCCTACATAAATGTTCTCCAGCCAGGGGATAATGTACTTTAACATTTTCTGCATTTTTGCTGGAGTGATGCCGTCTGGTCCAGGTGACTTGAATGGCTGAAAGCTGTTAATAGCCCAGCTTATTCTGGATCTCTCGGTCAACAAGCTAGCAACGCTCGCAGTCCACTCGCATTCTTGTTGGTCTTGCTGATCTTCGGGTTCTGTTGGTGAGTTCCCCGGGAAATGTGTGTCGAGCAGTACATTCAGCGACTGCTCGCTGTTTTTCGTCCAGTTATTTGCCTCATCCTGCAAGTAACCCACTGTACAGGGTGAAGCAGATAGTATTTTCCTCAGCCTTGCGGCGTCGGAGACCTTTTCCACTTCGCCACAGAAGGTATACCAAGATCGTCTTTGCACCTTTCTATGCTCCTTCTTATAGATCTTGAGTTGCTCTTTATAGGCATCCCAATCATTAGCGACCCCAGTAGATTTAGCCTTATTGAATAGCTTGTTGCAGGTCTTTTTCATAGCCGTTAGCTCAGAAGTCCACCATTGGGGTTTAGTTTTACCCTTGTACCTTGTTTTTGGACAGGCTCCTTCAAGGGAACTATTGAATGATGTGGTGATATGCTCGACCAGATTATTCAGACCGGCTTTGTCATTCGGTTCGTACAGAAGTTTGGAGTTGAGGACTTTTTTGAAATTCTTCTCATACAGGTGCCACTTTGTCTTCCTCACATTTCTGTGGACGGCAGGCTTTGGCGTTTTTTCAGCGAGTTTGAACTCAATATAATGGTGATCTGAGAATGACAGCCGGTCAGTAGCAAACGTTACGTCGAGTACTTCTTGTCTGTCTTTAATTGTAAAGGTCGGTTTATTACGTCTGCGCCAATAATCAGCTCGACCTCGTCAGACGTTGCTACTTCTACTACTTCCCTAAATAGAGCAGTCGGTACTACAGCTTCATAAGGCAAGTAACTTGAGACCACCCAATATATGCTATTTCCGATCTCCAGACTAGCAGATGTTTGGTCTTTACCAAGGTGAAAGATACTTAGATTAGCAAGGTGAAAGATACTTAGATCTTTCCTGGCCAAAATGCAGGTTCTTGAAGTGCCTTCACAGTTGGCCACAAGCAGTTTAAAGTTGGGTGTCCTGATACGGCACACCCTTTCCCCACTGCGTAGGGTTCCTTTATCAGGACGATGTCTACTGCACCTGCGGACAGGCGCAGCAATAGAGCCACTGAGGCTGCTTTAGCGTGATGGAGGTTAATCTCTACAATTCTTACCATCATTGGTAATTGACAGATTAACATCCACCCCGACAAGGGTGTTATCGAATTCTTCGTCCGTATCATCGAGAAGCATGTCCCCGCCAGATGCGTCAAAGAGTCCGGAGACTCCCCTCAGCCCCTCTGTGTCAGAAGTAGACCTTTCGTCCTCAGAGAAGGACGTTACAGATCTTCTGTTAGAATTGGAGTCAACAGAAATAATGGGCGTGTGTACCTCCGCACTTCCAGAAAGTCGTGTATCAACCAGAGTGGACGACTCACCATCCGCAGTGGGAGCTATATCCTGCTTGTATACCTTCAAGACTATAGTCTCGAAGCCATATTGTAGGGTTGCACTTGCACGTTGTATATGGGAGGTGGATTCAGCTTTAAGGATCAAATTGACCTGCCGCTTTTTACCATCTGGCAGGCCAGGATTGGAATCTTTTATTATTTCTAATATGTCAGCCGGGTTGGAGGGCTCTTCTGTAACCCAGGTGATGGCTCTAGGGTGACTAGGGATGTTGTTTTTTCGATAACATCCAACTGGGCTCCCGGCCACAACTCACCCGCTCGACTCAGAGCAGCCTTATACAGGTCTACTGATCTGGCATCACCGAAATATAAGAGCTTTACTCTCCCCTGATGCCATCCTGCATCGTTGCAGATTGGTGGTTTGCCCGGCATTTCTCTACGGACATCGAGGTAATGAGCCATAATGGCTGATTGTACATGACTCCATTTGTCCTTGAGGATGGATCCATCCTCACTACTTCTGTCTATAACAGCCATCACTTGACTCTCATTCGCCACTTCATTGAAGGGCTTGGTGAGTGTCCTGTTGATGGTGACATTAGGGCCTCTTGCCTTTTTCGAAGACAGGGGTTCATCAGGTGATCTGATTCGTTTTACTTTATTAGCCGTTAACACAGCTGAATTTGTGGCTCTTTCAGCAGACTCATTGGCCTTAGAAGCATCTATGACGCCTTCAGCCCAGGTAAGTGACTCTTTTTGTTTTTCGGTAAGAGCCGAAACCTCAACAGCCTCCAACTTCGTCAAAACTCTGAGCGCTACACGATGCTCATTGTGCTTCCGTTTTGACGGTCGGACATGACGTTTTCCCCTCACCGCACCACCTGTTGTGAGTACTTGGGGGAGATTTTCACCATTTTTGGTGTGGTCGGCTTTGGCCAAGACCAACGGACGGACAGTCGGACTATTGGGGAACCGCGCTCCATCGGAACACGAAGGCATCCCCGTCAAGAGAATTTATTTTTATTTTGTCTGTATTAGACCGTAATAGGTACTACGATGTAGGCCTCACGGATTTTGTACAGATTTTTGCTATTGCGTAATAGGTACTGGTAACTATCCGCTATGTGATAAACACGTCCGTTCACTGCGAATGATCAGCAACGTCTTTCCTTACTGGTTTTAACTTGCTCCAGGGTTCACTTTTTTTGAGTGTAGTACTCGATATATTGGATTTTTAAATTTCAGGTTGTGTGGGCGGTGCCATGCCCACTGTCACTATCATCCCAGATTTTAGCCCCATGACGCATACTTGTACTGGTACCAAGGACACACATATCAAATTTGGAGAATTTTACTCCAATGGGATTCGAAAAATTGAACTTTTGAATAACAGGTTGTGTTGGCGGTGCCACGCCCACTGTCACTATCACACCAGTTGTTGGTTCCGTCACGCATACTGGTGCCAAGGTCACATATACAAATTTTCGTAAAACTTACCGCAATACTTCTCAAAATATTGAACTTTTTATTTCTGGTTTCAGGTTGTTTGGGCGTTCCACGCCCACGCCCACTGACACTGCCACCCCATTTTTCAGCCACATGACGCGTACTGGCACCAAGGTTACACATGTCCGATTTCGAGAATATTGCTCTAATTGTATAAGAAATATTTCATTTTGGAATTTTAGGTTGTGTGGAGGGACCCACGCCCATTATCTCTACCATAACCGAATATAGCTACGAACTTTCCGCACATCAAATGATATACTCATGCAAAAATTCTGCAAAATCTTTTCAGCCGTTTTCGAGTCCATCGCGTACGAACGAACACCGTTTCATTATCCCCTCACCTTAGAGAGAAGGGTATATGTATGTCATTTGCTACGAACCAAAAGTGCAACACATCGAAGGAGTGACCTAAGACCCTAAGTATGATCGGCGGATATCCGTTTTGGGCCATTTTAAGTCGAATGAGCAATGTCTGTCCGTCTGTTTGTCTGTCTGCTGGTTGGTGCGCACGATACCTCTCGAAAGGAGTAACCGATTGACTTCAAATTTGGTATGTGTTTTAATATTTTCTTCTATGTCCGGCTAAGTTCGAAGATGGGCCATATTGGTCCACTACTTCTAGTACCTCCCCCACAAAGTGTTAACATTTAGTGAAATATTGAATATTTAATAACTTCTATACTACTTATTTGAATACTCTGAAATTCTACACATAGTATTAGTTTATTAGTCAATTTTACCTCGAGAAAAATGGGCGAAGTTGCCATGCCCCTTTTGGTACCTCCCACACAAATGGAAAATTTGGAACCAAAAGTTAATAGCTTTTAACATTATTAACAGTGCACACAAATACTTGAAATTTTGTATAGTGTAATGGTTTAATAGTACCTACAATCCACTGAAAAATGGGCATTATTGCCACGCTCCTTGTGGAACCTCCCACACAAATGGACCATTTTGTACCAAAAGTTAGCAGCTTATAACTTTAATTGCAGTGCATACAAATACTTGAAATTTTTTACAGTGTAATGCGTTTTTAGTACCTAAAGTCCAGAGAAAAATGGGCGTTATTGGCCCGCCCCTTTTGGTACCTCCCACATAAATGGACCTTTTTGTACCAACATTTAACAGCTTTTAACTTTAATACCAGCGTATACTCGTACAAATACTGGAAATTTCGTACAGTGCAATGCTTGTATAGTACCTAGAGTCTACAAAAAAGTGGCCATAATTGGCATGCCCTTTTTGTACCTCTCACATAAATGGACCATTTTACACCAAAAGTTAAAAGCTTTTAACTTTACTACCGGGTCGATTTGTGGGGAGGCAAAAAAAGTCGCCATTGCTCAGTGAAAATCGTATTCTAGGGATCAAAATAAGAAACTTTGCCGAAGGAACCATACCTCTAAAACGAATTCTGATGTCCCGGAATTTGTGTCGAACTTTTGGGTAGGGGCAAATTTTAAAAAATCCCACTTTGACCCATTTAGAGTGCTCCAATCGAGTCCAAATGTATGACCGACCCCCACTAACTTTGGAGGCCCGACCCACCCATACCAGTGGCACGCCCCCTGGAACCCCCTGGGGGTTCCATACATTTGGACTCGATTGGAGCACTCTAAATGGGTCAAAGTGGGATTTTTTCCGGGACATCAGAATTCGTTTTAGAGGTATGTTTCCTTCGGCAAAGTTTCTTATTTTGATACCTAGAATACGATTTTCACTGAGCAATGGGCGATTTTTAAATCGACCCGCCCTACTGTACATACATACTTTAAAGATATTAAATGCAATTTAAATCGATAATAATTTAATAAAACAACAAAAATTAATAAATTTACTATTATTTTTTGAGATCTAAGGTGAGGGGATTCATTAGTCGGGTAAACCGAGTGTAGTCGGGTAAAATGAGTCCCTGAACTGAACTTTCTTACTTGTTTTTATATAAAGTATATATATATAAGTAGAAAAAGAATATAAGCATTAGAAATCGTGGGCAGAATTTTGCAAATTGAGGCTCGTTGAAAGGTCGTGACTTGGACTTTAAAGTATAGATATATATTCGCGCTGGTCAATTTGGTGTTTTAAATGCAATCGTTGTATATCCACGATTTTGACGAAAAATAGCTTGCAATGTATACATTTTAACATTGTATGATTTAGATTTGTAGTGTTTTCGATATACATGCCAGGGGGTCGGATGTTTTGAGAGAAATACATTCTGAAGCGTCTCCTCTATTTCGTTCTTTAACAGGGTACTTCTTTTTCGGAGCTTTCTATGCTAAAATTGTGCCTAAATTAATTAACCCTTTGTTTACCCAGCAAACGATATATATAAAAAACCACTGGGGTGCCATTAAAGGGTGTTGTCATTCGATTCAGTGGGTCAAAATTATACGTGGTAAATTGTTTTCATTGAGGATACATTTTGGTACAAACACAGTGTAGTTATCAGCCTTAAAATATGCGCCATAGTGATTGGTAATAAGAGCTTTCAACAAATGTAGCCCCTAAATTTATGCACAAATAAAAACATTTGCCAATTATCCCCCAAGTATGCAATGCTTTACAATATTAATTACATTAATCCCTTGTATATATGCTTTACATTTTGCAAAACATTTGATAAGCTCTGGTAATTTGTAAGACTAAGAACATTTACAACAATTGTTTAATTGCCACGAATATTTTAATTCCTTATCCGTCATTACTGCTGAAAATGCGCAAAAAACAGACGTCAAGCATTTGGCAGTCAAACCCTTCATTATTGCTCGTCTCGTTGGCTATGACATTTCTCAACATTTAACCTAAGCTGATTAGAGAAGCTCAGAAAAATGCTCGGGAAAACCCGACAACCATGACAGCAAAAAAAAATTATACATACATACATACTTATATATAAAAGAAAGCTGAGAAGAAGAAAATAACAACGAAAGAAAAAACGCAATCAAAACCCTTTCAAAAATGTTTTCGCCATATAATGTAGAACGTCGAAATGTCCAGGGCTGTCATCTGCTTTTGCCATTCTTTCTATTTAGAGAAAATTGTACAAATTGTCTGGCGTTTCTATTCTTCTTTTTTTTTGATTTGGAACGAAACTAAGGCAGTGCCACACCGTGAGCGGTGCGGTTTGGTTTGTTTCGATTCTCGTGTATGACGGGAAAAATACTCAGCAGATATAATAATGTCGACTGATATGGAGGAGTGAGTCCATATGAAATATGTGGGTTGTGAAGGATTTCTTGTTGATATTCCATGTGAATGGCGCAATGCAGTGCTGCATTTTCCTTCATCCGGCTGTCTCTCTGTCCGTTCGTCATTTTGGTTCCTTTGGCAATTGTCTGCGGCGTTGTTAGATTTTTTCTGTTGTGACGGCTTCTGTTTTAATTTAAGTCTTTGTGAGGGAACGGATTAGAAGGGAGAAATCATGCCAAGATGTCAGTTTAGGAGAATGTGAAATGTATGGAAAATGTCAAAATAATTGCAGTTGTTTCTGATTGAAGATAATTACTGCGATAACAGAGACACAGACAGAGAGGAATACAGGCCGTCTAACTCGACGAATGAGTGTTGGCGGTGAAAATGGAATTGTGTTTTGCTGCAGGTCTGTTTGCCGTTGTGTTATGTAACAATGGTAGCATAGTGTGGCATAATTTTAGGGGTATTGATTTTAGATATTACATTTGTTCCTTTACTTTTTTAAATAATAAAACTAAAACTAAACTAAAAAGCTCCAGTAGGTGAGTTGGTAGCGAGCTCGCCTATGAGTTTGGGGGTCGTGGGTTCGATTCCCACCAGAGGCTCTGGTCTGTCGCAACAAAAATTTACAAGCAACATGGTCTTTGTCACCCGGCTTCTCCCTGGACCGTAAAATTAGAATATAAATTAACTTTGTATTGTAATTCATATAAATAAATAAATAAAAATAAATAATAAATGAGTAAAAATTTTTTAAAAAAGTACGGGAACGGAAATCGGGTAAAAATAGCAAGTACAGAAAAATTTCTTCTATTTGAAGTTTCAGTTATATTACTTTCAAGGTATTTTGAAAGCTAGTACTTTTACTCGGTAAAATTTGTCGAGTAAAAACTAGTAAAAAATTAGTAAAAGAGAAACACATTTTGAAAGTTCTCTCTTAAATTTGTCTACTATTTTTACTAGTTTTTTGAATAAAGGAACGCTTTTTGGAGTAAAAGTGGTAAAAATGGTAAAACTGGTAACTTGTAGTAGGTAATGGAACAAAGCTATTATGTACTTCGAATAATAAAGCTAAGTACATACGATTGTCAGATCGGTAAATAAATGTAAGCTCTGGGACTCCCTTAAATCTAGCGAACAAATTTATGTTCATATATATAATTCCCCTATACTACCAGAAAAAAATTGTTGTCTTAAAATTAAAGATTTGTGCCAAAGACGCCCTTAACCATTGAAATAAGTACGTTTTGTACTTCAAATAAAGAACATGTATTTAATATTAACGAAATTATCTATGTTTTAAGTACAAAATGTACGTCTTTTAAATCTTTCTTCTTTGGCGCAAATCTTTAATTTAAAGATACAAAATTACTTTTACTTTACTAGCATCCCTGCAGTAGCGAAAACGATCATTCTGTCCCATATTTAATATGAAATATAAATTCCTAAAATTCTGTTGAACTACTTAGCCTCTTGGGCACCAAAAAGTCAAATCTGAAGACAATACGAGGGCTACATCAACACATGGACTGATATAGCCCATATTAGCTAGGAATGACAAATAAAAGATCAACTGTCAAACTGAATAATGTCTGTTCATGAACAAAAAAATTGGGATTAGAAGAGGACCTTTATATGGGCGCTATATCAAAACTTGGACGGATTTGCCAATTTTTACTAGGGATTATCCCTAATCTAAGGAAAGACACTGTGCAAATTTTCGTTCATATTTGCTACCTGCTAACAGGAAGTGATCACAATGAAACTATGAGCCAATATATAAGTAATTAATCTATGGGACAGAATATTTAATATCGACCTATGTAGATTATTTTTGGCTTAAATGTTTATAAGCAGATACAAATAGGTAAAATAACATCTCGCTATCATTTGACAGAAAGAGCTATTTTTACATGAATGAGTATTCAGGGAAAATCGGTTCAGATTTATATATAACCTCCATATATGTATATGTTCCTCATGATTTGGTATCAATGCGCCATAGAAGTTGTACTTTACTTCCGATCATTAAAATTTTCCAGAAATATGTTCTCAATTTAGGATCTAATATTGCTTAATTTAGGGATTATCGGTTCAGAATTAGATACTATGTTCCTACCCATTAACCAATTATTCCAAATTATTATCGCAATGGTCCTTATCATTTTTAGGGAGGTGTAGGGTATTATATAGTCGGCCCCGCCCGACTTTCTGCCTTTCCTTACTGGTATTAGTAATAAATTCACTGAATGAAAAAATACCGAATTCAGTGGAAAGTCCAGAAAATAGAAATGTATACTTATAAAATTTCCAAATTCTTGTTTCATTGATATTGCATCACATTATCATATTGCGATTGTATTGGAGTGAGCAGCTGTAATTATCGCATACCGAGCATTTTTGTTCATGTATTTCCTATATAATACTTGCAACATATATCAAAATATGGGCTGGGCCACGCCCACTGGTCCTATTCCGCCCATTTGAAAGCCAATCACGTAGACTGCTACCAGATACATATACGCAAAATTTCAACACTCTCGCTAACAAAATGAGCAAGATAATTCAATTTCAAAATTTGGCTTATATGGGCGGTGGCCCGCCCATTGGTCAGATCCCGCCAATTTTTGGACCAATCACGTGGACTGTCACCAGATACATATCTACAACATGACAGCACTCTAGATAAAAAATTGAGCAAGTTATATCAATTTCAAAATTTGGCTTATAAGGGCGGGGCCACGCCCTTTGGTCCGATCCCGCCCATTTTCTGACCAATTACGTAGAATGCCACCAGATACATATACACAACATTGCAGCACTCCCGATAGCAAATTGTGCAAGATATAAAAATTTCAAAATTTGGTCATTGTGGGCGGGGCCACGCCTATTGGTCCGAACCCGCCCATTTTTGGACCAATCACGTAGATCGCCAACGGATATATATACACAAAATTCCAGGTCTCTCGCTAACAAATTGTGCAAGATATCACATTTTTTTAAATTTGGCTTATATGGGCGGTGCCACGCCCATTGGTTCGATCCCGCCCGTTTTTGGATCAATCACGTAGACTGCCACCGTTTACATATACACAAAATTCCAGCACTCTCGCTAACAAATTGTGCAAAATATCTCAATTTCAAAATTTGGCTTATATGGGCGGGGCCACGCCCATTGGTCCGGTCCCGCCCATTTCTTCACCAATTACGTAGAATGCCACCAGATACATATACGCAACATTGCAGCACTCCCGCTAGCAAATTGTGCAAGATATCAAAATTTTGTCTATGTGGGCGGGGCCACGCCCATTGGTCCGATCCCGCCCATTTTTGGACCAATCACGTAGACTGCCAACGTTTACATATACACAAAATTCCAGCACTCTCGCTAACAAATTGTGCAAAATATCTCAATTTCAAAATTTGGCTTATATGGGCGGGGCCACGCCCATTTGTCCGATTCCGCCCATTTTGGGAAAATTCACATAATCTGCCATTAAATGCATACAAACAAAATTTCAGCACTATACCTATAATAGGAGCAGAAATATCGGATTTTTAACCTGCGATTTGTATGGGAGGTACCACGCCCCTTTGTCCAATTAATTTTTTTTTTCTATATAAACCATCTCGTGAAAATTTAGAATCGAATAAAAAAAAAATCATCCAAATCGCTCCAGCCGTTCTGACGTGATGCCATATAGATAAAACACAGAATATTTAAGATATAGAGTTCAAATTCCAGGTGTAGTGCAAATGTTACATTTTAAGAATTAAATTCTATTTCGGTCATATGACCACCACGAGCCCGCCAACAGCGATCTATTCTTTGGACCCAATTTTCCACCACTCTTGGACCGGAACGTTGGCAATTTCGCGTTGGATGTTGTCTCTGAGCTCGTCTAAAGTTGTTGACATAGACCAAGGATATTCCTCAGGAGAAACGCCGCATCGCCAATAAAAAAATGAGGAAAGGCTTCAGGGGATGCTGACGATAATGGTTTACTAGGAGGTTATGGTACTGTACCTAAAAAAACTGATTGGCCAAGCGGAGAGTACTGGAATATAGCTGTATTTAATTTAAATTAAGAAATGGAAATTGTATTAAAATAGATTATAAATAAATTGAAGTTTAATGGACATACCCCCATCGGGTTGGCTGCCATAACTTCCAACATTAACTGATATGAATGTATAGACAGCATCGCAGATTCCCACACAATTCGGCATATCCCACATTCGTTGAAAATCATTGGCAATGTGTTTGTACTGGTGTGTAGTTTGTTCACTTAAATAAATCGGCGAAAGCAAGCGCCACAAAACTTCACTGCATTCTTGGCGTAGTTAACTAATATTTTATTAATGTTAATAACAAAATAAAAACTGCCATAGGCATTCTAGTCTTATCCGACGATATTTTCTTGATTACTTTTATTGTAAATTCTGCACAGATTAAAAAAAAACACAAATTTATAAACATTCTTTTCAACTTAATTTTTAATAAACCTAAACAAAAAGAAATCGCGGTTTTTTCATTACTTATGTCTTGTTGTTGTCAGAACATATGACTCGTTTTCCCAACGTTGGCTAATCGCTCAAACGGGCAACGTTACGGCAACGGTAAAGATAAATTACGGTTACGTATGCCTTATCCGGCCTTAAATCTGAACCGATTTTCTCCGAATTTGGCAGTATTCCTTCATGTAATAAAAAACCTTTTTTTTTTGCCGAATTTCGCACTGATCGGATAGAAAATAACATTTTTACAGCGCTTACATGTCAAATCGGGGGTAACGTATATATGGGGGCTATATCTAAATCTGAACCGATTTCTTCCAAATTTAACAGTGTTCATTCATATAATAAGAATCCTCTTTCTGACGAATTTCATACTGATCGGATATAAAATAGAGTTTTTACGGCGCTTACATGTCAAATCGGGGCTAACATATATATGGGGGCTATATCTAATCTGAACCGATTTTAACCAAATTCAATAGGGATCGTCCATGGACCAAAAGAAAGATAAGTGTAAAGTTTCGTCGAGATCGAACCAAATCAACTCAGAAAGTGATTCTAGGTCGATCGGTATAATGAACGATGCATCTATTTCTTCTCCTTTTGGGTGTTACAAACAAATGCACAAAGTTATAATACCCTGTACCACTGTGTGTTGTAGGGTATACAAATATGACGAAAATATATATATTTAAAAAAAAAGATTTTTGTTAATTTTTTAGGAAAAAAGTATAAATATATATAACTTCAAGTGGTCATAACTATTGGTACTATAGGTAAAGCGAACCAATGTTTTTTCGTCACAAATTTTATTGCCCATCCAGACATGTTGATACGGATAAATCGGTGCATATTGTGCTCCGATATTTAAAAAATACTAGCACACGGTAAGGAAAAAAATTAAAAATTCAATTTTCAATTGCAGATATGTCAGAACCAATACGAGATAATTCTTAGGTGATAAAAGTTGTAGACCTCAGTTAGTAGAACACATACAAAGAGAAATTTTATAAATCGGAAGAGAAACACGAGTTACACGCGCATGAACATTTTCTTCACCCGATGTTGTCAACTTTGAGGCCCTCTAGCTCCGCCCCTGTCTGACATAGGGGGCCCAATTATAAAACATAACTTCTCTAACACATCTTCATCTACCACGTCAAGTTTGGTTGAGAAACGGTCGAATTATGTTTGAATTCGTACCACTGTGCAATGTTTTGCAAAAACAGACGTAAATTGTCAGACAAGTCTTGGTATTTCGTCCATAACTTTTACAAATATTGAGTATCCCAAAAATTTTTTACTGTTCTGGATTTGTTAGAGGGGCCCATTTTTTAAACAAAGTTTTTTTCAACAAAAATTTCGTAAACATTTTTTTAAAAAATTAAAAAAAAAATCTATTCTTTTTACAAAAAATGGCGCATTGTGTCCTCTTTAAAACGAAATAAACTTTGCAAATTACAAATTTTGTAAAACACAAAACCTATTTTTTTTAATTTTTTCAAAAATTAATATGGCCACATACATTTTTTCAAAAATTTTCTAACAAAAAATGATAGCGAGATCTTATTTTACCTATTTGTAACTGCTTAAAACATTTTAGCCAAAAATAAACTACATAGGTCGATATTAAATATTCTGACCTCTATACCTTTTTTAGCGAAAAAAAGTTATTTCCAGTTATTATTGAAGTTGGTCTACAGGGTTGCCCATATTCGACGGACCCACGGACTCGTTGGGCCCATTCCAATCGACGAGGCTTGTCCGCAGGCAACAATCTTTGCGTCAATTGAATTTTGTACGGGAACAAATGCAAATCAACGCGAATAATCCGTTGTAAAGTGGACCGAGCCATGCCCAACTGCTGAGAACGGCGTTTTTGGGATGTTCTTGGGGACCTCTCAGCACTGGCTCGTACGGCAGCGATATTCTCGGCCGATCGCCTTGGTCGACTTTTATTTGGCCTCTTCGGATTAGAAAGAGCCTCACCAGTCGAAAATTTTTCGTATAAACGCTTAATGGTGTTCTTAGAAGGCGCACTTCTCACATTTTTTAATATTTTAAAAGCACGTTGACTTGACTTCTTCTGTTGAATGTAAATTTCAACTATTTCAGAGCGCTCGCGTGGCGTGTATTGTTCCATGGTAAAAATCTGCTTGGACTGACGCTTCAAACGCGGTATGTCATTAAGCGATCTGACATCTCTGTCAAAAGTTATGGCGTTGCCAGATGGGTCCGTCGAATATGGGAGACCCTGTATTTCCAGTCAAAATTCCAAGACTTTCTATATATTTGCAAAAGTGTACCTTAGCGGGCACATGTGTTATGACCACATCCGAAATGACGTATAGGGCCATCGAATTTGGAAACCCCAAAATAGTCCAACAGCATATGAAGTGTAAAAATTAATAAAATACAATATCTAAGACCTAAAAATCCAATTCCAATTGTTTAATATAAGCATTAATTCATTGGCGTTAATTGTAAATAAAGAAAAAAGTTTTCAGAGAATTATCTTAATATTTTTTATTATGATAGAAAGATCTATGACAATTGTGTGTGAAAATATCGGCCAAATGCTCGCCACGACTTCGATGGCATACCTCTATCTGATGGTCCATTTAATGACTCTGAGACATAATTGAGGTTCAAATTCGTTAATTTACCGAATTATCTCATCCGTTACCTCTTGAATTGTTTTTGGCTTATTGACGTACACCTCTTCTTTTAAATATCCCCAAAGAAAGAAATCCAACGGTGTCAAATCACATGATCGTGGCGGCCAATTACCATCGCTACGACGTGAGTAACATGGCCATTGAATTTCTCGCGCAAAAGAGCCATTGTTTTGTTGGCTGTGTGGCAAGTGACACCATCCTGTTGGAACCACATATCATACAGGTCCATATCCTCAATTTCTGGCCACAAGAAGTCCCTTATCATCTCGCGATAGCGAACAGCATTCACGGTAGCTGCTTGACCGACCACATTTTCAAAGAAGTACGGCCCGATGACGCACAATGGGAAAAAAGGGGTAAATACGCGCGCATAGCAGTATTTTCTATCTCATGACAATACCGTTAGAGATAGAGTCCTACGGTTTGGACCAACATCAAGAGAATTCTTTTGGAGAAGAAATTGGTGTACCCAGATTTAATTTTGCTGTTACCATGTACCGCACAGTGGGGCTACAAAAGCGACTTTGTGGAAATTAGTATGAAAATCAGAATATCGTACCAACTTCAGTGATCTTGATTTTATATTAAAGCTGAAAAAACTTAGTTCAAAATCTATTTGAGTTAATTTATTGTGTGTTGCTGTGTTTTAAATATATAGTCCATTGAAGTTCAAACATTTTTTTGTGAAAATTGCGTTAAAAGTCAACAAAACCGGCCAATGTTTTTGAAATTGAAACCAAAACAACATAAATAGGATAAAATTGGAGTCTGCAATATTTTTGAAAGCTGAAGTTTTGCACTAATGCAATTACACAATGGGCCGTCGACTGTTAATAAGAGAAAAGTTAAATTAAAAACAAAAAATAATCGGCCCACCCTAACATACATAAACTGCAGAAGCGTTCAACTATACTTTTACTTTTTGTAGAAGAAGTAAACTATAAAAATTACAAATATAATCATAGTAATATTAATTAGATCGATAATTTTGATCGTAAAACTCTACAAACTTGCAACCGGACTTGTACCGGTCTTATTTATTAACTGATTTTGCCGAAATTTCGCAATAGTAATTTTTTTTTGAACCAAGAAAATATGTCCATATGTTTCGGGAAAATCGGTTCATAGATAGATGTAGCTCCCACACATATTTTCTTTATTTAATGTAAAAAAGCACATATTTAAAGTACAAAAATCGGCCATAATCGCAAAAAGTCGCAGATAAACCAGGTACCGTTGGATTTACCACTAAGTCACCTCTCTTCTCTATCATATCTTCTCGTCATATCGTAGTTATCCCACGTGATCCAAAAAGTTGTATTCCATTTACTGCGGATAATTTTTTTTGAAAAACAAAAAGACAAAATTTGAAAGGCCATAACGCGGAATCGCCCAGAGATATTTTCATAAAATTTGAAGGTATTTTCATTAAATGTTATCCACAATAAAATAGCATTCCCTAAAAACTGATTTTTGAAAGTTGTTCTCAAAGTCCTATGCGCGCATATTTCATCAACTTTTCCCATCGTGTGACGCCGCCAGCCCAGAAACCGCACCACTCTTTGTGGATAAATGGATGTATTTAGAATGATTTAGCTGTTGGTTCTTAATTGGTTAAAAGAAAAAAACCCAAATGGGTAAAAATAATCCAACTTGGGTATAATCCAAATGAATTATTTTAACTTAATACGCTTATATTTGCCTCTTAACGATCTTTTATAAATGTCACATCGACATTTTCGTACTATAGATTTAGCAAAAAATATCACCAAGGGTGTTTTTTTTATTGTAGTCATGTACTCATAGTTTATTTTTTTGTTGTTATCAAAAATATAGTCCTGAAAATAAAAAGCTTAATTTATTTTCCTTTTCTGTCTAAGCTGGATTTTGTTCTAGCCCCGACAAAGAGCCCTCAATTAAAAGGACTAAACGCTTCGTGCTTTATTGAATATTCTCCAAAGTATGCAAAGAATTTTAATAATTGCATTTGCCTCCGTTCGTACAAAGAACTCCTAAATTATTGAACTATTCAGTGGTGGTGGTGGTAATGTTTTTATGTACCAAAAAAGTATGCTTTGATTACAGCAAACTTTCAACAGCGCCCCAAAAGTATGCACTTTGGAAATTGTGATTAAACTTTCTTTGTAGCCTATCAATAGGCCGTTTCGTTAAGAGTTTAATTTGTGTTGATTAAAAACTCATTTAAAGGTTTTTGAACTTCCGAACAACTTATTGGCCATAAGCCAAAAAATCTCTACTCTATTCTACGCTACACACATTCACACACACGCACACACCTTAAACAAGTCCTTCTACAAAAATCCTCGCGTTTGTTTTGGGCAAACAAACATCGAACAGTGAAGCGAATCGAATTGAACGAAACGAGGCGAACGATAAAAAAAAGAGTTTTACCTCCGCTCCAACGATACGGCATAAAAACTCATTAACTAAAGTTTGACCTGTGTATTCAGATGGTGCCGATGCCGTCGCTTTTGTTGGAGTTGTTGTTGAAGTTTGGTATTGCCGCTGATCATCATAAGCAGACCTTAACTTTCAATCATTCACAGTGGCAGTGGCAACACCATGGACAACAGTGGCATGAACTTTAACCAAAAACTACCGCCAGAGTTGTTTGGAGGGGATAATTTTTTAAAGCTTTCTTGTTTCTGTTTTTTTTGGTTTTGTTTTAACCCATAAGCGTTTATTCACCTTTTGGGTTGAATGCTATGATTTGCCTCCCTCCATAAACCAGGAGGGGATTCCTCCCCGCCAAACGATTTGTTTCTCTTGTTTTTGTTATGGGCGGCCAACATGTTATTTGGTGGGACGCGGCTGACGACGATGATGACGACATGCGGCTAGGAGTTGCAAAACGCGGTAGGGAGTCAGCGAAAAATATTTGCGCAACTAATTAAAACTGAAGTTTTCGTTGAATGCAGAGGAATTTCCACAGAAAATATTTACCCAGCCAATGCCGACGCCAGTGAAGCATACTTTTAGGTTCACCGCCGTAAACAAATCCCGTTCACGGAGCCCGTTTGTTGTATTCCGAACATAGTGAGTGCTGAAACATGTGAGTACATATAACAAGCGGGAACAGGCTTGACTGGCTGGTTGACTGTATGCCTGCCTGCCTGCCTGGCGCAAATGTGAAAATGCTCATTATATTTTAAACGAATTGCGATAATAAGGCAATTAATGTGTAGCATTGAGTTAACTTCCTATTTATTTGCCTTTGTGACATATACATACATACGTTTCAAATACCGAGGATCGTATGAGAAATTGGATAAAAACATTTACTATATGCTATTTATGGAGAAATTGGTTTGAATCAAGTTTATATCGACATCCATGGAGAGATAGATTTTCAAATATTACATTTTAAGATTTAGTCAGAATTTATTTTGGTTTAAGACCATGTGTTTCAGTTACTTACTGTATATTGCAAAAAAGTAATAGAAACAAATACAAAAATTGGTAGAGAGTCTTAATTGCTTGATAGAATTGACTGCAGTTTCGATAGACACCACTCTATCATCTTCAGAATTCAGTAGCAGTAGTGTATGTCTTTAACTTAAATCAGCTGAATCAGCTACTTATGGAAGCAGTAAATTGAATTTAACAAGAACTATTAACCAAACCCGTTTTTTGCCGAACTAAAGGCCCAGTTAGGCAAACTTAACCGTAACGCCCACGTAGCGTAACGAATGAGCTGATTCAATCTGTCATATGGAAATCAGTGTAAACGATTAGCCAACGGAAACGAAACGTAAACGGACGGCTGAATTTGTTGAAATCAGAATTGGACGTTCCGTTTACGTACAATTTGACAACAGCTGATACTACATGTTGTTTACAATTATAATTGTATGTTCAGCGAGAAAAGTAAAGAAAATACTTTATTTGTTATTTGTTGTTTAAAAGTGCAAATAAACATGAAAGACGATTATTTGATTTCATTGGTGCAGTCGCACGAGTATTTATACAATATATATAATTCAGCATATAGGATATCTGAAAAAAAAAGCGAGAAGCTTGGAAGCAAATTGGCAAGGAGCTGGGCGTTACAGGTGAGTTTTATGAAGATCGCGGCTGACTCCATTAAAAATTAAATTTATAATCTGCTTCAGGATCCTTTTGACGACAGTACGAGACAATCATTGCGCCAATCTTCTTCATTGTGGGTTAATTTGACTGCAATGTAAGCGTCTCTACAAACGTGGACTTATTTATAGATAGAGATTGGATTGGATTTGGCTGAGTCCCTCTTCAATGGAAAGGGTTTTCCATTAAGGACATAAGAATTTTTTATATTAATAAAACACAGAATATTTAAGATATAGAGTTCAAATTTATTCCGGGTTAAGTGCAAATGTTACATTTTAAATTTCGGTCATATGACCACCACGAGCCCGTCAACAGCGATCTATTCTTGGGACTCAATTTTCCACCACTCTTGGACACATTTCGACCGGAACGTTGGCAATTTCGCGTTGGATGTTGTCTCTGAGCTCGTCTAAAGTTGTTGACTTAGACCAAGGATAGTCTTCAGGGGAAACGCCGCATCGCCAATAAAAAAATGAAGAAAGGCTTCAGAGGATGCTGACGATAATGGTTTACTAGGAGGTACAGGTACTTTTCCTAAAATAACTGATTGGCCAAATGGAGAGTACTGGAATATAGCTGTATTTAATTTAAATTAAGAAATGGAAATTGCTTGTAATAAAATAGATTATAAATAAATTGAAGTTTAATGGACATTCGCCTATCGTGTTGGCTGCCATAACTTCCAACATTAACTGATATTAATGTACAGATAGCATCGCAGATTCCCACACAATTCGGCATATCCCACATTCGTTGAAAATCATTGGCAATGTGTTTGTACTGCTGGGTAGTTTGTTCATTTAAATAAATCGGCGAAAGCAAGCGCCACAAAACTTCACTGCATTCTAAAATAATATTTCGAATTGTTGTTTTCCCCAGCTTGTGACTCAATGCAATCGATTGTATGGAACAACCGTGACCCAAATATCTACAGTTTTAAAGAATAGAATGTTAATATTTCCCAACTTGGAATCATAGGATAAAGCAATATTTGACATACTGTGGTGTTATTGCTAGTCTCTCTGCCGGTCTAATCCGTTGCTTTGGCGTAGTTAACTCATATTTTATTAATGTTAATAACAAATTAACATTAATAAAATTAGGCATTCTAGTATCCTGCTTTCGCCAGTCACTGTTTATAGGACGTCCACCCCATCTTCTTATCCGACGATATTTTCTTGATTACTTTTATTGTAAATTCTGTATAGATTTAAAAAAAAACACAAATTTATAAACATTCTTTTTAACTTCATTTTTAATAAACCTAAACAAAAAGAAATCGCGGCTTTTTTGTTTACTTATGTGTTGTTGTTGTCAGAACATATGACTCGCTTTCTCAACGTTGGCTAATCGCTCAAACGGGCAACGTTACGACAACGGTAAAGATAAATTACGGTTACGTATGCCTAACCCGGCCTTAAGTTAACATACTAAAACTCTCATACCAATACATTTTTGTTTTTTGAATAATTGTACATTTAGAAAAGGCCTAAACAGGTTCACGGTAAACACATAAACCAAGTTGACTTTTTTATAGGAATTAACTGAAAAGCTAATAATTTGAATTAACTCGAATCTGCATATTGTACCTGCTTCGAGCACTTTAACACCGTTTGCATAGAATTTATTAAACATTAATTTATGATATGACTTTATTCCAGAAGGGCGTCCGATTTAAAGGTTATGGAGCATTTATTTATAGTATTTGTATAAGTTATAAGCAATTCAATATTTCACAGGCATTTTATCAGTTCGATAGAGGAACCAAACCCACTGCACGGAAAATTATTTCACTAGTTGTATAATAGTTGAATACGAGATATATAATGTATAGGGGACGACTACGAAGTCTCCTGAAAAGTAGAAGACTATAAAAGTTTTACAGTAGAGTATATCTCGTTACCAGTTGACTACTGTAGAATATATGAATCTGTAAGTTGTTTATTGTAAAGCAGATGACTCCACAAGACATCTACTAAAGAACATATGCCTTCACAAGTCGCCTAATTCCATCGACTGTAGAGTAGTTGACTCTGCGACATGTCTACTGAAGACTGATCTCTACGAGTTGTTTGCTGTAGGCAGTGTTGCCAGACGAATTTGACCGAAAATCGTCAAAATGGGGGCTCAAAACAAGAGTCAACAAATTTTTTTTAGTTTTTTTCCGGACGAACGAGATGTTTTAGAGACAGATATGTTTAATGATGAATCAAGTGATTTTTGCATTTCCTCAAAGTGAACTTAAAATCAATTTTGTTCACGGATCTCACATTCTTTAACCGCAATAATCATCAAATTTGGCGGAAAAATATCTTATACATACATATTAATTTCTTGGGATTGAAAATGGTCCTCCTCATAGAAGGATCCCAGTCTATTTTATTTCTCTACGTCATGAAAGCCACCTACCTATTGGGACGAATTTTGACAAAATTCATATAACCATTCACGTCCAAAGTGTCCAGTGTCTAGTAGCAACCGATTACGCTGAATTTTGACAATACGTATATTATTTTATTTAAAACTATTCCCGTAATAGATGTTGATCATTTTTACATAGAAATCACATACATCACGTCATTGTGCAACATTTTGGTTTGCCCTTTCAGAGCCTTAGACAACACAAATACCAATTGATGGGGCTAAAATTCAGCAATTTGTATTTTATTTTACCCAGAACCATTTCAAGGAGCAAGTCGCCTCATTGGTTCATATTTTGTCGTACAAAGGTCCATTAAAATTTACTTCTTGGCCCAAAAAAAAATCCTACCAATTTGGCTTCTAAATGATAATTTGCGATTAACTTCTGAAGCCATTCGTTGGAATAATTACCTCCTAGGTCCAAGTTTTGACGTAGCCCTTACATTACTTACACAATTTCAATTAAATTTCCTCTGCCAATTTTGCGATTCATATATTTGAGAAATTTTCTAACATTCCTGATTTTAATTTCCCGAAGTAATTATAAAAAATCCTTAATATAAGAACAATCTGTAAATTAAATGTATTTACAATTTGTTTTATAATAGCGTAGATCTCTTTCCGAATTGTCTGCTATAGAATATATGACTCTGCGAATTGTGTAAGTAAAGTAGGTGACTTCACAAGACCTCTAACATGTAGAGCATATACTCGTAGATCCACAAGTCAACTGCTCTAAATTAAGCGAATTTACTACTTAATAATGAATGACGAATCAACTAGTTTATACTGGATGGCTACAAGTTTACTACTGAAGATTGAATGACTCTACGAGTTGTTTATTATAGGCTGGACAAATCTACGACCTGTCCACTCTAGAACATATGACTCCACAAGACCTCTTTGTGTAGAGTGGATGACTCTACAATTTTTTTCTATAGGATGGATCTCTTTACGATTTGTATATTGTAAAGTATGTATATTAGGGCGGGTCGATTTAAAAATCGCCCATTGCTCAGTGAAAATCGTATTCTAGGGATCAAAATAAGAAACTATGCCGAAGGAACCATACCTCTAAAACGAATTCTGATGTCCCGAAAAAAATCCCACTTTGACCCATTTAGAGTGCTCCAATCGAGTCCAAATGTATGACCGACCCCCACTCAGTGAAGTGCTCAGTGAAAATCGTATTCTAGGGATCAAAATAAGAAACTTTGCCGAAGAAACCATACCTCTAAAACGAATTCTGATGTCCCGAAAAAAATTCCACTTTGACCCATTTAGAGTGCTCCAATCGAGTCCAAAGTTAGTGGGGGTCGGTCATACATTTGGACTCGATTGGAGCACTCTAAATGGGTCAAAGTGGGATTTTTCAAAATTTGCCCCTACCCAAAAGTTCGACCCAAATTCCGGGACATCAGAATTCGTTTTAGAGGTATGGTTCCTTCGGCAAAGTTTCTTATTTTGATCCCTAGAATACGATTTTCACTGAGCAATGGCGACTTTTTTTGCCTCCCCACAAATCGACCCGGCCTAATGTATATGACTCTGCGAATTGTGTTTTGCAAAGTAAATGACTTTTCAAGACCTCAAATATAGAGCACCCACAAATCGTTTACTATACAGTAGTTGACTCTGCAAATTTACTACTGAATTATGAATAACGTATTAACTAGCGTATACTGGATGACTACGACTTGTTTACTGAAGATTGAATGACTCTTCAAGTTGGTTACTGTAGAGAGAGAAACTCTACGATTTGTTTCCTTATTATATGAAATGTCTATTGTAGAATAGACTCTGGGAATTGTCTATTGCAGAATATACTATGTGAATTGTCTACTCTAGAGTGGATGACTCTACTATTCATCTACTGTATAATGCTACCACTCTCTTCCCAAAAGAGTAGAGTAGATCACTTTAAGAGTTATCTACTGTACAGTTTATTACTCTACGAATTGTCTACTGTGGATCAGATGACCTCTTATGTAGAGCATGCTACTAGAAATTGTGTAATGTAGAGCGATGAGACAACAAGTCGTCTACTATAGAGTAGCTGACTCCATAATCAGTGTAGTGAAATGTATATGACTTCATAAGTCGCATGGAGTGAAATAAAAAACCTAGCCTTTGCTCTTCTTAAGAACTATGGGAAAAATATATACTCGTATATACATATAATTCGCCGAAGCAGAGTAGATTGATAAACGAGTCTTGTACTGAAAAGTAGATGACTCTACGGTCGTCTAGTCTAAAATAGATGACTCCACGAGTAGGCGGTGTTCGCATAAATTAATAACATGGGTATGTGGTGAAATAGATGCATGTAATGGGTTTTCCATTAAGGACGTAACATTAACTTTGCCAGAGCCCAATCGACGAAGTTTTGGCGCTTCAAATGGTCAAGTGGCTTAAGTTCTTGAGTCAGTTACATCTTATAAGGATGAAGGCCAAGATCTTTTCGCAAAATACGCCGCAGTGTGGTTTGAGAGAAGCCCAATTCCTGACAACGACGTGGAATCGTCTGATTTGGCGCATTTTGAACGGATACACTTACGGCTGCGATATTTTCGTCGCTTCGAGCGGTACGGCTTCTCTTTGGCGCCGGAATATCCAAAAGTAAAAATTTGGATTCAAATGTTTCCACTATAGCATGGTGGATACGATTGTTACGCCCGAAAATTGGAGTGAGCGCTCTTAAAGCTGCGACCACCGACTCAGAATTTAATTGTTAATGATTTCCAAACGTTGTACGTAAGTGAACTTTACCATGATGAAAATGTTGACTTCGACTAACGTTTGGACACTGAAAGATCATTAAAAATGTTTGAGGGTGAGTTGTAATAGAGATACGAAATTGTCAGATCCCTATTAGAAAACTCTATATATTTGAGTGAATCGATAAATTTACGCATAGATAGATTACACACATGATTTTGGGACTTAATTCTGAGAATTGGACGTGAAAGTAGCCCCAAAAATAAGAATTTTGCATCATTCGTTTAGTCAAGCTGGCTCAATTAATAAGTTAATGGCCATACGATTTTTTTACTAAATTTAGTACTTTTTCTATATTTTTTTCTCGGTATACCGTACGCAATATCTTTTTTGTGTCTGATATTTATTGAATAGAGAAAAAAAGCGGAACAAACTTACCCGAAAAAAGTCATCCAGTGCCTTAAAAATCGCAAAAGTGCCCACAAAGTCAAAAAATGTCTGTCAGTAAAATATTGAAAAATGCGTATACGTAATACGTATAAAACAGAACATTAAAACTGAATATTGTAAAACCGACCAGAACATTTTTGAGATTTTGAAAGTATTGGATGCATTTTTTTCGGGTAGGTTTGTTCCGCATTTTTTTTCTGTATGGTATACCGAGAAAAAAATATAGAAAAATTGATAAAGATCCACCTTGAGCAAAGAGAAAAAATCGTAATATTGTATTGAATTATTAATTGAGCCAATTTGACTAAACGAATGATGCAGAAGTTCTTACTTCTACTTTCACGTCCAATTCTGCTGCACTGTGTTAGTGGCAAGATATACATATTGTATGATGACTGTATGCGTAGATATATGTAAGTATGAAGGTATATATGAATGGATAAATGGGTAGACAGATTAATCAATGATGAATAATAAATGGATTTGTGGATAAATCTATATTAGTATATTGACGATTAATTAAAAGTTTTGAAAGTAAAAAAAAAACACAGAAAATTTGCAAAAGTGTGTTAAATATTTTTTGGGCAATAAATGAAGGGTCGACATTTACTTTTTAACGATTATTTCATGTAATTTTTGCCCGAGGCTACGCTACGCTCTAAAACGTGATGATAATATCATATGTACAACTATGTATGTTTAAGATGTATGTGTGGTTTACATACATCTTAAATTTTTGTCCAATAAATCTTGAAATGTGTATTTTGCAAATAAATTGATCGGTCCGCCATTTATGGCGGTTTAAATAATTCTAAAACACTCTGAACTGAACCTATTGTGAAATGGGGCAAAACATGATTCATCTGTTTCAAAATATTAATATTGAATAGTGATTTGCCAATGCTTCGTGAGTTTTCTCACAATTGTTTCTACAAATATCGGTTTATTTAGGGTGCTATGTCACAATATTTAATTAATTATATGAAAGTACAACGCAAAATTTAACATTATTAACTTTCGTGTCACAGTCTGTGTTCAGCACAAGAACATGTATTGGAGATCTTGAAAAAATAAAAAATGTTTTCATCATTATAATAGAAAACAATCGAATAAATTTAGAAATACAAAATAATGAAATAAACCGTTTTTAAAACTTAAATTATTAACCAATATACATATATATGCTAATTAATAGTAAGATTTTTCCATAACTTATTACACCTACACCGAGCACCTCAATTTGTTATTGTATGTTTGCAACTATGAATGTGAATGTGTGAAAAGAATTTTAAATTTCGTGTTTATGCAACAACGTTGTATGCCACAGGACACAACCTGCTGTGTTTTAAGTACATTTCACATGCACACATAAACATCCTGACTTTTTATAAAAAATCCCGGCAAAGAAACCTCAACATTGCGATACATTCATAACCGCGTACAATAATAATAACAACAATAACAATAATAACAGAAATGCCAAACAACAAGAATACGAGTACAACCGTCTTTGGTGAGCATTATTTATTAACGTGGGTCAAAAAGTCCATTTTGGAGAGGTTTGAATTTCACCAGAATTGAATGAGAAAAAAATAAAAATAAAATGCCAGAAGGGATCCAAACAACAACTTTACGTGGCAGGAGCATAATGTTGCAATAATATGGGTATCTATAAGTGAGTGTATACGATTCCTGTTCTAAATGCACAAGTGTGTGCGTGTGACGTTAACAATATCCGTGTGATGGGGATGGTTATGGTTATATAAGCACTTCATATATCCACGTATGTGGAGAGAGAAAATACTTCTGCAATGTCCAAATTGAGTGATTTTTGTAAAATATATTAGTTGATTTTGCTGAAATTTTGCAATAGAGTAGACTACACCAAGGCTGTGGAGTCGGAGTCTGGGAAATTTGCCCGAAGTCGGAGTCCGGAGTCGAAAAATTATGCTCGACTCCGAGATGTATTGTGTAAAATTCATCAATTATGTGATAGAACTTTTTCTCTCAAAAAGTTTTGGAAAAAGAATTTTTGTAAAAAAGAAGGATAAAATATTCGAAGCTTTTAACCAAATATTTAAGTATGCCCGAAGTCGGAGTCCGGAGTCGAAAAATTATGCTCGACTCCGAAATGTATTGTGTAAAATTCATCAATTATGTGATAGAACTTTTTCACTCAAAAAGTTTTGGAAAAAGAATTTTGGTAAAAAAGAAGGATAAAATATTCGAAGCTTTTAACCAAATATTTAAGTATGCCAAAAATAGAGTAGACTACACCAGGGCTGTGGAGTCGGATTTTGTGTAAAACAGTTTCAGAAAAGCTTTGATTATATTTAGCTAACAAAAAAAGTATTTTTGCAAGACTATACACTATTCTTAGGGGAGAACGAAACAAAATAAGAAAAGGCCGAGAGATAATTACCTTATAAATCTAAATCTAAACAGAATTTTTTAAAATTCGACAATATCCGTTCTTTTATACATAAATTCTACCCTACTTAATAAAAAAATTATTGAATGTGAAATAAAGCTTCCATAGCGTTACAAGGTCAGATCTAAAGAAACATTTATATCCGGGGCCGATATCAACCTGAACCGATTTTCACCAATTCCAATAGGTTTCCTCCCTAGTGTGAAAGAGTTCTTATTGCAAATTTTTAGTAGGATCGTAGTGAAATCGACCTGTACTTAACGAACATCTTAGGATGGACAGACGGTCAGCTAGTGATTCTGAGTAGAACGGTGTATATTAAGTATGTCTAGCTGTAGTATTTTTATAAATCTGCAAAAGCGAACATAATTTTCGAAATTGTGGTATATTAAAACAGAGGCAGTGATTGATGAAAATTTTATCAAGATTCCACGTTGAAAAAATTGTCATATTAGTTGCAACTTGGATGTAAAACGTCGATAAATAAATAATACAATTTTATTTAGTTCCTGGTATTGAACTATTACTTGTGTTTTTTAACAAAGCTATATCTTATTTTCAATAACATGAACTCTGGTCTTGGTAGAAATACAATTTCAGAAATTTATGTTATTTAACTGCCGGAGTCGGAGCTGGAGTCGGAGTCGAATGATTTTAAAATTCGACTCGGTATTGGTATTGGTATTGGTATTGGTATTGGTATTGGTATTGGTATTGGTATTGGTATTGGTATTGGTATTGGTATTGGTATTGGTATTGGTATTGGTATTGGTATTGGTATTGGTATTGGTATTGGTATTGGTATTGGTATTGGTATTGGTATTGGTATTGGTATTGGTATTGGTATTGGTATTGGTATTGGTATTGGTATTGGTATTGGTATTGGTATTGGTATTGGTATTGGTATTGGTATTGGTATTGGTATTGGTATTGGTATTGGTATTGGTATTGGTATTGGTATTGGTATTGGTATTGGTATTGGTATTGGTATTGGTATTGGTATTGGTATTGGTATTGGTATTGGTATTGGTATTGGTATTGGTATTGGTATTGGTATTGGTATTGGTATTGGTATTGGTATTGGTATTGGTATTGGTATTGGTATTGGTATTGGTATTGGTATTGGTATTGGTATTGGTATTGGTATTGGTATTGGTATTGGTATTGGTATTGGTATTGGTATTGGTATTGGTATTGGTATTGGTATTGGTATTGGTATTGGTATTGGTATTGGTATTGGTATTGGTATTGGTATTGGTATTGGTATTGGTATTGGTATTGGTATTGGTATTGGTATTGGTATTGGTATTGGTATTGGTATTGGTATTGGTATTGGTATTGGTATTGGTATTGGTATTGGTATTGGTATTGGTATTGGTATTGGTATTGGTATTGGTATTGGTATTGGTATTGGTATTGGTATTGGTATTGGTATTGGTATTGGTATTGGTATTGGTATTGGTATTGGTATTGGTATTGGTATTGGTATTGGTATTGGTATTGGTATTGGTATTGGTATTGGTATTGGTATTGGTATTGGTATTGGTATTGGTATTGGTATTGGTATTGGTATTGGTATTGGTATTGGTATTGGTATTGGTATTGGTATTGGTATTGGTATTGGTATTGGTATTGGTATTGGTATTGGTATTGGTATTGGTATTGGTATTGGTATTGGTATTGGTATTGGTATTGGTATTGGTATTGGTATTGATATTGGTATTGCCACCGATTCAATATCAGTAGGCAGCACGGGGCGAAAGAGTAATATTAAATAGCAAACAAATGTACATAACTTTTTGAATTGGACACTTCCGAAAGATGTCATCACACACAAACCCATTCATTGAGTTACATGCCTCAACATGCATATTTTACGATATCAAAATGAAACATGTTGTTGCTTGAATGTACCTGTTTGTTGTTTAAAACTTGTCAAGATAACAACCAACTTAACAAGCTTCAGTCATGTCCACTACACAACATCGGCGGTATGATTTTGTTTGCGTGCGTGTGTGTGTGTTTCTTTTTTTAATTTTTCCAACTTTACAGGAAACCACAACGGCACCAAGAACAGCGACAACAGCAGGAACCACTTCATGAGCAATAACCATCAGCTAGAAAATCCCGACCAACCACAAAGCTCAGTGTTTTGTTAGAATAGAGTTAATGCAAAAATTGGTAGTAGCATGATTACGGGACATTATAAAAATTTATAGCATATAATTGGGCGAGTAAATAAATTATCAAGGTAAAATTGTAGCAATTTTTTTCAAAATAAAAATAATTGCATAGCTTCTGCCCCGACAACGAAAATGCTTAAGCCACGGCATACTTTGAGGAGTTTAAATGTCACGCGCATCCTTTTTGCGAGAACGAAGAATTCCGGCAAATGTTATCGCTTTAAATTTAATTCGCCTGTCTTTGCCAAAAAACAATTCAACAATGTTGATGATTTCGTCTTTTTGTCGTTGGCAAACAAAAATCCAAAAAAAAAAAAAAATAAAAACCTTTGAGAAAGTTTAAGGTTAAACAATTTCCAAACAATTCCAATTAATAACTAAACTTTTGCAAAAATAATTTTTTTTGTATTACCGTTCATCGTTTGGTAGGATGAAAACTTTCTCGTGTTTAGGATACAATATGTTGATGTTGGTTTTTTTTGCTTCATTTTCGAATTTTCCCGGTTTTTGTTTTACTGTAGCCCATTATACGTTAAACATGTTGGAAACGAAAAATAACGACGTAAATCAAGCGAACGAGGGATAGAATGCAAAATATGGGTATTTCAAGTGGTCAGTCGTCGAAAAACACTAAATGAATGTTCGATACACAACTGTACATTTATATAAACGACAGCCTGGGTATTCATCTATTTGATGGACTAAAAAGATAAATCATGAAAACAAAACATATTTATATTATGTTTTCAACTTTTCTTTGCTGCAACTTTTTATCTGAAAGAGGTGGTGTCGCAGAATTAAAGTGTGTAAAATATTGTTTATGGAGAGATTCCATAGCAGAGAAGACAGAACACCCCCTTGGACGTTCCCCTGCTGACAAATCTATGGAGGTCAGTTGACCCTAAACTGGCTAAAATTCGCGTCTTAATAAAAAGGTTATCAATAAACCTTCGTATACTGCTGTCAACCGCCAGGGTTTCTTAAGCCGTAATTATAGCTGCTGGATTTATGTTATATCTAAGAAAGCTACCATTGTATATTATTTAACAGAGATGCACCTTCAATAATGCTGACTAGAACATGCAGGGCGGTTTCAGTGGAATTGCTCTTGCTGTAGGTATACTGTTGAGTGGACAGTAGCTTCTGATTAATTTTAGTCGTAAGGTAAATATCTATTAATCTCTCCAGAGTTTTGAGGAGAATTGACGATAGACTAATTGTCCGGAAATCCTTAGCTCCGGTGTGGGACGGCTTTCCCGCATTTGGGATGAAAACAACTATGGTTGGTATTTTCACCTGACTGATACAACATCTGTATATCTCTCTGAGCCAGGGAGCAATTGTATCAGCCATTGCCTGTAGCTCCGCCGGCGAGACTTTGTCTGATCCTGGTGACTTAAAAGGTTTAGAGCTTTTGATAGCCCAAAGAATTCTAGATTCGGTTACAATCTCCCTAGCAACCTCTGATGGCTGCCCTTCAAGGAAATCCCCAACTGAAGTACTCAATGCCTCTTCAGAGTTGCCCGGGAATGTGTAGCCAGGAGCACTCCCAGCGATTCCTCACTGGACGTAGTCCAAGAACTATCATCTTTTTCGATGTACCCAATAGAACAAGATGTTGAGGCTAACATGTTTCTTAACCTTGAGGTATAAAAATATCATAAATAAGGAGCGCACAACAGGCCGAATCACTGGCTTAAGTGTATGTCCATGGACATGAGACGTTTAAACGTCTCCTCTCTTCAACCTAACCTAACATAACCTTGAGGCTTCGGATGAGCTTTTATGACACTACAGAAATCTATCCAGGATTTATTTTGAGGTTTTCTCAATTCATGTTTGTACCATTGGAGTTCTTCCTTGTATGTGTCCCAGTCTTGTGGGGCTCTGGTGGCCTTTGCCCTATTGAAGAGCATCATACAGCACTTCCTCAGCATAACTAATTGAGAATTGCGGTCGTGGTTTGCTCCTTGGCTTCTGTTTGGCACATGCGGCTTGTAACGAGTCGTTAAGAGTTGCAATGACTCGTTCCACCGTTTTTCGCCTATATCCCGTATAGTTTGCATTTTCATTTCTGGACTTTTTGAAAGAGACCTATTGAATACGAGTATGTGCCTAAATTGTTCCCAATTAGCCATCTTAATATTGGGTAATTAAAGTATTTAAAGAATAACAAACGTATTAGGTCTTAATCCCCTCACCTTAGAGAGGAGGGTATATATCATTTGCTACGAGCCAAAAGTGTAATACATCGATGGAGTGACCTAAGACCATAAGTATGTTCGGCGGATATCCGTTGTGGGTCATTTTAAGTCGAATGAGCAATGTCCGTCCGTCTGTACGCTGGCTGGTGCGCACGATAACTCTCGATAGGAGCAACCGATTCACTTCAAATATGGTATTTTGTAACATTTTCTTCTATCTACGGCTAAGTTAGAAGATGGGCCATAGTGGTCCACTCCTTCTAGTACCTCCCCCACAAAGGGTTAACATTCAGTGAAATATTGATTATTTACTAACTTTTATACTACTTATTCAAATCTTCTGAAATTTTACACATAGTATTAGTTTATTAGTCACTATTACCTCGGCGAAGATGACACGCCCCTTCTGGTACCTCCCACACAAATGGACGATTTTGAACCAAAAGTTAAAAGCTTATAACATTATTACCAGTGCATACAAAGACTTGAAATTTTGTACACTGTACTGGTTTAATAGTTCCTACAATACTGTGAAAAGTGGGCATTATTGCCACGCTCCTTTTGATACCTCCCACACAAATGGACAATTTTGTACCAAAAGTTACAAGCTTCTAACTTTAATACCGGTGCATACAAATACTTCAAATTTTGTACAGTGTAATGTTTTTATAATATCTAGGGTCCAGAGAAAAAAGGGCGTTTTTGGCACGCCCCTTTTGGTACCTCCCACACAAATGGACCTTTTTGTACCAAAAGTTAACAGCTTTTAACTTTAATACCACTGCATAGAAATACTTGAAATGTCGTACAGAGCAATGCTTTTATAGTACCAAGAGTCCAGAGAAAAGTTTCCGTAATTGGCACGCCCCTTTTGGTACCCCCTACACAAATGGACCATTTTACACCTAAAGTCAATAGCTTACAACATTAATACCAGTACATACTTTAAAGTTATTAGGTTAGGTTAGGTTGAAGAGAGGAGACGTTTAAACGTCTCATGTCCATGGACATACACTGAAGCCAGTGCTCTCCTTATTTATGATCTTTTTATACCTCACGAGTTACAGAAAAACTAGACACGAATTTTCTCAGTATCTTTCAGTGATATTCTCTGAGATGAGTCAAGTCTGGTAAATATTCCATCGTTTCGATGTTTTCTCTGCATGCTCTGCATTCGTCGTTTCCTGCTAGTCCTATGCGATGAAGATGTGCTTGTAAGCTTGAGTGTCATGTTAGAACACTCATCACCTTACTAATATCGTTTAGTTTCAGAAGACTTCGTTGTTTAGTTTCAGAAGACTTCTTGTTTTCTTTTCATTTGGGTCACCCCACAGTGTCTTTGCAGTTGCTCCTACTGTTGTGCTATTCCACACAGTTTTGTGAGCCATCCTAACCATTTTGTGAGCTTTAACTAATTTTTCGTGGCTTCGAAAGGTTTCCAATTTTCCAAATTTATTACTCGAAGTTATCTGCCCTTTGAAGCCAAGCTGTTTGCCCGTTCATTTCCAATCACTCCGTTGTGTCCTGGTACCCAGCAAATACGCAATTGACCATGCATGGGCTGAGTAATCATTTATCGTTCTTTTACAGTCCAACACAGTTCTGAATTTGACCCTTTCCGATGTTAATGCTTTAATCGCCATTTGGCTATCTGTGAAGATGTTGGCATATGTAGGCTTTGTCGTGTTACTGAGCCAGTTCACACACTCCGTGATTGCTCGAACTTCTGCTTGAAATACCGTGTTATGGTCAGTGAGGCGGAAGTGAAGTTCGACTTCTGGTTCAGCAATAAAAAGTCCCAGATCCGTCCTTCCTCCTCGCTTGGACCCATCCGTGTAGCAGCTGGTTCCCACTGGCACATGGGCCAAAGTTCCATTTTCCAAGGAGCGTCTGTCTGGCACAAACGTACCACAGGTAGCTGTAAGCCGCACTCCAGGAATGCGTTCGGAGACTTCTGGCGTTTGAATGTGACCAACTAGAGATTCTAAAATCTTCTGATGGTACGACTTGTGGTCTCGATTTATCCATTCACCCATCACTTGTAGACGTCTTGCTGTGAGGGCTGCCTCATACTTTATACGGATGTCTATTGGTTGGATGTGCAGTATAGTCTCCAACGCTTTTGTTGGTGCAGTTCTAAATGCCCCGATTATGCCTAGACAGCACATACGTTGAATTTTTTTGCAAAGGTATTACGTTGCACTTCTTGTCCATTGATGTCCACCACACTACACAGGCGTAGGTGATTATTGGTCTAATCACGCTCATGTAAAGCCAGTGAGTCATATTTGGACGTAGTCCCAATTTTGAACCTATAGCTCTTCTGCACAACGACCAACATTTGTGGCCTTTTTAACTCTTTCATCAAGATGATTCTTCCAGTACAGTTTCTGATCCAAGATTACTCTCAAGTATTTTACCTTTTTAGTTACAGCAATTGTCTTATTCAGGAATCGAGGCCGGGTAAAGTTTTTAAATGCAATTTAAATTTATAATAATTAGATTAAAAGAAAAAAATAAATAAATTTATTTTAAGTAAATATGCTATTACATAGAAACGGAAGAAAACGACAGATTAATATTTACAGGATTAGCTCAGATTAGATAGTGCATGTAGTACTATCTAATCTGAGATGATCCTGTAAATTTTAATCTGGCGTTTTCTTCCGTTTCTATGTAATAGCATATTTACTTAATCAGTCGGGTAAACCGAATTACGAATCCCCTATATATATTTCAAAATCTATCTTGGTGTTTTTCTGGTCTGGTATGAAAATTAAAATTAAAATATATGTAAGATATATGCAAATTTTGTTGAAAGCTCTAATTTGTAAAAATACACAAAAGCGTTTTTAAAATATAACAAATGCAATATTCACATCTCAGAATTTTTTTTATAAATATTTTTTTTTTAAATACGGCGGGGCTGAACACCTTCACAAATTTTCAGCGCTAGTTTAGAATATACTCGTATGGGGCTACATAACTATATTTTTCACAGAATTTTTAGTTGGTGTCATTGATGTGTAAAATGCAAATTAAATTTGCAGATTCGTCGGATGCATTTAAAACCGTTAAGCCCCGAAAATGGAACCTTGCTTTATAAAGAACAACTTCCCACCTTTAAAAAGAGCCTTCATTTGTAAAAATTCGTTCATGCGTTCCGACATGACCTCTGAATCATGTAAATTAGTTCTTAGTCTTGCGAGTGCATTTGCTTTGTAGTCCGGCGCCCAAACCAGGTAATATATAAGTTCATGAATCTCCTACGTCCTGGAATGCGACCACTCCATTCCAATCTAGCAGTCACAAGAGTGAGATAGTCTCGAATGACTCTATTTCCGAAGAGCTCCAGTTCCCTAAGTCTAGTAGTAGTGGATGTTTATGTCTCAGCCGTTGTCGTTGACAACGCAGCAGTGACACACATAGCACCCATTCAATAAAAGTTATTTAATACCAAGCAGAAGATGGTTTTCTGTATAGCCCGTCCACCAGACGATAATGTCATACAGCATTTTCGGCCTGATTACTGCACTGTACAACCAATAAATAAAAAATCAGGGTTTTACAATTTAGTGAACTTTTATATCGCTTAAACTTCCTTTACTCGAGTTTTCTGTAATTTCACACATCGTAATACTTTCCTTATAACTATAAGCTTGAGAACAATGAGCGGAATGATCACGTCCCTTTTGGTACCTCCCGCACGAATGCGCATAGCTCTCATAAGCCCTCATAAGACTTGTATTGTGCTCCCTACACAAAGTGACAAACTCATATGAATTCTTCATTTCCCATACTAGCCTCCTTACGCGTAATGTATTTTTTATTCCATATATTTCGCTGAGCGTGTGTGTGTTCTATGTATAGTTTTTCCCTTTAGCATTGTTACAATTTATCAGCGAATAATTTTTCAGCAGTTTTGTTTAAAACATGTTGCTTACCTACCTATTCACAGTTAGTTGCGCTGCAAATGGTAAAATCATCGACGCACCACCGCTCCTGTATCATGTTTCCAGAACCTAGTTTGGATGGTTTTGTTTTTATTTTTTGTATCCGGGGGAACTACATCGACTCTTCCTTGCAGACAAATCCATGTCCCACACACAACGAAAACACTCCAGTGTTGTTAAAGTTAACAACTATAGCGGACGGAAGTGGTAGCCGAACTGAGAGAAGCAAACAGAGGAAAAACAAAACTACAACTGAAATTGTGATTTAATCCGCTTACAGCTATAAGAGATAAGCTTAACAAAATAAAACACGAAATATAATGGTGAATGTTATTTTAGCGTTAAGTATATATATAACATAATTTAATGAACAACAAAGTAATACGAGTAAAAAAATAAGGCAACATATACTAAAAGAAAATAAATTCAGAAGTGGATTTTATATTTGAATTTTTAATGGACTGGATTTGGTAAAAAGAAAAATTATATTGAAGTAGATGAACCAAGTTAGGGATACAAAATTTTATTTTCTTTTGCCAGCAGTACTCGTGCTTTCCACTTGATTACAGTACTTGGTTCTACAGTTGTGATCAGTAAAGAAGTTTCAGTCGAGTAAACCGACTGAAGTATACCTTCTTACGTTGCATGGTGGTAATATACCTCAAAGGTGTCCAAATGTTGCAAATTATTCTTTAGACTATAGTGATTGCAAAAGTACACAGCTATAGGAGTGCATCCAAAATATAAACGAAATTGTCCTCAATTTATGTATGAAGTAGTAACGACATGTTTATACTATTAGCTGGGGTAAACTCATCGGGTATCCAGGGTCTTTAAAACTATTTGTTTTTACTGGCAAGAGAGAAATCACATACACACTTTCTTTTTCAATTACGTTATAAACTTTATTAAACTAATTATAATACGCGTTATTACATTACATCCGATCCCTTTCACTAATATTCGCCTCCGTCCATCGAACGCACGAATGGCAGTAACACGCTCCAATACTCCTGACGGCCACACTGTCTGGTTATGTCGCACTCACTAGTCCCTTCTCCGCTCAGAGCTCTAGCTTCGGGTCTGAGCTTGAAGATCAACTCCTCACTCAATAGTCGAGTCTAGGTTCACTCAGGATTCTAACTACTTTAGAACACTACCCGTCCTAATATGTCTACAAGGTCTTACCCAGTGGCCGTCCTCCAGCGATCCGACTCCAGACGTACAACGCTTTCCCTTTTATAGGCTGTCGCCAACCACACACGCAAGAGTTGTTTTGATCGTGGCCGTCAACATTACCATATGTTTGCTGGTGTGTCTATTGCCCACTAGATGTCACTATGTATTTATCCGTTACAAATAATATATTGCTTTAAATTCAATTTAGAGGATGATTATTTCAATAAGATAACAAAAATGAAAATTAACAAGAATATTTCTTTTCCTTATTATACAACTAATAAAAAAGTAAATATAAGAATAACTTAATTTTCCGGGATAGTGATGGCACTCAAAAGTAATGTTGGCAGAAACGAGTCTGGGCAACTTTTGCCGTTACAAAGTGTCCTTATTACCACTTCTGAACGTACTAAACCACAAACGGGTTGAACAAGTACATTCGTCAGATATACACCCAGGAAAATAATTGGTTGGAATTCGATTGTAACAAAAAAAAAATAGTACTAGCAACAAAAAGTATATTGGCTACACCGTGTGTCGGTTGTATTTATAAATAAATAGTTGAAACAGTAATAATAACATGGATACGATCAAATGAAAATGCTTGCAGCTAAGTCGAGGGTTGTAACTATCAATCGAATTAAGATTGTTTTTTTCATTGACACTTGGTTAGTTGTGTTAACCAATTTTAAACATTCATTATACTACCATATGATCGATTTTTGGTTGTAACAACCAATGTTTTATTCTTGACAACAGAAATTGTATCAATAGACCAAAGATTATTATTGCAACGAATAATTGGTTACTACAACAGAAAAAATTTTATTCTACAGAATATAATTTTTCAGCGTGTATGCAAAATTTCATCAAATTTGCCATGTATTTGCGGTCGCCGCAGTAGTTCAATATGTGACTTACGATAAAGTGTTTTCACAAAAAATGTAAACAATCACTTACGATAAAATGCAACCCCCACTTTGTTAGTGATTTGTTAAGAATTTGAATATTCTAGAGACACAACGATGGAGATACAAACAGGAGAGCCAGGCTGCCATCAATTCTTTGGAGGCCACATCCCTAAATTCACAAACAGCCCTCGACTGCTGCAGATCTCTTAACGATATGCCTGAGCAGGGTGCCTGGGCATAGGGATATCACGGGGAACTGCAAAACCGATGAACTTGCTAGGAAAGGGACGACATTACATATTCTCGAAGAATTTGCATATATTGGTGCGCCACTATCCACGTGCAAGCTTTGGCTTAGGCAAGAGGCAATCAGGCAGTCCAACGAAAGATGGACACAAATCGGCACCTGTGGGGTAGTTATATAAATCAGGCCAAGGTATGACCTGAGAAGGTCAAAATATCTCCTTGCACTAGAAAGGAAAAGATTGTCTACGTTAGTATCAGTTCTGACGGACTCTGCCTGATCGGCGAACACGCCAGAAGATTGGGCATTACCTCCAATGACTTCTGCCGAAGCTGTGGAGATGAGGAAGAAGTGGAGAGCATTGAGTACTTGCAATGTGACTGTCCCGCTCTGAGTAAACGACGACTGGACCTACTGGGGTCGGTCTTTCTAGGCAGCCTAACAGATCTTTCCAGTACCAATATTCGTGCTATCGATACATTTGTATATCAAACAGGTTGGTTTTGATGAAGGTCACTTTAGCCCGTGGTACCACTAGCGACCTTAACTGGTCTATGTGAGCTGAAGAAAAAAAAAACTGCTGCCACCCTAACTTAAACCTTAGTATTAGTTCTGACGGGACACTGCCTGATCGGTGAATACGCCAGAAGATTGGGTATTCACTCCAATGACTTCTGCAGAAGCTGTGGAGAACATTGAACACTTGCTGGAATACTCCATCCATTATGGGTAGCCGCAGTAGGCCGCGCCAAAAAAAACATATTCAGTAAATATCCTCAAAATATTTCGGCTACATCTTGAGCCGCTAGTGAGCTAGACCGATTTTATAACCACCCATTTTCTTTGTAGTGCTATTGGAATCATTAATTGGTTGTAAAATAGTATAATGAATAAATCTTCCATTTAATATTAATGAGTTAAGGAACGTGATGAAAAATAAATAAAAATTTAAAATCAGGCTCGCCTACAATTCATTATTGAATGCGCAGGGGGAAAAGGAGTGTTCAAAGTACCAAATATGCCGTTAACGATATTTTCCGCTCACTACCGCTTCTTCAAACTTCCGTCCCACTGTCATATAACTTCTTCCGAACACGAAATAAACTCGTATATCTAAACTAAGGCATAAGTTAAACTAAACTGTGTAATTTAAATTTTGAACATTTTTATCTTAATTTCCATTGCATTCAGAGCCATTTGTTGTATGAACTTTTTTTTGCTTGTTTTGCACTCTCTTAATACCCCATATATCAGTTAGTTTTAAATGTTAACGGTATTCGTATATTTGCTTCGCATTTAAGACCAGCATTTTTCCCATTTTACCGTGTACGCCCGCCCGGCCGTCCGCCTCGCTCCGCCCGCTCTGAGGTGTGTAGCCTGGTGGAAAACAAGACCAAACTCTAATTGAAATAAGTTTTAGTGCAAACATCCGGCTAAACGTAAATGCACTTAAAAGCTCTGAATTGCGTGAGCGCCAACAGTAAAAATGTTATTAAAAACCCGGAGGAACTACAACACGGCAAAGAAAAATTTACAGGAATTGTAAAAACAAATATTGTTACGTTACGCCACTCTATTCTACTCTACTCTACTGTGTTATGTTGTCGGGGACGGACCGACCATTGTTTAGTCGTAGAACTGGTTGGCTGGCCGGCAAATTCATTACCCGGGCTTTTTATGCTCTGAAACGTACAATATGTGTTTTTGTTCTGTTTCGTTTTTTTTTGCATACACACCGCCGACCAGCACACGTAAAGGACCTCATCGCGGTAAGCAATGGCGGTGGTGTGTTGGTCATGTATGTTTGGGCAAATACATAGTTTACATATGAATGTACAGTAGTTTCTCGATTAAATATGCCGCTGTTCGAGGGCTATTTAGACGTATTTAGGTGAATACGTAAAATCGATAACCCACTGTTAATGTGTGCATTTTAGGCAAATGACTTCATTGTGAACAATTTGCATGCATTTGAAACGAAATTTAATGACGAACATAAAGAACTGGGTAAATATGCCTAAAAGTATGCAATAATATTTGAGAGAATTTATTATATCCTTTGACTTATGCTTCTATAATGTACTTTTTATTCTATAATACAGTTTTTCGTTGAGCTTTTAAGCTTATACTTTTCTAAGCTTTTTTTCTATTTTATTTTTTCTTTGCTATGTTCATGACTTCACATCTCAACCTTCATCAGGAATCATCATTTATCCCTTACATTGACATAAAGCTTATCGCTTATACAAAAAGTTCTTCTACGATGGCTATCATATAAACTCATAAAAACATTCTAATAATATGGCGATTTATCCATCAAAACTGTCAAATTTTCAGCCACAATGTATTTGTTACATGTTGAAATTTAAACCGTTCAAAACTTGCGATAACGAACATAAATGGGAAGTACGCCCACTTGTTACAATTCAAATAAAATTTATTTAAGTTCATTTAGGACAAGAGAAGGAAAAAGTGCAAGTTTTTCTGGAATTTTATAATATGTAATTATTTGTCCCAAACTTCTGGGACGGGTCAATAACTCCATGACTTTTTAAATGAAACACAGGTTTTTTGGAATCATTTAATTTTTCAACGTTGTCTTCATTGAGCTCTATACACATTGTCCAACGTTTCTCTAATATATTTTATCTCTTCCAAGATTTGTCGATGTTATCAATATATAAATTATATAAATTATTAAAAAAGTAAGGGAAAATAAAAAAAATAATTTTTCATATTTTTTATTTTTGCGGTTTTGTTTGGGAGTTACCAAAAGAGGCGTGGCAATAACGCCCATTTTTTAATATACTAAGTGTACTAAAAGCATTACACTGAACACAATTTCAAATGTTTGTATGTGCAGGAATCGGTGTTATAAGCCGTTATATTTTTGTTCAAAATGGTCCATTTGGATGGGAGGTACCAAAAGGGGCGTGGTAGTATCGCTCATTTTTCATGGGACTATAGGCATAAAATTCCATAAAATTTTAATTATTTGTATGGACTGAAATCAAGTTATAATTTTGTGCAAAATGGTGCATTTGTAAGGGAGGTAAAGAAAAGGGCGTGGCAATAACTCCCATTTTTTACGGAACTGTATCGACTGCTCTATTCAGGGAAGTAGTAGAAAAACCAGTAAGGAAAGGCAGAAAGTCGGGCGGGGCCGACTTATAATACCCCACACCTCCCTAATAATGCGATAAGGGTCATTGCGATAATAATTTGGAATAATTGGTAAATGGGTAGGAACATATTATCTAATTCTGAACCGATAATCGCTAAATTAAGTAATATTCGTTCCTAAATTGAGAAACATATTTCTGGAAAATTTTAATGATCGGAAGTAAAGTACAACTTCTATAGCGCTTTGATACCAAATCAGGAGGAACATATGTACGGATGTTATATATAAATCTGAACCAATTTTCCCTGAATACTCATTCATGTAAAAAGACATCTTTCTGTCGAATTTCGTACTGATCGGATATAAAATACAATCTCTACAGCGCTTACATGTCGAATCGGGGGTAACATATATATGGGGCTATATCTAAATCTGAACCGATTTTCTCCGAATTTGGCAGTATTTCTTCATGTAGAAGGAAACCTCTTTTTGCCGAAATTCGCACTGATCGGATATAAAATAACATTTTTACAGCGCTTACATGTGAAATCGGGGGTAACGTTTATATGGGGGCTATATCTAAATCTGAACCGATTTCTTCCAAATTTAACAGTGTTCATTCAAATAATAGGAAACCTCTTTCTGCCGAATTTCATACTGATCGGATATAAAATAACATTTTTACAGCGGTTACACTTCAAATCGGGGGTAACGTATATATGGGGGCTATATCTAAATCTGAACCGATTTATTCCAAATTTAACAGTGTTCATTTATATGGTAAGAAACCTCTTTCTGCCGAATTTCAGACTGATCGGATATAAAATAAAGTTTTTAAAGCGCTTACATGTCAAATCTGGGGTAACATATATATGGGGGCTATATCTAAATCTGAACCGATTTTAACCAAATTCAATAGGGATCGTCCTTGGGCCAAATAAAACATATGTGTAAAGTTTCGTCGAGATCGGACCATAATTGTGACCTGTACTGTGATTACAAGAATACATGCACAGACAGACAGACGGACATAGCTAAATCAACTCAGAAAGTAATTCTAAGTCGATCGGTATAATAAACGATATGTCTATTTCTTCTCCTTTTGGGTGTTACAAACAAATGCACAAAGTTATAATACCCTGTACCACAGTGTGGTGTAGGGTATAAACAACGTCTGACGAGGTTCAGCTGATTATTGGCGCAGACACGAACGCTCATCATACTATCTGGGGTAGTACGGATATAAACAATAGGTATTCGCTTCATGATTTTATTCTAATTACCAACCTAAGTATTTGTAACATAGGTAATAAACCGACCCTTACAATTAGAGACAAAGTGTAAAACTAAACCCCAAAGTGTAAAACTAAACAAAAACTTAATAAACCCCAATGTAAAACTAAACTCCTTCTGAGCTAACGGCTATGAAAAAGTCCTGCAACAAGGCTAAATCTACTGGGGTCGCTAATGTTTGGGATGCCTATAAAGAGCAACTCAAGACCTATAAGAAGGAGCTTAGAAAGGCGAAAAGACGCCCTTGGTATACCATCTGTGGAAAAGGTCTGCGACGCCGCAAGGCTGAGGAAAATACTATCAGCTTCACCCTGTACAGTGGGTTACTTACAGGATGAGGCAAATAACTGGACAAAAACAGCGAGCAGTCGTTGAATGTACTGCTAGACACACATTTCCCGGGGAACTCACCAAGAGAACCCGAAGATCTGCAAGACCAACAAGAATGCGAGTGGACTGCGAGAGTTGCTAGCTTGTTGACTGAGAGATCCAGAATAAGCTGGACTATTAACAGCTTTGAGCCCTTCGAGTCACCTGGACCAGACGGCATCACTTCAGCAGAAATGCAGAAAATGTTTAAGTACATTATCCCCTGGCTGGAGAAAATTTATGTAGGCTGTATCAGGCTTTCATACATCCCGAATCGATGGAGGGATACCAAAGTGGTATTCATACCTAAAGCGGGAAAAATATCACACACTAGGCCAAAAGACTTCAGACCAATTAGCCTATCCTCCTTCATATTGAAAGGTCTGGAAAGACTTTTGGATTATTTCATTAGGGAAAACCTGGATACAGAACTCCTGTCGGTGAAACAACATGCCTAAAATAAGGGGAAGTCTACAGAATCAGCCCTGCTCGAACCTGTGAGCACTATCGAATCGACCCTGAATTCCAAGGAATTCACCATGGTGGCATTTCTTGACATAGAAGGAGCTTTTAACAACATTCACTCAGATGCAGTAATTGCGGCACTGTCACATCTAAAAGTTAACTGTAGTTTGATTAGACTAATTCAAAGTCTGCTCAACAGAAGACGCATAACAGCATGTCTTGGGTCCACAACTCTAACAAGGTTTGTAGACAGAGGGACTCCACAAGGAGGAGTACTGTCTCCACTTATTTGGAACCTAGCGGTGAATGAAATCCTGCTAGATCTAGATCGTTGTGGCTGCAAGGTCGTGGCATATGCGGACGACGTGGCAATCGCAGTGGGTGGCAATTTCGTAAACGTCCTCAGAGACATCCTACAGGTGGCTCTGAAAAAATTGGCTAGATGGACCAGCAGCAGCGGTTTGGGCGTAAACCCAAACAAGACAGAATTGGTTCTCTTTACTAGGATGAATAAAGTCTCACATGTGGACCCTCCACCTCGGATAAATGGAACAGATCTAGTCTTTTCCGAAAGTGCAAAATTTTTAGGAAAAATTCTAGATAGAAAACTGTTATTTAGACTTAACGTATTGGAACGTGTAAGGAAGGCCAACGACGCCTTATATTCCTGCAAAAAGGCTGTAGGTTCGTGGTGGGCCTCTCTCCTAAAATCGACCACTGGATATATATAGCAGTAGTTCGTCCAATACCGTTATACGGCATTGTGGTATTGTGGATGGCAACAGACAAACTAACCATCACCAACCTACTAACAAAGGTTCAGAGAACAGCCTGCCTGAGCATAAGCGGAGCCTTAAGGGCTACAGCGACCGAATCTCTACAAGCCCTACTCTATATACTGCCGATTAATCTTGTGACGAGAGAAGTTTCAACCAAAGCGGCAATAAGATTAAACTGGCTACCAATGTGGTAGACATTTCCCGCCAGAGATGGATGGGTTGGCAGAATACCAGGTAATAGGAACCAGCTCCACTTTTATATGGATGGTTCGAAGCTTGATGAAAAGGTTGGCTTCGGAGTACACTGTGAAGAACTTTGTTTGGATATAGCTCACAGACTACCAGATACCTGCAGTGTCTATCAAGCCGAAATAATGGCAATATGGGAAGTGGCTGAGTCGCAACATAGTAACCAAAACTGGCGTTGCCAGGCTGCCATCAATTCTCTGGAGACAACATCCCTAAATTCACAAAAAGCCCTCGACTGCCGCAGATCTCTTAACGAGATGGCTGAGCAGTTTAATATACACCTCATGTGGGTGCTTGGACATAGGGATATCCCGGGGAACTGCAAAGCCGATGAACTTTCTAGGAAAGGGACGACATTAGAAATTCTCAAAGAATTTGCATATATTGGTGCGCCACTATCCACGTGCAAGCTTCGGCTTAGGCAAGAGGCAATCAGGCAGTCCAACGAAAGATGGACAGAAATCGGCACCTAGACAAATCTGACCAAGGTATGACCTGAGAAAATCAAAGTATCTCCTCGCAATAGAGAGGCAGCCTAACAGATCTTTCCAGTACTGATATTCGTACTATCGATAAATTTATATATCAAACAGGTTGGTTTCGATGAGGGGCATTTCAGCCCGTGGTAACACTAGGGACCTAAACTGGTCTATGTGAGCTTGTAAAAAAATACTGCCACCCTAACCTAAACCTAACCTAAAGTAAACGACCTTGAAACCCAAAACCTATAACTGCATTACATTAAACTGGTGGTAAATCAGATCTTCGGATGCATTGGTGTTGTTTTTGGACTGCGGTCAGCTTGTTATAATTTCTATTTATATGAATGATAATTCAAATTTACACATAGGAATTACTTTCATGTAAGAATCATCTCAAGTTTTTATTTTTATATTTTTTTTTTGCTCAAACGATATCGCTTGTCATTTTCTTTAGTAGCTAAAAGCAATTTGTGGGATGCGACCTGATTATATATCGAGAATAGAGAAAAACATCTAACAAAAATCTAGGTTGAACCACATATTTAGCATAACTCGAGAACCAAATATCCCAATTGGTTGAGGAAAGCCTTACAACATGATCTGATTTTATTCATGACCGATGGCAGACTTTTCGATAATATAATAAAAATATAATAATTTTAAACAATTTTAATTAAAAAACTATTAACTACTAACTATAGTTAATAACTATTAATTAACTATTATTTTCTCAGAAAAATGGGATTTGAAAAGGATGGGAAAGCTTTCATTAACCAATTAGGATAAATTGTTCTCGAGTTATGCTAAAAAAAATGTGGTTTAATCCCTATCTTTTACATGTTTATCATTGTTTTGATATATAAGAAGGTCGCATCCCACAAATTGCTTTTACTCTTAAGCTATTATAGCAAATAACATAAAGTTTCTTTTAAGCAAAAAAAAATTAAAATAAAAATATTGTTTTTGACAAACATTTTCATTTTAAAAAGACTGAAGAAAATGTTTTCGATAACACTTTGGGCAAAATTTTCTTTATACAACAGGTAATGAGTTTTATGGATGGGAGAAAAGGGCCGTTTGACCAAAATGCCGAAATTCAAAGCACTCCAACACGGACATACCTTAACCAATGTGGTTGACATGTTGTGTCATAACTACTATCCTATAGGACTAAACATGGTGCAAGATTCATCCCGATCACAAGACATAGGTTTTAAAATTTCATGTCGTAAAGTGTTGTAAATAATAAGGATCAGCCCGCCTAAATACAATTAGAAAGAAGCTGCTCATCTTCAACACGGTAGTGTTAATGAATTCTAAATAATAACATAAAATATTTGATATTCAACAAAAAAATACTATGCTTACTGAAATGTAGTAGAGTCTTTCTAATCGTCCAACTAATCTCTGAATCCACGCCATCTACCTGGCGATTGGTGTAGAGACAACTGTGTCGAACTGGCAACCCTTACCAGTCACATGGGTGGTGAAAATAGTGAATTTAAGTCTCGCTTAAAGCTTTGGCTGTGTGACTTGTACGCTTTCTTCGTAGGTATATATAATTCCCACATGCAAATTTCTTTGTAGATTGGTATATATACAAGTGATGATCGCCACAACTACAAGCTCACACTGTGTCATGTATAAGACCCTCTAATGATATCCCCGCACAGGATTGAAATACGTATAAGGGTATGTGTTTACATGGCTTTCAGAGCGCAGTGTCTTATCTTTTCCAATACACCACAAAAAACAAAAACCTCTCTTTCGAAAGGAAGAGTTGATCGAAAAGCTGAACAATTCGAATGTGAAAACATTCTATAAAATAAATCTAATGAAAAATAACTAAATTGCCATTTTGATTTATGGCCTCTAAAAATCATCAAAATGAACATAAATTTTATAATGTTCGTCATTTGTTCTAATTAGTCAGATTTACTAAAATAGCCCCAGATATACATATTAATAAAGTGATTTTCTTTGAATTCCATAAAGTTTGTTCGCGACTCCAAAAAGTTCGCTCAGTACAATTTAATAGAGTTTGGTGAAAAAAGTTCTTATATGACAACTCAAGTTTGAAGAATTGAATATTTTGAATCCATCCATGGGCTATCATTCCCTCATAACACTTTATGCGAATGCCATTTTTGCATTTCCTGGAAACTCCAAAGTATATGCATATGTATGTGTAAGTATTAGTGTAGAAATACGAGTATGTATGCCTGCATTTATATGGTAATGAATTGTGAATTGAAATGAATATTTCTGATGTTGAATTGCACGCCATCCATGTTCAGCCAAGTGTAATCATGGAATAATAACCATAAAAATGTTCTCATCTACATAAAGAGTTTGAAAAAATGCCGAGCTGGAACAAATGGTGAAAACTGAGAGAAAAAAAAAATACAACTAAACTAAACTTCAGAAACTAACATCCATGTCGGGGGAAAACAATGGAGCTTCCTTGCAAACTTCTTGCCTACAATTTTCCAAGCAATGTGCCAAGAATGGAATAAATTGAATATGTCTCTAAATTGAAAGCATTGCAATGAATTAGGACAAGAAGGTCGATCTCAAAGAATCTGGAAGCTAAACGTATCTGTGTACTCGTATATCCTCACACTCTCATTTTTGGGAAAGATGGCTGAAAAAGACAATAAATTAAAGCTAAGAGAGCAGAACATTATGGAAACCAGTTGAGATGGCATAAACATTCCGTCCGCATTACACTTACACTTGCTATTACAATTCTTTATAGCGAGAAATTGAAATCCTCGAAATATTCATAATTTCAATTAAAAACAAAGTTATGGCTTTCCACAGCCGCAATAAATTACTGCTAAAATATGGAAATTTAAATTGAAATTAGAATTAGATTTGACACCGACAAAGAGAAATAGAAACATACATAAATGTAGAAAATGTCCTGTTGGTAATTGCAACAATTGTTTCTCTCTCTCTCCCTCTCCGCCTATGTACGAGTATGACAGGCCATTTGCATGAATTCCCTTTGTACAATTACACCGTCGTTAGACATTAGACATTGTTATTCGTTTTTACCTCGATGGCCGCGACGACACCGAGAACATGGAGGAGTGACAGCAGAGAATCCTGACAAACCATTTTAATTAAATTGTGGCACTTAAGGAACTGCGACAACAAGACTTTTTTATGCTGCCCCAATTGAGTTGAAGTATTTGCTTAGGCCTTCCGTCACCTCTCACCCCTTTCTTGTCACAATTCTTTTTTTCGCTTGGGTTTTCTATACACATTCAGCTCTAAATGATCCTAACAACCAGGGAAAGCTAAACAAACAGATTTTTTAACAATTCAATGGCCATTTATTTAAGTAGTAGTTGAAATTCTAAATGGAGAAAGATAGCCGAACGGAGTAGAGGAGTTTTACGGGTGAGGTATAGAATATTGGGGAAAATAAAATGGAGCAATTAAAACTAACAAATTTAAACTTTTTGATTGGAACAGAATAGCAATCCTTTTGCTCTGAAAGGGCATATTGAGTAGATAGTTTTTTTGACCATAAGTAGATAAACTTATGGTCCAGATGGTCTGAGTTTTTTTAAAGTGGGTCAAAGTTTTCATATTTTGGTCGAAGGGAGCATTACTAAATGAAAAAATGATGTAAGTTAATGTCTGAGTGATTTCTCATTGTTTGAGTTATATAGTGGAATTTTATGAGTATCATTTTTGTGGAAGATCTTAACCCTCTAGCTCCTCTCTTAATGGGTCAATTTGGCCCTTTTTTTCAAAAAAATCAAAAAAAGTCCTTTTAAAATAGACATTTAAGGATTAAAATATTCTACGAAAATTTTTGCCGGAAATTTCAGTGGGGTCGCCAAATACACCAAAGTTGTAAAGTATAGCTCTTTACGCTTAATTAACAAAACTACACGTCAAGTTATACAAAAAATACTATTAGGTAAATTTAAAGTCGTGATATCTGTGGAATAATTGGAACCGAAGAGCGACTCTATAATTCTGAAAGGGCATGTTGAGTACATTATTTTTGTAGAATAAACTTATAATCCAGATGGTCTGTTTTTTACAGTGGGTCAAAGTTTTTATTTTTATTTTTATTATGGGTCAAGTTTTATTATATGGGTCATTTCACTAAATGAAAAAAATGCTGCAAGTAAATGTCTGAGAGATTTCTTATTGTCAAAGATATATAGTGGAATTTTATGGGGATCATTTTTATAGAAGATCTTAACCCTCTAGCTCCCCTCTTAAAGGGTCAATTTGGCCCTTTTTCGAAAAAATCAAAAAAGTCCGTTAAAAAAGGACATGCCTTTCAGAATTATAGAGTCGCTCTTCTGCTCCGATTATTCCATAGATATCACGTCTTTGAATTTACATTATATTATTTTTTTGTTTAAGTTGGTGTGTAATTTTGTTAATTAAGCGTAAAGTGCTATATTTACAACTTTGGTGTCTTTGGCTACCCCCACAGAACTTTTCCGGCAAAAATTTTAGTAGACTATTTTAATCCTTAAATGCCCTTTTTGAAAGGACATTTTTGATTTTTTTTTTCAAAAAAAGTGCCGAATTGACCCAATGAAAGGGGAGCTAGAGGGTTAAGGTCTTCCACAAAAATGATCCTCATACAATTCCACTAACTCTGACAATTAGAAATCTCTCAGACATTAAAACACATATTTTTTATTTTTGTATAATGCTCCCTTCGACCAAAAAATGAAAACTTTGACCCACTGTAAAAAAAGGGACAGGGACATATAGGGGTAATTTCAAATCCCGGAAATTAAAGATTTTTCCTTATTTTGAAATTTGTATACCCTACACCACTTTGTGATACAGGATATTATAACTTTGTTTTGGACCAAATGTTTGTAAAGGATACAAATAGCGAAGCTTGACCCATCTGTCCATCTTAAGTTGTTCGCAAAGTACAGGTCGCAATTTTACTCATATTTTTATGCAATTTGCTACAGGAAACTGCCTTGCATCAGGGACGAACACTTTTTAAATTGGTCAAAATCGGTTCAGAGATAGATTGATAGATATAGGCATACACTACTTATTTTTAAGCAGATCTTTGTAGAATTTAGCACACGACATTTTAATGAGACAGTTATATCATCTGCGAAATTTCATGAAAATCGATTCAGGTATATATATAGCCCCTATGTACATATAAAAGCCATCATCAAATCTTTACGATATACAGTAGGTTTTCTGGATTTAGGTGAGTTCCTGCCGTTAGGCTTAACCCGACCGCGCTCTAAGCACCTGGGTGAATACATACGTCGACTAACGCCCCCACGCACAATGTGCATGAGTACCAAACAATTCCGTGTTTCGGCACACTTTTGCCCTACTCCTTGGTTAGGAGCGGAGTCCATCTAAAACTCCTTGCCATTCTAAGGGTCATGGCACCCGGTTGGTTTGCAACTCCACATCCGAGAATGTTTTCTTCCAGCGATTTTGGTTTCAACCACAGCCATGTTGCACCCAATAGTATCCCCACCAATAGTCAGGCCGGAACCTGCGTCCCGAGGGCTTTCCTGACTCCCGTGGTACCAGATTGAGTACTCTGGTCAGACTGCGTAGCCCATGATAATACCAGATAGACTCTAGAAAATGTAGGACTGGTGACCAATCTGGGATCACTGTCCAGTTCCCATCCTGGGAATAGATGGGAACTATAGGATTCGTAGATCCCCCGATAAACAGCCGATAATAAACGTTTCTAAATTTGAGAAAATCGGTTCAGATTTAGAGATAGGTCCCATATATACATTAGGCCAAGTCAAAAAAAATATATCATGGCTGTCCGCATTTCAAATAAAAACTTGTTTAGTTCGGCTATATCTTGAGCCGTCAGTGAGCTAGAGCAATATTACATAACCCCTAAAATTCATGTTTTCTTGCAAATATCGGGCACCTTCGCGACCCCAATTATCGACAAGGTTCAGCTGTGATTCGGTCCAAAACGCAGCTCTTATCACGAAAGGCTTACAGCAGACGAACACGAAGTAATCCCTACTTCTGCAATTTCAAATCGAAAAGAATCACGTCAAGTAAATTATTTGCCAAAAAGTCCAAGAAGTGCAACGTAATACGTAAAATTGAACGCATGTGCTGTCTAAGCATAAGCGTGGCAATTAGAACTGCAGCAACAAGATAGACATCCCTATAAAGTATGAGACAGCCCCCACAGCAAGACGCCTACAACTGATGGTTGAATGGATAAATCGAGACCACAAGTCGTACCATCAGAAGATTTTAGAATCACATTCAAACACCAGAAATCTCCGACCGCATTCCTGTATCTACCTGTGATTCGACGCTCCAAGGTAGGTGGAAGGACGGGTCTAGATTATTTTGATGAACCAGAAGTCGAACTTTACTTCCGCCTCCCAGACCATAACACGGTATATCAAGCAGATGTTCGAGCAATCACGGAGTGTGTGAACTGGCTCAGTAATACCACAAAGCCTAAATATGCCAACATTTTCACAGATAGCCAAATGGCGATCAAAACAAGAACGTCGGAAAGGCTCAAATCCAGAACTGTGTTAGACTGTAAAAGAACTATGTATAAATGATTACTCAGTCCAATGTGAAATGGGTATTTTCTTGGTACCAGGACGGGCAAACAGCTTGACTTCAAAGGGCAGAGAATTTCGAGTATTAAACTTGGCAAATTGGAAACCTTTCGAAGCTCGAAGGATGAGTTGAAGCACTGGGCAGTAATGGCGCAACGGTAGGAGCAACTGCAAAGATACTGTGGGGTGACCCAAATGGGAAGAAAACAAGTAGTTTTCTGAAACTAAACAGATCGAGATTAGTAAGACGATGATTGTTCTGATGGGACACTCAAGCTTACAAGCACATCTTCATCGCCTAGGACTAGCAGAAAGCGATGAATGCAGGGAAAACATCGAAACGATGTTGTCACACACAAGATTCCGGTATTTCAGGTCCGACATATTGCCAGACTTGACTCATCTCAGAGGATATGACTGGAAGATACTGAAAAATTCGAGGCTAGTACCGTTTTTCTGTAATCGTGAGGTATACAAAAATCATAAATAAGGAGCGCACAATAGGCCGAACCACTGGCTTAAGTGTATGTTCATGGACATGAGCCGTTTAACCGTCATCTCTCTTCAACCTAGCCTAACCTATGTTCTATAAAAGTTTCTGTTCTGTGCGAGCCAAGGGCGAGATGATAAGCATATACAAAACTAAGAACACATCTCAGCTGAAAACGAAAGGCATTTAATTACGAGTATACACCACAATTCTCACACCGCCTGGATGGCTCATAAGAAACAAAGAGAACAAGATAAAAAATGGTGTGACAACATCTTAAGAAAATTCCTTCAAGAATACTTCAATTATACAATTTAGTGGGAAAATGAACAAGAACAACGTCCTCGACAACACCAAAACGCCACAATTGCAGGAACACCAAGATTTCTCCTGGCCACGGGCAAATGAATGAATGAATGAATAATAAAATAAAATCTCGAGTTGATGGTGATGTTGAGCATAAGAACAACCATCAACCACTGGGCACAGAGGTAACAGCAGCAGCACAAGGTTCCACTTAGACATGCTCCGAAGGCACACTTGGCACCATGTCACGGTACCCTTAAAAACATTCAGCGGAAATTAGGACCTAAACGTTTGTCAACAAAACTTTTGCCCAACGCCCCTCACCACCGCCCCCCACAAGAAAGGGGTGAGTGGAAAAGGCCTCCAAGACTTAGGGAGTAAAATGAAAGGCGAATGAGCGAGAGTGAAGAAGGGGCAGGACATCCCAGCGTGCCAGGGGAAGACCGTTTAAGCCCCTTGTCGCAGTCTCTAAGGTAAATGATTAGTTTTGAAGACAAAAAGGCCTAATAAAGAGCAGAGATTAAAAACGCTTCGCTTCTTTTCCTTTTCAAAGTAAATGGAGCGTTTGTCCGTAGGCAAATGCCAAGGCAGGATGTGGGTGGTGGTTGTTGAACGTCAGAGGATGGTGGGGCTGCTCTCTGTGGTGCTTAACAAACATGGAAATTTTAAATCCGTAACGAATTAACATTTAATCAAATAATAAAATGATTTTAAATAAATTCTGACACTAGACCAGAGGGAATTTAGCAAAAAGGATTTGAAAGACATAACAACCGAAAGTATGGTAACTTTTGTTAAATGGGGCGTTTACTTAATATGCGTAAGTGATAAGAGGATATTGTTTCCATTACACAAAACACACAGAGCACACCCAAAGGAAATAATATATTTCCGGTAAATTACGAGTGAATGAAATCAAATATCGCATGTACTACGATATTTTTAGTGTGAGAATTATGTATCTGTTGGTCGGTTGGGATCAAGATTCTGAGTCCCTTTGTCTTGCCTATGGTTGGGCTGGAATCCTCGTCTAGTCCAGTGTCTGAAAAGCGCACCGACAGCGCACACAAATACGTAGACGATTGACAAGCAAATGAGGCCTGGGGTTCTTAGTTTAGCAACTTACTTGAATAACTTCTTCTAAGATATAGAAGAAATAATCTTTATGTAGGACACAATGACGGCATACATGTTTTGACAATTCGTCTTTAGTAATAGAGGCAAATAGTTTCTTAAAATCAAGATTAGTATTTTTTCAAATTTTTGTACTTATGTACTTATAGATCTGATGAGAAACGGGTATTCTATGGCGCTTAGACCCAAAATTTGTATATCAGTAAATATGACGGATATATCTAATCTTGCCACAAATTTCATAAAATTTTCCAGAGTTTATTATTGGCTTCATCAACTTTTCTATGCCAAATTTCGTAAAGATTTGATGCAAATTGTGGCGTATGATGGCAAATCTTCAAGTATATACATATGGTGTAGCAAAATCGTCTACTTTCGTCATGTTACCAGATTTGTTCTGACAAATGTACGAAAAGCGTCAAAAGCACTCACGCAAAATGTGAAAAGCGTACAGTTAGTGCTTTTTTTCATATGGCACTAACTGCCAACTTTTCGCGTATTGAGTTGTCTGAAAAGCACTAAATCTGGTGCACTATGTTGACATCCCTGTTTGTTAGTCACTATCACGTCAAGAAAAATGGGCGAAGTGGCCTTTCCCTTTTTGGTACCTCCCACACAAATGGTCCATTTTGCACCAAAAGTTAACTGCTTATGGCTTTAATATCAGTTAGTACAAATACTTGAAATGTTGTACAGTGTAATGCTTTCATAGTACCTAGATTCCAGAGAAAAGTGGGCCTTATTGGCACGCTCCTTTTGGTACCTCCCACGCAAATGGACATTTCTGTACCAAAAATTAACAGCTTTTTACTTTAATACCAGTGCATACAAATACTTGAAAATTCGTACAGTGTAACACTTTAATAGTACCAAGACTCCAGAGAAAAATGGGCGTTATTGGCACGCCCCTTTTGGTAACTCTCACGCAAATGGACCTTTTTGTAGCAAAAGTTAACAGATTTTTTTTAAATACTTGAATTTTTTACGGTGTTATGCTTTTGATAGTATCTAGAGTCCAGAGAAAAATTACCATTATGGGCACGTCCCTTTTGGTACCTCCCACACAAATGGACCATTTTGTACCAAATATAAACAGCTTTTAACTTTAATACCAGAACGTACTTTAAAGTTATTAATTGTAATTTAAATTGATAATGATTTAATAAAAACAAGAAAACAAATTTTCGAATATTTTTTTGGGACTCAAGGTGAGAGGATTCAAAATTCGGTTTACCCGACTGAGCTTTCTTACTTGTTTTAAGTTTAGTTTCGTTTCAGCACAAAACCATTTAGACAGCTGAAGTCTTCTTCTATATAACGGGTTTTCCAATAGGAATGATATGATTTTGAAGTGACGTTTCGGTCATTTGTAATATGTCATGATCTGTCATTTGTTTTTCATTGTATTCAGTAGTGTTTACAATTTCATCATGGAGAGATATACGCAAGAACAACGTTTACAAATTATTCAGTTTTATTATCAAAATAATCGTTCTCCAACTGCAACTTTTCGTGCGCTAAGTCCATTTTTTTTAAATTCCAGTGGACCTACGACCTTGACACCCATGAGCAATATTTTAGCTCTCATTAAGAGCTATCTTTTTGCCATTGACCGATTGTGGCTACGTGCCACACAGCAAATGAAACAATTAAGTTGTTGCGAGAAAAGTTTGGAGATTCGATTATTTTAAGAAGTTCTGATATTGAATGGCCTCCAAGAAGTTGTGATTTAACAACATTGGACTATTTCTTGTAGGGTTATTTGAAGTCATTTTTCTTTCGCAATAAACCGGACTCTCTTCAAGCTTTACAAGTCAATATTGAACGTGCTATTCATGACATATGACTTGATTTAGTGGAAAAAGTGCTCGAAAATTGAGTTAATCGAATAAGTTCCTGTAGAAGAAGTCGTGGAGGCCATTTGAATGACGTTTGTTTTAGAACTTAATTGTATCGATTGTACTTCACATTTAATAGCAAACTTTTGAATTTCCTTAACAATAAGTGAGTTTTTTTTTCAAAGAAATCATATCACTCTTATTGGAAAACCCTGAAAAATTCATTCAGATTTTTATATTTCTCTGAAATATACAGATTGGTATATTTTTAGTCGATTTTTATGAAATTATTAATTACACTGTGCAACAGTGAAAAAAATACACGGACTTGACAGTATAGGTTCGATTCTACTATCAAAGGGTAGTATAACCCTATACTCGGTTTGGCAAAATTGGTGACCAATTTTTTTTATGGGCCTCCAAAGTTTCTGAAAATCAGTGGGCACCTCATAAAAGGTGTCACCAGCTTTTGTCCAACAACTAATTCAGACTTGGTTATACCGCTTAACTATATTTGGCAATAATGTAGCTAAGAATATGCTGAACATAGTTTCTTACTTTTTGTTTGAGAAAAAACAATTTTTCCCGTACTTTTTTTTGAAAAAGTAAAGGAAAAAATATTTTTTTTTCTCTTTTTTCAGCATAATTTCCAGGGACTCGTAATTTTTCAATAACAATGGTTGGCAAGATTGCAGCCAACGTAAATCTGAAAAACTTTTGTGAACATATCAATACAATCTGAACGTGTCTGGGCACCCTAAATAGCTCAAAAAACCACATTGTACCCCAAAAATGTTAGTATTTCACTATTATGTAACAAAAATATATTTTTTTGGCATAGGGTATGTTCAGCAAATTTATAGAAAATATTAAGGCCAATATTTTTGTGGAACATATTAACCCTCTAGCTCCCCCAAAATAAATGTAATTTTTGGCCCCATTTTAACAAAACGTAAAAAACACACCTTAAATGGGGAGGGCGGGGATGAAATGTTCTACAAAAATGTTGGCCATAAAATTTCACTATATGTGTCAGAACACACCAAAGCCCGAAACTTAACACAAAAACCAAAAAAACGGTCAAATTCCAGTCAAAAACGCCCTTTCTTGGTATCGTTATTGCTTCGACCACTAAATCGTTTGACAACATTGCTGCACGAATAGGAATTTGACCTTTTTTTGGTGTTTGTGTTATATTTTGAGCTTTGGTGTGTTCTGACACATATAGTGAAATTTTATGGTCAACATTTTTGTAGAACATTTCATACCCGCCCTCCCCATTTTAAGGGATGTTTTTTACGTTTTGTTAAAATGGGGCAACATATTACAGTTATGTGGGGGAGCTAGAGGGTTAATATGTTCCACAAAAATATTGGCCTTAATATTTTCTATAAATTTGCTGAACATACCCTATACCAAAAAAACATATTTTTGTTACATAATAGTGAAATACTAACATTTTTGGGGTACAATGTGGATTTTTGAGCTATTTAGGGTGCCCAGACACGTTCAGATTGTATTGACATGTTTACAAAAGTTGTTCGGATTTACGTTGGTTACAATTTTGCCAACCATTGTTATTGAAAAATTACGAGTTCCTGGAGGTTATGCTGAAAAAAGTGAAAAACAAATATTTTTTTCCTTTGCTTTTTCAAAAAAAAAATACCGAAAAAATTGCTTTTTCAAAAAAAAAATACCGAAAAAATTGTTTTTTCACAAAAAATTTTAAGAAACTTTGTTCAGCATATTCTTAGCTACATTATTGCCAAATATAGTTAAGCGGTATCAGCAAGTCTGAATTAGTTGTTGGACAAAAGCTGATGACACCTTTTTCGAGGGTCCCACTGATTTTCAGAAACTTTGGAGGCCCATAAAAAAAATTGGTCACCAATTTTGCCAAACCGAGTATAGGGTTATACTACCCTTTGATAGTAGAATCGAACCTATACTGTCAAGTCCGTGTATTTTTCAAAAAGTGTTCATTTGTTCCATAGTGTTATTATAAGATATATAACTCACTTTATGGAAAGAGGTACATATCATTTGTTACGTGGCAAAAGGGGTAACACTTCGAAGAAGTGAACTAGGACCCTAAGTATGTTGCGGTAATTTTTTTCTATCTCATGCTAAGTTAAACCATATTGGTTCAGTCCTTCGCTGGTACCTCCCCCAGAAAGGGCTAAAATTTAACCTAAACCTAAAACTTCTTCGTCGCGACTACATCAAGAAAAATTGACAAAATTTCCACGCTCATTTTGTCATGTACGTTTCGACTTAGTTCGGTGAAATACGGTTTTGATTAGCAATTCTCATTAGGCCCATTTTAATAATTCCATAAGTATTTCGACTGATTTTAGTTAAATACATATACATATTATTGCTCTTGAGCTCTGGAGATGATAGAGTGGCATCTAACGAAACTGCTGATAAACAACAGCAAATATTTGAAATTGTGTTCACAGTCCCACACAAAAGCAAAATAAAATAATATTACAACTGAATAGCTCTAAACTTTAATTTTAGAAAACACTAACGCGTGCAATTCAGTGAAGTATCAACTGTTCAGCGTACTAAGTAGAGAAGTAAAGAAGTAAAAATAGGTGTATGCATTAGTCATGCAACCATCAAAATATTTTCATATTATGTACTTTATAGGACTTTTGCAATGACTATAGACTGGCAGAGAAAGAACGAAATGTTTCCACTGTTCTAGCTCCCATACAATGTATCATATTCCATATTATATTATTCACAGCTTACACGACTAAAATTTTCTTACTTTTTATATCCTTTCCGTATATGATTTGACAATATAAATAGATATATTTCTATATACTCTGCTCTGATATTGTGGTGTAGAGTATCATATAGTCGGATGCGCCTGACTTTAGATTTTCCTTACTAGTTTTAAGCAGAAAATTTGCTGTTGTAGCCAAGGTAGGTTTCTTCCTAATGCAAAAATTCGTCTTTAATTACGGAGACCAAATATTTATGTGATATCTTCCAACTACATATATGTCTGATTTAACTGGGGCAAAAAAATGGGTAAGTACAAATTGTTAGAACCCCTATTTTGCAAAGGAAACTGCTTAAATATCTGTCTCGTTTAAAGTAGGATAACATTTTCCATTTGTGTGTCAGTTGAATTTTAGCTTCTAACTACCGTTTCCGTTTCATATTTCCTTTCCCTTTTCTAATAGCTTTGTATTCCACCATTTTTATCCCTTTACCCCTATCATTTCTATTCTTCTTCGGATTATGATGAAGTCACATGTGCACTGTTTTTCATTTTCCATTAGTCCTACCGCTCGCCCCCACACTGAAACCTCAACGTTTTCCAGCACTCGGCCCTGATGTAAAGGCATAATTGCACTGTCACAATTTGTGACACAACCGACGTTTCGCCACGAGGAGGGTACTTCTCGTATTAACATATGGAAAGGAGGAGTACCGGTGTACCTCTCCTACTCCTCTCGTCTACATAATCATCATTTGGAAGCCGAGAAATTAGAACATTTCCAGACGACGACAGATGTTGTTAACATTCGCCCATTTATTGCAACGCATGTTCCGCGTGGCCGAAATGAAAGGGAAACAATTCCATTTCAGATTTGAAATGTTCAATGTAATTTTCCGTTTTTAAGACATTAAGACAGCGTTGAAAACAACACTGCGGCAGTGTGGGAATGGTGCGACAACGGCAGGGCCATAATGGGAATTGGCGATGACTTAAAATGTCATTACAAAGGAGTTACAAGGAAAGACAGGCGAAAATAGGACATCATGAACAGGTGTCATACAATTTACTTCAATGGAAATGATAGGGAATGGACGGACGGTGGTTATTTCTAAGGAATGTCGTTAAAATTGTAAAAAATGTTATCAAGGTATATTATTGAAAATCAGTGTCCAAAGAGATGTACCGTTTATTTAATATCGAAAGGGACATTTGTTTTGTAAATTTCTATGACTTTATGGAAATCGACACTTCTCCGACAATTGAAATACATTTGCAGTTGGAAAAATAACACAACAAAATATGTTAAAAAAGCAAACATTGGTGGACGAATGATGGTCGGATCTTATGTATAAAGCTGAAGTGTCTGGGAAGCTATCTTAAAAGAAACATTGAAAATGTCTTGAATCTGTCATTGCCAAGAATATTTACATATTGTCTAATAATAGCACAAATTTCCTACCTAAATATAGAAAAATTTGGAATATTATTTATGTCAGTCTTCAGTAAACTCCAATACGCAGAAAGATATCAATTGTTAATTCTAATATTGAATATGACATCAAAAAAGCTTAGTGGACAACGACCTCAGTTTTCTAGACGAAGTCATCGCTGCGGTGGACTCTAACGTAGACGTCAGTAGTCGCCTCTAGCATTGAAGAAGGCATTAGTCGTTCACTCTAGTATAGAGAAAACCCTCAGTGGTCCACACTATGTTACATAGATGACGACGCTCACGGGCCAAATATTAAGTGAAATCCAGAGATCCCATTAAAATCCAAATTCAAATTCATAAGATAAAAGTTTAGTTGAAATTCCAAAAAAAAAAAAAATTAAAAAAAAAATTAATTTTAATTCAAAAAGCTCCGATATTCAACACAAATTGATCGAAAATAAAAGAAATCACTTTAACGTTTTTATAACCTCACCTTAGAGTGGAGGGTATATATTGCTACGAGCCAAAAGTGTAACACATCGAGGGAGCGACCTAAGACCTCATGTAAGTTTGGCAGAAATTCCATTTGGGTCAATTTAAGTCATTTAATCAATGTCCGTCCGTCCGTCTGTCCGTCCGTCTGTCCGTCCGTCTGTCTATCTGCTAGCTGGTGGGCACAATAACTCTCGCAAGGATTAATTGATTGACTTCAAATTTGGTATGCGATAATATTTCGCTCTATCACCAGATAAGTTCGAACATGGGCCATATTAGTCCACTCCTTCTAGTACCTCCCTCACAAAGGGTTAACATTTAGTAAAGTATATGTAGATGCTTTAATAACTTCTATACTACTTACACGAATCATCTGAAATTCCACACATAAAATTAGTTTACTAGTCGCTATCGCTCCAAGAAAATGGGCAAATTTACCACGCCCCTTTTTGTATCTCCCACACAAATGAACCATTTCGCACTAAACGTTAACTGCGTATATCTTTATTATCAGTTCATACAAATACATGGAATTGTGTACAGTGTATTTTTTTAATACTACCTAGAGTGCAGTGAAAAGCGGGCGTTATTGGCACTCCCCTTTTGATACCTCGCACACAAATGGACCATTTTGCACCAAAAATTAACTGAAGGTTTCTTTAATATCAGTTCATACAATTACTTAAAACTTGGTACAGTGTTATGGTTTTATAGAACCTAGAGTCCAGAGAAGAGTGGGCGTTATTGACATGCCCCTTTTGAAAGCTCTCACATAAATGGATCAGTTTGCACGAAAAGTTAAAATATTAAGGGAGGGTTAACGTTTATGAACTTTTTTTTTTAATTTCGAATTTCAAATGATGAATTTCGAATTTCAATTGATGTTTTCCGAATTTCAATTGGTGTATTACGAATTTCAAATGGAAAAATTCGAATTTCAATTGACGTATTCCGAATTTCAAATGATGTGTTTCGAATTTCAATTGATGTGTTTCGAATTTCAATTGATGTTTTTCGAATTTCAATTGATGTTCTTCAAATATAAAGTGATGTTTTTCGAATTTCAATTGACCTTTTTCGAATTTCAAATGGAATATTCGAATTTCAATTGACCTTTTTCGAATTTCAAATGGAATATTCGAATTTAAATTGATATTTTTCGAATTTCAAATGGAATCTTCGAATTTCAATTGACTTTTTTCGAATTACAATTGAAAATGGTGTAGTATAGAGGTTGACCTAATAGGTCTATATATATATATATATGTATAGGAAAGCAATAAAAGTCGACTCAAGTATTATTGAGCATTGGTGCGTATTATCAATTCTCTATTAAACAACTAAATCATAAAAGTATAGTAAGTATATGTGTTGTTTAAACGTTATATGGGAATAATATCAAAATGTCAAACAATTCTGCTATTTTGCAGACATTTTTTGGCCAAAAATAGAAAATTACGATTTTTGCTCTGAAATTAAGGCTTTTATTGATTTTAGAAAAAAAAAACTAAAGAAAACAACCAAAGAAAACATACTACGACTTTTTGCATTTCCTTCGCAAGATACTTGACAATCGTTTGGGGGATGAAAATGATCACTTTTCGAAAAATGAAGTGTAATGAGGTCCACAGTTGGTTTTAATGATTTAGTTTAAACTGTAATCAAATCAATTACTCCTGCGAATCGTTAGCAAATAGTACAGGGTTTTCCAATAAAAGTGATATGATTTCTTTGAAAAAAACACACACTTTGTTATGGAAATGTGAAGTACAATCGATACAATTAAGTTATAAATAAAACGTCATTTAAATGGCCCTCACGACTTATTTTGCAGGAACGAATTCGATGAACCCAATTTTCGAGCACTTTTTCTACTAAATCAAGTCGTTTGTCATTAATGGCACGTTCAATATTGAAGAGAGTCTGGTTTATTTCGAAAGACCAATGACTTCAAATAACCCCACAAGAAATAGTCTAATGGTGTTAAATCACAACTTCTTTGAGGCCATTCAATATTACAATTTCTTGAAATAATTGAATCTCCAAACTTTTCTCGCAACAATTCAATTGTTTCATTAGCTGTGTGGCACGTAGCCGCAATCGGCCAATGGCAAAAAGATAGCTCTTAACGAGAGCTAAAATATTGCTCATGTGTGTCAAGGTCGTAGGTAGAATGGAAAGTGCTTTTTTTTGGATTTTAAAAAATGGTCTAAGCGCACGAAAAGTTGCAATTGAGAACGATTATTTTGATAATAAAACTGAATAATTTGTAAACGTTGTTCTTGCGTATATCTCTCCATGATGAAATTGTAAACACTACTGAATACAATGAAAAACAAATGACACATGATGACATATTGCAAATGGCCGAAACGTCACTTCAAAATCATATCATCCCTATTGGAAACCCCGTTATAAAATTTTAATGGTCGTTTCAAAAACCTATAAGTTTTCAAGTTTCATAAGGCTATGTTCAAATACAGAAAGTTCGGCCGGGCAAATCGACAGTATCCCCTCACTTTCATTCAGTCCCAAAAAATATAGGAGGTACCAAATGGGGAGTGTGCCAATAACTCCCACCTTTCTCTGAGTACTATAAAAGCATTACACTGTATACAAATTTGAAGTGCGTATGCACTGACATTGAAGTTATAAGCTGTCAACTTTTGATGTAAAATGGTACATTTGTGTGGGAGGTACAAAAAGCGGCGCGGCAATTTCGCCCAATTTTTTCGATGCGATAGCGACTAATAAACTTAGACTATTCGTCGAATTCCAGAAGATTAGAGTAAGTGGTATAGAAATTATTAAAGAATTAGTATTTCACTAAATGTTAACACTTTGTGAGTGAGGTACTAGAAGGAGTTGACCAATGTGGCCCATCTTCGAACTTAGCCGGAGATAGAGAAAAATATTAACGCATTCCAAATTTGAAGTCAATCGTCACACTAAAGTGAGGGTATAAAAATGGGAAAAATCAAAATCGAAATTTTTTTGAAACCGTCGATTTGTCGTGGAATTCCCCATATATATGACGGCTATTTAATTGTTTGAATGACACTTTGGTTAAATCACAAATTCGAATAAACGAATGTTATTCAAATTTGATAAAGACTGTGGGCAATATCTAAATCTGAACCGATTTTCCCAAAATTTATCAGTATGCCTTTCTGAGTTCTGCTAAATTTCGTAATGACCAGATATTCGTACTGACGATTTTCGTACTGATCGGATATAAAACACGGTTTCTACAGCGCTTACATGTCAAATCGGGTGTAACATATATATTGGGACTATGTTTAAATCTGAACCGATTTTCCCCGAATTTGGCAGTGTTCATACATGTAATAAGAGAACTCTCTCTGTTAAATTTCGTACTGATCGGATATAAAACACGATTTCTACAGCGCTTAAATGTTAAATCGGGTGAAACATATATATGGGGGCTATATCTAAATCTGAACCGATTTTCCCCGAATTGCGCAGTGTTTATTCATGTAATAAGAGAACTTTCTCTGCCAAATTTCGTACTGATCTGATTTAAAATACAGTTCCTACAGCGCTTACATGTCAAATCGGGTGAAACATATATATGGGGGCTATATCTAAATCTGAACGGATTTTCTCCGAATTTGGTAGTGTTCATTCACGTAATAATAAAACTCTCTCTGCCGAATTTCATAAAGATCGGATGTAAAATGTGGTTTCTACAGCGCTTACATGTCAAATCGGGTGAAACATATATATGGGGACTATATCCAAATCTGAACCGATTTTAACCAATTTCAATAGGGATCGTCCTTGGGCCAAAAAAGAGCACTATGCTAAATTTAATCACAATCGGACCATAAATACGACCTGTACTTTGATTACAAGAATACATGGACAGACGGACAGACGGACATGGCTAAATCGACTCAGAAAGTGATTCTGAGTCGATCGGTATAATAAACAATGGGTCTATCTCTTCTCCTTTTAGGTGTTACAAACAAATGCACAAAGTCATAATACCCTGTACCACAGTGTGGTGTAGGGTATAAAAAATTGAAGATATGTTTTTCAGGATAATCAAGGACTAAGGACATTTTCGTCATTTTTATGTCCTTAATAGACAACAATTACATAATTACTTGTGAACTTGCTGCACAACTTCCCCAGCTTGTGCATTTCCTTCATTGATTGGCAACTCTGTCGGGTTGAAGTAGAAGAAGTCTCTGCTACAACTCTCCCGGGACGATATTCGCTTTTACGGATTGTGAGAGGGCTTTTCAGCGTCTGGTGCTCTCCTTCGACTCTTTTGGGACGAATTCGCTCAGCACGGATCGTAGAGGGATTAAAAGAATCTCTCTACAAACTCTCGGATTTGATATTCGCATAGTACGGATGTAGAGAGGGACTTCCCGCAAGCAGAGGTTGTTGCTGTTGACACCTTGCTTCTTCTCGGCTCTCGTATTTACGCACACTTGCTGTTTTATACTCAAGACGAGCTCTCGCGTTACCTCCTGTGCTAACACGGTAATACTCACCCCCAATTCTTATTAGAAAAAATAAAGATCCCCATATTTTAACTCAACAAAATACTGAAATTCGATTGTGTTTTTATTTCTTTTTATTTATTTCTTGCTACCCCCTTTTTTGCGCAGTACGCTAACAATAATTTTAAGAGGATATTAAATTCTTTCACATGGTACTTATATCATTCGAATAGGATATTCCGTTCAAAAGTTATGTAGACTTAAAAAAGGCAAAATTTGTAAGAAAATATTGTAGGTGACCAAATTAGGCCCCCTATAAAATCCCTCGTCTTAGGGACGAGCCTCGCAACAAATTTCGCGATTCTAAAACCAGGCTTTTGAAATTGGCGGTGGTTATCATTTATATATTTATCCCTTTTTGTTCCACTGTGCCCAATAATTTCGGAAAATCTCTTCGTACGCAGAGTCTGCGTCCCAAGTACTACCCTAAAATCATATGTCAGGTATGTAGGGTATCATATATACTGCTCCACCCGACTTTAGACTGCCTTTACTTGTTAATATCAATATTTGCCTAAACTGAAGCTGGCTCTTCTGCTATGGCTTCCGTTTTCTTCAATACACTAATTGGAAATATACATTTAAATTGTAAATGCAATACGAGTATAAGAATAATTTAAAAATTGATGAAAATTATTTACACCGTTCCTGCCATCGTCCTTCCTCGCTTCCACGTTTTACTTGCAAATTTTTAAAATCATTAACATGAAAGTAACACAACAGGTAAAAACCTCATTTGAATTTATTTATTTAAAAGAAACTTTGGCAAAAAACGCAGAACAAAAACATCTGTTACCCATACCTTCACGATTAAGACAGCAATGAAATTAAATCAAACAGAAAACCCCTACATTTTGTATAATTTCCATTCATCCCTTCCCTTAAGAACTTTCGGCCTTTCTCAATCATTTAGTCATTCCCGACGTTGAATCGATTTGTTTATAGCAACCGTTGTTGTGGTCGGTCCGTCACGGTAGCAGCAGATGGTTGCCAACATTAATGTTTTCCCAATGTTTGCTTTTGAAGTAATAACAAAGCCAACGAACATTTGGAAAACTCCAGTACCCAGGGATAGTTTGTCGGACTGATATTTGAAAAAATATAATATAAAGAAAGAAAGGGTCCAAAACAAAATGGATACCGATAAAGTGGATATCAATCATAAAATTGCTGAAATTAAGAAACGCATTCTACTGGCAGGTATTGTATTCTCCAACACAACAAAATCTACCGATAACATTAGGCGTGTTTTATTTGTAAAGCCAGCATTTTGGGCAAATGTGTGTATGGCAGGGTTGTGTATAGCTGCTTGTCTTGCAAGAGCTTATTAACGCCGACTAATTTACGTCCTTGTAGTGTTATTGTGTTGACAAACATTTGCCAGTTTATATTAAATTTTACCTATATAATTCTACCAAAATTGGTCAACATATAACAACATTTTGTCTAAAATGATCCAAAATTAGTCAAATATTATCAAAACTTCTTATACATAAACAATTTCGTTTTTGTCATGAAACTTGTGAAGGACGAACCTATCCTTTCTCTTCCATCAGTTTAGAATGATATTATTCAACTTGTCAACCAAAACACGTCAATTGATTTGCCCTTCAACTCCATTTGATGCTAACAAATACTTTTCACTTTTCTTTCCTCGATCCTCCCTCTCCTTCCGCTATCTCCTCATCTCACCCGAAATGCCTTTCACCATTTTCCAGAAGGTCAAAAGACCGCCAACTTGGCGGAATGGCAAAAACAAAATCGTATCAATTGCGATACCATTTCCACACTCAAAAAGGAAATCAAAGAGCTTACAACAAAATGTGGTCGTCTGCGAAATCCTTTACAACGTTCCGTCATTATGAAGGAAACGTCGAGCGCCGCAGCCGTTGCTCCCGGCGAGAAAGTGAGGAAAACCAGCTCCGCCTTACCCACCATCGTTGTGGGTAAAGTGAATTATCCCATTGGCGCGAAAAATGTGGAGGATGCCATTTTCCTGACGGACTTGAAAATCACCGAGAATCGCAAGCAATTGGATTTGCTAAGACACCGTTTCAAGTGTCGGAAGCAACACTTTGCCAAACTAATGGAACAGTATCGCGAGTTGGTGGCTAATAAAGAAGCCCAGGAACAGAACTTGGGCGAGAAACCACCTGAGACATTGGAAGAGGACAACAATCGCAAGGTAAGTGGAGAGTGTTCGTTCATTTACACCGGGTGAGATGAGATTCGCAAATATTTCGTAATGTCTGCAAATCTCAAAATAGGGAAAACGGATCAAATACTTAGCACGATGAAAAGGTGTGGATGTGAGCGATGGTTAAACAAAATAAATCTTTAGATTAGTAGTTTCTTCTCTGTAATGAAATATTTATCTGTCTCAAGTGGAAACGGAAAGTATGTAAAAGTTCGTCCACTATTTGGTTGGTGTTGAAAGTACACATTTGAGGATTTTAAATTGAGAGCAGCTAAGTGTTTTAAAACTTATAATCTAAAGGAAATGACGTAAATCCACCATTGCATAAAGTCAACTAGTCTGGTTCGGACTCATAATGAAAATTGGTAAGATAATGGGCTGAACAGATATAGAAACATTTTATTTAATTACTAGCTGACCCCAGCAGACGTTGTCCTGCACGTTGTGTTTGTGATGCATTGCTTTGTTATTCATTGATATTTCATTAAAAAATTAATAAATTCCGAGTTTCAGGGAACAAGCACCATAGAAATGTATAGTGGACATAAGTCCACAACAGCGCCATCTGTCGGTTAGAATCATACATACAAACTATTATGAAGACAAACCACGTATACGTTTTAAGTTTATGTGAAATCGCTGTGAAAATAATACACAAAAACCACAATCGGTCAATGGCAAAAAGATAGCTCTTAACGAGAGCTAAGATATTGCTAATAGGTGTCAAGCACGTAGGTCTACTGGAAAGTGTTTTTTTTAAAAATGGACTTGGCATCATTTTCAAATGTGAACGGAAAGTTTATTTTTGCTCTAGCTCCTTAATGGTACGTCGGATCGGAAATCGGTCAATGGCAAAAAGATAGCTCTTAACAAGAGCTAAAATATTGCTCATGGGTGTCAATGTCGTGGATCGACTGGAACGTGTTTGTTTTTTATTTACAAAAAATTGACTTAGCGCACGAAAAGTTGCAATTGGAGAACGATTATTTTGATAATATGTAAAACTGAATAATTTGTAAACGTTGCTCTCTCCATGATGATATTGTAAACACTACTGAATACAATGAAAAACAAATGACAGATCATCACATATTACAAATGGCCGAAACGACACTTCAAAATCATATCATCCCTATTGGAAAACCGGTTACTAAGGAGTAGATAACCCTACAAGTCATCTATTAGGGAATTGAAAACCAAACTGGTCCTCTACTAAGGAGTAGATAGCCCAAATTGTACTTTACAAAGAAGCAGAATTTTAACCATTTTGAAGTTCAACCATTTTCGAAGTTCCAACTGACCCTCTACTAATGAGTAGATAACCCTACTTGTCCTCTACTAATGTGTAGATAACCCTACTTGTCCTCTATTAAGGAGTAGACAACCAAACTGGTCCTCCACTAAGGAGTAGATAACCCTACTAGTCCTCTACTAAGGAGTATACAGAGAAGTCGACCCAACTGGTCCTCTACTAAGGAGAAGATAATCCAACTGGTCGTCTAATAAGGACAACTGGTCCTCTAGTAAGAAGTATATATCCAACTCGTCGTATACTAAGGAGAAGATAAACCTACTGGTCCTCCACTAAGGAGTAGAAAACCAAACTTGTCCTCTACTACAGAGTAGATAACCCTACTGGTCCTCTACTAAGAAGTAGATAATCAAATTGGTCGTATACTAAGGAGTAGATAACCCTACTGGTCCTCTACTAAGGAGTAGAAACCCAAACTTGTCCTCCTCCAAGAAGGAGATAACCCAACTTGTCGACTAATAAGGATTAGATAACCAAACTTGTCCTCTAGTAAGAAGTAAATAACCCAACTGGTACTCTACTAAGAAGTATATATTTAACTGGTCGTACATATACCAAGGTAACACTACTGATCCTCTACTAAGGAGTAGAAAACCTAAGTGGTCATCTACTAAGCAGACGATGGCACAACTAGCCCTCTACGCAGGAGTAGATAAACCAACTGGTCCTCTACTAAGGAGTATATAACCTAACTGGTCATATACTAAAGAGCAGACAACCTAACTGATTGTCTGCTAAGAAATAGATAACCCAACTTGTCGTCTAATAAGGAGTAGATAACCCATTTAATCCTCTATTAAGGAGTAGATATTTCAATAGTCCTCTATTAGGGATTATATAACCATAGATAATTCAACTGGTCGTCTATTAATATGTAAATAATCCAACTGGTCGTCTATTAATATGTAGATAATCCAACTGGACCTCTACTATGAAGAAGAATACCAAACTGGTCCTCTACTAAGGAGTAGATAATCCAACTGGTCGTATACTAAAGAGTAGACAACCCAACTGGTCCTCTTCTAAGGAGCAGATAACCCAACTTGTCGTCTAATATGGATTAGATAACCAAACTGGTCCTCTAGTAAGAAGTAAATAACCCAACTAGTCCTCTGCAAAGATGTATGTATTCAACTGGTGGTATACCAAATGGTAGGTAACGCTACTGGTCCTAAGGTGTAGAAAACCGTATACATATCTTAGCAGTGCTGGGTTTTGATTTGATCTAAAAAACTGGGAACCTCTCTCTACAGACGGAGAAAAATAGTGATTGTATTTGGATCTACAATATTGTACAATAGATGATTTAATGTAAATGGCAAAGTTAGTTGGCCAAATATGGGTCTGTCTTACATATTATGACGGAGAATTTTATTTGAGTCATCACTGCGAAGAGCTTAATATAGATCTGACATAAGGAATCCCTGACAAGTGCAACCAGCATCTATAAAGTTGAAAAATTAGCAATAAAAGCGGTGGCGGAATGAATAAACCATAATATTGGAACTTAGGAACGGAAAGTCAGCCGAGGAATTGTAGAGCCGATGTTAGAAATATTGGTGCAACTCATTCCTGCAATCTGCAGATGAAACAGATATAAATTAATAGCAGATGGTCGTATAGTAACGGATGTAGACTTTCGAGACTAAAGCTGGTCAAAGTAGGATTTACAATGGTATAAATAACTGCAACTATTCGGTTGATGTAATATGATCGCCTTAGTATCCAACCTAGCAGAACTCTAAATAATGAGCACCGAAGAGAAGGGATGCGAAGATAACTTCATATATAACCGGCTATGACAAGAAATGTGTGAATATGCTGGGACCTGCTTTCTTTGCAATCACCGGCCTGATCGGCACCTAGGATATCTAGATCAAGCAATCATAAACCGCTCAGGATGAGATAATTGTTTCGCCAACCCATGGTATCACAATGGACCTTGTACGGTATAAGTGAGATGGGACTTCTTCTACCAGTCTAATTAAATGTTCCCCTTCTAATTTGACATTAAAATAAACCACTGATAGCATTTGCAATATGCACAGCGACAATATATGGCCAATAGCAAATGCAAAATATAAAAGTTATTATTAGATTAGTCTGATCAAAATGTTCCGAAAAATCCTGACATTGTTCTAGAGGTGGAGAAGTTTATTGGTGAGTGTTCATAATTGATTTGGGCCGTCAAGCTATATTTGGTACAAATTGTTCATGCATTTCCTCATTTATCTGCACTGCTAGCCACGTGTAAGCTTTAGCTCAGGCATTATGCACTGAGGTTGTCCACTCACAGACTGACAATACGGCCTGAGTAGTTCTAGGTATCTCATATTAAAGGGCAAGAAATGTATATAGACATTTGCATCAATCTGACGGGGCTCAAACCTGAAAAATGAGCTTTCTGGAATCTGTAGAAGTAAAAATTGTAGATGTAGATAAAATAGAGAGTAAACATCTATGTTCTTATTTCCCAGTACTGAACAAACGGTGTCAGGACAAACTGTGGTCAGCTTTTGATGAAAGCTTAGCAGAACTTGGAAGTACCGCGTCAGACTAGTTGGTTCCGATGAGGGACATCTAGCCCCGTGGCCTAAGTTACTTCGCGTTTCTTGGCTGACACTTTAATATACCTACCTAGCTAATCTCTTGTCTACAATCTCTGTTTAGAGCTACATTTTAAATTTTAAACATCCGAAATGTATAACAATGTCACAAAACTGTTATAATAAATACAGTGGGTTAGAAATTCATTCATTCGATTTGATTTTAATATCGATTACAGTTAGTTTGTCAACTGGAAAATCAAATACATCGCACCAATGTCCAATGGATGGAGGCAGAGCACATTCGAAAGAAATATCGTTCCATAGAAGCTTCACTAATGAATGATGCAGAGCGTTTTGAAAGAAGTCTTCGAGAATTGGAGGTAGCCTTGAGTGAACAACAACAGGAAATCAATAGGCTACAGGTGAGAAAAATGCAATCCATTCCCAAACTATCATATCTTAGAAAAATACCTTCTCCAGGAAGTTCACAACGAAGCCATTGAAATGCGTGACTCGGCCAAAGTTATTCTGCAGCGTCAAGAACAACAGGCCAATATATCACAAAAAACGCGTGAAAGGCAAGCCATGGAATTTCGTAAATTGGTGGAACAACGTAAAATGGAACTGGAACGTATTGGTCGAAAACTGTTCTTTGAGGGTAAGACAGTACATCATCAGGATAGCATTGGTTCCGGTTCGGGTGAACAACATACCGGTAAGACTGAAGCCGAAGAAGATGAGAACTCTCAATTGAAAAATGTTACCGGTGATATGGAGGATTTGTTTAAGAATCTAATGGAGGTATCCGGGGCTACTTCACCGCATGAAGTGTTTGAGCGTTTTTCGTCACAGAAAGAGTCGGCATTGCGTTTAAATTACTTGCGAACCGCTGCCGAAGCGGAGAAGAACAGTTTGGAGCAGTTAAGGGAAAGTTTGACGAAGGAATTGGAATCATCGAAATTTTCCGATGTTAAAGAGAAGGAAGTGTAAGTACAGAACCGAGAAGATAGTAAAATATTTGGACTTAATTTAATTCTAATTATAGCAATCAAGAAGTGATTGAAAACATCAAAAGTCAAATAGCAGATTTTGAAATAGAACGGGAAAAGAATCTTGAATCGGCTGAAAAGACAATGGATGTTTTGAAATTCATTAAAGATCGCTTGTGTGAAATGATCTATAAACTCCAAGAGGTGAATGAAACTAAAGTTGAGCTGAAGGACAAGGAAATGAGTATACAGGTGCAAGAGTTGCCCGAGTTTTTGGTGCATAAGGCTGAAGATAGGGATTTGATTCAGGTTAATTAATTAATAATGCAATGTAAAGAAAGAAACTAATTCTTCAGTCATAATTTACAGATATTGAAATATAAATTGGAAAAATGTCAGGATTTGAACAAACTGCCAACAGATGTTTCCACGGAGAAATTGGATTTGGATATAAGCGTAGGTTCCCAATACTCCAGACCTCCGTTGATTTACCTAAACAATTTTGTTCTATCCTATCATGATAAATTTTCCTTAGGAGGAGGAATTCATGATGTCCTTGCAACCTCCCAAAACTCCTTCACTTCATGAAAATGAGAAGCCAGCTGCTATGCCCATGTGTTACTATAATTTATTGGCTGGAAGAACGCAAAGGGCCGCCGGCACTTTATCTTCATCGCCCGAGCAGGCACCAGCCGCTGGTAAATACCAAATACTTAAAATCATGTACAAATCTCAATACACTTATATTATTTTATATTTTGTTCTTTTTTTCAGCTGCTGCCGGCAACGAAGAGGAAAGTGAGGTTCCCTCTCGCAACTTCCTCAAACGTCAGTCGGTGCTGATTGTAGATTCAAAGTCCCGCCGAAAGCCGTTCCGAGCTGCTCCAGCGGCAAGAAGGAAATAAAATAAACATTTAAATGAGAATAGAAGCAACAATAAAATAGAAAGCAAAATCAAATTGTGTCCAGCAAATATACAAGGTGGCGCAAAAGTAATCCTCCTATCAGAAAATGCTATAAATTTTGCGATTGGCCCCTAATGCCTAATGTTGACATTTGTGTAGTAAACACATGCGAAATACACGTTAATAAACAATGTTACGCTACACTGCTCCAGAACGCGAAATATTGCTGACTATTTATTTGACCAATAATCGGTCGGTGACTTTGGCACAAAAAACATCGAAAGGTTACTTTTGCGCCACCTGTTATTTAATGCAAGATTATTTTAGGCTTATTCTGCTGTGATAAGTGCTTTTGGAGACCAAAAAACGTGTTCTACACAATTTCTCTAAAGGACTATAGCAACCTATTTCTATGAATCAGGAGTGAAATAAAATCATTTAAAAAAATTCCGTCTAATGAAGAGGCCTAATGCAGATGACTTCTCGAGTCGTCTGCTGTAGATCAGCTGACTTCTTCATCCCGAGTCGTCTTCTGTAGGGTAGATGTATTCTCGAGTCGTCTACAGTAGAGTAAATGACTTATCGAGTCGTATGTGGAGCAGATTAATTCTAGAGTCGTATAATGTAGCATACTCCACTAATCGTTTACTATAGAGTGGATTAGCCATAAAACGTTTAAAGTAGAAAAGGTGACTCCAGAAGTAATCAACTGTAAAGTAGATGACTCTATTAACCGTCTATTGTACGGATGATGACACCATGAGTCGTTTATAGTAGACTAGTATGTGACTCCTTGAGTTACCTATTGTAGAGAATATTACCCCTCGTTTCGTCGCTGTAGAGTCGATGACTCTTCGAGTTGTCTACCGTAGTGTAGACGATGCATAGAGTCAACTACTATGGAGTAGTTGACTCCACGAGTCGTATACTGTAGAGTAGCTGACTCCACGAGTCGTCTACTGTAGAGTAGCTGACTCCTCGAGTCGTCCACTGTAGAGTAGCTGACTCCACGAGTCGTCCACAGTAGAGTAGCTGACTCCACGAGTCGTCTACTGTAAAGTATATGACACCACGAGTCGTCTACTGTATAGTAGATGACTCCACGAGTCGTCTACTGTATAGTAGATGACTCCACGAGTCGTCTACTGTATAGTAGATGACTCCACGAGTCGTCTACTGTATAGCAGATGACTCCACTAGTCGTCTACTGTAGAGTGGATGACTCCAAGAGTCGTCTACTATAGAGCAGATGACTCCACTAGTTGTATACTGCAGAGTATATGACTCCACGAGTCGTCCATTGTAAAGTAGATGGCTTCTTGAATCGTGTATTGTAGAGTAGAAGGCTCCTTGAATCGTCTACTGTAGAGTAGATGACTCCATTAGTCGTCTACTGTAGAGCACATGACTCCATTAGTCGTCTACTGTATAGTAGATGACTCCACGAGTCGTCTACTGTATAGTAGATGACTCCACGAGTCGTCTACTGTATAGTAGATGACTCCACGAGTCGTCTACTGTATAGTAGATGACTCCACGAGTCGTCTACTGTATAGTAGATGACTCCACGAGTCGTCTACTGTAGAGTGGATGACTCCACGAGTCGTCTACTGTAGAGTGGATGACTCCAAGAGTCGTCTACTATAGAGCAGATGACTCCACTAGTTGTATACTGCAGAGTATATGACTCCACGAGTCGTCTATTGTAAAGTAGATGGCTTCTTGAATCGTGTATTGTAGAGTAGAAGGCTCCTTGAATCGTCTACTGTAGAGTAGATGACTCCATTAGTCGTCTACTGTAGAGCAGATGACTCCATTAGTCGTCTACTGTAGAGTAGATGACTCCATTAGTCGTCTACTGTAGAGCAGATGACTCCATTAGTCGTCTACTATAAAGTAGATGACTCCATGAGTCGTCTACTGTAGAGTATATGACTCCATGAGTCGTCTACTGTGGAGTATATAACTCCATGATTCGTCTACTGTAGAGTAGATGACTCCGTGAGTCGTCTACTGTAGAGTAGATGACTCCATGAGTCGTCTACTGTAGAGTAGATGACTCCATGAGTCCTCTACTGTGAAGTAGATGACTCCATGAGTCCTCTACTGTGGAGTAGATGACTCCATGAGACCTCTACTGTAGAGTAGATGACTACATGAGTCGTCTAATTTTGAGTATATGACTCCAGTATGAGTATGACTCTTCTGTATAGTAGATGACTCCACGAGTCGTTTACTATAAATTAGATGACTCCACGAGTCGTCTACTGTAGAGTGGATGACTCCAAGAGTCGTCTACTGTAGAGTAGATGACTCCATGAGTCCTATACTGTGGAGTAGATGACTCCATGAGTCCTCTACTGTGGAGTAGATGACTCCATGACACCTCTACTGTAGAGTAGATGACTACATGAGACCTCTACTGTAGAGTAGATGACTACATGAGACCTCTACTGTAGAGTCTAATTTTGAGTATATGACTCCACGAGTCGTCTACTGTAGAATAGATGACTCCTCCAGTCGTCTACTGAGGAGTAGATGACTCCACGATTCCTCTACTATAGAGTAGATGTCTCCATGAGTCCTCTACTGTAGAGTAGATGACTCCATGGGACCTCTACTGTAGAGCAGATGACTCCATGAGACCTCTACTGTAGAGTAGATGACTCCACGAGTCGTCTACTGTAGAGTGGATGACTCCACGAGTCGTCTACTGTAGAGTGGATGACTCCAAGAGTCGTCTACTATAGAGCAGATGACTCCACTAGTTGTATACTGCAGAGTATATGACTCCACGAGTCGTCTATTGTAAAGTAGATGGCTTCTTGAATCGTGTATTGTAGAGTAGAAGGCTCCTTGAATCGTCTACTGTAGAGTAGATGACTCCATTAGTCGTCTACTGTAGAGCAGATGACTCCATTAGTCGTCTACTGTAGAGTAGATGACTCCATTAGTCGTCTACTATAAAGTAGATAACTCCATGAGTCGTATACTGTAGAGTAGATGACTCCATGAGTCCTATACTGTGGAGTAGATGACTCCATGAGTCCTCTACTGTGGAGTAGATGACTCCATGAGACCTCTACTGTAGAGTAGATGACTACATGAGACCTCTACTGTAGAGTCTAATTTTGAGTATATGACTCCACGAGTCGTCTACTGTAGAATAGATGACTCCTCCAGTCGTCTACTGAGGAGTAGATGACTCCACGATTCCTCTACTATAGAGTAGATGTCTCCATGAGTCCTCTACTGTAGAGTAGATGACTCCATGGGACCTCTACTGTAGAGCAGATGACTCCATGAGACCTCTACTGTAGAGTAGATGACTCCACGAGTCGTCTACTGTAGAATAGATGACTCCTCCAGTCGTCTACTGTGGAGTAGATGACTCCACGATTCCTCTACTATAGAGTAGATGACTCCACGATTCCTCTAGTATAGAGTAGATGACTCCATGAGACCTCTACTGTAGAGTAGATTACTCCATGAGTCCTCTACTGTAGCGCAGATGACGCCATGATCCTCTACTGTAGATGACTCCATGAGTTGTCTACTGTGGAGTAGATGCCTCCATGAGTTGTGTACTGTGGAGTATATGACTTCATGAGTCTTCTACTGTAGAGTAGATAACTTATTGAACCGTCAACAGAAGAGTGTATGACTCCTTGAGTTCCAACTGTAGATTAGACGAGTGATAACTAAAGTGGTTATAAATCCCATTTTACAGGAGCCAAAAATCAAAAACATATTCGTATTGCAAAAATTAATATGTGTACGTAGTTAAGTAAAAATCTACCTATTTAAGTGTCAATTTAAATCTCCATAACTTTTGACCGAGTAGATATATGTCGAAAATTGTATATATATATTGTATGTATACTATGGCGGGTCGATTTAAAAGTCGCACATTGCTCAGTGAAAATCGTATTCTAGGGATCAAAATAAGAAACTTTGCCCGAGGAACCATACCTCTAAAACGAATTCTGATGTCCCCACTTTTGACCCGTAGGGAGAAATTTTGAAAAATCCCACTTTGACCCATTTAGAGGGCGCCAATCGAGTCCAAATGTATGACCGACCCCCACTAACTTTGGAAGGCCGATCCACCCATGCCAGTGGCACACCCCCTGGAACTAACCTGGGGGGTTCCCCATACAAACATTTCAAAAAAATCACCATTTTTGGCACTTTACATGACAAAATCAGCGAAATGAGGGTTCCAGGGGGTGTACCACTGGCATGGGTGGGTCGGGCCTCCAAAGTTAGTGGGGGTCGGTCATACATTTGGACTCGATTGGAGCACTCTAATGGGTCAAAGTGGGATTTTTCAAAATTTGCCGACCCAAATTCCGGGACATCAGAATTCGTTTTAGAGGTATGGTTCCTTCGGCAATGTTTCTTATTTTGATCCCTAGAATACGATTTTCACGGAGCAATGGCAACTTCTTTTGCCTCCCCACAAATCGACCCGGCCTAATGTATACTCGTGGAGACCCACTCGAAGGCCCTGTATCTCCGCCCCGTTTGTTTATACATATATCACGAATTTAAAATGTAATATCGATAATACCTCTTTTATAATATTAGCATGTTTCACTGGTTAGGAAAAGGCAGACTTGTAACCCTTTTTCTACATTTCCTCACTGATATCTTTGGGAATAGGTAATAAAATATATACAATAAGTCATTCGCATAACAGGGTTGAGTTTTGCAAAAGAATTAGCTGTTAAGTTCATATACTATAAAACATTTATCTATAGGATTTGCAAAATAACCCGTATTTTGAGAAAATACAAATATAATATATATGAATATTGCATACACAATGTTTGAAGCGTTGAATCAATTAAATGATACACTCGCTTTGACTCAGCCGATACTTCCTCGGTTTTTCTTAAAAATTAAATCAAACTGATATGTAGGTGGTTGTAGGTTTCTCGGACAAAATTAATTAATACTAATTAAGGCTTTAATAAAAAATGAGATTTTTTAATTAAAATCGATATTCATTTCTTTTGTGAACCGCCAGAAATAACCATTCGCATGATAACACATCTATCTGATGATTCGTTCGTATTTTGTTTTCGTTTTTTTGTGTTTTTGTCCAACATACGGTTTAATTTTAAAATCCTTTTAATTCTTCATTTTTAGTATTTCATGCATGCAGATACGATCTTTGTCTTTACCCTTCGCCGGCCAGTCAAACCAAAAAAGAAAAAAAACAAAAATCCAACAAGGATTCTGATTGAGTCCGTCGTGTGCGTCTGTGAAAGAAGGGATGGGGGGGAGGGCAGGACGGACTGGCAAAAGAAAAAAATGCGGAGAATAACCAAGCAAACAGATTGCAGTTCTTTTCCATTTGCTCATTCATGCCTTATTAATTAAAAAAAGGAATGCTGACCACAAACACAAATACCCACCAATACACTAAGAGACACACTGAGACACACAGAGAGAGAGAGAGACCTACAAACACAGTCAAATAATAAACGTTCACAGACAACATTCAAGGATCCAGTGGAAAGAGCATCGGTCGTCCCGCAGCATCTGGGCCGGATGGACCACCAGCTCCATCAAAGCAATCTTCAATGCCCAAAAGTATGCTTTAAAATTTAATTCTTTTGCCAACCACAGATTTTTGGGGGTTTTTATTCGTTGTTTTCAATTGAATAACTGCAGATTTTTTTCATTTATCCCTCTGCCATCATCCTCCACCAAACCGGCTCACATTCATTCCTCTCCACTGTCTGTTGTTGGTATATTAAAGCTTTTCTTTGTTTTGGTGGCCAGTCTGTGGGATGGATGAACCCCTTGACTGAACATTGGCATATGAATGGAAATTTTTGTTGCTATTCTTATAACAAGAATAACATCAGCAACACAGGAACAACGTCGTTCACTCGTCTGGCACTTGCCAAGCACTTATATGTCGTTGAAGGCTTCCAAACAGAAACGGTTCCAAGCAACACCACTAATGACGAGAATGACAGCGAACGGCACGCTTTTGGCGCTGATGATGACGATGGCGATGATGCTATCAACAAATATGCCCCTGACATTATGCAGTACCCAGAAGACACGTTAAACAAATCGGAATGCAACGAGCAACGAAACAAATTGACCTGCGGAATAGGTGAAATATAGTATCGAATTTCGGTAGGTACCAAAAGGAACGAGGCAAATTCGCCCATTTTTCTTTTCTTTCTGGAATTATAGAAGATTCGGATAAGTAGTATTGGAGTTATTAGAGAATCTATAGTTCACTAAATCATAGCCCTTTGTGGGGGGAAGTACTAGAAAAAGTGGACTAATATGGTCCATATACGAACTTAGCCCGAGATAGAAAAAAATATTATCACATACCGACTTTGAAGTCAATCGGTTACTCCTTTCGAGAGTTATCGAGCGCACCAGACAGACGGACTGACATTGCTCAAATGCTTCAAAATGTCCAAAAACGGATTTCCGCCGAGGATACTCGTACATGGGTCTTAGGTCACTCTTTTGATGTATTACATTTATTATGTATACCCTCCTGCACAAAAATGCGGGCATTCAATAACTGCATTATTATTGTTATTATTGTGCCTTGTTCGTTATCCAAGGATTACGGGCTGCCTCTATACTGGGCATAGGCTTTCTATAATTTGTCTCCACCTCTGTCGACATGCGGCAAGTTCTCTAAGCTCCGCCATATTGTTGAAAGTACGTCCGGCATCATTTAAGTTTCCTGCAGCGTAGATCTCAAGTACTTGTGGGTCGTACGCGTTTTCTGCTACCTTGAGGGTTGCTGGATAGGGCATAGGGGCATATTTCATCCGGCGCTTTGCACAATGTGTGTCCAATCCATCCAAATTTACGTCGACGGATTTCGACATTCACATCTCCTGTATCAGTTTTTGCGCATAACTGAATAGATAATTAAAATAAATTGGGAGTATTTTTTACAATTTTCCCCTATTTTCAATAACTACGACACCCAGTTAATACTAAGAACTTTCTAGCTTCTGAAAATATCCAACAACCGCAACCTCCTCCTCTTCATTGCAGCCAAATCTTTTGCCGCCAAACTATTTTTTCATGTTTTGAAACAAAAAATAATCCGAGGGAGCTAAATCTGGCGAATAAAGTACGTGCTGAACAATTCGAACTTTAATTCATTGATTTTGGCCACCGCAATAATAGATATGTGAACTTATGTATTATATTGATTGTGAGCAAACGCGGAACAAATCTTGCGTACAACTTTCTTATCATCAAATTTTCCGTCAATATGCGATGTATAACACTTTTTAAGCTATAAATAACACTATAACTTCAGCTAGCTCACGAACCTTCAACTGATGGTCATCCAACATTATTTTGTGGATTTTTTAACCATTTCTGGCGTGGACACCTCAATTAGTTGACCCGTTTAAACTGTGCCACCCAATATTTTAAAGTTATAAATGAAGGAGACCGTTATGGGGACATCCTAGGACCTTCGATGCATACATATGGGATAACTACTGCTATTGTTTCTCATCCGATCGATGTTTGTGGCTTGATTCCCCCCGGTGAGAAGGATTTTAATATGAATTCAGTTACATCATTTGCTTAGGCGTCGTCTTAATCACTGCACCCCTCATAATAACCACTATACGACTCATAGTCTTACTGTGATCATAATCTTACTTGCAAACACCTTCATTATGTTGCAATCGAGAATCTTGCTGATGATGGCCCCATCCATCCTACACCATGAACAGATCCTAATTCTACCAACGCACACAGCCATACTTTGCACTCCATTAGGAATACTTGAATGCCTTCCTTCTCTCATAACGGACGTGACTATGGACAGACGACATCCCCGACATTTTCGTGTCGTGGGCGGTCTGGTGGTGTGTGATGTTTTAAGATATTTTTTTGATTTAAAGTAGAAACTAGGTTGGTTTTGCCTCCTGCCCAAACCAAAGCTTGAACGTGGACATTGGCGCACCAATTCTTCGAGAATTGGTAATATCTTCCCTTGCCTAGCAATTTTATCAGCTTGTAGTTCCTCGAGATATCCCTATGCGGAGGTACCCCTATGAGGTATATGTTAAACTACTCAACCATCTCGTTAAAAGACCTGCTGCAGTCGAGGGCTGTTTTTGAATTTAGGAATGCGGCCTCCAGAGAATTGATGGCAGCCTGACTGTCCGATTAAATGCCAGCAATGGTGAATATTTTGCGACTCAGACACTTGGGAACTTTCTTATTGACATTACTTCGGATTGATAGATACTGTAGGTGTCTGGAAGTCTGTGAGCTATATCAAGAATAAGTTATTTACATTGTACTCCAAAAGTCAAATTTCTCGTCAAGCTTCGAACAATTTGCATAGATGTGGAGATAGTTTATATTTCCTGATATGCTGCCAACCCATTCCTATCTGGCATGTATCTTAGTAGAAAAGTTTCTCTCGGTCGGTTTTCATTACACTACAATGTGTTGTACTAATGTGACCCTAGTTCTTGTACCTCTATATAGGAAGACAGTTTGATTCAAATGCTGCTCTGGTTGCAGCTTCTCTAGCTACAATATCGATCAGCTGTAGATCGAGTAGGAAGGACTTGTGGAGACACTGCCCTTAAAACTCAGGCAGACAGTTATCTGAACCTTCATAAGTTGACCGGTGATGGATCGCTTATCAGTCGCCATCTACCACAGCACACTGTCGTACAATAGTGTTGGTCGATCTACTTCTATGTATATTCAATGGACGATTTTAGGAGAGAGATACCAACATGCCTTTACATAGAGGACCGGTGCAGTTTCAGAAAATGGTAAACCGGTTTCATTTAACCGAGGAGGATCCACATGTGCAATGTTATGCTTCCTAGTAAAGAGAAGCAATTATGTCTTGTTTAGAGGGATTACAAATTAGTGGAGACAGTATTGCTCCCTGAGGAGTACCACTGCTTACAAATATCGACAGATTTTTGGGCCCGAGACTTGCTATTATGCGTTTTCTGCTGAGCAAAGGCTGAAATAGTCTAATCAGGCAATAGTGCACCCTTAGATGCCTCAACTACCGCATCTGAATGAATGCAATTAAAAGCCCATTCAATATCAAGCAAGGCCACCATAGTGAATTTCTTGAATTGTAGAGACGATACGATGTTGCCCACCACTTTATGCTGGACAGATTTTGTAGACTTGTTGTTGTGACCTTAAGCATCCTGGTTTCCCGACAAGAGTTTAGTATCCAGGTTTTCTCAAATGAAATAATCTAAGAGTCTTTCCAGATCTTTCAGCAGGAATGAAGATAGACTAATTGGCTTGCAGTCTTTTGACCTAGTGTGTAGTATCATTTCAGCTACCATAATACCACTTGGTATCCCTCCATCAATTGGGGATATGAGAGAGCTTAATGAGGTCTTGTTATATTTTTTTCCACCCATGACATGATGTACTTCATAATTTTCTCCATTTCTTTTAGAGAAATGTCAACTAGACCAGGTGAGTTGAACCGCTCAAAGCTGCTAATCGCCCCGTCTAAGCTGTATTTGTTAGTCGACAATTTAAGAGAAACGTTCATACTCGTTTATACTTCTATAGACTTAAACGACAAGTGATTTAAGACCAGAACCGAAGTCGATACAATATGTCGAATACTGAAAATCTCTAAGTAAGACCCGAGCTACGCGAATTTCGACCAAGGACAGTTGTAGAAAAGACCTAACGCTGAAAATATTCTCAAGGAGTATTGTATGAGGATCAATTGTTGAAAATCCCTGTCTACAATCCTTTACAAATTTCAGAGATCTGGAAACGCTAATATCAATTGTGGTCCGTTTGCTTTGTCACTTCATCATGAATGGACTAGGTTAGGTTAGGGTGGCAGCCCTATTTTTTTTACAAGCTCACATAGACCAGTTTAGGTCCCTAGTGTTACCATGGGCTGAAATACCCCTCATCGAAATCAACCTGTTTGATTTACAAATTTATCGATAGTACTAATATCGGTACTGGAAAGATCTGTTAGGCTGCCTAGAAAGGCCGACCCCAGTATTTCCAGTCGTCGTTTACTCAGAGCGGGGCAGTCGCATAGCAAGTGCTCAATAAATAGACTAACGATAGAAAGAAACTGGGGGAAAATAATGTTCTAACATATTTTTTAATACATATTACAAAAATATTTGTTGATATAAAGGGTGGATGGAATTCACGGCGTTAATTGTGAGTCCACATTAATATCAAGTTTTTTACCCAACTTAATTTCAAATTTCTTTGTTTCAGTGTTTGACAAATTCAACCTAGCAGAGGAACACAATTGAGCAGCCCGTTAAGATTGTTGAGGCCTTTTAGTTACGAAAATGTGCGTTCAAATCGAAATGCATTTCGTGGACTTCGTGATTTTTTTGGTCAGCATAATCGACCAAATGTGTCCACAATAGCGAGAATTGTGTGAAACTTCAGCAAACCGGGTCTGTTCTGCGGAAAACATTGATGCTGTTCGCGATAGTGTGGCAGAAGAGCCGTCAACCTCGACTCGTCTCCGTGCCCAACAATTGGACATCTCACGAACATCTTTGATGCCAATTTTGAGTTACACGCTTACAAGTTTCAATTGTCTTAACAGCTGAAGCCTACTTGTTACGCGCCGGCTATTTGCTGAATGTTGCATAAAACGATGAGGTAGAAAATTATGGAAAAATGCAAAGTCAGATTGGGCATGGTTAGATGAAATCACAACATATTTAAATAAACATTCCATGCCACGGAACCAAAACGTTTAAAAAAAGTCGATTTTAAATGTTCCACCTAGTTTTCTTGAGTCACTGTAGTATCTTACCTGCGATTTGTGGTATGACCAGATGTCGGTGCCATAACGAGGTACATTTGCCCCACCCTGTCTCCATTGACATTGCAAGTGCCCTTCATTTGGCAATGTTCCTATGATGTCCCTTTACCCGCTACGAATTTTCTTTACACTAAAAAAAAAGCGTACTGTAAATCAATGAATTTGTCGTAAAGTTTAAGATTTCGGCAATGATTTCGAGCCAAAGACAATCGCTATAAAAATAAGAAGGTTTTATAGTTAATTTAAAGACGTGAATAGTACTTGTTTTGAGGATGCATTTCATAGAATTAAGAATTTTGGGTGATAAAACTAATTAAGTTTGGTCTTAAAATAAGCACATTTTTGCGTAAATTTAAGTATGGCGCGTGCTTATTTTTAGTAAAATATCATATAATTTAAAACATTATCGTAATAAAATTTAAAATGTTTGTCCTTGATATAAGAATATACTGGTAATTAATTTAAGGCATACATGAATTTAAATACAGTTTTTTTTAAATATGTATGGAAAATTCGTTACATTATATTGATTATAATGTTACTCTTTTAAATGAATCATTTTCTTTGGAATCATTTACTATTCATAGAAAATTCAATAACAAAACACTTTATCTTTCTAAATAAATATTTTATTTGTTATATTTTATATTGGAAAATACAAAAAAAATATAATACATATTACGGATAACCTTGAACATTTTATAATTTAAAACAATATGTAATTGTATATAGACAAATCGCCAACACACTATGAAGTTTGACTTTTATTCGAATATTGTATTGTTAAGTATCGATTCTATAGCGGGATTCGTTTCTCTATTTGTTGTCCATGAACAATTTTTATCGGAACCGACCTTAATGATTTTTAACCTAGAATTTGGCTGGAATTTAAATAGAAATTATATAAAACAAATATTATATTATTATATCATATAGTTTGGATGCTCACACATTTCCTGCAATTTGTAAATTTTTAATTCCCCACTGCATTTTTCATATATCCAAATAAAGTTCAATTGCGCGAACTAAAACAAAAATAATTTTAATAGAAATCAAACAGAATGATTTATATACGATAAAGTATTAAAATAAATTTTATCATATAACTGTCACAAAATGTTGAAAGATAAGAGATATATTAAAATCTTTGGAATATACTTACTTACACTGAAATATTTTGTCATTCTTCTACGACACAATTCTCATAATAGATCCATACAAAATTTGCTGTACTAAAAGTTAAAAAAAATATTTATGTAAGATATTAATAATAATAGAAACTGATTGTTTTGAAAGTGGCGAAAGTGACATTTTTCATATAAATTGAGTTATCAAAAATAATTTTCTCAAAAAATCTATCGTGACTTAGATTTTAAAATCTTAAGTTTTGTTAGCAAACAAAACTACAAAAACTTACTAAAAATTACTTCTGTAAAACAAAAGCTAATGCTGCTTATGACATTCTTAACCCTGGTGTTAGATTAGCAAATCTGTACGAATCCTAGATTAAGAGTCCATTTGGTCAACATTACATTTTTCATATAAAATGAATATGGAAGACAATATTTTATATTTATTTTTATTCAATACTTCGTGAAAAGAAAGCAGCTTATTTACAATTATTTTTGAGCAAAAACGCTTATTATTTTGATTTTAGTGAAACAAAAATATCCCTTGGACCAAATTATAAGGCAATATATATACATACATATATTACCGTTTATAAAGGAAACGATACAAAAATTGGACCAAATGGGCCTAATCTAACAGCAGGTTTAATTATGAAGTACTTATGAAGCAATTATGAACACGAAATCAAGGAAAAATTTAAACTAAAATTCAAAAAAGGAAAAAATAAATTAAAAAAATAAATTATATTTGGAAAACTTTTTAACAATAACTTTGTTTGTGTGAAAACACGTATTTTATATGTGAACGTCAGTTCGCAAATATATTTTGTTCTAATACATTAATATATGCGTTCCAAATTAAATTTCTTGATTTTCAAATAAAATATATTTGTTCAGAAATACATAATACTTACAAATATTGTTTCCAAATCTATTTCCTTTCAATTCAAACATGTAGGTGTATGCTTACTTATATTTTGCAAGTTATAAATGGCATTCAGCACTGCATATTTCATATATCCATCACATTTATCTTCAAATATTGCGTGATTTAAATTAAAATAATTAAAGTTTTTCTGAAAATAAATAAAATAAAATTATCTATAAACAAAAAAAAATAAATAAATTTTATCATATCACAATTGGAAAAAGCTGAAAACTAAGAGAAATATTTCAACCGTTCATATATAATACTTACGTTGAAATATTTTGTAAAATTTGCCACTCTTCTCACAAAAGACCCATTCTAAAATTGTTTTACTAAAAAAAATAAAAAAGATAGTTATATGTATAACATATTATTAATAAATTTCTATATTGCCACAAATAATTTAACATTTCTGCATTATGCACTGGTATTTTTAATAAATAATTACTTTCAATTAAAATGTGTTTTGTTAATTTTGTAATTGCTAATAAGATGTTTATTTCATGATAATAATATTATTTTTCACGTACCTAAACATTTTCCCATTGTCTCTTTCAGTATTACAAAATCTATTACTCACATTTTTGTCATCCATTTGGAACAAATCTCTTCACAAGACTTACAAACAAGATCTCCTTCAAAAACGCATGTACATCGCCATAAATAACATACAGCAAAAATAACTATGACACACGCACTCCCTTATCACAGAGATCGATGGTGATGCCGACGGCATAACCACATGCATACACACAAGTACGCGACGGTTTCATTTATAGTTGTTGCTATGCTTTAGCAAAAATAACTGTTAAAAGCCAATATTAAAATTATTTTCGGTGCAATATGCACGTATGTATGCACGTATACTTACATATTCACAGCAATCAATATTTTTCACAATACGCGTCCCGAAAACAGACAACCGTTTCCTTCCATCGCTTGTAAATAACTGACGATTTAAAAGAAAACGAACAGAACTGTTGTCTATTTTTCTCTTCTAGCATTCCATAACAATTGTTGATTCACACATTACCAAACAAAAATGATTCTCCGAGCGAGAGAGGGAGGGAGAGATTGTATAATTCTCTCGTATGTATTCTTAAAAATAATGACAATAGTTATAAAATTTATTACCAAGACAGCCTTTCCTTTAAGGGGAGCATAGCCTTAAATTTATTACTCAAATATCTCATACTGTTAATTAAGTCCGATTCGGCATTAAAACTATGACATGTCTACGTCGTAGTGTTAATGTAGAAAATCCTTAAAAGTATTGAAATATTACTTAAAATAATGCGGATTGTCACAAAAATAATGATTTTTTTCTTTAATTTAAATGCGTACATTTAAAGAAGCGCGTACACAAAACTAATGATTAGATAGACATTAATTCAAATTCAAAAAACTTTATATTAAGGAAAATTTCGTAAAAAACGTGTAAATTTTCATTATTTTAATGAAAATTGTCATTGAATTGATGCCGAGGTAGCATACTTAATATAAGAATGTGTCATCATTAGTTTTATTACTATTTTTTTTCAGTGTACCCAGCATTCCTCTTAAAGTGAAAGATTTAATGTTTCATATTTTCAAATTCAATAATATTCATTTATAAACTTTTTATAAATAACAAAGAATATATTGACTTTGCTCATTAATACATTTAGGGTCAGTCGACCTTTTAATATACATCCAAATAAAAATAACATTTGTCTTAAAGAAAGATGTAGCCTTTGGCAAACATAACCTTAAAATCTAGTTTCTTATAAACAAAAATGAGGTCTGAAATGTATGCCACTAATGTGGCACAATGGTGTTTAAAAAAAAGTCTACCTAAACATCAAGCTCGAAATTCAAGGACGGGTCAAAAGATGCTAATAGTGAGTTAAACTTTACAACACACTAAAGTTTAACAAAAAATAGATTAAATAAAATCTGTTTTAAATTATGTGGTGTCTATTCGACATATTTAAAAATGTCTTATGTAAATGTTTATATTATGTAGGGTCTATTAGACATTTGAGAAAGTCTTTTATATACCTATATTCTTTTTAGAACATTATTTCAAAATAATTCAAGAAGAAAATAGGAATGTAACATATGTACTTATGTGTATACATTTATATGCATATGTAGATTCAGGCTAACGGTACTTTATTACATATGTACACCACTTCCATACGCATATATATGTATATCAAAATCGATGTTACTTTACTAATGATCTTGACTGAAGGTCATACTAATTTTAAGGTCAAATTAATTCAATTTAAATCGTTTAAATAATTACTATTCATTATAAATAGATTTAAAAAAAACCAACACCATTTTTTAAATACATCACCGAATTTCTTTCCTTCATTTGTGAGGTTAGGTCGTTTATGGTGAGGGAAGCACTAGTTGCAGAAATTCCAATTAACTTGCAATAAAACACTGAGGCGCAAATAAGCAGTTCGTGGAAAGCCAAACAGAAAAGTGGAGTCTTCCTTCGTTGTTGGTATTTGTCTGGCTTGTCGCTTAATAATGATGCACAATACTGGTCGAGGTTATAACAAGGTCACGGCACAAAATTTTGTTTCTTGTGAAATATAGGGAAAATGTCACTGGTGTCACTATTCAGCAGCTTAGAGGTTATGTGGCATCTGTTCACCAGCTTGCCTGTTTACTGCTGAGATGTCACACAAAAATTCTCCGGAGTCTCTCCGTCACTGCCTTGCTGCAAAAATTTGCCAAAACCGCATCAAATTTGTTAGATTTGAGAGCACGGAATCGGTGGAAGTTTCAATGTGTCTTCTCCAAATATCATCGAAAGTCTTGATTCGTTAAGTGCCGGTCTTAAATTGACCGACGCACTTATTGCAAGAATAGCTTTTTGTTTTGTTTCAACTGCACATGAGTGCAGGTGTGTGTGTGTGTGTAGTTGTCAAGCATAAGGGCATCTCTTAAATACCGGTGAATTGCGTCCTGCGTCTGTCAAAGTGTTGTTGTATGCACAGAAATCAATAGGATGAAATTTGAGTTTGACAGACGCCGGACGCATTCACTGGTATTTAAGAGATACCCTAACATTGTTGTTTACGCCGAATGCGTGAAAATAAAGGAAAATAAATAAAACACGAAAGTTTAGTATTTTCTATAATAAGAAATGGCAAGGGAGCCAATAAGTTTTATTTATAAGGTTTGGTTGGTTGTGGTAACGAAGTTTACCTTTAAGTTTGATTGTACAGCAAGGGTACTTATTCGAGCGAAAGTAGATTTTAATCTAAAGATGGAGAAAGGTGGCGGCGTCTGTCCTATTTACTCGTTACTCGTTGAAATCTGTAAGCTCATCTTACAAGGATGTAACAAGGAGGAGCAGGCAGACTTCAACGAGCAAGTAGGTACGAAAATTGGGTCAATAGATACACCGAAAGAAATTATATGCTAATGCAAATCTATAAACATTCAGAACTAAACATTGCCGGCCACCTTGCAACATCAAAGGGATGTTGTAATTAAAACTAAGCTTAAAATATAAATAATGGCAGGTATAGTGCAGTAGTTCATTGGTGAGCATTCATTTATTCCATCTTAATTTTCTTTATATTTATCTAATTAAATCTATACATTTTTTTCTAACAATATACAATAGGATAAGGTAAGGACAGGACCTTTGAGGTGCCTGTGACGGGTCATAGAGACCACGAGCGAGGGCCACGAAGGCTCCCACCAAAGGACAGGCCCATTACGGAACCTGTGACGGGTCATTAGAGACCACGAGTGAGGGCCACGAAGGCTCCCACCAAAGGACAGGCCCATTACGGCACCTGTGACGGGTCATTAGAGACCACGAGTGAGGGCCACGAAGGCTCCCACCAAAGGACAGGCCCATTACGGCACCTGTGACGGGTCATTAGAGACCACGAGTGAGGGCCACGAAGGCTCCCACCAAAGGACAGGGTCAACCCTGTGACGGGTCATTAAGACCACGATTGAGAATCAGAAGGATCCCCACACTACACGTTACATATTCCAGATAGAACCCAGCCAAAGATGGTGTACTGGGCTACTGGCATTCCGGGAGTGGTATATACGCGGCTGGTGACGACTTGGGCGTATACCTCTGGACCGAGTACCAAAGCTACCCGGCCCTTTTTGTAAAACTGGGGGTCCGCAAGAGGCAGCCCGAGGTACGAATCCTTCACCCGTTCAGGTACCGATTCAGGGGGGGTGAAGACATGTTCCAAGTTGGAAACTCTAGCCGTCAATGTAAGGCATTGTTGATGGTCGTAGGCAGACGCAACGGTAAGTCGGCATAACGGCACTCCATCGAGCCACGACAGAGGAAGACCCGCGTTTTCGACAAAAGCCGAGCAAATTTTGCTTTGTCTACCACATGGATCGATCACCGCTCGCACCGGGATGGACACTCCTTTGTACATCACATGTACCACCAGACTTGGGGACAAGGACACCACGCTAATTAGGGGTAAATTAGCAACCGAACTGACAGGGGTGTTCTTGGCACATAATTTTTTTTCGGAAGGACCAGGGGCGGAACTAGGACGCGGACGGGACTTTTTGGACTTTTTGTCTGCCGGACGGATATCGGACTTTTTCCCGGGCTGAGACGGTGAGTGGAGCAGGATGTGGTGATCTCCACCACACTTCTTGCAACGACCTTTGCTGCGGCAATCTTTGGTCCGATGGGACAGGGCCAAGCAGCGGGAGCAATACCCATGCTTCACGACCGCGCGAAGCCGTTTTTCGTCGGGCATCTGCACGAATTTCCCACAGACACGAAGCGGATGCCTACCACCACAAACACGGCACCGAAACCGTAACTGATCCGAAGTTGCGGCCAATCTCTTCGAGGCGGGTTCGCCCTTTGACCCAGGGTCACCGTTCGAGAGAGGCTCGCTCTTCGACTCAGTCGCCGTCTCGTTTTTCTCCACAGGCGGTTCCTCCAGCGAAACTGCGGCGACTTCCTCGACGGGGACTTCAACTGCAACCGGCACGATCGGCGGCAGTACTACTGCAGGCGCAGCACCAGGACAATTTCCCTCTTGCGACAACTCCATCAGTTCGTCGAAATCCTCCAAGTCATCGTCGAAAAAGGTAATTTTATCCATAGTACTGCGAAGGAAAAACTATTTTACATTGTAGTCGAAGTTGAGTCGGTCAGAACGACCAATTTGGCTACAGGCCGCCTTACAACGCCATTTTCCGTTCGAACGTCCACGACGCGAACATGACCGTCAGTGCCCGGATGCACACTCTCGACTCGACCTAATTTCCACGAGGTTGGCGGAAGCTGTTCATGACGAATGACAACAATATCATCGATTGTTACTTCGCGTTCCGGAAATTTCCATTTATACCGTTTATGTAGATTTTTTAAATATTCTTCCTTCCACCGTATGCAAAATTGGTGGGCAAGGGCTTGAACTTTCCTAAACCGATTTACAATACATAAGGGTTCTTCCGTTATTAGGGGTTCTGGTGGAGCGAGAAGAGGAGCGCCGATTAGGAAATGACCCGGGGTTAACGCGACTATATCATGTGGACTATCAGACATTGTACAAAGAGGACGAGAGTTCAGGCAAGCCTCGATTCTAGCTAAGACAGTGGCCAATTCTTCAAATGTGAATCGGAGGTTTCGAGCTTGTTTGCGAAAATGAAGTTTAAAACTCTTAACCCCTGATTCCCAAAGTCCACCCATATGTGGAGCACCAGCAGGAATGAATTGCCACGACAGGCCTTGATGTGCAAACGTAGAGGAAACAGAATCGCAACTTTTTCGAATAAACAACCTAAAATTATTTTCGATTTCTCGCGACGCACCTACGAAATTTGTACCGTTGTCCGAAAATATGGAACTAGGACAACCACGACGAGCAATAAAACGGTGAAATGCTGCTAAGAAATTTGCGGTGGACAAATCTGATACTGCCTCTAGGTGTATAGCCTTTGTAGAGAAACAAACGAATACACAAACGTATCCCTTTGTAATCTTACAAGCTCGCCCTGTAAACGATTTCACCTCAAATGGCCCAGCAAAGTCAACACCGGTTGTTGTAAACGCCCTATTAAGTGTAGTTCTCTCTGGAGGGAGAGCAGCCATAAGTTGACTGCTGGCGCGTTTCCTTTCCAAAACACAAATCCTACATTGATGTACAACAGACCGAATCAGAGTTTTCAAGCGAGGTATCCAATATTCAATACGAAGGATACGCAACATTAAAAGATTTCCTCCATGCACGGAAATCAAGTGGACGAATTTTACCAAAAGCTTAACGAAACGACAATTGTATGGCAGAATTATGGGATGCCGCTCGGTATAGGAAAGTGTAGGGGAACGTGACAATCTACCGTTCATTCGTATAACACCACTTTCGTCTAGAAAAGGATTTAAAGTCACCAAGGGGCTTTTAGAAGGTATCGGTTTCCTGTCTATTAAAGCCTGATACTCATCTGCGTAATTAACTTTCTGAGCAAGCACAGTCAAGCGAGTTCGAACTTCCTTGATTTCCGAAGCAGAAACACAAGAGTTCGAATATTGGTAATGGCTCCTGTAAGTGGGATGAGTTCTTCGGAAGAACCTAAACATGTACGAAATTACCCGGAGGGCACGATCCAACGATGAAAATCTCTCAAGCAAATCATCATACGCCGAGAAAAATGATGCGTGACTTTTCACCGCACGAACTTCTATATCTGTTTCAAGGGGAGTTAGGTCCCGAATGGACCACTCCGATTTGTCTCGACTAAGCCAATGTGGTCCATGCCACCATAGGGGGAGGCAGCTAAATCTGCCGGAGAAATACCTCGACTTCCTAGATCCGCAGGGTTGTCTTCCGATTTCACGTGGTACCAATTATGATTCCCGACGTTTTCTTGAATGCGACACACCCTATTCGCCACAAACGTAGTCCACGTTGAAGGAGTCTTTCTCAACCACGAAAGAACTATTGTTGAGTCTGTCCAACAATATACCTGGCGAAATTCCAAATCAATTTCCCTAATTATGGTCTTCAAAAGTTCCGAAGCTAAAACCGCACCACAAAGTTCCAAACGAGGCAACGATTTTGATTTTATTGGGGCTACTCTGGTTTTTGAGGAGAGCAAATGAGCAACCACTTTTCCGCCTGGACATTCAATACGAATATATACTACCCCCGCGTATGCCTTTTCCGAGGCATCCGAAAAGACATGCAGTTCAGCCGGAAATCCCGGGGAGTACTGAACCCATCTTGGAATTTTAATAGAATTCACATCGGGGTGATATTCTACAAATCGTCGCCATTCAGTTGCAGTGGCTGACAAAAGTGGATCGTCCCAGCCGATATTATCCAGCCATATTTTCTGCATAATCATCTTAGCGGTAACCAGCACAGGACCTAACCAACCGATGGGATCGAATAATTTAGCGATGGCCGAAAGTACTTCTCTTTTGGTGTAGCTAGCTCTTTTCAAAATAGGCTTCGCATCGAAATAAAATGAATCTAATTGTGCATTCCACCTGATCCCTAGAGGTTTGGAACTACTAGTCTCCACGAAATCCAAGACTTTAGCATCTACTAAATATTCAGGGGAAAACTGATCGAGGATGGCTTTGTCGTTGGCAGTCCACTTCCGAAGTTCGAACTTAGCCGAATCAAGCGCCGAAATTAATTGGTCCCTAGCTGCCAATGCGGTCCCGAGATCGTGGGTCCCCGCTAAAACATCGTCCACATACATGCATTTCCGCAAAATATGCGCCGCGAGTGGGAATTCCGACTCCGTATCGTCAGCTAACCTCAAAAGCGTCCGTATGGCTAAATATGGGGCACAATTAACACCGAATGTCACCGTCTGTAACTCATAATCCCGGACCGGCTTTGTCGGAGAATCGCGAAAAACAATCCTCTGAAGAGGTGTATGTCTCGAGTCCACGCGAATTTGTCGATACATCTGGGTAATATCTGCATTGAATACGAATCTAAATGTCCGCCAACGGAGTATTAACAGCACTAAATCCAATTGCAAGGTGGGTCCAACATACAGGATGTCATTCAAGCTATTCCCATTGGATGTTATGTTTGAAGCATTGAACACTACGCGGAGTTTAGTCGTCTGCTTGTCCGGATTTATGACAGGGTGGTGAGGCAAATAGCAAGCCAAAGTATCCTCCGAGGTGGGGCGTACTGGCCTCATATGGTCAAGCTCCACATATCCATTTAACACGCTGTCATAAATTGTCTTGATATCAGGTTTCCTTAACAATGACGACTCGTTGCGGAAGAATTGACCTAAAACGTTACCACGAGATTCTCCTAGACATCTATTCATATCCAATTCAGTCTTAAGCGGAAGCGTCACAACGTATCTACCGTCTGAATCCCTACTTGTAGTCCTAACATAGTTTTCCTCACAGTAACGGTCAGAAGGTGACATAATGTTTCTCTTGGGAACTTCCTCCAATTCCCAGAAACGCAATAGAGTTGTATTCAGATGATCCTCGTCCGATATCGTAATAGTGGCAGCAAATGTTCGAACTTGGGAAACTGGAACAGGACCAGTGACTAACCAACCGAAGATAGACTTTTGGGCCAACAAAGATCCCGACAAAATCGGAATGGTGCCCTCCAACAAAATTCTTGGGTACAAGTCGGCACCTAACAAAATATCGACTGGACGAGAATCGAACAAATTAACATCTGCGAAACGAAGATCTGGCATCTGAGCCTTGAAGTCCGATGTGACTTGGAAAGAAGGTAAATCTCCGGAAATGGAGGGTAAAACTAAAGCAGGGGTCTCTAAAGTAACCGAAGTGTCGAGAGGGCTTCCAATCTTCAAGTTGCATATTTTCCTGGATTTGGCCGAAACTGCGCAATTAACACCTGAAATTGTAGCATTGGTGGAAAACACTGGAAGATTCAAGCGGTTTTGTAGTCGCTCTGTGAGAAAAGAGGACTCAGAAGCTGGATCAATCAATGCCCTAGCGGGATATGAGACCCCATGGTGGACGATATTCACCATCGCTGTTCCCAAAAGAACAGCTTTGTTCTGCGCAGCATGAAAAACTTGGCGCGAAACGCATCCAGCTGACGTGGATGGCTCACAATGTTCAAGTGGAGGAGCAGTAGGATTGTTTGACCTAGGTCTAGAATCTGGAGGATTTGCGCGGGCTGTGTTTGCCACTAGAGCTGAAGTACTCGTAGTGGGCTCGTCGCGATGCAATAAGGTATGGTGGTTTTTATTGCATTTGGAACAACGACGTTTACTATCACATTTTCTGACCTCATGGCCTTTGCGAAGACAATTAACGCACAAACGATGGCGCTTGACCAGAGCGAATCTATCAGAGGATGTGAGATTTGAGAACCGAGGGCAAGCATAAATTTTGTGTTCTTGGTTCGGGCATAAGACACAACCGGATTTAGAAGAAGAACGAGAAGATCCGGACGCAGCCGCGTTTGAAAAATGGGATTGGACCTTCCTGGCGTTCGAGTGCCTTGGCGTTTCAATTCCCCTCATACCGTGAAGGCACATAAGAGTTCGAATTCTCTCTGTTAGGAAATCATCCAAAGCTTTCCACGTGGAAAGGGAGGATTTATCCTTAACGCTTTGCTCCCATAACGTCTGGGTAATTTTGGGTAACCTTTGCAAACAAATAAACACCAGGATCGGATCCCAATTGTCCGTGGAGACTTCGTAAATGGACATCGCCGAGAGACATCCATTTATACCACGTTGTACGGACTTAAGTCCCGTACTACTTTCGCTTTCAATCGCTGGGAGCGCGAATAAAACCTTCAGTTGGTTGTGGACTAAAAGTCGTGGATTGTCATAAGTATCCCGTAAAGCTTTCCACGCCAAGACAAAACTGCGATTAAGTAGCGGAAACTTTGAAACAATCTCACGCGCCTCCCCACTTGTTTTTCGCACGAGGTGACATAAACGCTCAATATCGCTCAAACGAGAGTTGTTGATATAGACCGCCGTAAACAGATCCCTGAAAGTGGGCCACGATAAGAAATCGCCCTCAAATATGTCGGTGTCACACGGCGGCAACGAGAGGTTATTCACACTATCACTCGCGAGGTGTTCGATATTCATGCGGGAAATCGAGATGTTATTTTGAGAATGTGAGGGAGGCGGACAATCAGCTTGAGTGCTCATGTCGCGAGACGCATGAGTCGACGCACTCATGTTATGTAGATTAGAATTTTGCGTCTCCTCCCGATCTAATGAAGCCGAATCACCGAACGAAGAAGTCAAGGACGATCGACGAGACCGTTTGAATTGCAACAGTTTTCGATTAATTACTGTTAGGGAATTCATATATGTTTGATGCGTTGCGTCATATTTGCTATCTGCCGCGTCAATGTCATTCTTAGTTGCGTCATCGGATGACTGCAAAAAGTTGAGACATTTCTCAAACATTTCTTGGGCCTTTGCCCACAATTTGTTTAACTCAGCAGATCGTATTTCTAGACAAGAAAGATCAAGTTCATCATCTTTCAACTTGCTGAAATGCGCATCGAATTTTACCAGAGCATCCGAAGCCCTAATAAAAAAATCAAGAGGTGTGATCGGCATTTTAAAGTATACAAAGTAGGACTGTATTCAAAATTCGAATTGAGGTCGCTAGGGATATACCACGAGAAAAGGTACTAAAAAAACGAGCGAAACAAAGGTATGGTTGAGTAAAACTCAGAAAACCAACGAGAATGATCTAATAACACGAATATGGTAACCTCAATTTGCAAAAAGAGTTCCGAACCAGCACGGATATACAATTTTCTTTCAACAAATTTCCAGAAAATTCGATCAAAGTCACGTATAAATATTGAAAAGTGTTTAAATATTTTGCAACAATTCGTCCAAAATATTCAAACTCGATAAGCCGCACTAAATATTCAAAATATCTCAAAAATGTATCAAACAATATATAAAAACGAAAGTTTATATAAGTGGTAAAGCATGTGCGATTTCAAAAAATTCTCGCGTTACACCGAAATTTTAAATATTTACTTTATTAACTATTTTCTTTCGAAAATAACGAAATTTACAGGCCGAATACGAAAACTAACGATTGTAGTACTTCTGTGTCGAATTATTCACAAATGTAACGACCGTTCTCGAAAATTTCAAAACAAAAGAAATATTTAAAAAGCTCGAGCCAAATAATTGTTCAATCAACGGGTGCACGTCGATTAAGTGCCGAAAAACCGTCGAAAAATTATATTATTCGAGTCGAAAACGAAAAAAAATCAAAAAATCACACTTTTATTTAAAAAAGTCGTATTGACTTTGCTTAGGGTGCACGCGAATTTAATTTTCTTTTAAAAAATTTAATTTTCAAAATGCACAGAATTACTTGTTATAGCTGAATTTATTATTTTGACGTTTATGACGTAACGTGCGTTAGGGCGACGTAAGTGTGACCTACGAAAACGAGTAACTCGGGTTAATCAACCGCAACCCTGACAACCGTCCGATAACACAATAATCGAAATTGACAGCTGTCGTTGTGCGATCGATATCGAAGCAATCGAAAGAACAGATGTTCAATAAACGCCAATGACACTGTGTTTTATGTAAATGAATTTTTATTTATACGCGAATTTATATACTTTTTTATATATTCCGCGGGAGAATCGAAACTATGTACTGGAATTGAATGTATCTTGTGGTGTGTTAGTGTGTGTTTGTTTTCTCTTCAGAAAAACAACAAATCAGTGGAAATAAATCGGTGGAGTTGAAGCTACCACCGGCAAAATGAAACAAATGCGTTGACAAAAGAATAATTCGTCACACACACAAAACACAATCGATTTCCAGATACTCTTCGCGCATAAACACTTTAATTGAAAAAGAAATAAATATTTTTTTTCGATTTAGGTATTTTAGGCTGCTGCATACGACAGGCGGACGGACGTATGTATGCAGATGACACGAACAAGACGCGGGGAGGGTTGATACCGAGACGTTGTAAGACAACCTGAGACACGAAACACTTGATATTTATTCACTGTTTTTCGCGATGCTCATTTAATGTAAATACTGCACTATACATACCTGTTATAACTTTAAATGCAAATTTAACGTAAAATGGTTTGTTATATCGATGTATGAGGGTGATGGATGGATTGATGGATGGATGGATGTGTGTTGATGAGGGCTCTAAGGATGAAGAGAACACCGTGGTTAATGGAATGTTTTTCCGAGGTTATGGTTCTCGAAATCCGGTTCGATGCGACCAATGTTTACGCCGAATGCGTGAAAATAAAGGAAAATAAATAAAACACGAAAGTTTAGTATTTTCTATAATAAGAAATGGCAAGGGAGCCAATAAGTTTTATTTATAAGGTTTGGTTGGTTGTGGTAACGAAGTTTACCTTTAAGTTTGATTGTACAGCAAGGGTACTTATTCGAGCGAAAGTAGATTTTAATCTAAAGATGGAGAAAGGTGGCGGCGTCTGTCCTATTTACTCGTTACTCGTTGAAATCTGTAAGCTCATCTTACAAGGATGTAACAAGGAGGAGCAGGCAGACTTCAACGAGCAAGTAGGTACGAAAATTGGGTCAATAGATACACCGAAAGAAATTATATGCTAATGCAAATCTATAAACATTCAGAACTAAACAATTGTGTTACCTAATGTCATCACTTTGATTGAATGTTATCACTTTGACACTTTACCTAAATGGTAAGGCGTGTCGTAGTAACGTCGCGTATGTCGTCAATGTCGGCGATCCGTTATATACTGACCATTTCAACCGTCGTCAATCCGCCGAATGGTTGGTTGAACAGACAGAAGTGAATAGTGACTTTACAAAGTCACCATCTTCAGCGACGGGACACACTTTAACATCAGTGGATTCGTTAACAAGCATAATTTCCGCTTTTGGCAAATGAGAATCCACGAGTGATTGTTGAAATACCTATGTATCCACAATGAGTGATGCATCGGCGTCATCGGGCCGTACTTCTTTGAAAATGTGGTCGGCCAAGCAGTTACCGTGAATGGTGATCGCTATCGCGAGATAATAACGAACTTCTTGCGGCCAGAAATTGAGGATATGGACGTGGACGATATATGGTTCCAACAGGATGATGCCACTTGCCACACAGCCAACAAAACAATGGCTCTTTTGAGTGAGAAATTTAATGGTCGTGTTATCCCACTTCGTGGCGATAATAATTGGCCGCCACAATCATGTGATTTGGGGATATTTAAAAAAGTGTACGTCAATAAGCCAAGACCAATTCAAGAGCTAAAGGATGAGATAATTCGTTACATTCACGACAATGAACCTCAATTATGTCTCAGAGTCATTTAAAATTTGGACCATCGGATAGAGGTAAGCCTTCGAAGTCGTGGCGAGCATTTGGCCGATATTTTGTTTCACACATAATTGTCACAGATCCTTCTATCATAATAAAAAATATTAATATAATTCTCTGAAAACTTTTGGTTTTATTTACAATTAACATCGCGCGTTTTGGTGGGACCACCCTTTATAAATTATATGTTATTTTCTCTTAAAAATATCTCTGAATACATAATTTGTTAAATCCCGAGATTTTCATTCGGTTATGAACACCGAGTTTCGGTCAAACCTTCATTTAGGCAAAATAAGCCAAAGGAAACACATTCCTTCAGTACTGCAATTCGGCCGGACACGAACTGCTAACAACTTTCCTCATATCAACATTTAAATGGACATGGTTCTGGTTCTGGTATATTTGTGGACTTCAAGGATTCACATCTTGCCGCTTTTTTGCCCCGTTGTTCGTCTCTTGTTGTCAGTTATTTTTTTGATATCATTTCAACGAAAGTATATATTTTTGTGCAAAATTGCTTTATTTGTATGTTTTCCAAGAGCAAGTTTCAACAATCTGTTAAGAGTAAAACAAGCAACAGTCATTCATGGAAAGAACATGATGACCAGGGAACATGGTTAGTGAGGGTAAGTGGGGACGAGCGACAACATGCAAAGAGCAGATCCTTCAAAGGACAACAACACGTATGATAAACATTAAACATGTTTTGTATACACACATACACGCGCGCATTTAAATTTCGAGGATACGTAAATAGAACACATACACACAGACAGATCGACAAATGTAGCCAAGGACACGGGAATAGGAAGAGAGAGAGAGTAAGAGAGATATGGCCACAGTTCTGGCAAAAACATGCATGGCAATAAAACACAGCCTGGTTAAACATTATAACCCGAAATAATAAAACGTCATGTTAGCATATAATTTGTTAATGTTTACTTGACCACTCCTAATTGCATGCTAAGTATTTTTTATGATGAAAACACGATGAGAATATTTAATATGCGCACACACACACACGGTGTACCTAGCAGGGATGTGCATAGAGGAAATATATATGGTTTAAGGATCTTTGTACGCGCCGTTAATGTCCAGAGGTGGTGTGTGGAAAGATAACATCTAGTCAACAAGGCCTACTTAGTTCTGCCAATAAGCAAGCAAATCTGTACTTTGGACAATGGAGATGATTGCAAAAAAAAAGTTACACAAAGGCGTTGCACAATTACATGTCTTTGCCGCCCGCTAGAGCGCATATTAGGCGCAGATGTTTGTAGGGCAAGTGAAACACCTTATATCAAATTTCTTGAAGATCAGAATGAAAACATGGTTCTTCTAGGGATAATAAGATAAATCGGAGGTAAATTTTGTAGTAACGGGTTTTCCAATAGGGATGATATGATTTTGAAGTGACATTTCGGCCATTTGTAATGTGTCATGATCTGTCATTTGTTTTTCATTGTATTCAGTAGTGTTTACAATTTCATCATGGAGAGATATACGCAAGAACATCGTTTACAAATTATTCAGTTTTAATATCAAAATAATAGTTCTCCAATTGCAACTTTTCGAGCGCTAAGTCAATTTTTTTTTTAAATTCAAAAAACACTTTCCAGTCGTCCTACGACCTTGACACCCATGAGCAATATTTTAAGCTCTCGTTAAGAGCTATGTTTTTGCCATTGATCGATTCCCGATCCGACGTACCGTTAAGGAGCTAGAGCAAAACTAAACTTTCCGTTCACATTTGAAAATGAAGCCAAGTCCATTTTTTTAAATCCAAAACACACCTTCCAGTCGACTACGACTTTGACACCCATAAGCAATATTTTAGCTCTCGTTAAGAACTATTTTTTGCCATTGACCGATTGTGGCTACGTGCCACACAGCAAATGAAACAGTTGAATTGTTGCGAGAAAAGTTTGGAGATTATTTCAAGAAATTGTGATATTGGATGGCCTCCAAGAAGTTGTGATTTAACACCATTAGACTATTTCTTGTGGAGTTATTTGAAGTCATTGGTCTTTCGAAATAAACCGGACTCTCTTCAAGCTTTACAAGTCAATATTGAACGTGCCATTCATGACATACAACTTGATTTAGAAAAAGTGCTCGAAAATTGGATTCATCGAATTCGTTCCTGCAGAAGAAGTCGTGGAGACCATTTGAATGACGTTTTATTTAGAACTTAATTGTATCGATTGTACTTCACATTAAATTAAAATAACTTTTGAATTTCCTTAACAATAAGTGTGTGTTTTTTTTTTTCAAAAAAATCATATCACTCTTATTGGAAAACCCTTTAGCTCCCCTATAGAGGTCGCTCCATAATACGGGTTTTGAGCCATAGATGCCACATTTTCAAAGCAATTTGTAAAGCTAATTAAATAAGCCATAAATACCATATTTTTTAAACATTTTACCTGAATCTTTGCAGTTTATATTTAATTAAGACAAGTATTCATCGCAACAAAAATTTTTTAAATCAGTTCATAGATGTCGCTCACAAAAATGCTTATTTAAGCCATAAACACCACATTTTCTAAGAAATTTGGCAGAAACTTTGCAGTTTGTATTCTAAAGGGTGGTTACATTTTAAGGGCCGATGTTGATTTTGAATAAAACACAAATTATTTGGGAAATTATTGCCATTTCTTTTTATTATGACAATATTGGTATGGTTCAATAATGTATGGAACAAAATATCAGCCAAATGGCCGCCGCGACCTCGGCCGCACACCTCCATCCGATGGTCCAAATTTTCGACGACACTGAGGCATAATTGAGGTTCTATGCCGTTAATGTGCCGAATTATCTCATCCTTTAGCTCTTGAATTGTTTCAAATAATCCCAAAGAAAGAAGTCCAACGGTGTCAAGTCACATGATTTTGGCGGCCAATTATCATCGCCACGACGTTAGATAACACGGCCATTGAATTTGTTGCTCAAAAGAGCCATTGGTTCGTTAGCTGTGTCGCAATTGGCACCGTTCTCTTGAAACCACATATTGTCCACATCCATATCTTCCAATTCGGGCCATAAACACCATTCACAGTAACTGCTTGACCGACCTCATTTCGAAGAAGTATGGCCCGATGACGTCGCCAGCCCATTAGCCGCACCAAGGGTGCGCATGCACAGGTGTTTTCACAACTCCTACAGACCCGGTTTGCGCACAATTCTCCCGATTGTGGACACATTTGGTCGATTATGCTGGTCAACAAAAACATCACGAAGTGCACGAAATGCATTTTGATTTGAACGACTAAACGGCTTAAAAAACTTTAACGCGTTGCTCGATTGTGTATCTTTCCATGGTTCAAATTGAGTTAGTCTGAATTTGAGAAATGTCAAATGAAATGCAGAACAAAACTTGACGTTTAGGTGTGGTTCACATTCAACATCAGCCCTTACAATTTAACCGCCCTTTATATTAGGGCTTTTTAGCGATTTTCTATAACTCTTGAGGGTTAAATGAGTATAAAAGACGATCCACTGGCAGAAATAAGGTGTCGTCTACTATATAAATTGTATATATATATAATAAAAACAAGTAAAAGCGTTAAGTTCGGCCATGCCGAATCTTATATACCCTCCACCATGGATAGCATGTGACCACACAAAATAACTCAAACCTAAAGAAAATAACACCGAAAAACACAAAAAAAGATAGTGTATGAGAACAGTAGGAATCACAACAAGTTAGATGCTATATATGGGAGATATATCTAAATATGGACCGATATCGTCCATTTTCAATCCCAAGTGATCTGCGGCTATAAGAAGTATATATACCAAATTTCAGCCACCTAGCTCAAGTATGTATTATAGATTGTAGCGGGATTACAACAGACGTACGGACGGACAGACAGACATGGCTAAATCGTCTTAGAATTTTAAGACGATTAAGAATATATATACTTTATGGGGTCTCCGATCAATATTTAGAGGTGTTACAAACGGAGTGACACCTCTAAATACCCTCCACCATCCTATGGTTAAAGCATTATAAAAAGCATTATAAAAAATATTTTGTTGCTAGCAAAAAAATGAGTTTGTTCTAGTTTTTGGAAGCTAGCATCCTAAGTTTTTGAATGCTAGCATATGACCCATATTGTAAAAGTAAGGGAAATTAAAAAAAAAATTTATATGCGAGTATTTTAATACCCTCCACCATAGGATGGGGGGTATATTCATTTTGTCACTCCGTTTGTAGCACCTCTAAATATTGATCTGAGACCCCATAAAGTACATATATATATTCTTAATCGTCGTAAAATTCTAAGACGATTTATCCATGTCCGTCTGTCCGTCCGTCCGTCCGTCTAGGTTGATCAAATGTGGTACAAATACTTCTTATAGTTGCATATTTTGATATAGCTCCCAACTCCCTAACTGTTCTCATCTACTATATTTTTTTTGTGTTTATAGGTGTTATTTTCTTTAGGTTTGAGTTATTTTGTGAGGTCACATGCTATCCACGGTGGAGGGTATATAAGATTCGGCATGGCCGAACTTAACGCTTTTACTTGTTTATTTTGGCGATTTTGTTTGGGTGGTACCAAAAGGGGCGGGACAATAACGCCCATTTTGTAATATACTATTTGTACTATAAAAACATTACACTGGCAAAAAACTAAGTGTTTGCATCTGTGGGAATCGAAGTTATACCTTTAACTTTTTATGCAAAATGGTCCATTTGTTTGGGAGGTACAACAAGGGGCGTGATAATAACGCTAATTTTTCACGGGACTATAGGTACTGTAAAGGCGTTACACTCCACAAAATGTCAAGCATTTGTATGGACTGTAATCACAGTTATAAGCCGTTAACTTTTTGTGTTAAAATGGTCCACTCGTATGGCAGGTACCAGAAGGAACGTGGCAGCTTTGCCCATTTTTCTCAATATGATAGCGACTAAGAAATTAATACTATGTGTGGAAATGTGAAAGATTCTGGAGAGCACTATAGAAGTTATGAGATAATCAAAATTTCACTTCATTTTTACCCTTGGTGGGGAGGTACTCGAAAAAGTGCATTAACCTAGTCCATCTTTGATCTTACCCCGAGGTGAAAAAAAATTAATACGTGCCAAATTTGGAGGCAATTGATAAAAACCGGGTTATGTTGAAATTCTTTTATTTCTACCAAAAGTGCTATAGTTTCTGCATTTATCCATAGATTTTCATCAAATAGGCGCTGTTTTTTTCGTTCATTTTCATTATTTTTAGTGTCTTTTTTCGTGCTAACAAAAAACTATTTTTTGTGGAAAAATCAAGTTTTTTCTAATTGTTTTAACGACAGTTACTAATCTTCTGTTTCCACGTGAAAGTGACACGGTTAATATTTACATTCCTCATAATTTCCTTTAATTTAAATTATATCTCAGCTTTATCGATATTTATCGAAAAATATGGTCCAAATACTAAAGGCTCCTTTCAAGAAAATGTTAATTTAAAAGAAAAATTTTAAAAAAATTCCCATACAATTTTTTTCGTGTTTAGGACTCCTTATTGCACCAGAAAATGTTATGCACAGCCCATCGACAAAAATTATTTTGCATAGTGTTATTAGGGATTTAATATTTCACAAAATATTAAAAATTTTTAGGGGTTGTATTCGGTTGAACCAATGTCGTCCATCTTCAAACTTAGCTCGAGATAAGAAAAAATAAAGGGTCCGCCAAATAACTTTTTTTGTTGAAACTATCGCGCAAAACATCGAGTGTAGCTTCGGCTGTGTGGCACTTAGCGCCGTCCTGTTGAAACCAAATGTTGCCAATGTCCTCCTTTTCAATTTTTGTGAACAAAAATTCGTTCAACATGGCCCGATAACGATCGCCATTGACTGTAACGGCCACTTGCTCATTTTCGAAGAAAAATGGCCCACTTATGCCTCTGGACCAAAATCCGCACCAAACAGTGACTCGTTTTGGGTGTATTGGCTTTTCAATGTATGGGTGCGGGTTTTCTGTGCCCCAAATGCTACAATTTTGCTTGTTTACATACCCGTCAAGATCAAAATGAGCTTCATCTGAAAATATGATTTTTTTTGCAAAATCGGCATCTTCTGTAAGTCGATCGCTCCCAGCGTTGTTTAAGCGCATACACAACCATATTCGTTCAGCGGAAGGATAAAACAAATTATCTGTCAAATCAGACATGAGCTAAGTGTTACCATTAGATGGCGGACCCTTTATTACTACGAACATAATTTCAAGTCAATCTGTTACTCATTTCCAGATTTATAGATCCCACTATGCAGATATTTATGTAGACAGACGGACGGACATTGTTCAGATGATTTAAAAATCGGATTTATCGGATTTCCACCGAAAATACTAAAGGGGTTAGGTCACTCCTTCGATGTGTTAAACCTTTGACCCATAGCAAATGATATATACCTTCTTCCACTAAAGGTATCCGCAATGTTGAAACGCCTGAGTATAGTTTCCTTTCTTAGGAAATGGGAGAAGAACGAAAATGAAAATAAGTACAAAATGAAAATAAGTACAAAATGAAAATTAGTACAAAATATGTTGGTAAGGCCCTCCTTACGGCGAAACAGGCCTGAAATAAGGCCATAAACTTCTAACCTTTACTCCGCTGATTTGTGAAGCGTACATATTTAAATATAACATAAGAGGAAGGTATGAGTAAATTGGTTAAGCAATTTATATATTTAAAATACTCGACACCTGATTCACAAGGCGTTCAACCTTACATATGTTTGTCAGTAATTTTACAAAGCTGTAAATGGAAATAAGTTAGACCGAGCAAAAAATCCAATTTTGAACCATCATTTGGGAGCAATGTTATGAAACTCAATCCTATGAAAAAATCGCTTCTGTAGCATATTGGCTAAAAAAGTATTTTTTTTGGACAAATGCATTTTTTTCGGTCGAAAAAAATCTCGTAATTCATTTAAGATTTTCCCCATTTTTAAGACAATCTGGACCAAAACTACGAACAAAATAATATTGATAAATGCGATAATCGAACATTTTTTAGGTGTGTAAATATAAGTATACAATTTTCCAGCGAAAGATGTTGCAGATTCATATTTCACCGCACTTTCCATACCAGCGTTGCAGTTGGGCAAAAGTTCATTGCAAGTTCAACATTAGGCACTTGGGGAGTTTTCCAAACTCATCTCATGGTTATGGTTGAATTGCACAAACCGTCCGGAAAACATATGAACGTATGTAGTCGTACATGTGTCCCTCCCTTCCCGTCCAGAGTCATATTCATCTCCAAAGTTATTATGTCCAATTGCAAGTGGGGAGCTGTGAGGACGCGTGTGTGTCCTTGTTTGAATGGTTCCAAGTACTGGGATTTTATGTTTGCCTTGTTTTTTTCGGGGGGGCTAAAAAGTGTTATGGTCCACATTGTACCGGGTGTCGTATGACTCTCAATATACATCTGTACATTTGTGCCTGTGTACGAGTATTTGTGTGTGTTTCAACCAAATATTTATTAAAGATTTTAGAGATTGTTTTAGCCATAGAATTTTGCATTTTGTTTGTTTAGATGTCATCAACATCCGCCACTTACTACTACTGCTGCTCCTGGTGGTTGTGATGGTGGTCATTGTCGTCTGTGCTGCTTGTTGCTGCTGGAATTGTTCTTTGAAAGAGTTGTCAATGTTGACGTTGTGGAGGAGAAGATTGTTTTGAATGGAGACTATTTGCTTTGTTTGTTTGTTGGTATATTAATGAAAGTCAAATAATGCTTTGAAATGTAACAAGTTCATTAACAATGGCAGTATACATAGATATACTTATGTATATGGAAGCTGGGAATGTTAATGGGAATGGTTGGAGACAATGGCCAGGAAAAACTTTTCTATTTGCATAGTTTGCTAAAGAATCTAATTCTTAGCTATACAGACTTTCAGCTGGGGAAGAATTAAGAAACTGAATACTTTAATGACTTTGGATATGTGAACTTTGGCAAGGATAAGAATCTTGATTTGATTTGAAAAAGGGGCGAATGCAATTGAAATTAGTACATATGTATATTTATTTTTTCTGGGCAACAACAAATCGGCTTTCACTTCCTGTTGGTCTTCAAGGTAAATATAACGAATTACAGAAAATACTATTCACATAAAGTTGTTTTATTTGTAATGTATACAACTTGAATAGGGTAAAAGCTTGTCAACTCAGTTTACAAATTGAGAACTTTTAAAAGTCTGATTTGAATCATTTAAGGGCTTTAATCAGGTGTTCTCGAAAGAGGAGCCTTTTTGGTACTACAGGAAAAATGCAAAGAGTTGGAAAATTTTAAATTTTTGCGGTGAAAATAAACTAAAATTGTACGGACGATAGTTCCAACGGCAGGTCCATGTTTGCTCATTACTATGAGAGTCTTTGACAGATATCTCTGAAGAATCTCAATACTCGAAGATAAGTGCTACGCTTTGAGTTTTGTGAATAATCTCGACTTTAGTCTTTCCATCCCTTTTTTTCAATATGACCCAATGTTCACAGACCCACTGCATGATCTATTAGTTTCAGCTTATAATCATATCAAACAACATTTCTGCTTTCTTTGTAAATATGAGATGGATGATGATGAAGCTGCTGCTGCAGCAGTATCGAAGATAAAGGCAAAACGGAATAAACAAAATTCATCAGGACTAAACTAATATCAGAAACATCAACACACACACACACACATAAAAGGATTAGTCAAAATTCAGCCTTTGGCAAGCGACGTCTGAAAAGTCCGATTACTTTGCCTGTATATGAAAACTGTGAAATGTGAATGAGAGAGAAGAAAAACGCTTCAAATTTCAAAAGAGCAAAAAAGAAATCCTTTTTGTGAGCCAAAGTGTATTCAGTTTCAATCTGCGCTGTAACAGTTTTTCTAGATTTCCTCAAATAGCGCAAACCAATAGAAACCTCGAACGAGTCGAGAGAGAGAAAGATGTTTCAAACATTACCACAAATTGGCAAATTATCAAAATATTTTTTGTGGCATCTCAGCTTGATAACTTTTTCATCTTCTTTGATGTTTGGTGGGAAAGAGAAATAAAGAAATAGTTTTTAAAAAACTATGCAAAACTTTTGATTGCTTTGAATGGAATATTAAATTAAGGAAAAACAAAAGATGATATCTTTTTCTGACAAATATGTAATGAGAAAAATTTGCAAAGACTTATTTTGATGCGCTACACCAATCTATGGTATGGGGTGTGTCTGTGCTGCGCCCGATGTTTGCAGCACTTATAAATGTTGCAGTTATTCCCAACATTAAGTAGAGAAAATTAGTCCAACCGTCTTTCTGTCCGACTCCGTATTTTCGCCGAACATACTTAGGGTCTTAGGTCACTCCTTCGATGTGTTACACTTCCGTAGGAGAAGTCGCTAGACTGTGGGTACAAAAAACTAGTAGGAAAGGGCGAAAGTCGGGTGAAGCCGACTACATCATCATTATCAGAAAAAGAAGAAATATTGTTAAGTTCAATCAATGTTGTTCTAATGATGATGATATGCCCGACAATATGTATTTTATACCGTAAAGATACAAAATCTGGATACAACTTTACATGTTTGATTTTAAAAAGGCAGGGTGGGCCTAAAGAAACCAAGGGGTGTAAAAGTTTAATAACTTTTTCGTTTATTATTTTTATTTTTTCTTTCAGATTATATAATATACAAAAGGCAAATTTTTTTACACTAAGTATGAAAAATAATGTCTCTTAAATGACCACCGTTTTCAGCTTCGCACTGATGGGCTCTTTTTAGAGCATTTTCCATAACACCTTTAAAAACTTGTGGCTGTAGCAACAATGTTTGCCTTGAGTTCAAGGATTGTCTCTGGCTTGTTCACATACACTCGCTCCTTCAAATAACCCCAAAGAAAATAGTCGGGTGCTGTCAAATCTGGCGATCGCGCTGGCCAAATAATTTCCGAATTTCTGCAAATTATTCGCTCTCCAAAAATTTGACTTAAAAGTGCCATTGTGTCTCGGGCAGTATGGGCAGTGGCTCCGTCCTGCTGAAACCACATACCAGGTCTGTTTTCAAGAGCAGGACGTAAAAAATGTTCTATCATAAACCGATACCGCTCTCCATTTACGGTTACAGCACTTCCATCTTCATGCTCGAAGAAGTAAGGCCCAATGACATTTTCAGATGTGATCCCACACCATACTGTACACATGATGGGGTGCTTTTGGCGTTGATAAATGGCTCTTGGATTTTGAGAACCCCAGAAACTACAGTTCTGCTTATTAACAAAGCCATTCAAATGAAAATGAGCTTCATCACTCATAATCAAATTTTTAATAAAGTTGATTTCATTCTTCTTTCAGATCCTTCTGACAGATGTTTCCGCAGTGCGACTTACACGTGGTCTACCGGATCGAGGCAAATCTCTTACGCTGTCATGTTGGTGATGACGATCAACTAAGCAACGAATCATTGCTTCAGAAGGCGAAATTCTGACGTTCAAATGTCGATAATTTCTCCAAGTGTTGTCTATATAATCTGAAAGAAAAAAATAAAAAAAAAAAAATAATAAACGAAAAAGTTATTAAACTTTTACACCCCTTGGTTTCTTTAGGCCCACCCTGTATATGGGAGCTATATCCAAATGTGAACTAAGATCGATAGAAATGTGGACCAATATCTTGCAAAAAACTTTACATGGACTGTCCATCCAACAGGCATTAGACTATGCAACAAAATTTTTGTCGAAGGGCTGTGCATAACATTTTCTGGTGTAATATGGAGTCCTAAACCCGGGTCAGAATATTTAATGTCGGCCTATGTAGTTTTTTTTTACCTAAAATGTTTATAAGCAGTTACAAATAGGTAAAATAAGATCTCGCTATCATTTTTTTGAAGAAAGTTTTTTGGCGTTTTAATTTTTGAAAAATTTATAAATTACAACCCCCTGACCACATCACTCCGTATGTACTTCAACTTTTGGGATGTACTTTTGAGAATTTTGTTAATCTGAGGTTAATTATTTTTTTGTTTAAAATAATTAAATTCGGGCAACCAACTTACCTTGCTTGTAAAATTCTCTTTGGTCATTCAACACGGGCTCACTCGTTGCTACTTCCTCGATTCTATACCTTAATTATGCAAAGGTCGTTTATTGTGCGAGCTATCAGATTATGGAACAATTTAATTCCGTACGAAAACAGGAACTTCTCAATATCTTGTGAAAAATTCAAAGAGTTAGTCTTGACATGTTTTTAGCTTACAAATGTTCATACTTTCTACGTTGGGGCTAATGGTCGATAAAAAAAAGTATAATATGCAATTTTTTCATCCATATTCGTGTTATTATTATTAGTACTAAGTTTTTAATAAGGTAAATTGAAATAATTATACGAGTATATTTAATATTGTGTTACCTATTAAGTTGCCTAACTTAATCATTTTGGCCTAATAAGGCTTTTGGATTGAGTAAATAAATGAAATGAAATTAAATGAAATGAAAAAAAATAAAAAAAGAGTTTTTGTGTTTTAAGAAATTTGTAATGGCTCTCGAACGGCTGAACTGAAAGTTTACTTTGTTTTAAAGAGGACACACTGCGCCATTCTATGTAAAATATTTTTGAAAAATTTTTCAAAAAAAAAAAAATTCTACAAAAGTTTTTTTTTGAAAAAACCTTTGTAGAAAAAATTGTTCCCCCTCGATTTTCTTCAAATTTTCACAGAATATTCATCGCACTCTCACAAATCCTGAACAGTAAACAATTTTTGTGAGACTCAATTTTTTTAAATGCTATGGAAAGGGGGAAATGATTCGACCGTTGCTTAACCAAACAACCAATTGCGACCAAACTTGGCATGGTAGATGAAGAGGTGTTAGAGAAGTTAAGTTTTATATTTGGGCCCCCTATGTCAGACAGGGGCGGTGATAGAGGGCCTCAAAGTTGGCCACATCGGGTGAAGAAAATGTTCCAGCGCGTGTAACTCGTGTTTCCCTTCCGATTTATAAAATTTTTCTTTTTACACCTAAGAATTATCTTAGATATCTGCAATTGAAAATTGAATTTTTAAAGTTTTCCCTTACCGCGTGCTAGTATTTTCTAAATATCGGAGCACAATATGCACCGATTTCATCCGTATCAACATACCATATACCCAATAGTACAAATAGTTATGACCACTTGAAGTTATATATCGTCGGTGCGCCGAAGAAAACTCCTATGTGTTTTTTTTTACTAGTTTTCAGGAAAGACAAAAAACGTTGCTATTTCGTCAAATCGCGATATTTTTATTATCTCAGATTTTTGAATTTTTCTTTTAATTATTTACCACCAATATACATATCATAACAAAAATCGTATATGTGAAATTCCCATGACGTGGTAAATGGTTTTCATGAAAATCGACACATACGATGTTTTGTTGGGAGCATTTTAAATATTTTGTAAAACAAAAAAATTACACATAGGAGTTTTGATATTTGAATGTTCACAGCGTACCTCAAGCAAACGAAAGTTGGCCTGGATTGTGGCTAAAAACGGCTTATGAGGTTTTGTATAGAATCATCCTCTCTACTCGGATAAGAAGAAATCTAAATCTGATCTGCTTCCTTTTGCGAGTTATCGCGATAAAAACCATTTTTAACCAAAAAACCGAACTAAATTACATTGAATCGCGGAAATTTAAAACTATAACATAATTTCCCATAAATATGAACATCTATTCAATTTTGATCTATTCATTGTCGAATAGAGGGGATGATTCTGAACAAAACCTCATTAGCCTTTTTTTGGTGTGAATCTAAGCCAACCTTCTATCCCTTGCGACAGGCTGTGTCTACAACACATAGGAGTTTTTGTCGGAGCATTGCTATTGAGGAATACACATAGGAGTTTTTGGTAACTTCGGAACCGGTCAAGATAGCGCAAAATGCTTTAGTGGGTAGTCGTTTGACCGCTAGGACGTTTTAATTCGACAATAAAAAAAAATTCGAAAAATTATACATAGGAGTTTTTGTCGGCGCACCGACGACATATTCAGGGTTGTTGTGGAATCCGAGTGCTGTCGGAATCGGAATTGAAATCGAGAAAAAAAATAACTTTCTGTGACACAAAATTTTTTTTTCTCGTCGTAGAATTCGACTGTTGTTCGAATTGGAATTGAAATCGAAAAAAATAACCTTTTGTGACACCAAAGTTATTTTCTTTCTCGGTTTCAATTCCGATTCCGACAACAATCGGATTCCACAACAACCCTGATTTATACTTTTTTCCTACAAAAAGTGACAATAATCGGATTTTTTTTTTGAAAATATAACTTCAAGTGGTCATAACTTTTGTACTATTGGCTATATCGAACCAAAAATGGGCGTTATTGCCACGCCCCTTTTTGGTGCCTCTCATACAAATGGACTATTTTGCACAAATTGTTAATTGCTTATAACTTTGATTCCACCCCATACAAATACTTAAAATTTTTTGGACTATAATGCCTTTACAGTATCTATAGTCCCGTGCTAAATATATGTTAATTCCACGCCCCTTTTGGTACCTCCCAAACAAAATTCCAAAAATAAAAAAAGAAGATTAATTATTTTTATGAATTTCTCTATTTTTACATGGATTATAATTTATATATTTATCCATAGACTTTTTGAAAATAGGTATGGTTTTCTTTGTTACGATGCTAACTTTCAAAAAAGGGAACAGTTTTTTTTATTTTTTTATGTTTTTTTTCGTGCAAGTAAATAATATTTTTTTTAATTGTTTTATCGACATTTTTTAATTGTTTTATCGACAGTTTTCTATGACGTTTTCAGCATTTCTAGCCCTTCAAATTTCCTTTAATCTAAATGGTATCCCGGCTTTATCGAGCTAGGTTAGGAGGCAGATTGCTCCACCTCATTTCCTTGGACATACACATAAGGCAACATTCGGCCTGTTGTGCACTCTAATTGTTTGTTTCATGGACTTGTCCTGAGAAAGTAATTTTAGGAAATCTGTATTATCGGCATTTTCCTTAATTGTTTTCCTGTCTACGCACCTAAGTTGGGCCATGTCTGGTAAAGAGTCATTTCCCAAGAAACGGGATCTATTGTTTGCGAACGCTGGGCCCTGGCAGAGGAAGTGTTCCAATATTTCGTCATCCTCCCCACATTCGCTACAGATGCTGCTGTCCACAACTCCTATTTTATGCAAATGCGCTAGTAAGCCTGAGTGCCCTGTAAGGATACCCATGATCTAATGGGTCTATATTCAATCAATTTCAGCAAAGTTTTGGTTTTGTCCTCGTTTGGGTCACCCCCTCGTTTTGGTCACCCCTAATGGTTTCACTATTCCATAGCGTGATATGGGCGTTATTCATTCGCCCATGTTTTCAGTTCAGAACGCGTAGCTCAGAATGGTTTTGCAGTTTCTAGGTTTGTTGTTTACAAGACTTTGGAACTTTCGGAGGAAATCTAAAAAATACAGTAATTGGAAAGGATGGACATTTTAATATGGTCAACAATTAAACTTTAATCCCGTTAGGATGGCCTAAAGTAGTCGGGCAGAACAGAATAGGAAGAAATATTTCATAAATGTTATTTTTCTAATGATAATAATTTGTACAATTTGTATTTTATGTATTTAGATGCCAAATCGGAGGTACATATCGATACCTCCATTCTAAAACATGCTAAGTCGACTTAGCATGTTTTTAGGAAGATTGCATTTTTAATTTCTAAATATCCCAAATTATATTCAGTCAAAATTTGGTATTTATCCATCGACCCAATCAAAAGTTATTCTCAAACCAGTACAGGTCATTCGATTTGAATTATAAAGGAATTCCAAACAAATTTAAAATATCAATCAAACTTTGATCGCCTCTCCTGAAAAACTACCTTTTTGCACTTAGCATAGTTTAGATTGGAGGTATCGATATATATGATGGCTATATCTAAATCTGAACAGATTTTATTCAAATTTGGCAAGGTTTTTACTTGGGTGCTACATCTACATCTTAACCGATTTTCACCAAATACGACAATGTGGGTCCTTGGATCAAGAAACTCCATCCAGCTTAATTTCAAAGTGATTGGATATAAAAGCCTGCTTCTGTAACACTAAACGACCAATTCCGAAAGAAAATATATATGGGTCCTATATCTAAAAATTAACCAATTTTGATCAATTTTTTTCCTGGTGTGAACGATATTGCCAAATTTCAGCAAGATCTGTGTGAAAATGTGACCCGTACCAGAGGAACAACTTTGAGTGGATAAATCGACTCGCCTAACGATACTAAGTCGATCGGTATACTTTAAAGTGGGTCTAGCTCCATTATTTTTAGGTGTTACAACATCTGTTTCCAAAACAAACATATAATAAACAAATGAAAGAGGCTTTAAGTTAAGCCATGCAGAATCTTAAAACCATCCACCATGGATCGCATGACAATAGTTTTCGGTTTAAATAAATTTCAGCCCAATTCGTTAAAATTTGTATGTGGGCTATATCAAAAGTTGGAAGATTGGAAGATTCGAGATTCAAGTAAGTAATGAAGTTAAATAAGGGAGATTTTATAAATACATCAACAATTTTATAATACATCAAAAAATGGACCGATATTGTCCATTATCAATCCCAAGTTACCTGCAGCTATAGTAAGAATCTGTACCAAATTTCAGTTATCTAGCTCTGTTATTGTAGATGGTAACGTGATTATAACAGACCGCACGGACAAACAGACGGACGTGGTTAAATCGTCTAAGAATTTTAAGACTATTAACAATATAGAGACAACACATTTGTTGGACCTTTTGTAATATTTTTATGTTGCACTTCTCTTCCATCGATGTCGACCATACTACTGATCAGAACGGGTCAGATTACGCTTTTGTAGAGACAGTGTGTCATTTTTGGATTGAGGCCCCATTTGAATCTATTGCTCTTCTACATAGTGACCAGCATCTGTGAGCTTTGTTTGCTCGTTCTTTTATGTGGTACTTCCAATTTGGTTTAATGTCCAGTTAGTCCTAAATATTTTACCTTGTTGGCTACTGAAATTGTTTTGTCTAGGAAAGGTGGGTCAACGTATTGACCAATCTTCGTTTTCCTTGTAAACAGATATATCTCTGTTTTGTCTGGGTTTACATTTAGACCTCTCGGTCGAGCCCAGTCATATGCAATTTTTAGAGCTGTTTCGGCCCTTCTACAAAATTGATTTGGATTCCTTCCCCTCGGAGCTATTATAACGTCGTCTGCGTAGCAGACTAGTTCAAGTCCTTAGGCCGTTAGGATTCTTAGGAGACTGTTTATAAAGGGTGGCGCAGAATGAGTTATATGGTTTAAATGGTTTATAACTTTGTTATTTGTGCGATTATTATAATTTTTTTTTGCAATTAGCTTTGAAATATGATATCCTATAAGTGATGTCCATTTTCTGCTTCGCACATACGTGCTCTTTTAGCATATTTTCCCTAACTTTTCGCAAAATTTCGGAAAAATTCAATTATTTTTGTAGTAGTAACCCACAGGAGTGGTGATAATTAATCGCGAATGAAATTCCCCTCGAAATGTGTATGTGTAGAGGTATGTCCGCAAAAAAGCTGCTGCAAATGTGAGGGAACGAGATGCAACTGGAGGGGGCCCATATAAAATGAAAACGCTCTCGACAACAGAGGAGTCCATTTATGAACTCGTAAAAATGCGAGAGTAGAAGGCGTTCAAGGCTGTAGAAGGCGTTCAAAACTCTTCCGAATTCGGCGTACCTATACCATCTTCATCAAATAAAGAAAATGAACTCCCATCTTATGACATTGTTGATGAAATCATAGAGGAGATTACAATTGAAGAGGTGTCCCCAAACCGTCCGTCCGTACAGAAAAGGAAGGCAGTAAGAGAAGACACAAGAAGAACATTGTCCACAGCGGAATTAATAGAGAAGGAAGTTGTGACACAAGATAAACTATGTTCAAAAGTTTGCGAGTTGATCGATCTTGTGAAAGATGGGAACGCAGAAACTCAAAATATGATGAACAGGATGTGTCAATTTCTAGAACAACTTAATGACAACCAACGGAGCACATTTAAGGAACTTCAACGACATAATACTGTAATGGAACAATACAGGAAAATGGAAATTGAAAGTAAACTGGAAATAAACAAAAAACTTGTAGAAGTTGAGGATATTAAAATCTCTTTAATGCGTGGAAATGAGTAGATTTTTCCATTATTTCCATTTCTTTATATTATCTAACTAATTTTAAGAACCATGAACTGTTTTTTTTATTTTTTATATTTCATTTATAAATGAGATCGTGCATTATTTTTGGTTTCAAAAACCTTATAAACTAAATAAATATGTTATGAAAAAGTTACAATGAATTTGCAATTCTATCACGAATCCTCTTTCCACTGTTTGGCGGTGTTGTGTCCCATTCATCGTCAATGTCGTCTTCGTTCCCAAAAAACTCATTTACTTGGTCACACTTGTAATGGATACAAATGTTGTGCAAAGCGGCGCAAACATTTGCAATTTTAATAGCTTTCTGTGGAGCATAATAAAGTTCTCTGGCGCCGAGTAAGCATCTCCATCTATTTTTGAGTACGCCATTGGTCCTTTCTACGATGTTTCGGCATTTGCTATGGACATCATTAAATTTTTCCTTTACTGAATCCGTTGGATCCCTATAAGGAATTAAAAGCCATGGTTCCAATGGGTAGCCACCATCACCTTAGAAAGTATATGATAAGAAGTCGATACCAAACATAAATGTTGTGGATAAAACTCACCAAGCAACCACATACTAATTCTTTTTTCTAAATATTCATGTTCCAATGCCTTTTTGAATCCACTCATACTCCAAACAAAAGAATCATGGCAGGCTCCAGGATGTGTGGCATTAATGTAGCGAATCTTCATTTCGTGGTCAAATATCTGTAAAAACGTTTTGGTCAAGTGTAAAGGTGCTGTTTGCTTTCAACTTACTAGTGTTACATTTAAGCTAAATCGGCCTTTTCGGTTATAATACAGATGCTTTGCTTCCTTGGGTGCTACTGTAGTAACGTGTGTTCCATCGATACATCCCATGACACTGGGAATTCCAAATTTATTAAAAAAAATTTTGTGCGCTGACTGCGTTCATTTTCCGTTGGATAAGTTATCCACTTTTGACAAAGAAGAACTTCTAAAGCATTCAGAACTTCTGAGAGTACCTCACTGAGCGTGGATTGAGCCATTGCTACATCATAATCTCTGCATACACCTTTCTGGTAACCACCCTCGGCGAAAAAACGTAAACAAGCACTGAGTTTTATAATAGGGGGTATCGCAAACTTTTTCTTTGCGGATGGCAAAGAATTTGTAAATATTTCTAAAAGATATGCAAATGCAGATTTATTAACCCTATAATATTTAGAAAATCTGAAAAAAGTATTCGATAGATAATTTAATATCGTATAAGAAAATCGTTTATACTAACTGTGCAGCTGGCATTTCCAAAGGATTTGAGTCATCCCGAAGGTTTCTTCTGATTATTTTCTGTTTCCAATTTCTCTCACTGCTTTCTTCGTGAAGTAACACGATGGCACCAATTCGAAACATGTTTAATTTTAATTTTATCTTGCAGTTCTTAAATATCAATTGTCTATTATTAAAAACTCAACGAAATGATTTTGCTAATAAAATCCTTAAGCAAAACAGCTGATCAATTTCGAAACCAGTCATATGTTTCGAAGTGAACAATCATTCACGTGACATTCACGATAGCAAAATTTTGTTCGAGGGAACAGAAAATTCCGAGGGAACAAAATGTTCGCATTTTATTCGCGATAAGGGTGAATATACCACCCTGTGGTGTTCCTGTGCTTCTCTGTCTCTTATTTTTATATCGTGAGAACTACAATTTATCCATTCCTTAGCATGTGACTTATCCAGTCGCAAAGAACCCGGTCTACCGTCCTACACAATATAGTGAAATCATACCAAAATCGAATATCTCTTAACGGAAATACTAATTTATATAAACACTTAAGCTATGTAAAAGCTATGCCAATGTACGGTCAATGACATATTGTCAGGCAAAGGTGAATTGACAGTTCAGACGATTGCAAGAAAACTTTACAATTTCAAATTCATATTTACATATATTTTGTACATATTTATGTGCAGGATATTAAATAAAAATAAAAATATTTTATGAACAGTGTTGCCAATAAAATGTTTCTTCGTCCATGGCGCCATTGTCAGATGCAGAAATTTTGCACATATTACAATGTCTTACAATTTATTGACGATCACTTTTCCGACAACGTTGCAGGACAAAAATTGTAAGGATACGGTTGTAAGTACGCAGGGTTGCATTTTTTCGCCATTTTCCTGACAATTTTGTAAGATCTGACAACCCCGTGTACATAGCTTTATAATTCGGTACAGTACATCTTTGTTAGATCACATCTTTGCTTGTCGAATTTCTTCATATAATTTTGTAAAAAAGATAAGGTCACTTTTTTGTTTTTTACTCGTTTTTCTATAGAAAAAGTACGGTAAGTTAATTGGATGGATTACCGCTTTCTTGTGGGTGACTAAGCCTTCCCGATTTTCCATGTTTGGATGCATTTGGTCAAAACTACAACTACAGTTGTTACAAAAACCAAAATAAATGCATTTGACTTTAATAGACAGTAATCATAACAACGATACAGTTAATAACAATACCTAATTAGAATAAAATCCATTTTATGGTTGACTATTTACAAAACAAATAGTTTTCAATGCGGAACATATCCTAGGGGAAAAATTAATTTCTTCTCTTATCCCTTATTCCCTGGAAAGCCTCTGGACACATATGTACATATGTCAGATTTCATTCCTTTGAAAATCGATAGCTTATCATTTTCGGTTTTTGTTTACTTTCTCCCCGGATCCGATTACAATAATAAGTTTCAACAATATTTGCATGTGTTAGCAGAACTGACAACAACGCCGAACTATGAAAACATACTTTGCTGCCAAAATAAACAACAGAGACAGGACTACAGCTACAGCTAGCTATGGCCGCATCAAACGACCAAATCAAACAGGACATACTTGTATGCTGACAAATCCCATCCTAGCTGAGCTTGCCGAAATCATTCTGAAAACTAACAAACTTCTTTGCCATTCCCCCCAACCGCAACTTGCCCAACAAAATATTTATGATGACACCGCAACTGGAGGATGAAAATGCTTGCTAGGATTTTAATGAAACTGCTGCTGTGAGTTGGTGGGTGAGGGGAACGGAGCGGAGGTCGTAGAAATGTCAACTGCTTGTTTTTAGTGTTTCAAAGCACCTCTTCCAGTTTCGGTTCAGTCTCTATTCCTGTCCAAAACATTTCGGTCAAATTGAGATTATTCGCTTTTGTTTGCTGTGTGAAATGACCGCATTCTCAACAAGTGGTGGCCAGTAGTGTCAGCCAGTCAGTCAGTTCTAAAGAACTTCAACAACTGCGCCCGCACCAGGCCCCACTTACATTTGGTCCCTGACATCACACATTGGGAGAGAATTTCGATGAAAATGTATATATGAATAACGCCGGAATGGCATATCGTCATCAGAAACGAAAAAGATGAACATTGTACAGAGGAAGCAAAAAACAAAATAAAATTAAAATTTTGGTCGTTAGAAAAACGGGGTTTTCACACAAATTCGGGGTTTAATTCACACAAACATGACTTATAATCTGTTTTTACAAATTGAGTGATATAGTCATCTGTAGTTATGAAAAAAGAAATCATTTGAAAAAATAAGAATTGCCTATTAATAATTAAATTTTGAATTTTTCGGTTTATTCGCCCAATTTCGTGTCTGATGACGATATGCTTCTAGCGATGGGGTGTAATGGTAGATCGCTTCCACGCAGTGCACCCTGGGTAACGCCAAATGATCTACCATTTATCGGTTCTACTAAAAAAAACTGCCCCAACACCGGGGTGTAATGCGACCTCTTGCCCATCGGTGTATGATTTGCAGTCAGGGGCGCCTTAACAAGTAATAGGTGCTGTGCCACCCACTCCTTGCCACAGTATCGGAGGCTATGCTGTGGTGAACATGGTTCTCCCCTATAGTAGTGGTTATACTTAAAACAAACTCCCCTAAGTCCGGAGTGTTATGCGTACCGTGCCCATCGGACTTTTCGGTTCGCATTCAGGGGTTACCATAGACTGTGATTTGACGGCTGCCTTTGCTGATACCTGGACGCCTCAGACACGCCTCATTCCTTGTCACGTTTTGGGGGCTATGACGTGATGGACCTATCCTACACCCCACACTCGTGGGAATTATATGCAACCCTTTAAACCAACAAAAACAGGATCTAAAACTTGGTTTGGAAACAAGTCAACTGATCCAAAGACCTCTTCTAAGGCGGCAGCATTACCTGGCACTTCGGTTTCCTATGGTAAGCATACCTGTCCTTCAAAGAGGAAGTTTAATGATCGGCGCATGGCTCTCAGGATCCTTGAGAAATCCGATCCTGATTTCTGACCAAAAAGCAGATAGAATCCCTGAAGAGAGCACGGAGTATTTCAGAAGAACAGATAGCGCATCAACTTCCATACGGCAACAGCCAATTAAAAGGCTGCGTTCTCCAGATGAACCGCTGGCATCCAAAAAAACAAAAGGTTTAGTGGTAACGGTGCTCCTCGGTTCAGTGGTAACGCTGCTTCCTCGGTCCTTCGCTGACGTTATTAAGGACAGCATGATACTGGCATTCATCAACAGGAGAGAGGAAGACGGCAACATTCCCAAGAGCAGGCGGAGTGAGATAGAGTAGGCACTGAGCTCGCTTTGAAGAAAATTGTTGAAAACGGACCGGGTGCGGAGCTGGATGTTGTCAACAAGGAGGACATCCAGTTTCGGTCCAGGGCTCATGCATGGATTCCGGCTATACCAGCCGATGTGTAATCCTTGGCTAAGATGCTGAAGGTTTGGAATCCCGAGCTTGCAACTAGAGGGTTGCTGATACCTGGGCGCCACAGCCAGTAATAGGTGTTGAGCCACCCAGTCCTTGCCACAGTACAGGTGGCTATGCCGTGGTGGACATGTTTCTCCCCTACAGTACTGGTTATACTTAAAACAAACTCCCCTAAATCCGGAGTATTATGCGAACCTCGCTCATCGAACTTTTCGGTTCGCAGACAGGGTTTACCATAGACTATGTTTTGACGGCTGGGTTTATGGTCGATTGAATGTACGGATGGGCATCGGAGGCACGCAGTATTTATACTGAATGCCGAGTCTCTACCCCACCTCGTCAGTCCGAAGGCATGGTTTCATATGGGTTCAGCAAAATCTTACTTAAGCTGTAAAAGAGCGATGAGGGAGGAAATTCGACAAATACTCCTCCAGATAACAATCGTGTAATCTAATGAAGAACCTCCCTCTCCGCAAGTACCATCTGGCGGGAACTTGCGTTTTAACCTTTACCGATGTGTCTGGTTGTGTCAAGATGCTCCTCATCACGGGATCGGAAGAATCCTGTGGGGATGAATCCGGTGAGGACGAGCTTTTAGCGGACATAGACGACGAGGCAAATATAACGGTGGTGGCGAAGTCTGACAGTGGTCCGGTTACTACAAATAAACCTCCACCACTCTAAGGAAGCCTCAGCTGCCAAGTCCACCGGTAATGGTGTTGGTGTTAACCCGACCAAGACGGATCTAGTTCTTTTCACCAGGACAAATAAGGTACCATGAGTTACAACTGTCTCCTTGGAGGGAATTTAAATTCATATGGGTGCCTGGGCATAGGGATATCCCGGGGAACTGCAAAGCCGATGAACTTGCTAGGAAAGGAACGACATTACAAATTCTCGAAGAATTTGCATATATTGGTGCGCCACTATCCACGTGCAAGCTTTGGCTTAGGCGAGAGGCAATCAGGCAGTCCAACGAAGGATGGACAGAAACCGGCAGATGTAGGGTAGCTAGACAAAGCTGGCCAAGGTATGACCTGAGAGGGTAAAAATATCTCCTCGCAATTCTTGATCGGCGAACACGCCAAAAGATTGGGAATTGACGCCAGTGATGTCTGCAGAAGCTGTGGAGATTAGGAAGAAGTGGAGAGCATTGAGCACTTGCAATGAGTAAAAGACGACTGGACATACTGGGGTCGGCCTTTCTAGGCCGTCTAACAGATCTTTCCGGTACCGATATTCGTACTATCGATAAATTTGTATATCAAACAGGTTGGTTTCGATGAGGGGCATTTCAGCCCGTGGTAACACTAGGACCTAAACTGGTCTATGTGAGCTGGTAAAAAAAATAAGGCTGCCACCCTAACCTAAACCTAACCTATTGGCTGTATATGGCAGTAGTCAGTTCGATAATGCTGTGAGGCCGTTTGTCGTCTTGGCGACAGCTCTGCAAAAATCCATCTTCTGTGAGATACTAAACAAGGTTCAGCGAATGGCTGCTATATGCATCACTGGTGCGCTGAGAACGACACCAACTGCGGCACTAAATGTTATACTACATTTAATGCGGCTGGATATTATAGCAGTGCAATATGCAGCATGTACTGCGATTAGACTCAGATAACTGTCACTATGGTCAGGAAATGGACACAGTGTCATTCTAGGCAGGATGCCTGACCTTCCGGACACTGTTGATAACACTATTACTGAACCAATCTTTGATAAGAAGTATTTCACGCTTATACTTGGTAGATGAGAATGAAATGGCCGTATCCCAGGACAAAGCAGATTCGTTACATTCGTTCTATACAGACGGTTCCAAACTCAATAAGAAATTGGGCTATCACTTGCAAAAATACTGCCTGTTCACTGTAGTGTTTACTAGGCAAAAATCTTAGATATTAAAGATGTAGCGGATTGACTGAAAATTAATGTTCTGACGAAAGTTGGTATAAATATCTTCTCTGACAGTCAGGTTGCTATTAAGTCCCTGGAAACTATATTCCTGAATTAAAAAACTGTCCTTGACTGTCGCTTATCTCTTACCGAGACAGGGTGCCGGGCCACAGGGACATACCAGGTAACTGCAAGGCAGATGAACTTGCAAGACTAGGAATTACCTTACAAGTTCCATTGGACCTAGAACCTGTGGGCATGCTTCTAGCGACCAGTAAGCTCTTCTTAAGAGATAGTGCAATTGCAGCAACAAATGACAGGTGGTCACTTGTCAAAAACTGCATACATTCCAGGCGGATGTGACGGCCTTGATTCAAAACGCACCAAAGCACTGCTGTCTATAACGGACGTCGCGCTTAACGAGTCTGTCATGACAGGTCACTGCCTTATTGAACGGCAAGCAGAGAGATTGAAGGTCTTGCATAATGACTTTTTCAGAAGCTGTGGAGACGAAGAGAAGTAGGAATCAATAGAACACCTTATGTGTCTGTGTCCCGTTCACTCGCTCAGATATAGTGCAATCAACAAAGCCTCGGAAGTTATTTTGCATTATACCAATCCTCAATTGGTTTCAAACATAAATTCTGAAATATCTTTATAACATGTCGACGAATTCATTTCAATATTTTTTCTTTCCTCCCACTGTGCACCACCAGGATGGATGAGTATTTAAGTTTTGGCTACAAAACAGATGACCGACCGCTGATGAGAACTGAGATGATTTTTCGCTGAATCCTTGTAACGCTTGTTATGATGTATCCTTCAGACCTTTTGTGGCATGTGCCATGTGACAGCAGGCAACAAACCCAAAGTGGACATGTGTAGGTTACAATATGACTTAATCACCGCCACTCGAATGGTCTTGTGTAAACTTTTGCTGACTTCAACAAATGTCAGACAACAGATACCCGCACTATGGATAGGAACTAGCGACTCGTAGTAGGAGTAGGAGCCTGTTTGTGTGGTTAATTAATCACAACTTGATATACAACTGACTGACGCTCGACCTCCAGCACCAGCACCAGCATCACCAGTCAAAGGTCAACCAAAACTCAAGTGTATTCCAATGTGATGCAGCACAGCACTGGTGTCTGGAAAATAAAAGTTCAAACACGCCAAGATAAAAAGGATACTAATGAACTTCCACTTTACTAGATACACGAATATTAAATCCGGATGTTGCAGGCAAAGGGTTTCCTTCGTGCTCCACATGCATATGTGCCTCTGCGCTAGACTACTCCCGGGTACTATGTAATGATCAAAAAAAAAAAACACAAACTCGTGTATCTTCATCGAAGACTTTTATGTCCTCATGCTATCCTACAAAGAGGAAACGGATTCATTTGTATGTATGGATGAGTGTGTGCGATTTCCTCTCTGTGGTAACTAATTGCTTAAACGTGGTTATTAATCATAGGTCACTTATTTTCCCTAAGGATGCGGTGGATTCACACCGAACCAATTCAACTTCCAACTAAAGTAATTTGTTATGTCGCTGACGTTGACGCTGTTGCAATCGTCTGACCCATCGATCGTCTGGCCAACCGACAACCCAGAAGAGCAACACACGTAACTTAAGTGTGTCTATGTACTCTTATACTCGTTTATTTGTAGATAACATTTTGTTATGAATGAATAACACTTTTAACCAGTAATTTTCCAATTACCCATCCCTCGATTTTGGGAGGGAACAGGAAAAAAACTTTCTCCATTTTCATATATAAATTCCTCATCAAAATGTAAATATGAAATGTGTGGTCAATGATATTTACATAAAATATTTGTCCGCACGAACTTCACGGAATATGTAAAGGGAATACGAAAATATTTCATAATAAGCTATGTCTCTTCCAAAGCTATTGACATTCAGATATGATACATGAGGAAATTTAACAGCAAATTTAATAATTGTGAAATTTGTTCGAATGTCTGAATGTGTTTGTAAATTAAAGGGGGGCCTTTTAACATTTTAAATTTGAACTGGCTATAAAAAAAAGCAATGATAATTTTTTCAAATTTCTGTTTTATTGGTTTCTGTTTTAAGGTTGAACTTTGTCATTTTATAATGGAACACAATATCATTCATATGACTACCACGACTGGCTCGGCAGTACAGTGTGTTCAAAAAATATCGCGAATTTTTAATTTCCGCGGGCTACGTGTATTTGATTTTTGCTATTTTTGTAGCGTTACGAGTGTTGGTACTCATGTGCCTTACTTCTGCTGACAAGGTCGGCCATTTTGAATGTTTAGTTAATTTTTGACAGCTGTTGTGCTTGGATGTGTTTAAACTTGTCTTCGATTTTTATCTATTTCAGAAAATGGATCAAAGAATCTGCATCAAATTTTGTGTGAAAAACAAAATAAAGTGCGCTGACGCATTCCGAATGTTGACTGTGGCATATGGTGAAGCTACCTTGGACCAAAGCAACGTTTATCGGTGCTACAAAATGTTCTTAGAGGGCCGAGAAGATGCGAAGGACGAACAGCGTGCCGGACGCCCGAGCACGTCAACAACAGACGAAAACATTGATAAAGTGAATAAAATAATATTGGCCAAACGACGAATTACCATTAGAGAAGTAGCTGAGGATCTAAACATATCGATTGGGCATGAGTCGGGTCGCCGCTGAATTCGTGCCAAAATTGCTCAATTTGGACCAAAAACAGCATCGCGTTAACATTGCTCAGGAGATGTTGAACTCGGTCCGTGACGACCCAAATTTGCTCCAGAGGGTCATAACTGGTGACGAATCATGGGTTTATGGTTACGACGTGGAAACTAAAGCTCAATCATCCCAATGGAAGCTGCCCCATGAACAAAGGCCAAAAAAAGCGCACCAAGTTCGGTCGAACGTAAAGGTTTTGCTCACAGTTTTCTTTGATTGCAGGGGCGTGGTGCATTATGAGTTCTTGCCACAGGGTAGTACGGTCAATAAAGAATATTACCAGCAAGTTATGCGCAAATTGCACGGAGCAATCCGCCAAAACCGCACGGATTTGTGAAAGAACAGAAACTGGCTTTTGTACCATGATAACGCCCCAGCACACACATCGTTGTTGGTGCGCGAATATTTGACCAAAAACAACACAGTAATGGTGCCGCAGCCACCGTATTCCCCTGACCTATTTTTTGTTCCCAAAACTGAAAAGGCCTATGAAAGGACGACGCTACGCCACGATTGAGGAGATAACGACGGCATCGAAGGAGGAGCTGAACAAGATCACAAAAAAATGATTATTTGAAGTGCTTCGAGGATTGGAAAAAAACTTTGGCAGAAGTGTATTATATCCGAGGGGAATTACTTTGAAGGGGACAAAATAGATATTCATGAATAAATAAATACTTTTTGAAAAAATACAAAATTCGCGATATTTTTTTAACATACCGTACCTCACCCGATCAACCCAATTTTTCAGTACATTTTCGATTGTTTCGGGATGAATCTATTCAATGGCAACTTCGATTTCATATTTAAACGCTTCAATTGTCTTTGGATGCTTTGCGTAAAATGTATCCTTAATGACTTCCACAGAAAATAATCCAAAGGACTCAAATTACAAGTCAAAGTAATCCATAGTTCAAATTTAATATTTAAAATGGCCCATCCTTTAGTAGAGAGAACAAGGTACACATTACAACTGAAGTTAATGCTGCATTTCGAGGGCTTACATTCAAAAGTGGCTATGAACCGTTTTCTTGAAAATGGGTTTGTGATAGCAAACTATTCTCTGATTTGGCTGTAATCAGTCATTAAAATTTGGAAATGATTTTTTTTCTAAAATAATTTTTTTCTAATATTTCTGATTTGGCTATACATTCACACGTTTATTTGTGAATGTAAAAGTGGCTATGAACATAAAAAATAAAATAAAATAAAAAAAATTCAAAAGCCGTGGGTAGTAATTTCCTAGCCCGTATATTGAATATCGTTATGAAAAGCTTATTCGCGTTACAGCCATTAGAACTCGTCGAGGAAACAAATGATCAGACCGTATTAAAATTAGGATCCCTTTTCTATCCATGTGGTATTCTATATATATAAATGGATCTTGGTTTGTCCGACTGCTTAAAACGTAATAACTGCTGAAACAAATTGGTTACTTCTTTCTGCTGATATGTTCGTAATTGCTACGCGAAGGTTTAGGTAAAATAGAAGTCGCAAAATTCTCAACAGGTGGCGCTGACCACTTGACCGGTGATGCTGTTGTAAGAGATAGAAAGCCGAAACCATAGACCAGAGTATTGTAGAGGGTGATCCATTTCGTCGTTCCCTACTTTTTTAAAGAAAAAAACACAGAAAATTCAAATTGAATAGGGAATGTTTATTATCATTTGAAAGAACATTCTTTGGCATTTATTTTTTGAAGATTATGTCTATCAAATATTGGCCGCGGCTACGTCTCAGATGGTCCATCCGTTGAGTCCAAATTTCGATGACTCGTTGGAGCATTTCGACTGGTAACTGGCGAATGACACGCGTGATGTTTTGCTCCAAGGCCTGAATCGAAGCGGGTTTGTCCGCATAAACTTTAGACTTTACATATCCCCACAGGATCTTGGTGGCCAATCGACCGGCCCAAAACGTGAAATTATCTGCTCACCGAAATGTTCTCTCAATAAATCCATTGATTGATGCGATGTGTGGGAAGTGGCGCCGTCTTGTTGAAACCAAATGTCGCCGAGATCACGAGCTTCAATTTCAGGCATCAAATAGTCAGTTATCATGGCACGATAACGGTCGCCATTGACGGTTACGTTCTCGCGGGCATCATTTCTGAAGAAATATGGACCGATGATTCCACCGACCCACAAACCACACCAAACCGTTGTTTTTTCTGGATGAAGTGACAGCTCTTGAATATCTTCAGGTTGCTCTTCGTCCCAAATACGGCAATATTGTTTTTAGCAAATATGAAGTACTATATACGAAAAATATTAACGCGAAAAATAATTTTGGATTATCTGTCTGTGGTCAGTGTAGCAGTAACCACATTTTTATACCCTCACTTTAGTGTGACGAGGGTATATGTATATCATTTGCTATAGCAAACGGACAAAAAGTGTAACACACCGAAAAAGTGGCCTAAGACCCCAAGTATGTTCGCCGGAAATCCGTTTTGAGCCATTTTAAGTCATTTGAGCAATGTCCGTCCGTCTATCTGTCCGTCTGTCTGGCTGGAGCGCACGATAACTCTCAAAGGCAGTAACGGATTGACTTCAAATTTGGTATGTGATAATATTTTTTTCTATCTCAGGCTAAGTTCGAAGATGGGCCATATTGGTCCACTCCTTCTAGAACCTCCCCCACAAAGGACAAAAATTTAGTGAAATATTGATTCTCTAATAACTTCTATACTACTTATCCGAAAGCTCTGTAATTCAAAACATATTAATAGTTTCTTTGTCGCTATCATCTTGAGAAAAAGGGGTGAAGTTTCCCGGCCCCTTTTGGTACTTCCCATACAAAGGGACCATTTTGTACAAAAACTTAACAGCTTACAACATTAATACCAGTGCATAAAAAACTTGAAATTTTGGGTAATGCTTTTATAGCGCCTACAGTCTAGTGAAAAATAGGCGTTATTGCCATGCCCCTTTTGGTACCTCCCACCAAAACGGGCTTGTAGCGTGAGTACCAATGCACGAAAATGCTACAAAAAGTACATTTAGTCTTGTGCAAACGGGCGTAAACACCACGCCCCTTTTTGTACCTCCCACACATAATGGTCACATCATACCAAAATTGAAAAGCTCATAACGTTAATATACTAGTGCACATAAACGCTTATAATTCGGCACAGTGCAAAGTATTTAAAGTATCTACTTTTCAGTGAAAAATAAGTGTATTTGATAAACCCTCCCACACAAATTGACACATTAATTCGTGTAATATTCCATTTTACATTACTCACAAAGTAAGGTTATACCTTATTCGATTTACCCGAGTAAAATTTTCTTACTTGTTGAATATTTTTTTAGTACACCTGAGGAAACGATCTGTGGAATTTTCTGAGATTTGTTCGATAAATCGTTCAGAAGTTATCCCTATATTCCCCCTTATGGGCATTTTTCAATAACATATAGTGTTTCTACAAAGACGTGTTAAACCAGAAATTGTCTAGCATATCTGACTGTAAAATCACTAAATCTCTGTGGCCAGCCATATCGAAATCTAGGACCAAAGATCTTCTTAACCTCACATAAGGGGGCATTCGTTTAATGATAAGCACGCTGACTGGCCACTGTATTGATAGATCTTTAACATCAAAGTGGCAGGCAGAGTGATTCCGCCGACTACTGTCGATTCTGTAAGGATGGGGAGGAACTGGAAACAATCGAACACCTTCTCTGCATCCAGGAAAATAATTGGTTGGAATTCGATTGTAACAATAAAAAATAGTACTAGCAACAACAAGTATATTGCCTACACCGTCTGTCGGTTGTATTTATAAATAAATGGTTGAAAAAACAATAACATGGATACGATCAAATGAAAATGCTTGCAACTAAATCGATGGTTGTATCAATCGAATTAAGATTGTTTTTTTCATTGACACTCGGTTAGCTGTGGTAACCAATTTTAAATTTTCCTTATAGTACCATATGATCGATTTTTGGTTGTGACAACCAATGTTTTATTCTTGACAACAGAAATTGTATCAATAGACCAAAGATTATTATTGCAACGAATAATTGGTTACTACAACAGAAAAAATATTAATAAATAATCGTTTATTGGTTATACCAATCATTTCCCATATTAAGAATAATTAAATGTATTTTGGGAAATACAACCGAAAGATTGGTTGCTGTTCTTTTGCTGATACATGACAAACAAAAAATAAAATTACTCGACATAAAAAAATCTTCAACATTTTATTCAAGAACGGTGTACATAGGTAATCAAAAATAATCTCGTGTGGATAATAATGTGTGGAATGCAGAATACGTTGTGCAAACTGTTTTACATAAATAAAAAATAAAAGCAACAATCATGAAATTGAAAGAACAGGGTTAAGCGATATTTGCATACAAGTTTTGTGTTTTTTATTTCGTTTTTCGTGTACTAAAATGTGTTTCAAATATTTCCACATCTCATAATAGTGATGAGTTTTTAATTTTGTTATGAATTGTTTTGTTTTTTGTTCAATAAACAAGATAAAAATTAATGAAAACTGTTTTTAATTAATTGTCGGTAGTATATGACTGACAAATTGTCAGAACAACCAATTCTTTAAAACAGTTGGTTGTGGCAACTACAGCAGATAATTTAAGCCACCATTTTCGTAGTTGCCGCAACCAAATATGATTGTTGTCAACAGGGAAACAGAAGTATACCACAACCAAAATATTGGTTGTCCCGATGGAATCGCATGATAGTAGACAGAACTACAAAATTCGGTTGGCAAATAATTCGGTTGAGGCAACCAAACTGTATTCTGTGTGTGTCAATGTTCTACTCTATCAAGACGAAGACATCGCTACCTAGGTGATTACACGATACAAAATCTAGAATCTCTATCATCCCACGATCTTGATAGAATAATGGGCTTCATAGGTTGCTTGAGATGGATGGTTTGACATCAACTCATCTAAACCTCTCCCAAAAAGCCATCTCTCCCCTCTCTTATCCATACTCATCACCTCCTTCATCTTCATCGACCTCTCCCACTTCTTTTACTCATCTTCTCCGAGTGAAGTGGTGCACGCCAGCAATAGTTGTGTGCCGCGAGTCCTTAACATAACCAAACCCAACCCTAACCTATCAATATTTAAAAAATCTTTGAGATATCACTCTGTTTATCGGGATTTTGGCCATCACTTCTTAAGTTATGGTCAGACTTGAAAAATCTTTTTCTTTAAATGTTGGTATTTTTCGGAACTTTTCACAAAAAGATATAAAAAAATATAATTTTTTTTTGAGTGCGATTTTTATGTTTTCATATTTTACTGTACTTTTTAAATTGTTGTTACTCTCCGATTTTCGGGAATTCTTTATATTTTCAACTTCTATTAATTCTCTAACATATAAGCTTTAGATGGAAGTGAGCCTAAAATAATTTAAAATTTAACTGCTATTTGCAATAAATTATAAGTCCGAGATTTCCTTTAAAAAATACTCGTTTTTTTAATATCATAATGAAACCTCTTATTGGAAGACGCATATGCATACGAGTAAGTAAGAATTTACAAATCATATAAGAGAATAACTAAAGTTTGCCTGTCTTTTGTTAAGTAAAATTGCCGTTTCCGGAATGAACTCGCTGATAGGCATAAAAAAGCATTTACTTATAAAACTATAAAACAAATAAGAATTTTCATTGATTTTGATCGTATTTTATGTTATCATATTCATATTTTTATGTCATTTCCCACTGACTATTGCTTGGAAAATCCAAAGATATTACCAGTATTATATCAATAAATTTGCCATAAAATTGTATTCTGAATACTAAGAAAATTACTCGTTTACTGATATCATTTTTAAATACAGAATTCAATTTTTTTCCGCCTACTCATCATTTCTTCATCATTTAGGATTTTATGATTTATCTCCGAAGCGAAATGTTTTAACATTTGCTCGCGTCCCTCCCTCCCTCGCTCCCTGTCATCCAGAGATATGCTTCGATAGAAATTAATCCCAGCAAAATGAGAAATCAACTGAAATGGACTGAAAAAGAGATGAGTCTACATGTCTGACTGCGGCCAATGCTGTGGTCGGTCTATAAATGAACCAAACTATTTTGTAGTAGAAAAAAACACCAAAGTCCGACAGACAGTGAATGGTTAGCAAATAATGCCACACAGACCCTAACCGCCATCAAATGGGTAACGGGCAAAAGGACTCAAAGGATTTTTGGAATGTTGAACAAAAACCCCGTAGGACTCGGGCAACATCAGTAACCAAACCAGAGTAACTAAAATAACCGGAAAATAGCGTTTTCGCCAAAATTGTAACATAGAACGAAATGAAATGAAACGAACTGCAGCGAAATTCACTATTCCCCAAAGTAAATGAAAATGTGAGAGCACTTTTTTCGGTGCATGTGAATGTGTTTTTTTAATTTTCACTTTTTTTGTTTGCGCCAGGATATGGCGAAAAAAAGCCACAGGAATAGAGTCTGGAAACTACGAATGTTGGTTTTTGGCTTATTATTTGATAATAATCATTTCATATCTTTTCAGAAATGAACATATCTCCGCAACAACGATATGATGCTGTTTAAACATGTTCATGCATTTTCATATTCTCAGTAAGGTGCAAAAAATGACTAAGTGTTTTTAAATGTGTACGCTCATTGTGAAGGAGGGTATATATCATTTACTACGGCCAAAAATTTAACTTATCAAAGGAGTTACATTTTGTTTTGCGAAAATTCGTTTTAGGACACATTAAGTAATTTGAGCAATGACCGTCCTTCTGTCTATCTGGTGTTCGCGAAAACTCTCAAAGGAGTGGCCGATTAACTTAAAAATTTGTATGTGATATTTTCGTTCATATCTCAACCTAAGTTCGAAGATGGGTCATGTTGGCCTGATTCTTTGGGTACCTTTCCCACAGAGGATTAACATTTAGTGAAATATTGAATTCCCAATAACCTACATATACATATACTAATTATCCGATATTCTGTAAGTCAATCCATAGTAATAGTATATTCGTCGCTACCGCCTCCAAAAAATGGGCACGAGATATCATCGAACTTTATACGCTTCGTTTAAAAGGTCTATCAATGTCATTATGTATGAAATATAACTTCGTGCAATAGTCCGTCGCGGCATCCAAAATGTCAAATTGCATAAATCAGAATGAATTTGACCGCTGACGTTTGCGGATTATTCACATTGGCTTTGAGATTGACATTAAAAAAATCTTAAAAGAATAACGATTTCGGTGGCCAGTTCACATCATCTCCATGTGAGATGACCATGCCCTCAAATCGTTCGAACAGAATGCCCCGTGTGGCATAAGCTTTGTGGATAGTAGCGCCGTCTTGTTGAAACCACATGTCTTTGGTTACAATATAATTCAAATCAGCCCAAAAGAATTTGATAATCATTGCCCTATAGTGGTCACGTTCACGATGACGGCCTGACCAATGTCGATCAAAAAAAAGAAATATGGACCGAAGACGCCGCCAGGCCAAAATCCACACGAAACAGTGACTGTATAGGGATGCATTTGACGCTCTTGAATCTCATGTGGATTGACGGATCAATTCATCATGAAATGGTGAAGGATGGAGATGGCGAAGGACGGGCCGTTGCCCGAACAGAATATCCATTTAATACAGGGTGTTTTTTTAGACGTGTGGTTTTCAAGAAGAAATAAAACGCATATAATTTAATGTAATGGCCAAGAATGTAGCTTTATTATAAAGATAAAGGTCTGCCATTATGTTTATACCCTACACCACACTGTGGTACATGGTATTATAAGTTTGTTTCGCGGCAGATGTTTGTAACACCTGAAGATAACACAGCTAGACCCACCTTAATCGACTCAGAATCGCTAGCTGAGTCGATTTAACGATGTCTGTCCGTCCGTCCGTCCGTCTGTCCATGTAAAGTTGTTCGTCGACTACAGGTCGCAATTTCACTCCGATCGTTCTGAAATTTTGCAGTTAGAGTATTTCGCGGCTGTTAAGATCGCTTTTGAATTTGGTTAAAATCGGTTCAGATTTAGATATAGCTCCCATATATATCTTTCGTCCGATTTGGCCCTTTAGTCCTATAGAAGCTGTATTTTACATCCAATCGTTTTGAAATTTAGAATGATAGAGTTTCTTGATCCATGAACCAACATTGCCGAATTTGAAGAAAATCGGTTAAGATTTAGCTATAGCTCCCATATATATGTTTCGTCCGATTTGGCCCTTTAGTCCTATAGAAGCCGTATTTTACATCCGATCGTTTTGAAATTTAGAATGGTAGAGTTTCTTGATCCATGAACCAACATTGCCGAATTTGAAGGAAATCGGTTAAGATTTAGCTATAGCTCCCATATATATGTTTCGTCCGATTTTGCTCTTTAGTCCTGTAGAAGCTGTATTTTACATCCAATCATTTTGAAATTTAGAATGGTAGAGTTTCTTGATCCACGAACCAACACTACCGAATTTGAAGAAAATCGGTTAAGATTTAGCTATAGCTCCCATATACATGTATCGTCCGATTTGGCCCTTTAGTCCAGTAGAAGCTGTATTTTACATCCAATCATTTTGAAATTTAGAATGGTAGAGCTTCTTGATCCATGAACCAACACTATCGAATTTGAAGAAAATCGGTTAATATTTAGTTATAGCTCCCATATATATGTTTCATCCGATTTGGCCCTTTAATCCTATAAAAGCTGTATTTTACATCCAATCGTTTTGAAATTTAGAATGGTAGAGTTTCTTAATCCATGAACCAACACTACCGAATTTGAAGGAAATCGGTTAAGATTTAGCTATAGCTCCCATATGTATATATGTTTCGTCCGATTTTGCTCTTTAGTCCTGTAGAAGCTGTATTTTACATCCAATCATTTTGAAATTTAGAATGGCAGAGTTTCTTGATCCATAAACCAACACTACCGAATTTGAAGAAAATCGGTTAATATTTAGCTATAGCTCCCATATATATGTTTCGTCCGATTTGGACCTCTTCTATAGAAGCTATATTTTACATCCAATCGTTTTGAAATTTAGAATGGTAGAGTTTCTTGATCCATGAACCAACATTGCCGAATTTGAAGAAAATCGGTAAAGATTTAGCTATAGCTCCCATATATATGTTTCATCCGAATTGGCTCTTTAGATCCAATCGTTTTTATACCCTACACCACACTGTGGTACAGGGTATTATTTAAGTATAAAATGTCCCAAAAGTAAATTTATGTAAACAATTTATACATGAATTACAAAATTTATATATCAGAGTTATTCAATATTACGAGAGAGGTGTAGGGTATTATATAGTCGGCACCGCCCGACTTTAGCCTTTCCTTACTGGTTAAAAATGATTTCGGGCAAGTGGCCGCCGCGGCTGTTTCGAATAAATTCCAGCGAGACGTCCAATTTTCAACCACTTTTTGCAGCATTTGGGGCTGTATGTCAGCAATACCGCACCGAATATTCTCTTCCAAGGCTGGCTTATCTGCGTAGACAAGCGACTTCACATAACCACACAAAAAATAGTCTAGCGGTGTTAAATCGCACGAACTTGGAGGCCACGCCACAGGCCCACGACTCATAATGCTCTCACCAAAAGTGTCCTTCAATAAATTTATTGTTTCGTTGGCTGTATGGCATGTAGCGCATTGAGAGATATACGCAAGAACAACGTTTACAAATTATTCAGTTTTATTATCAAAATAATCGTTCTCCAATTGCAACTTTTCGTGCGCTAAGACCATTTTTTTAAATCTAAAAAAAAACACATTCCAGTCGGCCTACGACATTAAACTTATATTAATTAGCTCTCGTTCAGAGCTATATTTTTGCCATTGGCCGATTCCCGATCCGACGTACCGTTAATGAGCTAGAGCAAAGATAAACTTTCCGTTCACATTTGAAAGTGATGCTAAGTCTAATTTTTTTAAATCCAAAAAAACACTTTCCAGTCGATCTACGACCTTGACACCCATTAGCAATATTTTAGCCCTCGTTAAGAGCTATCTTTTTGCCATTGACCGCTTGTGGCTACGTGCCACACAGCAAATGAAACAATTGAATTGCTGCGAGAAGAGTTTGGAAATTCGATTATTTCAAGAAATTGTGATCTTGAATTGGAGGCCATTCAAGAAGTAGTCATTTAACACCATTAAACTATTTCTTGTGAGGTTATTTGAAGTCATTGGTCTTTCTAAATAAACCAGACTCTCTTCAAGCTTTACAAGTCAATATTGAACGTACCATTCATGACATACGACTTGATTTAGTGGGAAAAGTGCTCGAAAATTGGGTTCATCGAATTCGTTCCTGCAGAAGAAGTCGTGGAGGTCATTTGAATGACGTTTTATTTAGAACTCAATTGTATCGATTGTATTTCACATTAAATAAAAAACGTTTGTATTTCCTTAAAAATAAGTGTATTTTTTTCAAAGAAATCATATCACTCTTATTGGAAAACCCTGTATATGTATGCACTGGTATTAAAGTTATAAGCTGGTAACTTGTGGTACAAAATGGTCCAATTGTGTGGGAGGTACCAAAAGGGGCATGCCAATAACGCCCACTTTTCTTTAGACTCTAGGTACTATTAAAGCATTACACTGTACAGCATTTTAAGTATTAGAATGAACTGATATTAAAGCAATAAGCCGTTAACTTTTGGTGGAATATGGTCCATTTGTGTGGGAGGTACCACATAAGGAGCAGCCACTTCGCCCATTTTTCTTGACGTGTTAGCGACTAACAAACTAACACTATGTGTAAAATTTCGGAAGATGTTGAATGTGAACCACACCTAAATGTCAAGTTTTTTCTGCATTTCATTTGGCATTTCTCAATTTCAGACTAACTCAATTTGAACCATGGAAAGATACACAATCGAGCAACGTTCAAATCAAAATACATTTCATGATGCCAATCCCAACGTGATTGTGAGATAATATGCATGCTCGCCCAGTTCGTTTGGTGCGGCTAATGGGCTGGCGACGTCATCGGGCGATACTTCTTCGAAATGAGACCGGTCAGGTAGTTACTGTGAATGGTGTTCGCAATCGTGAGATGATAACGAACTTTTTATGGCCCGAATTGGAAGATATGGATGTGGACAATATGTGGTTCCAACAGGACGGTGCCACTTGCCACACAGCTAACGAAACAATGGCTCTTTTGCGCAACAAATTCAATGGCCATGTTATCTCACGTCGTGGTGATGTCAATTGACCGCCAAGATCGTGTGATTTGACACCGTTGGACTTCTTTCTTTGGGGTTATTTGAAAGAAAACGTATACGTCGATAAGCCAGCAACAATTCAAGAGCTAAAGGATGAGATAATTCGGCACATTAACGGCATGGAACCTCAATTATGCCTCAGTGTCATCGAAGATTTGGACCATCGGATGGAGGTGTGTCGCCGAGGTCGTGGCGGCCATTTGGCCGATATTTTGTTCAATACATAATTGAACCATACCAATATTATCATAATAAAATGAAATGACAACAATTTTCTAAATAATTTGTGTTTTATTCAAAATCAACATCGGCCCATAAAATTTAACTACCCTTTAGTATAGAAAGTATAAGAGAATAAATATTTCACTAAATGTTAAGCCTTTGTTGGGAGGTACTACAAGGAGTGGACCAATATGGCCCATCTTCGAACGTAGCGCATACCAAATTTGAAGTCAATCGGTTAATCCTTTCGAGAGTTATCGTGAGCACCAGCAAAGTTTTTAAATGCAATTTAAATTGATAATAACTTCACTAAAACAGAAAGTAAATAAATTTACGAATATTTTTTAAGACTGTAGGTGAGTGGATTCGTAAGTCGCTTTATCTGACTGAACTTTCTTACTTGTTTCTCTATCTCAGGAGAAGATCGAGTACCTCCCCCACAAAGGGTCAACATTTAGTGGAATATTGATTCTTTAATAACTTCTATACTACCTCTCGGAATCTTCAGCAATTTCACACATGGTATTAGTTTCTTAGTGGCTATCACCTTTAGAAAAATGGGCGAAGTTGCCTCATCCCTTCAATACGGAAGTATATTGCAATTAAATTAAGATTTATTTGAAAATTTTATTTAAAACACTTCATAATTTAATGGATTTTACTGAAGCAAAAAATAAATATTCTAAAAATAAAATTAAAAAAAAAAAATAAATAAAAATTTTTTGTATAAAACTTGAATAATGGCGACGATCTCGTAAATCTTAGCATTCAGCGCCGCTATTAAATATACACGCTGAAAAAAAATAGCTTCTGTAGTATATTGTCCCAAACATATACGGCTTGAAACATATATGTGTTTAGGATACACTCTAAACACATAATTCTCAGCACACACAAAAATTACATATTTGGGCAGATGTTGTTCTACACAAGTTTTTGTTTACATCCCAATATGTTTTTATTTGGGACTGTTATTTCCGAAACAAATATTTATTTGCATTTAAGTATTCAGAAAATACATAAATTGTGTTAAATTTTACAGTAGTTCAATGTTACATTTTTAATGTTCGTAAAAATAATAAATAATAATAATTGAAATCGTATAATATTGGATTAATATCAATTACTTGGACGAATGACAACTAATGATGACTTGGTATACACAGAAATTTTAAATGATTGATTTAAAGCAGAAGTTTATGCTGCATATGGTATCATAACTGGGAGGTACAATTTGAATCCAAGGAAAAACTAAAACTGAAAATCGAAAAAGTCAACAAAAGTTTTGGCATTTTTTTTTAAATAAATATATTTAGAAAAATTTCTAAACAATATTTTTTTGTAAATAAACATATATTTTATTTGAGAAATTTAGTTTGCAAATATATTTTGTTGTAATATATTAATATATGCGTTCCAAATATATTTTATTGATTTTCAAATAAAATTAATTTGCTAAGAAATATATAATATTTAAAAATTTGTGTTCCAAATATATTTTCTTTCGGTTCAAACAGATCAAAAAAGGCGATTTTGACCCGTGTATTAGTATTAATATTAAATTCGAAATATGAAACTGGACATATTTTTGGTTTATTTAAACTAGTGTTTATAATATAAAGTACTGTGTTTAAACAAATTCTTTATTCCTATAACGCAATTTGCACCTATAACATTGACAAAACTTGCTGATGAAATGTATAGAGAAGTTGATTCATGTACAAGGCTTCGGAATACTAGTTCAATGTCATGGAACCATTTATAGAAATTAAAAAAAAAATCAATTTGGTTTGTGGCTACCAATTTTAAAATATAAATTTCACAAATTTTGTATTTATTCAACTTTTCCACCACACCTAAGACCTCATACAAGCGAACTTGTCTTTTGAGTTACACGCTGAGCATATTCCACGAACTTTATTATGCGGTTTGCACACTCACATCATCGTCGCATGTGGTTAATAGAGCTCCACACTTTGTTGACCAAAGGGTATTTTGCAATTATTAAACAACAAAAAGTTGAGAGTGGAAAACTTTTTGGAATTTACTTTTACTTCGTGTCCATCCGTCAGCCAAATGATTACATCTCTGGCAAATACAAATTACAAGCAAGCTGGGAGCGATATTTCGAAATAAGCTGTAATTAGCTAAATAAAACAGAAAGTACATTTGTGCCACGAGCAAATAACTGATAGTGTATATGACTTCTAAAGAAAAATAGATAACACGAGTATGTGCGACCATGAAACAGTATTTGATACGAAAAAGGATTGAACACGGTTCAAATCACAATACAAAGAGATAACAAAATTAAAAATAAAATGTCTGCAATATTATTTGTAATTTAGTGTTACTACGAGTAGGTGGTGGTCGTCGAAGATTTATTTGGACAATAAAATGGAAAAAGTATCTAATAGTACACGGGGCAAAATCGCATTTTTGATATGTTTGAATCGAAAGAAAATATATATTGAACACAAATTTTTAAATATTCTATATATTTGAGCAAATAAATTTTATTTAAAAATCAATAAAATTAGTTTGGCACACAAATATTAATATATTACAACAAAATATATTTACAAACTAATTTTCTCAAATAAAATATGTGTTTATATGTAGCAATAAATTTTGTTTTATAGCACTAATTTTTAATTTCTATATATTCCAAGTCAATGTATCATTTCAACTATAAAGGTATCTTAAGAACATTTAAAGCTTTTGAAAAATTATACACGCTGAAAAAAAATCGCTTCTGTAGTATATTGTCCCAAACATATTCCGCTTGAAACATATATATGTTTAGGGTACACTCTAAACATATAATATTGGGAACACACAAAAAGTATATATTTGGGAATATGTTATTCTAAAGAAATCTTTGTTTACATCCCAACATGTTTTTATTTGGACTATTATTTCCGAAACAAATATTTATTCGCACTTATGAATTCAGAAAATACGTTAATTGTGTTAAATTTTATACTAATTCAAAGTTATTTTTTAGAAATATTTTATGTGCGTAAAAATTATAATTAAAATCGTATAATCTTGTATCAAAATAAATTAATTTGCAGGATTGACAAGAAATGTTACTTGGAATACTAACTCAGAAATTTTAAATGATTGATTTAAAAGATAAGTTAATGCTGCATATGGTATCAGAACTGGGAGGTACAATTCGAAGCCAAGGAAAAATTAAAACTGAAATTCGAAAAAGTCAGCAAAACTTTTGGAAATCGTTTTAAATAAAATATGTTTGGAAAAATTCCTAAATAATAATTTTATTTATATTTAAACGCATATTTTATTTGAGAAATTTAGTTTGCAAATATATTTTGTTGTAATATATTAATATATGCGTTCCAAATATATTTTATTGATTTTCAAATAAAATATATTTGCTAAGAAATATATAATATTTAAAAATTTGTGTTCCAAATATATTTTCTTTCGATTCAAACATATCAAAAAAGGCGATTTTGCCCCGTGTAGTTGAATTTAATGTTCTTAAAATTCAGATAAACATAAAACTTTTCTTAAAATTAGGGTCTTGATATAATTTAAATACATAAATGCAATTAAAAATTTGTTTCTTAAATAATAGTCCCAAATAAAAACCAGTAAGGAAAGGCTAAAGTCGGGCGGTGCCGACTATATAATACCCTACACCACTCTCGAAATATTGAATAACTCTGATATATAAATTTTGTAATTCATGTATAAATTGTTTACATAAATTTACTTTTGGGACATTTTATACTTAAATAATACCCTGTACCACAGTGTGGTGTAGGGTATAAAAACGATTGGATCTAAAGAGCCAAATCGGATGAAAAATATATATGGGAGCTATAGCTAAATCTTAACCGATTTTCTTCAAATTCGGTAGTGTTGGTTCATGGATCAAGAAACTCTACCATTCTAAATTTCAAAATGATTGGATGTAAAATACAGCTTCTACAGGACTAAAGAGCAAAATCGGACGAAACATATATATGGGAGCTATAGCTAAATCTAAACCGATTTTCTTCAAATTCGGTAGTGTTGGTTCATGGATCAATAAACTCTACCATTCTAAATTTCAAAACGATTGGATTTAAAATACAGCTTCTATAGAACTAAAGGGCCAAATCGGATGAAACATATATATGGGAGCTATAGCTAAATCTTAACCGATTTTCTTCAAATTCGGTAGTGTTGGTTCATGGATCAAGAAACTCTACCATTCTAAATTTCAAAATGATTGGATGTAAAATACAGCTTCTACAGGACTAAAGAGCAAAATCGGACGAAACATATATATGGGAGCTATAGCTAAATCTAAACCGATCTTAACAGCTGCGAAATACTCTAAACTGCAAAATTTCAGAACGATCGGAGTGAAATTGCGACCTGTAGTCGACGAACAACTTTACATGGACAGACGGACGGATGGACGGACGGACGGATGGACGGACGGACAGACATGGTTAAATCGACTCAGCTAGTGATACTGAGTCGATAGATATATTTTAAGGTGGGTCTAGCTGTCTTATTTTCAGGTGTTACAAACATCTGCCGTGAAACAAACTTATAATACCCTGTACCACAGTGTGGTGTAGGGTATAAATATTAGGACGGAAACAAAGATTTGTTTTTCTTCCAAAAAAAAAAAAAATCATGAAGAGAAAACATATTATAACGTACACAATAAAAAAATTAAGTGTTAATAAATCTTTATAAAACAAGTAAGAAATTTCTGCTGGGTAAACCGACTAGGGTTTACCCTTCATTTTGGGAGCAATCTAATTACTGGTATATGTACTAATATTATGAGCTATTTAATTTTGGTATGTCTTGGCTCTTTTTGTACGGGAGGGACTAAAACGGGTGTGGTCATAACTTCCAATTTTAATAGCACTGCAGGAATTTTTAAAACTATACACTGTGCAAAAATTTGGAGTATTTATATGCAGTGGTATTCAAGATATAAGCTTTTGTACAAACTGGTACGATTGTGTGGGAGGTACCAAACGGGGAGTGATAATAACGCCGACAGACTGTAGGTACGAGTACTATAAAAACATTACACTGTGACAAAATTGTCAGTATTTGTAGGCACTAGTATTAAAGTTGTAAGCTGTTAACTACTCGTACAAAATTGTACCTTTTTGTGGGAGGTACCAAAAAGGGCATGGCAATAACGCCCATTTTTCACTAGATTGTAGGTACTATAAAACGCGCAAAAGAAATATCAACAGATGTCTTGTCTAATTGTAATTGTTTTTAATATCAAATTAATAAGCACGAATTGAAAAAAAAATCAATTTGTTCAGTTTTATAAAAATACTCGTTTAATATCACCGAAAAATACTATTAGTTGCTGACCGAGTACGACGAAGACACGAAGGAAACTGAGCGACATAATTTACGATCGGTATTGACAAGTGTTCAGAGTAAACCAGGTCATTTTGGTGCTGTTTTAGCACTGTTTCTGGTACTTTTACAGCGGTACACTATGCAACAACTTTTTTCATTTAAATGGGAATATCTCGTTAACTGAGCGTTCTTGATGGAAAAAGGAGACATTTTTTTATCACAAATTTTTTGGGCGACATTTTGAATTTTCTTAGCAAAACTTTAAGAAAAAGGACGAACGTTTGTTATCACCTATTTTTTGGTCGAAATTTCGAATTTCCTTAGCAAGACTTAAAATGGGAATATCACGTTACCTAAGCGTCGCACGGTGGGGTATTTGGTACCAAAACTCTGGATTAATTCAATATTTAATTAAATTTTAATTTTTAATTAAAAAATAACCGTTCTAGGTTGTAAAGTGTAATCCATTTCGAGGTTCCCCACTTTTTTAAAGAAAAAAACCCAGAAAATTCAAATTGAATGGGGAATGTTTATTATCATTTGAAAGAACATTCTTTGGCATTTATTTTTTGAAGATTAAGTCTATCAAATATTCCGTTGACTCCAATTTTCGATGATTCGTTCGAGCATTTCGACTGGTAACTGGCGAATGACACTCGTGATGTTTTGCTCCAAGGCCTGAATCGAAGCGAGTTTGTCCGCATAAACTTAAGACTACATATCCCCAACAGGAAAAAGTCTAACGGTGTGATATCACAATGGCAAAAGACATCTCTCGTGATGTTTTGCTCCAAGGCCTCAATCGAAGCGGGTTTGTCCGCATAAACTTAAGACTACAGATCCCCACAGAAAAAAGTCAAACGGTGTGATATCACAATGGCAAAAGATAGCTCTTAACGAGAGCTAAAATATTGCTCATGGATGTCAAGGTCGTGGGTCGACTGGAAAGTGTTTTTTTTTTTGATTTAAAAAAATGGACGATTATTTTGATAATAAAACTGAATAATTTGTAAACGTTTTTCAGGCGTAAGTCTTTCCATGATGAAATGCTAAACAATACTTTACAAAAATAACATGACAGCATGACACGACTCACACGAGATCTGTCAAAAAAGGCTTTTGAAAAAGTATCTCTACTTAGATCACCCCATATTAACAATTTCTTGATAACAAGCTTCCAAAAAGATATTGTAAAAACGTTCAGAAGAAATTACTCATGTCAGGCAAAGCCGAGTTATTAATATTATTATATATTTTTATATCTATTATTTAAATCAAAGCTTTCGGAACTACTATTATTCCATCTCAGTAATGTGCTTTATATATATAAACGAGAACCGATTATCGGATCTAGAAATCCTATTCTGTCCATACATTCTTATGATTAAAGTGCAGCTCGCAAATATGAACCGACATTTAATTGGTACAGAATCATTTGATCCCTCTTGAAAATGGGGCATATCGGTCCATGTTTTTATATAGACTCCATATAGAGGTACCTTCTGATTATACTTCCTAACGCTCTAGAGAACGCATTTTTAACAGATTTTGATGAAATTTAGGTATACATATATATTTCATATTGCATAAAATGATTCGTAGTAAAAATGATTTTAATATAAAACAAGTAAAAGCGTTAAGTTCGGCCATGCCGAATCTTATATACCCTCCACCATGGATAGCATGTGACCACACAACATATTTCAAACCTAAAGAAAATAACACCGAAAAACACAAAAAATATAGTAGATGAGGACAGTAGGAATCACAACAAGTTAGATGCTATATATGGGAGCTATATCTAAATATGGACCGATATGGCCCATTTGCAATCCCAAACAACCTGCAACTATAAGAAGTCTTTGTACCAAATTTGATCAACCTAGCTCTATTATTGCGGACTGTAGCGTGATTACCACAGACGGACGGACAGACGGACATGGCCAAATCGTCTTAGGATTTTACGACGATTAAGAATATATATACTTTATGGGGTCTCAGATCAATATTTAGTGGTGTTACAAACGGAGTGACAAAATGACTATACCCCCCATCCTATGGTAGAGGGTAGGGTAGAGGTAGATGAGGACAGTAGGAATCACAACAAGTTAGATGCTATATATGGGAGCTATATCTAAATATGGACCGATATCGCCCATTTGCAATCCCAAACAACCTGCAACTATTAGAAGTATTTGTACCAAATTTGATCAACCTAGCTCTATTATTGCGGACTGTAGCGTGATTACCACAGACGGACGGACGGACGGACGGACATGGCTAAATCGTCTTAGAATTTTACGACGATTAAGAATATACTTTATGGGGTCTCAGATTAATATTTAGTGGTGTTACAAACGAAGTGACAAAATGAATATAACCCCCCATCCTATGGTGGAGGGTATAATAACACCGAAAAACACAAAAAGTATAGTAGATGAGGACAGTAGGAATCACAACAAGTTAGATGCTATGTATGGGAGCTATATCTAAATATGGACCGATATGGCCCATTTGCAATCCCAAACAACCTGCAACTATAAGAAGTCTTTGTACCAAATTTGATCAACCTTGCTCTATTATTGCGGACTGTAGCGTGATTACCACAGACGGACGGACAGACGGACATGGCCAAATCGTCTTAGAATTTTACGACGATTAAGAATATATATACTTTATGGGGTCTCAGATCAATATTTAGTGGTGTTACAAACGGAGTGACAAAATGAATATACCCCCCATCCTATGGTAGAGGGTAGGGTAGAGGTAGATGAGGACAGTAGGAATCACAACAAGTTAGATGCTATATATGGGAGCTATATCTAAATATGGACCGATATGGCCCATTTGCAATCCCAAACAACCTGCAACTATAAGAAGTCTTTGTACCAAATTTGATCAACCTAGCTCTATTATTGCGGACTGTAGCGTGATTACCACAGACGGACGGACGGACGGACAGACGGACATGGCCAAATCGTCTTAGAATTTTACGACGATTAAGAATATATATACTTTATGGAGTCTCAGATTAATATTTAGTGGTGTTACAAACGAAGTGACAAAATGAATATACCCCCCCATCCTATGGTGGAGGGTATAATAACACCGAAAAACACAAAAAGTATAGTAGATGAGGACAGTAGGAATCACAACAAGTTAGATGCTATGTATGGGAGCTATATCTAAATATGGACCGATATCGCCCATTTGCAATCCCAAACAACCTGCAACTATTAGAAGTATTTGTACCAAATTTGATCAGCCTAGCTCTATTATTGCGGACTGTAGCGTGATTACCACAGACGGGCGGACGGACGGACTTGGCTAAATCGTCTTAGAATTTTACGACGATTAAGAATATATATACTTTATGGGGTCTCAGATCAATATTTAGAGGTGTTACAAACGGAGTGACAAAATGAATATACCCCCATCCTATGTTGGAGGGTATAATTAAAAATGATTTTAATATAAAATTAATTGACTTTCAAGTTTTCACATATCCCGCCTGCCATATGATTGTGCCAGAGTTTACAACCGACGTGTCCTACAGGTTTTTAATTTCGATAAAAGTGCAAAATTTGCCAACGCAAATGTTTTCACAATAAAAACAAAGTTAATTTTGTTGTAATACAAAGAGTCAAACCTATTTCTTGGCGTAGCGAAGCTATGTCGAAAGAGCAGATGTACGATTTATGAATTTATTTCGCAAGAGTAGATAATATTCCTACAAAAGTCCTGTTTTATAAAAAAGTATCAAATGTGTCGCGGTAGTACCACGGTACTTTGAGGGGTTAAACAGTAGCATACAATATCATTCCTGTCTCGGAGTCTCGGATTCTACTAGCTTCATGTCTCTCTCACATTTGAGCGAGAATGTCAAAACAAACAGAGAAACAAACCAAGCACAATACGACCACAGCAATAACAAATGCTGTAGTTGTTGTTGGTGTTCAATAATGAAATCAAAAGAGAAGAAACAAATAATCAAAAGTAAGCAGCTCGGGAGTTAACCAAACTCCATTTCCAACAAATATCACATTATTATTTAATGAATACGGGCCTTATTCATAAAAAGTTAATGAAGGTTTGAGGAACGTTTTAGCAGTGTTAAAACGTTCTTCAAACCTTTATTAAATGTTTATGAATAAAGGCCTACATCATTAAAGGATTCATTATACCCTCACTTTAGTGTGACGAGGGTATATATCATTTGCTACGGAAAAAAGTGTAACACATCGAAGGAGTGATCTAAGACCCTAAGTATGTTCGGAGGAAATCCGTTTTGGGTCATTTTAAGTCGAATGAGCAATGTCCGTCCGTCTGTCTGTCTGTCTGTCTGTCTGTCTGTCTGTCTGTCTGTCTGTCTGTCTGCCTGTCTGTCTGTCTGTGTGTCTGCTGGCTGGTGCGCACGATAACTCTCGATAGGAGTAACCGATTGACTTCAAATTTGGTATGTGGTAATATTTTGATCTATCTCCGGATGAGTTCGAAGATGGGCCATATTGGTCTACTCCTTCTGGTACCTCCCACACAAAGGGTTAAAATTTAGTGAAATATTGATTCTTTAATAACTTCTATACTACTTATTCGAATGTTTTGAAATTCTGCACATAATATTAGTATATTAGTCGCTATTAACTCGAGAAAAATGGGTGAAGTTGACATGCCCGTTTTGGTACCTCCCACACAAATGGACCATTTTGCATCAAAATTTAACTGCTTATAACTTTAATACAAGTGCATAAAAATGCTTGAAATTTTCTACAGTATAATGTTTTTGTAGCGCCTATAGTCCGGTAAAAAATGGGCATTATTGTACAGCCCCTTTTGGTACCTCCCACACAAATGGACCGTTTCGTACCAAAAGTAAACGGCTTGTAACTTTAATACCAGTGCATACAAATACTTGAAATTTTGTACAGTGTAATGCTGTTATAGTGCCTATAGTCCTGTAAAAAGTGGGCGTTATCACCCCGCCCCTTTTTGTACCTCCCACACAAAATGACCAACTCATACCAAAATTACATAGCTCGTAACTTTAATATACCAGTGCACATAAACGCTTATAGTTCAGCACAATGCAATGTATTTAAGAATGTACTGTTTACCGAAAAATATGTGTATTTGGAAAACCCCTTCTGGTACCTCCCACACAAATTGACAGATTTATTGGTGTAATGTTATATATTACATTACTCACAAAGTGAGGGTATACCTTAGTCGGTTTACCCGACTGAAACTTTCTTACTTGTTTTACAATAAGGAACTCACCTTATGATATCAAAGGTGAATAGTAGATAAAAGAAATTAAGGCACAAAACGAACGAACGACATGAGACGATTGGGCGATTAGCGAACAAACAATGAAAAGCAGAAAATAAACAATTGGAAGATGACACACAATAAAAATATCAAACAAAGATATATTGTAAAATTAATTGTATTTGTTTTTCCACTTTTTATACCATCCACCATAGGATGGAGGGTATATTCATTTTGTCACTCCGTTTGTAACACCTCTAAATATTGATCTGAGACCCCATAAAGTATATATGTATGTATATTCTTAATCGTCGTAAAATTCTAAGACGATTTAGCCATGTCCGTCTCTCCGTCCGTCCGTCTGTGGTATTCCATATATAGCATCTAACTTGTTGTGATTCCTAATGTTCTCATCTACTATATTTTTTGTGTTTTCGGTGTTATTTTCTTTAGGTTTTATTTTGTGAGGTCACATGCTATCCATGGTGGAGGGTATATAAGATTCGGCATGTCCGAACTTAACGCTTTTACTTGTTTGTTTTATAAAATCAATCTTTTAATGTCACCGAAAAATACAATTGATTACCGACCGAATATTCACACAACCGAACGCGACGAAGACACGAGCGACAAACTCGTAATTTGCGATCGGTATTGACAAGTGATCAGAGTAAACGAGGGATATCATTTTGGCGCTGTTTAAGCACCGTTTCTGGTACTTTACAACCGTGTTTTTACCTTACACTATGCAACAACTTTTTTTCGTTTAAATGGGAATATCTCGTTAACTAAGCGTCGTAGAAGGAAAAGGACCAAATTTTGTTATCATTCTTATACCCTCCACCATAGGAACGTTTGTAACACCTCTAAATACTGATCTGAGACCCCATAAAGTATATATTCTTAATCGTCGTAAAATTCTAAGACGATTTAGCCATGTCCGTCTGTCCGTCCGTCCGTCTGTTGTAATCACGCTACAGTCCGTAATAACAGAGCTAGGTTGATAAAATTTCGTAGAAATATTTCTTATAGTTGCAGGTTGTTTGGGATTGCAAATGGGCCATATCGGTCGATGTTTTGATATAGCCCCATATATAGCATCTTACTTATTGTGATTCCTACTATTCTCATCTACATTTACCATATTTTTATACCCTCCACCATAGGATGGGGGGTATATTCATTTTGTCACTCCGTTTGTAACACTTCAAAATATTGATCTGAGACCCCATAAAGTATATATATTCTTAATCGTCGTAAAATTCTAAGACGATTTAGCCATGTCCGTCTGTCCGTCTGTTGTAATCACGCTACAGTCCGTAATAATAGAGTTAGGTTAATCAAATTCGGTATAAATATTTCTTATAGTTGCAGGTTGTTTGGGATTGCAAATGGGCCATGAGCCATTTTTTTGTGTTTTTCGGTGTTATTTTCTTTAGGTTTGAGTTATTTTGTGAGGTCACATGCTATCCATGGTGGAGGGTATATATGATTAGGCATGGCCGAACTAAACGCTTTTACTTGTTTTATTTTATATATTCATTCTGTCACTACGTTTGTAACACCTCAAAAGGGCCTCCAAAGTTAGTGGGGGTCGGTCATACATTTGGACTCGATTGGAGCACTCTAAATGGGTCAAAGTGGGATTTTTCAAAATTTGCCCCTACCCAAAAGTTCGACCCAAATTCCGGGATATCAGAATTCGTTTTCGAGGTATGGTTCCTTCGGCAAAGTTTCTTATTTTGATCCCTAGAATACGATTTTCACTGAGCAATGGCGACTTTTGTTGCACCCCCCCCAAAAAAAAATCGACCCGGCGTATTGTATATCCTCCACCATAGGAGGGTACCCTCCACCACATTGATCTGAGACCACAAAGTATATATCTTCTTAATCGTCTGAAAATTCGATTCACTCTACACTACACTCTAATCACTCTACAATCTATAATACTCAGCAACCTAGATGCTGAAATATGGTATAGATACTTCTTATACCTGCAGGTAACTTGGGATTGAGAATGGGCTATGTCGGTCACATTTTGATATAGCCCCCATGTATAGCATCTGTCCGATTTGACTTCTTAAAGCCATAGAGACCACAAATGTCAACTAAAATTGGTAACTGGGGTTCATTTATACCCAGACCCTCACACGAACATGTTTTGACATAGCCCCCATATGAAGGTCCCTCTTTATTTTACTTCTTAACGCAACAAAAACCACAAATTTCAACGAAACGGGCTGAAATTTTGTTATATGACTTTATTTGTGCCCGAAAACATTCACATGCTATCCATGGTGGAGGGTATATAAGATTCGGCCAGGCCGAACATAACGCTTTTACTTGTTTTTTGTTGAAATTTTTAATTTTCTTGGCAAAACTTAAAATGCGAATATCTCGTTAACTAAGCGTCGTAAAAGGACGAAATATTGTTGTTGCCTTTTTTTTGTCGAAATTTTGAATTTTCCAACAAAACTTAAAATGGGTACAATTCGTTAACTAAGCGTCGTAGACGGATATGGGCGAAATCACCTATTTTTTGGTCGAAATTTTGAATTTCCTTAACAAAACTTAAAACGGGAATATCTCGTTTACTAAGCGTTGTAGAAAGAAAAGGACGAAACTTTGTCATCAATTATTTTTTTTGTCGAATTTTTGAATTTGCTGGCCAGTGCAAATCGCCAAAACGGGAGATTAGGTGCCTGGGAAATGCATCCTTCAGCATATCGGTTGTGGCACGTGCAGTGTGTGCCGTTGCACCGTCCTGTTGGAACCACATGTTTTCCAATCCCAATTCATCAAGTTGCGGCAAAAAGAACTCGTTGATCATTGCTCTGTAGCGCTCACCATTCACAGTAACCGTTTGGCCCGCGACATCTTCGAAGAAAAAAGTCCGATGACTCCTCCAGCGAAAACAGCACACCATACAGTGACTTTGAGCGGGTGTAATGGCTCTTCGTGGGTTACACTACGCTAAGATGAAAATGGGCCTCATCACTCATCTGCGACGAAATTCACGTTGTGCCAAAGTCACCGACCGATTATTGGTCAAATAAATAGTCAGCAATATTCCGCGTTCTGGAGCAGTGTAGCGTAACATTGTTTATTAACGTGTATTTCGCATGTGTTTACTACACAAATGTCAAAACAGAACTGACATTAGGGGCCAATCGCAAAATTTATAGCATTTTCTGATAGGAGGATTACTTTTGCGCCACCTTGTACGTACGTGTTTTTTTCGAGTAAAGTTTGGAAAGATGCTTTATTATGGTGGCGCCGTGGAGTATTCTATTCACTTATATATCAAATTTCGGCCAATAATGATAAGAACATTTCACCTTTTTCCTCTAGGACGCTTAGTTAAAGAGATATTCCCATTTTAAGTTTTGCTAAGGGAATTCAAAACTTTGGCAAAAAAAGTAAGTGATAACAAAATGTTGCTCTAGGACGCTTAGTTAATGCGATATTCCCATTTTAATTTTTGCTTAGAAAATTTTACAATTTTCACAAAAACTAAGGCGTAACTAAATTTCGCCATTTTCCTTCTACGGCACTTTGTTATCCCGTTTTAAGTTTTGCTAAGGAAATTCAAAATGTCGACCAAAAAATAAGTGATTTAAAAAGTTCGTTCTTTTCCCTCTAGGAACCTTAGTTAAAGATATATATGTTGATTTTAAGTTTTGCTAAAAAAATCAAAATTTCGGACAAAAAATAAATGAGAACACAATTTCGCACTTTTCCCTCTAGAACGCTTATTTAACGAGATATTCTTACTTAAAGTTCTGCTAGGGATATTCAAATTGTACTCCAAAAAATAATCGATAATAAAATTTCTACCTTTTTCCTATAGTACGCTTAGTTAATGAGTTATTCAAGCTTTAAGTTTTGCTGAGGAATTTCAAAGTTTTAGAGATTCGAAAATTTCGTGCTTTTCGCAGTCTAAGGAGTTATACTAAGTTTCTAAGAACATTAAAACATTTAGTGATTCCAAAATTTCGTCCATTTTGCTGTATTAAAGGCGTTAATAGCATTTCTTGATGTGGTACATTTTTAAGGCCATAGCTTAAACATTTCAGGCATACTTGCCATTTTCGAAGGAGAAATCAGTAGCAGTATAAATGTTCAATGTTTCAACAAAGTGTTTAAATTGGCATTTAATCCCCTTTTTAGAAAAAAGTTTACGATAACCAATAAAAATGTAAATTGGCGTAATTTCTGTCAAAAGTTTTGTTTATTGTTTATTTGCCAGTTGACAAAGTGCAATTTATTGCCAATCAACGAATGTTCATTCCCATCGTCCTGGCCAATAATTCTTCCATGTTATTTATGTGGTAGTTTTAAGAGTACGTATGTACGTTTGTGCGTTTGTGTTCGAGAGTTTGTATCAGTGTAAGTGCAAACAGCTGTATGAGCTTTTGCAGTTGTGTGCGGGTTTCGGTTATAAAATGTCCTGTTGTTGTTGTGTAATTATTTCGAGTAGCTCATGCTCAATTAGCCGACACTAATTGACCACAATAGAATTTAGTTTTAATGTATTTCTGATGTCGGGCTTTTGGTTTCTCTAGATTAAGCATGATTTAACATTTGTCACAGACACTCATACACACACACACACACATACAAACAAATTAAAATAATTGCAAAAAGGGAGAATCCAATAAAAAAGTGTAGATGATAGATATAAAGGGAAGGATAAACAGAGAAGCTTAAAGGCGATGCTCTATGGAATGATTTGGCGAAGGCCTTTTTCTACTGACAATATTGCTCTACATAAATTGCTTTTAGCCTATATCGGAAATGGCGATTTCTTATAACACATAAGTACAAACAGCCTTTTTAGCCGTTTCACAACTCACCCTTCAATATCCGTCCATCCTTCGCCCAGCTACAGCATATTTCACATCTTTTAATCAACCAGAACCGACCTCATTCCTTTGTTCGGCCATTTCAATTGTCCATTGTGTCTGGTCAGGAAAATGAGCATGAGACAGGCTACAACGAACAACAACAAACAAGAAAGACAGAAAAAGAATTAACGAATTCCAACTGCACCAATTCAATTGTGAGCACTGGGACAGCAGTAAAATGCATTGTGTACAACAATACTACCAATGACATTCCACCGGACAGAAAGCCACACTGATTGCAAACAGAGAAAAGATAATAGAAAGGGTTTGCCAGATGGATTTAAAATCCCCCAAAATAGGGTACACTATTCTTATCACTGCCACACTAAACCAGGCTTAGTAAAAGCGAATGATGAGATGTGAGAAATACCGCGTAACTTGACTTGTCGTCCTTTGAGGTCTTCTGGGGTGAAATGAAATAATTCCCTTGTCGCAAACAGGGATTTCCAAAGACATACTAGGAAAGGTGTGGGCTTCGATAGAACATACAGACTTCCGCTCTAATTTTTTTTCACAATAAGAAAAATATTTATACTCGAATATTTCCCGATTACTCGCGATTGTGGCCATTATAAGTAATCAAAATACCCCTATCGAAAATAGTGATAATATCGGAAAGAAAATCAGACTTTGTCCACATTTCCGTTCCGGGAATTATGTCTGGGCAACATCCTTTTCTACTTATATATTAGAGTAGACTTATGAGATCGTCTTCTAAGCAAGAAGCAATCAATAAGGTGATTCTTTTTATTAGAGTCGACCATTAAGATATTCTAAAGTCGACTGCTGAGGTCCGTAAAATTCTAAGACGATTTCCGTCCGTCTATCCGTCCGCCCGTCTGCAGTAATCACCCTACAATCTACAATAATTAAGCTAGATGACTGAAACATGGAACCGATACTTCTTATAATTGAATAGCCACCATATACAGCATTTCCTCGATTTTACTTCTTAAAGCTAATAATTAAAATTGGTTGGCATGACAAATTCTAAATTTGGTTTATTTGTACCCGGAACACTTCACACGAACGATGGTGGTCTTAGGTCCATATTTTGATATAGCTACTATACAAAGGTCCCTCCAGATTTTACTTCTTAATATAAAAACATACAAATGTCATTAAATCTGGCTGAAATGTCACAATATGAGTTTATTTGTATCCGAAAGAATTCATATCTTATAAACTAGAGTCTACCACTGATGTCTTCCTCTGTACCATAGTCGACCATTGAGGTCTTCTTTTATACTAGAGTCGAACATTGCGGTTTTCCTCTATACTAGAGTCGGCCATTGGAGTCTTCCTCTATACTAGAGTCGACCATTGAGGTCTTCTTCTATACTAGAGTCGACCATTGAGGTCTTCCTCTATACTAAAGCTAAACATTTAGGACTTCTTCTATACTGCAGCCGATCACTGAGGTCTTCTTCTATACTAGAGTCGACCATTGAGGTCTTCCTCTATACTGGAGTCACCAACTGAGGTCTTCCTCTATACTAGAGTCGACCGTTGAGGTCTTCCTCTATACTAGAGTCATCAACTAAGGTCTTCCTCTATACTAGAGTCGACCATTGAGGTCTTTCTCTATACTAGAGTCGACCATTGAGGTCTTCCTCTGTATTAGTGTCGACCTTTGCTATCTTCCTCTATACTTAGGTCGAACATAGAGGTCTTCTTCTATACTAGAGTCGACCATTGATGTCTTCCTCTATACTAGAGTCAAACATTGAGGTCTTCCTTTATACTAGAGTCGACCATTAATGTCTTCCTCTGTACTGGAGTCGACCATTGAGGTCTTCCTCTATACTAGAGTCGACCATTGAGAGTCGACCATTAAGGTCTTCCTCTATACTAGAGTCTACCATTGAGGTTTTCTCTGTACTAGAGTCGACCAGTGAGTCCTTCCTCTATGCTAGAGTCGACAACATAGGTCTTCCTCTATACTAGAGTCGACCATTGAGGTCTTTCTCTATACTAGAGTCGACCATTGAGGTCTTCCTCTGTATTAGTGTCTTCCTCTATACTTAGGTCGAACATAGACGTCTTCTTCTATACTAGAGTCGACCATTGATGTCTTCCTCTATACTAGAGTCAAACATTGAGGTCTTCCTTTATACTAGAGTCGACCATTAATGTCTTCCTCTGTACTGGAGTCGACCATTGAGGTCTTCCTCTATACTAGAGTCGACCATTGAACCCTTTCTATATACTAGAGTGGACCTTTGAACTCTTCCTATACACTAGAGACGACCATTGTGGTATTCATCTATACTAGAGTCGACCATTAATGTCTTCCTCTGTACTAGAGTCGACCATTGAGGTCTTCTTATATACTAGAGTCGACCATTGAGGTCTTCCTATATACTAGAGTCGACCACTGGTGTCTTCCTCTGTACCATAGTCGACCATTGAGGTCTTCTTTTATACTAGAGTCGACCACTGATGTCTTCCTCTGTACTATAGTCGACCATTGAGGTCTTCTTCGATACTAGAGTCGACCAATAAGGGTTCCTCTATGCTAGAGTTGACCTTTGAACTCTTCCTCTATACTAGAGTCGACCATTGAGGTCTTCCTCTATACTAGAGTCGACCATTGAGGTCTTCCTCTATACTAGAGTCGACCATTGAGGTCTTCCTCTTTACTAGAGTCGACCATTGAGGTCTCCTCTATGCTGGAGCCGACCATTGAGGTTTTCCTCTTTACTAGAGTCGACCATTGAGGTCTCATCTATGCTGGAGCCGACCATTGAGGTCTTCCTCTATACCAGAGTCAACCACTGAGGTTCTCCTCTATGCTAGAGTCGACAACTTAGGTCTTCCTCTATACTAGAATTGACCATTGAGGTATTCCTTTATAACAGAGTCGACAATTGAGGTCTTGTTCTATACTAGAGTCGACCATTGAGGTCTTCCTCTATACTGGAGTCACCAACTGAGGTCTTCCTCTATACTAAAGTCGACCATTGAGGTCTTCCTCTATACTAGAGTCACCAACTAAGGTCTTCCTCTATACTGGAGTCGACCATTGAGGTCTTTCTCTATACTAGAGTCGACCATTGAGGTCTTCCTCTGTATTAGTGTCGACCTTTGCTATCTTCCTCTATACTTAGGTCGAACATAGAGGTCTTCTTCTATACTAGAGTCGACCATTGATGTCTTCCTCTATACTAGAGTCAAACATTGAGGTCTTCCTTTATACTAGAGTCGACCATTAATGTCTTCCTCTGTACTGGAGTCGACCATTGAGGTCTTCCTCTATACTAGAGTCGACCATTGAACCCTTTCTCTATACTAGAGTGGACCTTTGAACTCTTCCTATATACTAGAGTGGACCTTTGAACTCTTCCTATACACTAGAGTCGACCATTGTGGTATTCATCTATACTAGAGTCGACCATTGAGATCTTCCTCTATGCTAGAGTCGACCATTGAGGTCTTCCTCTATACTAGAGTCGACCATTAGTGTCTTCCTCTGTACTAGAGTCGACCATTGAGGTCTTCCTCTGTACTATAGTCGACCATTGAGGTCTTCTTCGATACTAGAGTCGATCATTGAGGTCCTCCTCTATACTAGAGTCGACCATTGAGATCTTCCTCTATGCTAGAGTCGACCATTGAGGTCTTACTCTATACTAGAGTCGACCATTAATGTCTTCCTCTGTACTAGAGTCGACCATTGAGGTCTTCTTATATACTAGAGTCGACCATTGAGGTCTTCTTATATTCTAGAGTCGACCACTGATGTCTTCCTCTGTACTATAGTCGACCATTGAGGTCTTCTTCGATACTAGCGTCGACCATTAAGGTCCTCCTCTATGCTAGAGTCGACCATTAGTGTCTTCCTCTGTACTAGAGTCGACCATTGAGGTCTTCTTATATACTAGAGTCGACCATTGAGGTCTTCTTATATTCTAGAGTCGACCACTGATGTCTTCCTCTGTACTATAGTCGACCATTGAGGTCTTCTTCGATACTAGAGTCGATCATTGAGGTCCTCCTCTATACTAGAGTCGACCATTGAGATCTTCCTCTATGCTAGAGTCGACCTTTGAGGTCTTCCTCTATACTAGAGTCGACCATTAATGTCTTCCTCTGTACTAGAGTCGACCATTGAGGTCTTCTTATATACTAGAGTCGACCATTGAGGTCTTCTTATATTCTAGAGTCGACCACTGATGTCTTCCTCTGTACTATAGTCGACCATTGAGGTCTTCTTCGATACTAGCGTCGACCATTAAGGTCCTCCTCTATGCTAGAGTCGACCATTGAGGTCTTCTTTTATACTAGAGTCGACCATTGAAGCCTTCCTCTATACTAGGGTTGAACTGTGAACTCTTGCTCTATACTGGAGTCGACCATTCAGGTCTTCATCTATGCTAGTGTCGACAATTGAGGTCTTCCTCTATATTAGAGTCGACCATTGATGTCTTCCTCTATAATAGAGTCGACAATTGATATCTTCCTCTATACTAGAGTCGACCAGTGATATCTTCCTCTATACTAGAGTCGACCAGTGATATCTTCCTCTATACTAGAGTTGAGTTCTTCTTCTATGATAATTCCCCTCTTCAGATATCTCTGTCATTATTTGCCAATGCGCAAACCCTAATTGCCTGTTTAACTGCATTGTGATAGAGATACAGTTACGAACAGTCAACACCGCCAGCGTCACCACCTCCACACCATCGTTCTGGATCCGCAAATAGCTGAAGGATGTAGTTAAGTTGCTGTATTGGTTCATGGCAAAGGGATTTGTCAGTATAATGAAATCCAATTTACAATAACAAAGGACAAATTGTATCCACTCGCATTTCTGTTTACTGCTGCAACCACGGCGGCTGCCTTTGTCGTGTTGTTGCTGGCATTCGCGTTCAATCAATGATGCATTTAAATACGCAGCGATTTTTGGTTTATACATCGGCTCTGAATTTGTAGCGGAAAAATTGGGAACACCCACCCCAAGCACTGCAGTGCATAAAAAAAGAATATTTAAATGTAACAATGGCAGACAAACAACGACAACGTTAACAATGACTTCATCAGGCGAACAAACATATTACGGCGAATACAAAAAAGTCTTCGAAAAAAAGTGTATCCAACCCTGCTTTGGAAAAAAGGCTGATTTTAAATGTTATTTCCTCCACATACATATATACACATTGCATTATTGCGGTGTGTGTTTAAAACGTAATACGGGGACACACATCCGGTTTTTAAATCAACATCCGGTTTACAGCAGCTACCTAAGTGGAGAACAGGACGAAATAGAGCTTGCACGCAGGAACAGCAAAATTTCATTACGTTTCAGTTGGCGTTTCATTTATTTTGGTCGGCATCCATCTATGGTACACAAATGACACTGCATACCAATAAGAGTTAAATAGCGAAGTCACCCACATCTTGTCAATATAGGGGGGAAACGGACTAAGTCACTATTCTTTAAAGATGAAATTAAGGTATGTCTGTATATAAAAATCGGATTTATTTCGTAGCTCAAAAAAGCTATGTTTATTAAAACTGATATTTCTTTTTGGGAGAAAATTGACTTGGTTAGTTATGCCTCTATGTCGAGGACTCCTTCGCCTTGTAGCAATCTCATATGAGTGGGCCCGTTTGACTGCCTTTATATGTTTAACGTTTATTTTGCATGCCGCACTTTGTGGTACTGTCAAATTATACCAAAATTGCATGGCTCGGTATAGGTGAAGCGTATGGGATTCGTGGGGTCTTGAAATAATGAAGAGGGAGAAAAACAAATTCATTACTACAAATGAAAGCTCAAGAGTTACAATAGAAAACATCTTACCGAAACAAGCTACAGATTTAATAAAGCAAAATTCTCTGTCACCTAACTAAAGCAAATCTATGTCGCTTCCAGATTTACTGAAGCAAATCTACTTATATGTCGCTTACACTCCAGATTTACAAAAGAAAATCTTTGTCGCTTGAGGTCCAGATTTACTAAAAAAATTCTATGTCGCTTGAGCTGCAGATTTACTAAAGAAATTCTATGTCGCTTAAGCTCCAGATTTACTAAAGCAAATCTATGTCGCTTAAGCTCCAGATTTTCTAAAGCAAATCTAGGTCGCTTAAGCTCCAGATTTACCAAAGCAAGTTTATGTCGCTTAAGCTCCAGATTTACTAAAGTAAATCTATGTCGCTTAAGCTCCAGATTTACTAAAGTAAATCTATGTCGCTTAGGCTCCGGATTTACTAAAGTAAATCTATGTCGCTTAAGCTCCAGCTTTACTAAAGCAAATCTCAGCCGCTTAAGCTCCAGATTTACTTTACTAAAGCAACTATCTATCATTAAAGCTCAAACTTTGTTAAAAAATCTACAAAATAAAGTTTATTGCCATACTAAGATATCTAGCTTAATGATAAATTTTCTGAACTTTCTCCTACCAAACCTTTGCTAAACCCCTCGCTATCCGTAATATATCCTCTCATTTGTGTATTTGTCACTGCAATTGTGTTGAGTTGGTATGTCCATGCCTGTGCGTGCGCACATGAATTTGATTTTGTAGACCTAATTGACATTTGCTAATGATTTCGGTGGCACAAATTGAAATAGTATTACAATTTCGTGCAATTTAAAAGTAATGCATCATAAAGATACAGAATGCCATTTTGAACAAAACCCTCTAATTGGATGATGTCCTCACCAAATTGACAATAAATTGAAGTGACTCGGGTTTAATGTTATTATGAAGCATTGAATAATTTTATACTATGCAAGCTTTCTGGAATAATTTAAATAGAGTAAGTGGGGATGTTCATCACTCACTGCATAATGTATACAAAGTTTGTGGAATCTTGATGAATTAAAATATCTTATGACACATTTCAATTTTTCTCAAACGTATCATAGTTGCTCCTTCAATTTGTACTCGTAGATATTTGGCCATATCCAATGCACTAGAAACACTTTATCAGAACGGGTTTTGGACGAATTCTGCAAAACAACCAAACCACTTTGATCTTTTTGGATTTGGGGATAGCCTATCAAAATCTGTACCATCGCAGCTTGACTGGCTTGTTGGTCCATCACAGCTTGTTGGAACCGGCTGTTCCAATTCTTCCTGTGGGGTGGCAGCTGAATTATGTGGAGGCCGTAAGCTCTTTTAGGTTCTCTCTTTCGCTATTGCTATTGCCATTACTATTGCTTTCGATATTTTTTTGCTACGCTGGAGGTGTGGAATCTTCTGAAAGAAGTATGATTCCCCCCGTACTGAAAAACATGCACGATTCGTACGTACTAAACCACACCCACACACTCTTCGACCATCACTCCTTAACGGAACTGCTGTGAAGTATTACTTCGTGAAGGATGGTTAGCCATTAGGCTATCTACTGCACTCTAAATCATATTGATTTCTGCGTTTCTCCATATATTGTCTACTCTTTGTTCCTCTAGGATTGTGTTTGTCACTAATTCAGATATATTTCGCCATATATCATCGCGTAGTAAAATATATGCGATCACGTTCGAATGTTCAATTGTACGAACATTGATAGGGACAGAAGAATATAATGTGATTTTGGTATTCTTCAGCTTCCGCACAGTTTGGGCGAGCTGTCGTGTCCAAATCCTTGCAGATATTTGCGGAAGGCACAATGATCTGTTAAGAACTGCGTGAGGTAGTAGTTCGTGGCACAGTGTCGTCTAGTCAACCATACACTTATGGTAGTTATAAGGAGATGTGTCCATCTTTCCTTTGGAGATGTGTCCCAAGGAGATTGCCAAGTGGCGATTGATGAGGAACGCTCTTCCCTGGTAATTTCGGATCTCAGCTTTCTGTTCTCCGGTTTTCTATCGTGCATACGTTTCATCTCGGTAGCTACAATGTCAATTGGAATAAGACCAGCGACAACACCTGCTGCATCCTCCGATATAGTTCTATACCCTTAAATTGTCGGAAGACAGCTTAGTTGACAGCAATACGAGTAGCAATTGCTATTTTTTTTTTGTTGCGCTGGAGTTGTGTAATCTTCAGATAGATGTATTATTCAGCCCGTACTGAAAAACATGCCCGATTCTTACGTACTAAATAACACCCCCCTCTTCGACCATCACTCCTTCACAGAACTGCTGTGAAGTATTACTTCGTGAAGGATGGTTAGCCATTAGGCTATCTACAGCACTCGAAATCGTATTGATTTCTGCGTTTCTCTGCATATTGTCTACTCTATGTAGCTCTAAGATTGCGTTTGTCACTAATTCGGATATATTTCGCCATGTATCATCGCTTTCTAGCATATATTCGAACACGTTCGAATGTTCGGTTGTAGGGACGCCTTCTCAGTTGAATCTACCTAGGACAGAGGAATATGATGTGATTTGCGTCTTCTTCCACCTCCACACAGTTCGGGCACAAAGGAGAGCTATCGTGTCCAAAACTGTGCAGATACTTCCGGAAGGCACCATAATCTGTTAAGAACTGCGTGAGGTAGTAGTTCGTATCTCCGTGTTTTCTGTTCAGCCATACACTTATATTAGGTATAAGGAGGTTTGTCCATCTTCCCTTTGCAGATGTGTCCCAACGAGATTGTCAAGTGGCGATCGATGAGGAACGCTCTTCCTTGTCAAATTCGGATTTCTGCATTTTGTTCTCTGGTTTTCTATCATGTATCCGTTTCATTTCGTTAGCTAAAATGTCAATTGGGATAAGACTAGAGACCACACCTGCTACATCTTCTGATATGGTTCGAAACCCGGAGATTATGCGAAGACAGTTTAGTCGGTATGTAGCCATCAGCTTCTTTCTTTAGGATTTTGCGCTCAATGCATCAGCCCATACGGGAGAAGCATAAAGGATCACAGAGTTTACTACGGTGGCTACAAGTTTCCTTCCTAGTTCCCTGGCAGCATTCTTGCCAGGGATGCTTGTGTTTTTGCAGCATTCTCGCTTACGTACTCATTGTGATCCTCGAACGTCAGTCTGTTGTCAACCATAACTCCAAAATTATTGAGTGAACGACTTGATCAGATAACCTTATCTCCAACTATCACGTTAATGTATTCCGTTTTTTCAGGCTTGTGATAAGAATTGCTTCCGTTTTACGAGCCGCTGCTCGTAAAGAAATGCTGATGTGCTGACTCGAGCTAGTTTTGTACTTATTGGATTGCCGTGTTAGTGGCTGCTTCTATGCTGTTGATGTGTTTTACGACCGTGATTATGGCGATGTCATTAGCAAAGCCTATAATATTACCCTCATTTGGGAAAGGAAGTCTCAGCACTTCATCATACATAATGTTCCACAACAGTGGACCCAGAACTGATCCCTGTGGGACGCCTGCGGATACAGTGTAGTGCTGCAGTCCATTGTCGCTCAGGATAGCTTTTTGCAATATCTATAATGTACGTCGGGGATATACCCCCAAACTGCTGAGTTGAAGGCGTTCTTCACATCGAGGGTAATGACGGCGCAATATTTTGTTGTTTCGCTTTTCCACCTTGCTCCTTCGATGGCCTTCGTCACCGTATCAGCTACCAGCTTCACTGCGTCGATGGTAGACCGTGCTTTCCTAAAACCAAATTGTTTTTCGGATAGGGCGCCTTTTTCTTCGACTGCTGTCATTAGTCTATTGTATAGCATTCTCTGTAGTATTTTCCCCATAGTGTGTAGGAGGCATATGGGGCGGTAGGACGATGATTCCCCCGGTGGCTTGCTTCCTTTGGGGATTAGCACAATATATTGCATTTTCCAGTGGGTGGGAAATATTCGCTCGCGAAAACACCTCTGAAATGATTCGAGAAAGATGTATGGTCTTCGATGGATTGCAGCCTTTAATGCAATGTTTGGTATTCCATCCGGGCCTGCTATTGCTATAGATTTTGCTCTTGTCATTGGCATTGCTTTTGTCATTACTATTAATAGTTTGTGATTTTTTTTTAACATTGTTATTGCTCCTGATAGCGCTACTGTTACTCTTCGAGTTAAGTCGCTTTTTGGGGATTATAACGGGTGATCCAAGTAGGGATACTTTTTTCGTGTCATGTTATTTTTGATAAGTATTGTTTGGCATTTCATCATGGAAAGACTTACGCCTGAACAACGTTTACAAATCATTCAACTTTATTACGAAAATTCACGTTCTGTGAGGAATGTGTTTCGTGCACTTCGCTCAACTTATGGTCAACATAATCGGCCTACTGAGCGTACTATTCGCACCACCATCACCCATCTTGAGACCCAGCATTCATTATTGGATAATATTCGACCGAATAGACCACGTCCAGCACGCAGTGAAGAAAATGTAGCGGCCGTAACTGAGAGTGTACACGAAGACCGTGAAGAATCGATTCGGCGCCGTTCGCAGCAACTCGGACTGACGTATGGACTTGGCGCATTTTACGTCGAGATCTTAAATTGAAAGCATACGAAATACAGCTTGTGCAAGAACTGAAGCCGCCCGACCTTCCCAAGCGATATCGCACAGTGGGCTAAAATGGAAAAAAATGGACATAATTCTGCCATTTCAAAACCACTTATCGTATGGCGATGAAATTTTAGGTGTGTATACAAGAGGTGTTAGAGAGTTTAAGTGCGGGACTTGGGTCCCCTATCTCATACAGGGGCGGAGCTACAGGGCCCTAAAATTGACCACCTCGGGTATACAAAATTTTCATCGGCTTCTAACTTTTGAATGGAGTGTCCGGTTTTAGTGGCGTTCTGTGAATACTCCTAGACCAGACCTACTATAAACATTTTATAGGTTGAAGATATCTTGAATAGTTTCCGAAATATGTGGATTTTAAATTTGAATTTTTCATTTTTTCGCCGTCTTTGCCTTGGAGTTTAGCCAATATCTCAGTCAAAAGTTAACCGATTTTGTTCGCGTGTTTTTTTTGTGGATTGCCAATAAAATTTACAATATCATGAAAAAAAGAATTGATAAGATATGTGAAGAAATAAGAAAGTTATGGCCCTATAAAGTCAAATTTTTGAAAAAATTTAATTTTTGGAGATTTTTTGGCGAAAAAAGTCCAATTCGTATTTAGGTCTTGTAGAAAAAGTTTGTTACATAAAGTATATCAAATTTATACTCATTTTAAAGGAGATGTTTTACAGAATCTGTTATAGAAAATCCGAAGTCAAAATTTTAATTGGTGTGGTTGCCACCCTTCTCCGATTTGGACCTTTTTTTACATAAATTTCAAAAGTTTGATCGATTTTCTCCAATCGCAAAGCTAAATTGTTAAATTTTTCTTTTGATTTGCTTGTATTAGGGTATAGCAAAATCAACTGCAAAGGGAATCCCGAGCGCGGCTTTTCATAACGAAGATATAGGACTTAAAAGTAAAAATCCCATTTTTGGGGATTTTTGATGTATTTTTTTGGGAATTGAGGGATTTTTCATTAGAAATTTCCACATGTTGCGTCTGATTATTATTTCTAATATCAAAATAAAGAACTTTAAAAACTTTCATCGAAATATATACATTTTTAAGAATTTTATGCCGTATTTACGTTTCTGTCGATTGGAGAAAATCGATTAAACTTTTGAAATTTATGTAAAAAAAAGGTCCAAATCGGAGAAGGGTGGCAACCACACCAATTTAAATTTTGACTTCGGATTTTCTCTAGCAGATTCTGAAAAACATCTCCTTTAAAATGAGTATAAATTTGATATACTTTGTGTAACAAACTTTTTCTACAAGACCTAAATACGAATTGGACTTTTTTCACCAAAAAATCTCCAAAAATTAAATTTTTTCAAAAATTTGACTTTATAGAGCCATAACTTTCTTATTTCTTCACATATCTTATCGATTCTTTTTTTTCATGATATTGTAAATTTTATTGGCAATCCACAAAAAAACACGCGAACAAAATCTGTAAACTTTTGACTGAGATATTGGCTAAACTCCAAGGCAAAGACGGCGAAAAAATGAAAAATTCAAATTTAAAATCCACATATCTCGGAAACTATTCAAGATATCTTCGGTTTAGTGGAGTGTCCACTAAAACCGGACACTCCATTCAAAAGTTAGAAGCCGATGAAAATTTTGTATACCCGAGGTGGTCAATTTTAGGGCCCTGTAGCTCCGCCCCTGTATGAGATAGGGGGCCCAAGTTCCGAACTTAAACTCTCTAACACCTCTTGTATACACACCTAAAATTTCATCGCCATACGATAAGTGGTTTTGAATTGAAGAATTATGTCCATTTTTTCCATTTTAGCCCACTGTGCATCGCTTCGCTCTATGGGCTCTTGAAAAGTTCCAAGAAGATCCGACGTTTTCGAGCCACATTTTGTTCAGCGATGAGGCCCATTTCTGGCTCAATGGGTATGTAAACAAGCAAAATTGTCGCATTTGGGACGAAGAGCAACCTGAAGAGATTCATCCAGAAAAACAACGGTTTGGTGTGATTTGTGGGCCAGTGGAATCATCGGTCCATATTTCTTCAAAAATGATGCCGGTGAGAACGTAACCGTCAATGGCGACCGTTATCGTGCCATGATAAACGACTATTTGATGACTGAAATTGAAGCTCGTGGTCTCGGCGACATTTGGTTTCAACAAGACGGGCCACTTCCCACACATCGCATCAATCAATGGATTTATTGAGAGAACACTTCGGTGAGCAGATAATTTCACGTTTTGGGCCGGTCGATTGGCCACCAAGATCGTGTGATATCACACCGTTAGACTTTTTCCTGAGGGGATATGTAATAAACATTCCCTAATCAAATGGATCACGCATACATAGTTTTCTTGTCCACTAATTCGTATATCGCCGTTTTTAGCTATATTCACTCTATACTTCACGACTCTGGCTTCTTAAAATATTGCCTAGGCTTATATTCCTTGCCTTTTGGAGTGTGCCTGAATAAAATTTAGTATGCGTGAGCTGAATGCTTTCTTTGGGGTTACCATGGTTCACTGATTCCCTGGAGAAGTGTGGCTGTGAGTGTTTACACTGACTGAAAGTAAAATATTTTAGCTTTTTGCTTTATTCTCATTACATTTCCTTTTTGTAAGCCCGAATAACGACAGATGAATGCAAAGATGAAGAAGAAATTGAAAAGTTTTCAAATAAAAATTCATAATAGAATTGGGAAATTAATCTTGAATTTGGGGAGAGCAAAAATTAAGCCTCAGCCAAGACAACAGAAGGGCCAAAAAGTTATGTGCAATGAAATAATAAAAAGGCGCTCACAAAAAGAAATGTAAGACCAATGTAATGGTATCTGGTGGAGAAAGAGAGATAATATCTTAAGTGAATGAATAATTCGGATGAGTTAAGTTGTAAAGAATGATTTTTTATTAAAAGTTTTTGGCACATTCAGAGGAGAGATATGAGATTGTAAAGTACGTTGCTCTGAATGTGACGGCAATGAGAGTTAAAGTTTTACAAACAATTGGTGAATTTATGTAATCGACGTTTTATACTGTAGGTGCCAATAAGTTCTAACTTAAATTGTTAGCCAAGAAGTGCATTTAAGAGAGTTAAATTAGAAATGATATGCATGAAGACGTAGATAAGTAAATTGCCATATTCCCAGCGCCTGCTGATCCATAAATGAATCTTGTGGTCTTTAAAAAGTTCTGCGATAAGCTTTTGGTAAGTAGTGTTTTCTGAGAACTTAACATATTTATGCTGTTTCTATTGCTCTGGAGGTTTGGAGTCTTCGATAGATGTATTCAGTCTGTACTGAAAAACAGGCACGATTCTTACGTACACTCCCCTCCGCCGACCGTCACACCACCACTGAACTGCTGGTAAGTATTACATCGTGGAATTACATATGACATAGCTATCAACTGGTATTTGAATCATATTGATTTCTTTGCTTCTTTTCATGTTGCCTATTTTGTGTAGCATACTCTACCACGGATGAGGGATAACCTCTCTTTCGAACCTCGGGCAGTGGAGTATGGCTTGATTTGCGTCTTATTCCTCATCCACTCAGCTTGGGCACATAGGGGAGCTACAATGTCCAACGAATACTTCCGGAAGGCTTTTGCTATATATACAGATCGTTCTTCCCTGGGATATTTGGATCTCTCCCTTCTGTAGTTCGGTTTCCTATTGTGGATTATCTTCTTTTCGGTAGATAGTACTGCTTCTGTTTTCAAATAGCTCGGTTCTGTGTCAACGATATACGTTGGAGCTTCAATTAGTATGAGTGCGTTCCGTATATGTGCCCAATTAGCAGATTTGACTGCGCAGTATTTCATCGTTACGCATTTCCATCTTGCGCCAACGATGGCCTTCGTGGCCATGACAACCGCCAGCTTCAAAGCGTCGATGATAGACCGCCCTATTCTAAACTCACATTGTCGTTCGGATAGAGCGCACTTTTCTTCGACTCTTGACACTAGTCAATTATACAGTAACCCCTTTAGGATATTGCACATCGTGTCGAGGAGACATCGTTTGCGCAAGAAGATCTTGTGCGGCTTCACAATGGTAGAATTGGGGACACATTTTGCTACCGGCTAGGTGTTTGGCGTATGCATAATGGGTCGTTGAAACAATCTTTACCGAAATGCCCTTCCATGCTGCATTTTCGACAACATTTGGTTCTGTCATCGTTGCTCCCACAATCTCTAGATTGATCTTTTTTTGCCTACTTCTTTGGTGTAACTCTTGTCCAGTTATTTCCGTTTTCATTTTCTTCCACGGTTTCATTGACAACCTCTTATTCAACGTTAGCGACTTTTCTATCTGGACGTCGTTTGGCTACTGGTGTACCCTCGCCATTCTCCTGCTTTCGCTTCTTCTCCCTGGGTTTTAATCATGGTGACGTTGGGGAGGATTTGTCAACCAGACTTTTCCACAGCATCTTCTCTTGATGTACCCATAGCACATAGGTCTGCATGCGCTTTATTGCTTCTCGTGCTGGCTGAGTGGTGAGTCTTTTATTTCCATCACCGAGCAATTCAAATAGCAATCGAATCTGCTCACCCAGCTCCTCGAAATCAGCCCCTTCTCCGGTGGGCTGGCTTGTTGTAGCGACTTGCGCCAGTTCTTCTTCTTGTGGGTTCGTAGCCGAACTTGGTGAAGACCGTAGGGTCCTGGCACTCCTACCAAAAGGGCGTTCCACATCTTCTCCGTTCGTCTTGTTTTGGGGAAACGTATTGAGTCTGTTGGGCCCAAACTCATGGCCGATCGTGTTCAGAGCCAGGTCGGCGTTAGCCAGGAGTGAACTCACCTGGGCCTATACTACCAACTTAATGCTAATTAATGTTGAACGCGCCATGAGACTTGCCAAGGTTTCATTACGGCGGGGGACATGAAAGCATTAAACTATTAGCCATTTTGGCAAAGAGTCACTTCTGCTTACTAAGATGACAGAATACTTTCCTGTTCAGCCAATTGCGTCAATTCGTATATTCGTTAATCCGGTTGCCATAATTAAGACCTTACCGGACTCGGTCCTAGGAGTGGATGTGCACTTAATAAAGTACGGCGCATCTCGCCCTGTCGCAGGAGATTCTTTGGGCTTCTAAGGCGTTTTTAGCCATACCCTCCTCCTCTGCCGCTCTTGGTCGGGGACTGATTATTGGGTATTCGCAGCTAACCAACATATCTGAAGGCCGTTAGTCTATCCGCCACCTGTCGACCCCCATAGTGGCCTGAGCTCAGCCCTATGATTGCTATTTTTTGCCCTGGAGTTGAGGAATCTTAATATAGATGTATGATTCAGCCCGTACTGATTTCTGCGTTTCTCCGCATATTGTATGTATACTCTAGGTAGCTCCAGAAGTGTATTTGTCACTAATTCGGAAATATTTCGCCATGTATCCTTTGTAACATATATTCGATCACGTTTGAATGTTCGATTGTAGGGAGGCCTTCTCTGTTGAATCTGGGACAGAGGAATACAACGTGATGTGCGTCTCAGCAGCAAGCGTCTTCTTCCGTTTCCACACAGTTTGGGCACATAGGCGAGCTATCGTGTCCAAATCTGTGCAGATATTACCGGAAGGCACCATGATCTGTTAAGAACTGCGTGAGGTAGTAGTTCGTATCCTCGTGTTGTCGGTCTAACCATACACTTATGTTAGGTATAAAGAGGTGTGCCCATCTTTCCTTTGCAGATGTGTCCCAACGAGATTGCCAAGTGGCGATTGATGAGGAACGTTCTTCCTTGGCAAATTCGGATCTCTGCTTTCTCCGGTTTTCTATCATATATCCGTTTTATTTCGGAGGTGATTGGGATAAGACCAGCGACAACGCCTGCTGCATCCTCCAATATCCTTCTACACCCTGAAATTGTCCGAAGACAGCTTAGTCGATATATAGACATCAACTTTTTCCGATAGGATTTCACACTCAATGCATCCGCCCATATGGGAGAAGCATACAGGATTATGGAATTAACTACAGTGGCAAGTAGTTTCCGTCTAGCGAGTTTAGGACCTCCAACGTTGGGCAACCTTCGTGCCAAGGAAGCTTGAGTTTTTGCAGCTTTCTTGCTTATATACTCAATTGAATGTTAGCCTGTTGTCTATGATAACTCCCAAATATTTGAGAGAGCGGCTTGAACGGATAACTGTATCTCCAACGATCACGTTCATATATTCCGTTTTTTACGGCTTGTGATGAGGATTGCCTCTGTTTTATTTGCAGCTAGTTGTAGCAGTGCTGACTCGAGCCAAATTTGCACATGTTTGATAGCCGTGTTAGTGGTTGCTTCTACGCTGTTGATGTGTTTTCCGACAGTGATTATGGCGATGTCATCAGCAAAGCCTATAATATTAACCCCGTTTGGGAGGCGAAGTCTCAGCACTTCATCATACATAAACTTCCACAACAGTGGACCCAGAACTGATCCCTGTGGGACGCCTGCGGATACTGCAGTCCATTGTCGCTCAGGTATATGAGCTTCCTGTTGTCAAGATAGCTTTTTACCATATCTATATTGTACGCCGGGGCTTCGGCTCGCACCAGGGCTTCGTGGATGTGCCCCCAATCTGCTGAGTTGAAGGCGTTCTTCACCTCGAGTCTAACGACGGAGCAATATTTTTTTGTTCCGCCTTTCCACCTTGCTCCTTCGATGGCCTTCGTCGCCGTATCAACTACCAGCTCCACTGCGTCGATGGAAGACCGCGTCTTCCTAAAACCAAATTATTGTTCGGAAAGGGCGCCTTTTTCTTCGACTGCTGTCATTAGTCTATTGTATAGGATTCTCTCCAGTATTTTTCCCATAGTGTCTAGGAGGCAAATGGGGCAGTAGGATGATGGTTCCCCCGGTGGCTTGCTTCCTTTGGGGATTAGCTCAATATTTTCAATTTTTCAGTGGCTGGGAAATATTCTGGAATGTTTCGAGGAGGATGCCTGCTATTCGATGGATTGCAGCTATTGCTATGGTTATTGCTATTGCTATTACTATTGTCACTGTTCTTGTATTTAGGTCCACGTATTATCCCTATAATTCATTGACAAATATTGTTTTGTTTTCGATTCCAAAAGTTCGTCGAACTTAATCTATTATCTATCTATCCTAATCTATCCTATCGTCTATTTAAGAGCGAATAATAATATTCAAATTTAAGTAGTATTAGATTAAAATGAAATATGACTACTTTATATGTATATCTAAGTGTCAATTTTTAATACAATACATAAAAACTTTGCATCTCTGTCAACAAAATCTTGTTATTCTATTAAAAATGCTGATATCTCATTTAGGTTGTGAAAGTGATTTCCCACACCCTTCGGACAAGAGAAAGCTAAGCAAATATTTTATATTAATTACCCTTTCTTCGTTGCACAAGTTGCCTGTATTCATCCAAAGAAAGTTTAAACATTTTTGTTGCATTCATGTGTATAGAGCAAAACAAAATGGCTTACAACAACTTAGACAATCTTTATTTTGAAATATGTAGAGCTAAAGTCAACAGATGATGAAAAGTGATTGCTTTCATTTACAAACTCTCTTTTTGTTCTATAATATTTCCATTTAACTGGCCATATTTTTTCGACGCACTCTATCCATCGGCCCTGCGGCTATGTGGGCTGAATGAAAAGTGAGATTATTTTCGCTTTGAAAGTATTTCATATGAATACAAAACACACTGCTATGAGCATCCTTGCCAGGATTATGAGAGCAATTTCTATGAAACGGCGGCAAAATCAAAAGCTCTTTTATGAGAAAAGTGTAGAAATGAAAATATTTCATTTAAACCAATGATAAGCATATTTATTGCTGGGCCTTGTGGGAGAAAAGAGATTTGCGGGGAATTATATGTGGATTTGTGGACGAACGTTTAAATCCTTGATAAAATGGAGGATACCAATTACAGAGGATAATTAGACTTGGATATGCAAATTCTTTGGGGGATTATGTGCCAGAAATCGGTTGCCCAAAGGAAAACCCACCTACTGCTGCAATTACCGCATCTGAGTGAATGTTATTAAAAGTCCCTTCTATGTCAAGAAATGCCACCATAGTGAATTCCTTGAAATGCAGGGACGATTCGATAATTTTCGCAAGTTCGAGCAGTGCTGATTCTGTAGACTTTCCCTTATTGTAAGCATGTTGGTTCCCCGGCAGGAGTTTTGTATCCAGGTTTTCCCTAATGAAATAATCTAAAAGTCTTTCAATAGAAAGGAGGATGGCCTAATTGCTCTGAAGTCTTTTGGTCTAGTGTGCGATAGCGTTCCCGCTTTGGGTATGAATACCACCTTGGTATCCCTCAACCGATTTGGGTTGTATGAAAGCTTGCATAAATTTTCTCCAGCCAGGGGATAATGTACTTTAACATTTTCTGCATTATGGTCGAGTGATGCCGTCTGGTCCAGGTGACTTGAAGGACGCAAAGCTGTTAATAGCCCAGCTTATTTTCGATCTCTCAGCCAACAAGCTAGCGATGCTCGCAGTCCACTCGCACTCTTGTTGGTCCTGCTGATCCTCGGGTTCTGTTGTTGAGTTCCGCGGGAAATGTGTACCGACTAGTACATGTAGCGACTGCTGGCTCTTTTTTGTCCAGTTATTTGCCTTATCCTGCAAATAACCCACTGTACCGGGTGAAGCGGTTAGTATCTTTATCAGCCTTGCGACGTCGGAGACCTTTTACACGTCATCACAGTAGGTATACCAAGAGCGTCTTTGCGCCTTGCTAAGCTTCTACTTATAGATCTTGAGTTGTTCTTTATAGGCATCCCAATCATTAGCCACCCCAGTATGTAGATTTTTTTTCCTAGCAGTTAGCTCAGAAGTCCACCATTGAGGTTTAGTTTTAACCTTGTACCTTGTTTTTGGACATGTTCCTTCAAGGGAACTATTGAATAATGTGGTGATATGCTCGACCAGATTGTCTAGACCGGCTTTGTCATTTGGTTCGTACTGAAGTTTAGAGTTGAGGACTTTTTGTGCCACCTTGTCTTCTTCACAGTGCTGTGGACGGCAGTTTTAGGCGCTTTTTCAGCGAGTTCGAACTCTATATAATGGTGGTCGTCCTGTACATTCCACCCAAAAATTTGGTCTGAAAGCCGCAACGCAAACGTTTCGTCGAGTACTTCTTGTCTGTCTGTAATTGTAAAGATCGGTTTATTGCCAATGTTACAAATAGTTAAGTTGGTAGTTAGAATAATGTCAAGAAGCGAATCACCCCTATTGTTTATATCCGTACTACCCCAGATAGTGTGATGAGCGTTCGTATCTGCGCCAATAAACAGCTCGAGCTCGTCAGACGTTGCTTCTTCCAGAGTTTGGAGCCGAGGCAAAATGATCGGCGGCGCAGGTTGTTTTGGTTATCGGCGGCGATCGGCTAAGCTGACTAAATACAGCAAAACGGCGGCGCTTTAATGTTGTTTAATTTTCTTCGGACTTGGATGAAGTTGATTGTAAATATTATTCATAATTCTGACTTGCTGCTGCATAGTTTACAGATTTTTCTTGGACAATAAACCTTCTAATTCTAACGGTTATTTAAGTGTCAAAGTGAGTGATTTCGATATTTGTCAGATTATTCTTTGTCGAATAGAGAATAGTTTTTATCGGCGGCTGATTTTAAGCCATTTGTATCGGCGGCGGCGCTCCGCCCATTTCTAACTCTGGCTTCTTCTACTTCTTCCCTGAAAAGAGCTTTCATAAGGCAAGTAACTGCAGACCACCCAATATATACAATTAGCAATCTCCAGACTAGCAGCTGATTGGTCTTTACCGCTTCAATTAGTCAGTAGAAAGATAGTTAGATCTTTCCTGGCCAAAATACAGGTTCTAGGAGTGCCTTCACAGATGGCAACAAGTAGTATAAAGATGGGTGTCCTGATACCGGACACCCTTCCACCTACTGCATGACCCAGCGCCGGGACATATATACCTTTTTTTGACCGATGCCACGACTTTATAGTCTCAATGTTCTACATCTAACTGTATTCCATTCAACGTTAGGTTTCAAAATTGCGGAGACAGTGCTCCTCCTTGTGGGGTCCCTCTGTTCACAAGCCTTGTTAGAATTGCTGTTGCGCTTCTTTTATTGAGAAGGCTTATAACTTTAATAATAGTTATGTTTGTCGTTATCATATTAGGATCACAATGATTGCGGTGATGGTAGTGCTTCTCTGTATACTCAAAGAAAATTGCTTTGTAAGGAGAGTTCACACATTACGGCAAAATTCTTGGTGTTCGCCGAATTAAAAGTACTTCCGGTAAACATTAAGTTTTCCCATGAAATTTATAATCTCTGAGAAGACTTTCAGCAACAAATGAGGCTTAATTAATATTTTCCATCCCATTCGTTTTCATACAGAAGCATTAAAACGGCTTTAAACAGGGAACACACACATAAGAGTAGGAGTACTTGTATCCAAAGGAGGAAAACTACAGAGGGCGTTGTTGTCGTGGCAACAGCAAAACATAACTCATAATTCCACCTTGCCAAAAGGATAACAAAGAGAGAAAACAAACTCCACAAAGACATCAGGCAAATGTATAACATTCTAAAGATAATCTTAAAAGGGACAAAGATTTTTTCGTGTCATTTTTTTCTTGCACTTCCATTCAAAAGCATTTAGCAGCGTTTTTTTTTCGTATTCACCTCTCTTCGCTTCGTAGAGACGCATTTCTCCGAGTATATCCTTACATTTACCTATGCAGGTTTGTATGTATTTTGCAGTAGGCAAAATAGAGGAAGAGAAGAATTAAAAAAATGCAAACTTTATGAACGGCGACAACGATGACGATATCCTTCAGCAGAATCAGCATCAGGCAACAGAGGAGCAGCCCAGCACTGCACTGCACCGCATCGCACCGGTATCAGAGCTATCCGAGAGACAAGGAAAGCCAAGCCAACAATTTAACAAAAGACTTAACAAATAATTTGACTTTAGGGCACAAAATATTATGAATTCTTAACAACAGCAAAACAAACAAATGCCACCAAAGCCGAAAGAAAATGATTGTGCAGCTTTGTCAAGCATCTCATCTACCACACCTCTTCGCCTCCCACCGCCCACTTCCCTAGTCAAAGCTCATTGTTCGTTGTCATCGTTGTACGAGTAGCAGCATGCAACATGTACACACATTACAACTCGGTATACGGGTAGTGAGATTGGTGGCGTTTGGATGTTGGCTGGTGACAAAGTACCAACAATGTCGCCTCAAAACGTCAACATGATCTATAAATTCAACGTGGAATACTTGAATAGACCAACAACAACTGCAACAAAAGAAAAACATTAGGAAAAAATGGCAAAAAGCTGACACAACAACAGAGGAATGTGAAAGCTAACTTCAATTGCGGTATTTGCAACATAGCACTAACTCCGAGACACACTTACAATGGGATCCGAGCACTGAGAGAAAACAAAGCAACGAATGAGTACAAAACTAAACCAGTAGGAAAAGATATTAAAATAGGGCTGAGTGTACAAAACCCTCCACCATTATTTAGCAAACCCCCATAGGAGTTATATCAAACCATAATACAGGTTAAGCAGACTAAATTCCAGATACATTGGTTAAACAAAGTTGGATCTACACGCAACGAAGTGAAATTGGTCTATGACCTTCATATGGAGACTATATCAAAACATGAACCGATGTGCCCCATTTTCACTAGAGACAATATAAATTATGAATCCTCAATTGAAAAATTATGTCTCGAGAGCGTTAAGAAGTGACATCGGAGCGGCCCTCTTTATATGGGTGCTTCCTCAAAACATGGTCCGATATGTCTCATTTGAAATAGGGATCGCCCCTATGTAGTATCGCTCAAGCTCACTGGCAGCTCGAAATATTTTGAGAATATTGACACAAAATAAGCTTTCATTTGAGATGCGGACAGTCGTAACATTTTTTCGAGCCGCCCTAATTGTCTATGGTTTATCCCAGGATTTATCATAGAGTCACATAAATGTCCCAAATTTTTTTGATTTCATTAAGATATAAAGTAAAAATTGCAAGCGATTGTAATAAAATTTGGTTATTTGTATTTAATTATATCTAGAATCGCTCACATTAAAATTGTTCTTACTGGTCTATGTTTTGATGTAGCCGAACTCTTCCGAATAGACGTCTTTCTTCAGATACTACAATAGTGTTATCTGGCAGAGCATCTTTCAAATCCTGTACCTTTTCGCTCTGGAACATCCTTAGCCATAATTCGCTGAATCCTTATGACACTTGGCCAACGAAGATGACGAAGTAGGACCGAGATTCAGCATTCTGTAAAAACTACGTGCTTTTGGGCACCAGCAACCTCACACAATCGACCGAACTTCTAGTTGACTTTTGGAAGACCGGCATTGAATTCCGGCCTCTTAATGATAGATTCCGCATTAGATGGCGTAACCGGAATCCAAACCTGTGTCTTGGGCCCATACGGGACTTCCTCCCCAAGGATATATAAGACTTTATCTTCCCTATTGGTGACCGTCAGTACCATTCTGTCTCTAGCAACGACAGCGAAGGCCCGTGGACAGCGTTATCTAAGGAGGGTGGTTCATCTGAGGAGGACAGCCTCTTAACAGGCTGCTGTTAGGAGGGATTTGAATAAATAGACTGTTTTTCGGCGATATTTAATAATTTTGATCCTCGGGTATTGGTTGTCGTCTCCGTGAAACCATGGAGAGATTAATAGTCAACAGCACTGGTACATTCACCGAAACAGCCCTGCATGATCTAGTCAGCTTTATTGAAGGATCTCTATCTGTTAAGGAATATACTGTTGTAGATTATGTTTAATATAGAGGGGCCCTTCTTAATTTAAATTAAATTAGCCGCTTTAGCAACATTGGGTTGCTAGTTTAGAGCCACATGACTTTCATAGATTTGTCAGCAGGGTAACGCCTCTAGGGGGTGTTCAGTCTCCCTTGCTAAGGAATATATTCATGAACAATATTCTACCTTCTCTGAAGAATATGGTTCTTAAGGATATTTTCTACGCGGATGCTGTAAGCAAACCATAGCTGTCTCTAGAGATGTTTCCGACTACTCTTAGAGTCATCCTACAACAAGTCCTTCATACAACAGCAAGATGGGCTTCCGATAATGGTCTTGGTGTGAACTCGACCACGACAAAACTAATTCTTTTCACCAGGAGAAATAAGGTACCAACTGCTGCACGTTTTCTGAAAGCTCGAAAAACTTACCTACTTTACTAGACAGGAATTTAAACTTCAAACCCAAAATTCTGCAAAGAGCAAAGAAGTCTGTGGTACCTGTAAAATTACATAAAGAAAATACTGGGGTCTGAACCCGTGTATATTTTATTGGTTATATCTGTAGTCACAAGGCATAACAGCATATGTCTGTTTTTGAAACTTTCCTGGAGAGAACTTTAAAGGTTTGTATCGATATAATAATCCATTTATAATGTAGTGACACAGTGAGATATGCTGCCTTATCTAGATAACTAAACGAGGGAACATCACCAAAATGTGTCACAATATGTAATCGAAGATTACTCAGTTTGAAATTAACTCGAGTTATGCTGTTATGCCTTGTGACCACAGATATATTCCAATAGTCAAAACGATAATGATGTACTTATGGTTGACGGCTGCATATCACGAGTGCGTTAAGAACGACTCCAACTAAAACACTGAATGTTATATTTAGTACATTTAAAGCCTCTAGAAATGAAAGCAAGGCAATATGTCGTATATATTGCCTTTAAACTAAAGGAATTGTCAATCTGGTTAGGAAATGGCTACGGACATAGTTTCATCATAGACAAATTGCCTTCCTCCCGGGCATTGTTGATTTGGGGTTCACTATGTATGATCCCCATTTTGACAACAGTATATCACTCTTACAGCTGATAGATTATAATGGAATGATCTTATCCTAGGACGTAGGAGATTCGTGAACCTCTTTGCAGATGTTTACAAGCTCAACAACCAAATGGGATTTGGTGTATTTTCTGAGGAACTTGAGCTATAAAACATATGCCACATGGAGTCGTCTACTCTAGAGTATATGACTTATGGAATCATCTACACCTCATTAGACGACTCGGAGAGGAGTCGTGTACTCTACAGTATTAGACTCGCGGAATCATCTACTCTACAGTAGACGACTCGTCAAGTGATCAAAATACGTGAAGTCATCAGTATAGACAAAAGTAGAGTTATCTACTCTGAAGTAGATAGCTCGTGGGGTCATCACTCTATAGTAGATAGCTCTATAGTAGATAGCTCTACTCAACAATAGACGACCGTGGAGTCATCTATTCTACAGTATATATTTCGTAGAGTCATCTACTCTACAGTAGATAGCTCGAGAAGCCATCCACTCCACGGTATATCGATCGAGAAGTCATCTACTCTAAAGAAGATAGCTCGTGGAGTCATCTATTTTACCGTATATAGCTTCAAATGCAATCTACTCAACAATAGACGACCTTTAGGGCCATTAAATCTATAGTATACGTCTACTCTATAGTCGAAGAATTGTAAAGTCCTGTACCCCTATAATTACAAACTCAACAAGTGGACTTTGCTGTCTTTTCTGCAAAATTTGAGTTATACAACATATGACTCGTAAAGTCATTTACTCTAAATTAGACGACGTATGCAGTTATCTACTCTACATTAGACTCGCGGAATCATCTACTCTACAGTATAGGACTCGTGGAATCATCTACTCTACATTAGACGACTCGCGGAAACATCTACTCTAAAGTAGACGACTCCTGAAGTCATCTGCGATACAGTAGACGACTCGTGGAGTCACCTACTCTACAGTTGATAGCTCATGGAATCATCTACTCTGTATTAGACTCATGTGTTTATATAATTTACTGTAGACGTGGAGTCTTTGAGGAGTTAGTGATGTAAAATCAGCCATGCTTGCTAACTCGTGGAATCATCTATTCTACAGCAGAAGACTCGTAGATTCACTACAACACACGTGGAGTCATCTATTCTACAGTAGATGACTCATAGATCATAAAGTCATATACTCTACTGTAGACGACTCATGGAGTCATCTGAAGTAGACGCTTCAAGGATCCATCTTCTCTACAGTAGACAAACCATGGAGTCATCTGCTCTACAGTACACAACTCATGGAGTCATATACTCTACAGTAGGCAACTCATAGAGTTATCTACTCTATATTAGACGACTCATCGAGTCATCTTCTCGACAGTAGATGACCGATGGAATCATTTTCTTTACAGTGGACGACTCATGGTGTCATCTACTCTACAATAGACGACCGGTGGAGTCATTTTCTCTACAGTGGACGACTCATGGAGTCATGTACTCTATAGTAGACGACTTTTGGAATCATCTACTCCACTGCAGACTACTCATGGCGTCATCTACTCTAAAGTAGACGACACATGGAGTCATCTACTGTACAGTAGACGTCCGATCGAGTCATCTACTCTATAGTAGACGAGTCATGGAGTCATCTACTCTACAGTAGACGACTCATGGAGTCATCTACTCTACAGTAGACGACTCATGGAGTCATCTACTCTACAGTAGACGACTTATGGCGTAATTTACTCTACAGTAGACGACTTATGGCGTAATTTACTCTACAGTAGACGACTCATGGAGTCATATTCTCTACCGTAGACTATGCGTGGAGTCAACTACTCAAGAGTAGATAATCCGTCAACCTTTGAGCTTTCTATAGCACTCAAATTGACTCAACGGGAGGTGCTAGGAGAAGATTATGTTCTTCCTTACGTCCCCGTGGTACCTCAATGGATTAAATGGTCGAAGTGAGTCTTTCATACAGGCTGCCACTCTCAAACTAATAGTGAAGGGCCGATGCACGCGTCATGCGGCGCGGTGCGAATTCAGCATTGCCCGTACACAAAACTTGTGGTTGTTTTCAATAAAAGTTGAACAAGAAATTGACATATCAACATAGCGGCGGCGCGGAGAAGTTGAATAAAATTATCGATGGTCGTGTGAATGGTTCTGGGTATAATTTAACACAAAATACCAACATTCAACCTTATCTATATAAATTTGTGACATTATATGGCGTTGGGAAGTCAAATTGTAATTATGTTCTATATGGGATCTATAGGGGACAGGGAACAAATATTATATTATATTTATTTATATGAATTACAATACAAAGTAAATTTATCTCCTAATTTTACGGTCCAGGGGAAAGCCGGGTTACCAGGACCATGTGGGAAGTTTTTGCAGCGACAGACCAGAGCCTCTGGTGGGAATCGAACCCACGACCCCCAAACTCATATGCGAGCACGCTACCAACTCACCTACTGGGGCACTCATTAGGCGTTAAATTGGGGCGAGGCGAAGTTCGCCGGGTCCGCTAGTATTATATAATTATAATATTGATATAACTAAAGATATTGCCTCAGTTCCAATTTTCTTTTTAAATAAATATAATTTCTTTCGGTGCATTTAATACCCGCATTTTTTTCTGTTCCTTTCATGTGTTATTATTATTTTTAATACCTTTTGTTAGTTTTGGTATTATGCAATTCCCCACCGTTTTTCCGTTGCCGCCCACCGAGTGAGTTTGTTGTACTCGAACGAATAATGATGTCGTCAACGAAAATTGTTTGTAGTGGATGTTTGTTTTTTTTACACACATTTAAAAGTGCATAAAACGGCTCAGCAAAAACCACACCATAAACAAATTGTGGTGAAAAGGATTTCTTTCAGTTTCAACATTGGCCGATGGAAGGGCGGTGGCGATCAAGCGAGCAACAAGAGCCGCCCACCAACGCATAATGACATATTTTCCCTCATTTTACTTTGTGTCACAAAAATTGCATTTTAATTTTAATCGCGAAGAGGAAAACTTGGAAGCAATAATAATCAGAAAAATAAAATAAAATATGTTTTGTAAGCTAAACTTTAATCACAAAATACTTTGTGAAAATTTGGTTAGCCAACAAAAGTGTTTGTGCAACAAAATTGGTTTATGCCGACTGTAGCTGCAGGGTATATGAATTGTACATAATAGTTTGATTATAATAGTGGCATAGCCTAATTCCCAGGGAATTTCATCGTAATGACTTCTTTTTTACATATTCAAATTACTTTTTGCGACTTGTTTGAAAATTATTTTAAACGCCTAATACAGATGCTTTGCAATTCGATATAATTAATTGCAAATCTATGTATTCAAAAACACAAATGGGACGAGATTTTCATTTAATTTTAATTATAAATAAAATTAATATAAACAAAAAATTAGAAAAAAAATAAAAACAAGTGAAAAAGTCGTTAAGTCCAATTTTATATTAACTCCACCATGGATCGCATTACATTACGAAAATTGGAAATTACATTAAATATTAAAATAGAGGATGATCTTTACATGGGGCCTTTATCAAAATCGGAACAAACATAATCTTTTTTAAAAGCGAATGGAGTTGTGTAATCTAATTCACTTGAAATTTTTGGCTTTAGTGGCGTCAGGAAGTCAAATTTTGGGGAAATAGTTAGAATGCAACTCAAAATGAAAACTAGTAATTCCTATGCATCAAGATCAAAACGAGGACCAATCATAACGAATTTCGTGAAAATATGTCTAAGCTCCATCGAACGGCGGAAATTTGCAGTTTTTAAAGCATCAAGAAGTTAAGTTGGTAGGGCACTTCTTATGAAGACTATGTTATAGATATAGTCACAATTACACAAATGTCAAAATTTTAACCCTATTTCTATCTACTATACAATAGATAACTCGTAGAGTCATCTACTCAAAAGTAAATGGCTTAAGGAGTCATCTATTCGACAGTATATGACTTGTGGAGACATCTAGTAAACAGTATAAGACTTATGGAGTCATCTAATCAACAGTAGACGGCTCGCAGAATCATTTACTAAACGTTAGACGACTCGCGGAGTCATATGCAATACAGTACACGATTCATAGAGACATCTACTCTACAGTAGACGACTCATGGAGTCATCCACTCTACAGTAGACGACTCATGGAGTCATCTACTCTACAGTAGACGACCAATGGAGTCATCTACTCTACAGTAGACGACCAATGGAGTCAAATACTCTAAAGTAGACGCCTTATGGAGTCATTTACTTTACAGTAGACGACTCATGGAGCCATCTACTCTACAGTAGACGACTCATGGAGTCAAATACTCTAAAGTAGACGACTTATAGAGTCATTTACTGTACAGTAGACGACTCACGGAGCCATCTACTCTACAGTAGACGACACATGGAGTCATCTACTCTACAGCAGACGACTCATGGAGTCATCTACTCTACAGCAGACGACTCATGGAGTCATCTACTCTACAGTAGACGACTTATGGAGTCATCTACTCTACAATAGACGACTTATGAAGTCATCTACTCTACAGTAGACGACTTATGGAGTCATATACTCTACAGCAGACGACTTGTGGAGTCATCTACTCTACAGCAGAAATCTCGTAGAGTTATCAATTCTACAGTAGAAAACTTCTGGAGTCATTAATTCTACAGCAGACTTCTGAAGTTACCTGCTCTACAGTAGATGACTCATAGAGTTATCTACTCTATTGTAGACGATTCGTGGAGCAACTACTGAACAGTAGTCTTCCACTCTACAGTAGGCGGTTCGTGGAGTCTTTACTCTGCGGTAGACAACCCGTGGATTTATCTACTATAAAGTAGTATACGCTTCGTGGAGTCATACACTCTACAATAGATTTATGGAGTCGTCTACTTTACAGTACACGAGTCGTGGTGTCATTTGGTCTATAGTTAACGATTCGTGGAGTCAGCTACTCAACAGTAGATAACTCGAGGGTCATATACTCTACAGTAAGCGATTCGTGGAGTTATCTACTCTACCGTAGACGATTCGTGGAATCATCTAATCTACAGCAAAGACTCGTGGAGTCATCATGGAAAAATCATCTACTCTACAGTAGACGACACATGGAGTCATCTACTGTACAGTAGACGAATCATGGAGTCATCTACTCTACAGTAGACGTCTCATGGATCCATTTTCTCTACTGTAGACGTATCATGAAGCCATTTTCTCTAAAGATAACTCATGGAGTCATCTACTCTACAGAATACGACTCATGGAGTCATCTACTCTACAGAATATGACTCATGGAGTCATTTACTATACAGCAGACGACTCATGGAGTCATCTACTCTACAGTAGACGACTCATGGAGTCATCTACTCTACAGTAGACGTCTCATGGAGCCATTTTCTCTACTGTAGACGTATCATAAAGCCATTTTCTCTAAAGATGACTCATGGAGTCATCTACTCTTTCGTTAACGACCTAGGGAGTCATCTACTTTATAGTAGACGACTCACGGAGTCATCTACTCTACAGAATACGACTCATGGAGTCATCTACTCTACAGAATACGACTCATGGAGTCATCTACTCTACGGTAGACGACTCATGGAGTCATCTACTCTACAGTAGACGACTCAGGGAATCATCTACTCGTACTCTACAGTAGAGGGTTCACGGAGTAATTTTTTCTACAGTGGAGGACTCAGGAGTCACACTATACGTTGATTGGAATCATCAACATCAGACTACTCTTGTAGTCATCTACTCTACTGTAGGCGACACGTGGATCCATCTATTCTACATTACACTCGTGGGGCCATCTACTGTATCGTAGACAATTCACTGAGTAGTATTGTTGTCTTTGCCTCTAATAAACAAACCAATGCGTATATCATTTGATTTAAATCATCCATATATTCGAAAGTGTTAAGTTTTACTATCAGCGATAATGTAGTTTAACTGTAGTTTAAAAAAAATAGTACAAGAATGAAGTTTAAATTCTCATGAAAAATAAATCCGACATTCCATGTTTCAGCTTCCTCATTTTAATAATAATACCCCCATATATGGACATAAATCTAAGCTAAAAGTATGACATAGAGACTTGACAAGAAAGAGGAAGAATACTCTAACCTATGAGGTTCATATTTCCAAACTCTTCACTGCTTTCACTGTTCCGAGGCCAACACAAAGAAGTAACATACATCTATACTCAAGTAACTCCTTTGGTTGGCCTGTTGTTTATAGAAACTCCTATTTTGGATCCTACATTTCTACAGCAGCTGCAACAACAACAACAACATCATCATCATAACTGGCAACATGAACAACGCAGAGAAAAAATGCTATAGGGCTGTTAGGCTCTGTAAAATTTTAATAAATCATAAGCTTTCATTTTGCAGACGCTGATGATGTTGCTGTTTTTTTAATACCACCCCCAACTCCAGAGAAACAAACAGGACTCCTGGAGGTTCCAAACATCCAACTCAACCCACTCACATAGGAACATGCACATATACAGGCAAAGATCAACACTCCTACGGTCTGGACTGGACGTAATATGATAGTCAAGTGGAAAAATATTACAACATAGTTGTTGAACGAGATTTTTCCCGAGAGGGAAAGATACACAGAGAAAAAGCTGGTATTTTGTAAATCGTTTGCTTAAATACACTACAGTAAATGTCTCTGGGAGGCAGTCATGTCTACATCTACCTCATGATTACTTGAGGATACTTCTACTCTTATGTAGACGACTCGTGGAGACATCTAATCTACAGGAGACGACACGTGAAGGCCCTATTCCCACCAAAGAAGACTCGTGGATACATCTAGACGGTAGACGACTCGTAGAGACATCTACTCTACAGTAGACTTGTGTAGACATTGCAATACAGAAGAAGACTTGTGGGGACGTCAACTCTACACTATGTTGCTGACTTATGTAGACATAACTCTACAGAAGAAGACTTGTGGAGACATCAAATCTACACTAGGTGGCTCGAGCTGACAGCTACACTACTATGGACGACAGACATATACACTGCAGTAAACGACTCGTGGAGACATTTACACTACCGTAGATGATTTGTAGATATTTCTACTCTTTAGTAGTCGACTCGTAGAGACATCTACTCAGCAGTATACGCCTCAGGGGTACACATATTCTAAAGTAGAATACTCATGGGGACATATTACTCTGCAGTAAACGATTCGTGGAGACATCTACTCAACGGTAGTCGTGTCGACTAGTAGGGATATCTACTCTACAGTAGGCGTCTCGTGGTTATATCTACTCTATAGTAGACAATTCGTGTAGACATCAACTATTTTAATGGGAGCTCGAGTAGACACCTACTCTACCGTAGGCGACTGATGGAGATATCTTATCTAAAGTAGACGACTTCTGTATAAACCTATTCTACAGTCGAGTACTATTAATTAAATCTACTCTGAAATAAACTGCTCGTGGAGACATCTACTCTACAGCAGACCACTCGTGGATATTTCTACTCAACAGTATACGATTCGTGGATATATTTTTTCTCTAATAGACGACTCGTGAAGACTTATTCTCTACATTACGAGACTCGTGGAGATATCTGTTCTACATTAGACGACTCGTAAATACATTTATTCTACCGTAGACGACTCGTGGAGACATATAATCTACAGTAGACGAATCTAAGAGACATCTACTCTACAGTCTACGACCAGTGGGGACATCCACTCTACAGTATACGACTCTTATTCTCCACGTAAGGAGACTCGTGGATATCTCTACTCTACAGTAGACTTTTCGTGGGTACATCTACTCTATAGTAGACGACTCGTGGAGAAATATACTCTATAGTAGACAACTCATGGAGACATTAACTCTACAGTAGGGAGCTCGAGGAAGCAACTACTGTACCATAGGCGATATATAATTCAACGTAGACGTCTCCTGAATTCACCTATTGTAGAGTCGAATACTATTAATTAAATCTAATCTGAAGTAAACTACTCGTGGATATATCTACTCTACAGCAGACATGTCGTTGATATTTCTACTCGGCAGTAGACGACTCGTGCATACATTTGTTCTCCAGTAGACTACTCGTGAAGACTTATTCGCTACATTATGAGACTCGCGGAGATATCTGTTCTACATTAGACGACTCGTAAATACATTTATTCTACCGTAGACGACTCGTGGAGACATATAATCTACAGTAGACCAATCTAAGAGACATCTACTCTACATTCTACGACCAGTGGGGACATCCACTCTACAGTATACGACTCATGGAGATATCTACTCTATAGTAGACGACTCATGGAAATATCTATTCTACAGTAGACGTCTCGTGGGTGCATCTAATCTATAGTAGACGACTCGTGGAGACATCAACTCTACAGTAGGATGCTCGAGGAGACAACTACTGTATCGTAGGCGACTGATGGAGATATATGTATAATCTAAAGTAGACGACTCCTACTTTATTCAGTCGAGTACTATTAATGAAATCTATGTACTCTGCCGTAAACGAATCGTGGAAACATCTACTCTACAGCAGACGACTAGTGGATATTTTTACTCAACAGTAGACAGCTCGTGGATAAATTTTTTCTCCAGTGGATACTTCTACTCTACTGTAGACGATTATTGGCTACATCTGCTCTACAGTAGACTCGTGGAGACATTTACTCTACTGTATACGATTAGTGGCTATGGAGACATATACTCTACAGTCTAGATATGTCTACCCTGCGCACTGGACGACTCGTGGGACATTTACACTAGAGCATACAACTCGTGGAGACATTTACTCTACAGTAAACTTCTCGTGGGTACATCTAGTCTATAGAAGACAACTCGTGGAAACATTTACTCTCCAGTAAGCGACTTATACAGACATCTACTTAACAGTAGACGACTCTAGGAGACATCTACTCTACAGTAGAAGATTCTTGAAGACATATACTCTACTTAGACCACTCTAGGAGACATCTCTATTCGTATTTGAATATTTGGGTATTTAGTTCGGATATTAAATCTTTATTATAAAATTAGTCATCTTTTCTCTCAGTGTCTTCTCTCTCATTCTATTGTTCGTCTATATTTTGTTCAGCTTTTCATTAAGTTTTGAAATGTTATGACAGCAAAAAATCCCATCATATTGTAGAGATTTGGTGTTCTTTCTTCATTTTATTTGTCCATTGTATGGCCGTCTTGTTTTTTAATAGAAAACCGAACTAAATGGAGAATATCTAAATGGCATTTGAGGAAATGAGGCTGAGTTGTTTTTTTTTCATAGGATATTTTCCTCAATAATTGCCTAAAAATATGAACCACAAAAACTCAGGCCTGGGTTCGACGAACTTTTTGAAAGGCACAAAAAGAGAATTATTAAAAAACAACACCAATCCAAACCCACACCCAAATGAACATTGAGATGGAAAATCCATGAATTGAACAAAGGCAAAAAAAAAACAGATGCAGAAGCACAAATTAAACCAATCAGTAGTTTATCGCTATAACGCCAGAGTAGAAAATTAAATTTGACTTGTTTTTGTTTTTTTTTGGCGTAACGATATAAGTATTGTAAAGTCGTTAAAAAAGTTTGCAATTTGGGGAAAATGCATTGAACTGAAGTGCAAAACAAAAACTTACAGCGAAGCCATGCAGAACAGTAATGTAAGGTTGATTGCATTTATTATGATTGTTTCATGTTTTGTTAGAGTCCACAGGAATTGGGAAATGGATAACCCAGACATAGAGAGAGACTACTGGATGCAGCTATGACCAAATTAACACTGGACAGTGGGGGGAGGAACATACGAAAAGAACATTGAAATTTTCGTCTTCAGAAAAGCTTCTATTACAAATTGCAGAGGTATTATGAGGTATTATTACTATTAACTATTTAAAAAAACAATAACATAAATGGAATATGAAAGAATTTTTTTTTTTTAAATGTATACTACTGTGACGAACTTCAAACTGGATATGTTACAATTAGTCAAGTACCGATAGTAACCGTAAAAATGTGACTCAATTTACAGGTATATGCCCAGTGAAAATGAACTGAATCTGAAATCAAAGGGTGTTCTTCTTTTGGAATAATGTACAAACGGCAAATCTGATTTATTTTAATGTTTCCAAGAAAATTTTGTAAAATGGAGGAAATAAAATTGAATGGTGGTATAAAAATTAAATACAATTAACGAATACCTATTGATTGGAAGGTTTAAAGTCTGACCGATACCCTACACCATTACTGCATGGATATAAGTTTGCATTATTTCCCAACGTTATGCAAGCGTAAACCGAGTCATTTTATTCCACGGAGATATCATACTTACTTTCGTTGTGAAACTTTTGAAAGTGTCATAATATTATGACATGTCAACTAAATCGATCTCAAAAGCGGGAGAGCCGTCCCACACTGGAGCTAGGGACTTCCAGGCAATAAGTCTATCGTCAATTCTCCTTAAAACCCCCTGCCTGGGGCAGTGGAACGCCCCAGGCAGGTGTTCTGTCTCCTCAGCTATGGAAACCATCAACAATATTTTGCTTAGTGATGATGGGTGTTAGAGTTGTTGCTTATGCAGATGACGTGGCAATAGCTGTTAGAGGGAAGTTTCCAGATACTCCCGGATACATCCTACAGCAGGCCCTGCATACAACCGCAAGATGGGCTTCCGGAAATGATCTTGGTGTTAACCCGACCAAGACGAAATTAGTTATTTTCACCAGGAAAATAGGGTACCACGAGTTATTCCTTCCTCCTTGGGGTATTGAAATTCTCTTCTCTGAAAGTGCAAAATACTTAGGTATTTTACTAGACTTAAAGTTGCACTTCAAACCCAACATTTTGGAAAGAGAAAATAAGGCTGTGTTAGCGCTATATACCTGTAAAAGGGCAATATGAAAACGCTGGGGTCTGAATCCGCCTATAGTTTGTTGGTTGTATACGGCAGTAGTCAGACCGATAATGCTGTACGGCATTGTCGTCAGCTTTGCAGAAGTCCACCTTCTGTACCATACTAAACAAGGTTCAGTGAATGGCTGCTATATGTATCACTGGTGCGCTGAGAACAACACTTTGGTGTCTTTTCTGAGAACTTCATCACTTGATCTCTGTAGTATTTACCAGGCAGAAATCTTAGCTATTAAAGAGGTAGCGGAATGCCTGAAAATGAATGTGCTGACCATAGTCGGTATAAATATTTTCTCTGATAGTCAGGAGGCTATCAAGTCCCTGGAAACTAAATTCTTAAGCTCAAAACTGCCCTGGACTGTCGCAGATCTCTTAACCAGTTGGCTGATCTGTTCAATATTCACCTGATATGGGTGCCGGGCCACAGGGATATAAAGCGTGAACCATTTCGAGGTTCCCCAATTTTTTATAGAAAAAAACACAGAAAATTCAAATTGAATGGGGAATGTTTATTATCATTTGAAAGAACATTCTTTGGCATTTATTTTTTGAAGATTATGTCTATCAAATGTTCGGCGCGGCTACGTCTATGATGGTCCATCCGTTGAGTCCAATTTTCGATGACTCGTTCGAGCATTTCGACTGGTAACTGGCGCATGACATGCGTAATGTTTTGCTCCAAGGCCTGAATCGAAGCGGGTTTGTCCGCATAAACTTTAGACTTTACATATCCCCACAGGAAAAAGTCTGACGGTGTGATATCACACGATCTTGGTGGCCAATCGACCGGCCCAAAACGTGAAATTATCTGCTCACCGAAATGTTCTCCCAATTGATTGATGCGATGTGTGGGAAGTGGCGCGTCTTGTTGAAACCAAATGTCGCCGAGATCACGAGCTTCAATTTCAGGCTTCAAATAGTCGGTTATCATGGCACGATAACGGTCGCCATTGACGTTTACGTTCTCACCGGCATCAGTTTTGAAGATATATGGACCGATGATTCCACTGGCCCACAAACCACACCAAACCGTTGTTTTTTCTGGATGAAGTGGCAGCTCTTGAATCTCTTCAGGTTGCTCTTCATCATCCTGAAGAGATTCTAGATGAGGCCTATTTCTGGCCATTGAGCCAGAAATGGGCCTCATCGCTGAACAACATTTGGCTCGAAAACGTCGGATCTTCTTGTAACTTTTCAAGAGCCCATAGAGCGAAGCGATGTCGCTTGGGAAGGTCGGGCGGCTTCAGTTCTTGCACAAGCTGTATTTTGTATGCTTTCAATGTAAGATCTCGACGTAAAATGCGCCAAGTCGTTCCATACGTCAGTCCGAGTTGCTGCGAACGGCGCCGAATCGACTCTCCACGGTCTTCGTGTACACTCTCAGCTACGGCAGCTACATTTTCTTCACTGCGTGCTGGACGTGGTCTAGATGAACTTGCAAGACTAGGAACAACCTTACACGCTTCAGGGGACCTGGCACATGTGGGATGCCTTTATCAACCTGCAACCTCCTCTTGAGATGTAGTACACCTACGGCAACAAATGACAGGTGGTCACTAGTCAGGAACTGCATACATGCCAGGCTGATGTGGCGCGGCCTTGACACAAAACGCACCAAAGCTCTGTTGTCGTTGTCAATGTCTTTTTGGATTGCACGCAGAGAGATTAAAGGTCTTGTATAATGACTTTTGCAGAACCTGTGGAGATGAAACAATAGAATACTTTCTGTGTCTATGTCCCGTTTTCTCTAGAAGGCGGCATACAACCTTGACCCGGCCTAGACTCAAAACGCATCAAAGCACTGCTGTCGTTGTCAATTTCTTATTGGATGACACACAGAAAGATTGAAGGTCTTGCATAATGACTTTTGAGGAAGCTGTGGAGACGAAGAGGAGGAGGAATCAACAGAACACTTTCTGTGTCTGTGCCCCGCTCTCTCTAGAATGTGGCATACAACATTGGGCTCTCAAGTAGTTAGCAAACTTAGGTGATATTAGAATCCGCCAACTTTTGAAAGCAATCTTATAATAATATGTTTTCCCTTACGTCCCTGTGGTAATACAATGGACTGGAGTGAGTCTAAGTGAGTCTGTTTTACAGGCTGCAACTTTTAACCTAACCTAAATAAATCGAAGTCGATTTACTTAAATTTTGGCAGTTCGTGGGTTAAGAACCTACGCTCTACCGTATTTCGAAATCATGAAATGGAAAATAATAATAATGTAATAAATAATAATAACATCACATAATAACACTATGCAACAAAAATATTTTTTTTGTATCCGGGACAAAAAGACTTATTTTTGTGTAGCTTGAGGCATACTGTGTTATAACACTAAAACAACAAATTTGTTATGGTAAAGTCGTTTTTTTAAAAAAATTATTTCTAAAATTACAATTTTGATGGAAGGTACCTTTAATATTTGGACCATATTTTTTTATTCCGTTTGTAATGAAAAACAACATCAGCCCAATGGCCACCACGACCACGCTTACAGGACCATATCCTTTTCATGAAATTTTCCATAACCAAATCGCAAAGTGGCTGCCCTATGTCCTCGATAGCCTCACGAATTCTATCTTTGAGGTCTTGAATCGACGCTGGGCTGTTGGCGTAGACCTTATATTTCACATGGGCCCAAAGGAAGAATTCGCAAGGTGTCAAATCACAAGAGCAATGGTTTCGTTGCTTGTGTGGCACGTAGCGCCGTCTTGTTGAAAGTAAACGTTGTCCAGATCAATACCATCCAACTCCGACCATAAAAAATCATTAATCATCTCTCGATAGCGCAATCCATTCACCGTAGCTGTTGATCCAACCTCATTTTCGAAAAAGTAAGGTCCAATGACCCCGACGGACCATAAACCCCACCAAACAGTCACACATTGAGGATGGAGAGGCTTCGCAACAATAACTCTTGGGTTTTCCAAGCCCCAGATGCGACAATTTTGCTTGTTGACGTAGCCACCGAGGTGGAAATGTGGAAATCAGTCAAGATGATTTTCGATGGAATTCTGTATCATTTTCATGCATTTCAAGGACCCAATCAACAAAGACACGACGTTGTTGATGATCGGCCGGGTTGAGTTCTTGTGTTAACTGAACTTTATAAGCCTTAAGACTCAAGTCTGTATGCAAGATACGGTGTAATGACGTTTGTGGAATGCCCAATTCCAAAGAACGACGAGGAATGAACAAACCTGGGTTTTCTTCAACACTTTGGGCTACAGCAGCAATATTCTCAGTTGTTCTTGAGCGACGTGCACGGCTTTTATTCTTCACATCACTAACTTGTCCACCAATTTCTGTATTGCGGTCCGACAAGGTGCGTCACGGCGACCCAAAACTTCCTTAGTTTTGGGAACTGTGACTGCAAGATTTTCACCATTTTTGTAGTGAATTTTCATAATTTCAATGCGTTTTTGAATCGTGTATCGTTCCATTTTTAGTAACGGCGTAGTTTGTACTTGTCAAATGTCAAAGAATAAAAGCTTCAAAAGCTACCGAAATACCGGGTGATTTAAAATAACAACTCTTGTTGGAAAACACTGTAGAGGAAATTATACAAATGTTGGGAATATCACTTTCATGTAGATATGGTTTTCCAATTGCCGTTAAAACAATGAGAAAAAAAATTAGATTTTTTCCGCCAAATTCGATTTTTTCCACAAAATTACTTTGTTACTGTTGTTAAGGGGGGTGGGGGTTAACGTAAATTCGTACAAAAATGACAAATTTTTATGATTTTTTTGTGACGAAACGGTTAACATTTCTTGATTGAAACCAATGGCGCATTAAAGTATAACTTTCGAAGTTTGTTGTATAAAATTTTCATAAAGAAATATGAAAAAAATATTGAAACGACAGCATTTATGCGGAAGGGTCTCGAAAAAAAGTTGCATTGTGGTGCCCCTCATAACTTGTTCCCGGATAATCAGCCCTAGTAGGTGAGCTGGTAGGGTGCTCGCCTTTGACTTTGGGGGTCGTGGGTCCGATTCCCACCAGAGGCTCTGGTCTGTCGCTGCAAAATCTAGCCACATGGTTTTTGTAACCCGGCTTCCCTGGACCGAAAAATTTGAATATAAATTGACTTTGTATTGTAATTCATATAAGTAAATAAATAAAACAATATTTTTTTTTAGTTAGATGATCTTTATAGCCAGGTAACTCTGTCGAGTTTTTTTTCGAATTTTAAATTGTTAAATTTTTGGGAACACTTCAAAGTGAAAAATGCGATTTTTGGGAGATAAAATCGACTAATTGGTTATTATTAAATAAAAACCAGTAAGGAAATGCTAAAGTCGGGCGGTGCCGACTATATAATACCCTACACCACTCTCGTAATGTTGAATAACTCTGATATATAAATTTTGTAATTCATGTATAAATTGTTTACATTAATTTACTTTTGGGACATTTTATACTTAAATAATACCCTGTACCACAGTGTGGTGTAGGGTATAAAAACGATTGGATCTAAAGAGCCAAATCGGATGAAACATATATATGGGAGCTATAGCTAAATCTTTACCGATTTTCTTCAAATTCGGCAATGTTGGTTCATGAATCAAGAAACTCTACCATTCTAAATTTCAAAACGATTGGATGTAAAATATAGCTTCTATAGAACTAAAGGGCCAAATCGGACGAAACATATACATGGGAGCTATAGCTCAATCTTAACCGATTTTCTTCAAATTCGGTAGTGTTGGTTCATGGATCAAGAAACTCTACCATTCTAAATTTCAAAACGATTGGATGTAAAATACAGCTTTTATATGACTAAAGGGCTAAATCGGACGAAACATATATATGTGAGCTATAGCTAAATCTTAACCGATTTTCTTCAAATTCGGCAGTGTTGGTTCATGGATCAAGAAACTCTACCATTCTAAATTTCTAAATGATTGGATGTAAAATACAGCTTCTACAGGACTAAAGGACCAAATCGGACGAAACATGTATATGGCAGCTATAGCTAAATCTTAACCGATTTTCTTCAAATTCGGTAGTGTTGGTTCATGGAACAATAAACTCTACCATTCTAAATTTCAAAACGATTGGATGTAAAATACAGCTTCTATAGAACTAAAGGGCCAAATTGGACGAAACATATATATGGGAGCTATAGCTAAATCTTAACCGATTTTCTTCAAATTCGGCAATGTTGGTTCATGGATCAAGAAACTGTACCATTCTAAATTTCAAAACCATTGGATGTAAAATACAGCTTTTATAGGACTAAATGGCCAAATCGGACGAAACATATATATGGGAGCTATAGCTAAATCTTAACCGATTTTCTTCAAATTCGGTAGTGTTGGTTCATGGATCAAGAAACTCTACCATTCTAAATTTCAAAATGATTGGATGTAAAATACAGCTTCTTCAGGACTAAAGGGCTAAATCGGACGAAACATATATATGAGAGCTATAGCTAAATCTTAACCGATTTTCTTCAAATTCGGTAGTGTTGGTTCATGGATCAAGAAACTCTACCATTCTAAATTTCAAAACGATCGGATGTAAAATACAGCTTCTATAGGACTAAAGGGCCAAATCTGACGAAAGATATATATGGAAGCTATATCTAAATCTGAACCGATTTCAACCAAATTCAATAGCGATCTTAACAGCTGCGAAATACTCTAAACTGCAAACAATCGGATTGAAATTGCGACCTGTAGTCGTCGAACAACTTTACATGGACGGACGGACAGACAGACATCGTTAAATCGACTCAGCTAGTGATTCTGAGTCGATCGGTATACTTTAAGGTGGGTCTAGCTGTGTTATTTTCAGGTGTTACAAACACCTGCCGTGAAACAAACTTATAATACCCTGTACCACGGTGTGGTGTAGGGTATAAAAATTCACAAATTTAAAAAATACTCCACAGCGTTAACTCGTAGAATATGTAAAGAAATAGTGTTAAAAATTTCAAAAGGATCGGTTCAGTAGTTTTTGAGTTATGAGGGACACCGTCTTTGAAAACATGGATTGTGGGAAAATCGCTTTAAAGTGTTTCTGATGTACTGAGTCACGTATGAGGCGCAGTTGCTTAGATTGCTGTATCTCCGTCAGTTTAGCTCCGATTCAACTCAAAGTTTTACACAATATTCTTGAAAGGTTCTCTATTCAGAATAATAAAATTAAAAAAAAAATGGAAAAAAAAGTTTATAAACGTGATCAAAATGATCAAATAATACCAAAATTGAATAGTTCATAACGTTAATATACCAGAGCACATAAACGCTAATAATTCAAAGCGCAATATATTTAAAGAATCTTGTGTTTAGAGAAAAATAGGTGTATATAAACTGCCAATTTGTGTGGGAGGTACCAGAAGGGGTCTACCTCCCACACAAATTGGCAGTTTAATTCGTCTAATATTCAATGTTACATTACTCACAAAGTGAGGTTATACCTTAGTCTGTTAACCCGACTGAAACTTTCTTACTTGTTTTCGTAGAATAAACTTATGGTCAAGCAGATCTAGGAATTTTTTTATAGTGGGTCAAAGTTTTCATTTGTTGGTCGAAGGGAGCATTATACTAAATAAAAAAAATGTTGTAACTTAATGTACGAGTATGAAAGATTTCTTATTGTCAGAGTTATAGAGTGGAATTTTATGAGGATCACGTTCGTGGAAGATCTTAAGCCTCTAGCTCCTCTCTTTATGGGTCAATTTGGCCCTTTCGAGAAAATCAAAAAAAAAATCTTTTCAAAAGTTTAAAAAGTTGTCAAAATTACAATATTTCAAATTGGGAAAATTTCGGCAGCCGACAGCCTCGACCTAACTCTAATCTTACGCCCGTTGTACTTTTTTCGCCTGTTTTCCCAGATTTTAAGTTGCAATAATATCAGAAACATTTGTTTGTCATCTTATTTATGGGACAGAAATACACCAGAACAACAAATCACAAAAATATTCATCATTCCCAAAAAGAAACACCCTTCGTTTACCGATATCAACCATTCACCCAACAACAATATAAACCCGACAAAAACTTCAAAACGAAAAAGAATTTTTTTACCAGAATTGTACAACGATTCGTAGTTGTTTTTGGTATGACTTTTGTTTTATGTGAAAATCAAAATAAATTTTTAATTAAAAATGAACACATACGAAATGAAAGAAACCAATACCAACACACACACACATAGACACTCACTACCAGGGACATAAACACTTTCAAAGTGTTATGTGGCAACACCAATACCAGCAAAACAAAGTAAACAAAAAAAAACACACACACAGAAAGGACCAGAGCAGAGGTGTAGAAAATATGCCACAACAAAAGGACAAACGAGCAAAGTGTAAAACATCACACTCAGCCAAACACACGCACATACATACATACGAACTTTGAAATTCAGCTTCCAGGATATACCACACACACATACACATCCTCGAAATAAAAAAACACACCTTGGAACAGAATATCATTCTCGTATGAATGACCAAATGAATGGTCAGAAACGATGGTCGTCGGTTGTATGGTTGTTCTCCATTTTTTGTGTGTATTTCGGTTGTTGTCACTGTTTGTCCTTTTGTGGTGAAAAAAAGAAAGACAAACAAAAAAATACTTGTTCCATTGTATAATGTTTGGTTTTAATTGGTGGTAAAAATAAAATAAAGACATTGCTTTGCCAGCGATTTTCCCGCGATTGTTCTAATGTTGAAATTTAGTTGTATACAGACAAATAATAGGGGAATGAATAGCAGCATTTGATACGATCATTTGGGATATTTACGAAATTTTTATGAAATTGATATCCTAGAAATGGTGACTACGAAGTGAGGATATCTTTGTAGGACTACATTCAGAAATCGTTGTTAAACATGAACCGCATAATTATTAAAATAATCCAAAAAATTATTTAATTTTTATTATGTTCACCAAAAAATTGGGACTTTTTTCACAAGCCTTTTTTAAAATACCGGAAAAAATTGGCAAGAGAGGGTGAAATTTACCACCACCTCCACAATTAAAGGTTAAAGAAATCCAATTCAACATACACGTAATGTTCAGCGGAAAGCAGCTGTAGGCCTGGAAGGAAAATGTTTATATTTTTATATTTCGAGTGGTCGCGGCTCCTCTTTTGTAAACATAATAGGTAGGTGATGGTCCTAAGCCTTGAGCTTTTCCAGCGAAGGATCTCCACAATCTTTTCAAATCTTATTTTTTTTATAATGCTCATTGCAGCTTTGGGAAAAAAGGAGAACTGGATTTCTTTTAGTGAAAATAGAAAAAAACAAACGAAAAGAGCTGATAACATATATTCCAATTTTCATGGAAGTTGCTTTACTATTTGGACCATAGTTTTCGAAGTACTACCACGATAGCCGTGACACCCTTTGTTAATTAGTTAAACAAATTCGTTTTCCCAATTTTCTATTTAACTCGATTTGTTTAGATTTAAATGTTCACATAAAGATCGTTCACAGATGAAATCCAGTAAGGAAAGGCTAAAGTCGGGCGGTGCCGACTATATAATACCCTACACCACTCTCGTAATATTGAATACCTCTGATATATAAATTTTGTAATTCATGTATAAATTGTTTACATAAATTTACTTTTGGGACATTTTATACTTAAATAATACCCTCTACCACAGTGTGGTGTAGGGTATAAACACGATTGGATCTAAAGAGCCAAATCGGATGAAACATATATATGGGAGCTATAGCTAAATCTTAACCGATTTTCTTCAAATTCGGCAATGTTTGTTCATGGATCAAGAAACTCTACCATTCTAAATTTCAAAATGATTGGATGTAAAATACAGCTTCTATAGGGCTAAAGGGCCAAATCGGACGAAACATGTATATGGGAGCTATAGCTAAATCTTAACCGATTTTCTTCAAATTCGGCAATGTTGGTTCATGGATCAAGAAACTCTACCATTCTAAATTTCAAAATGATTGGATGTAAAATACAGCTTCTACAGGGCTAAAGAGCCAAATCGGACGAAACATGTATATGGGAGCTATAGCTAAATCTTAACCGATTTTCTTTAAATTCGGCAGTGTTGGTTCATAGATCAAGAAACTCTACCATTTTAAATTTCAAAATGATTGGATGTAAAATACAGCTTCTACAGGACTAAAGGGCCAAATCGGACGAAACATGTATATGGGAGCTATAGCTAAATCTTAACCGATTTTCTTCAAATTCGGTAGTGTTGGTTCATGGATCAAGAAACTCTACCATTCTAAATTTCAATATAATTGGATGTAAAATACAGCTTCTTCAGGAGTAAAGAGCAAAATCGGACGAAACATATATATGGGAGCTATAGCTAAATCTTAACCGATTTTCTTCAAATTCGGTAGTGTTGGTTCATGGATCAAGAAACTCTACCATTCTAAATTTCAAAACGATTGGATGTAAAATACAGCTTTCATAGGACTAAATGGCCAACTCGGACGAAACATATATATGGGAGCTATAGCTAAATCTTAAACGATTTTCTTCAAATTCGGTAGTGTTGGTTCATGGATCAAGAAACTCTACCATTCTAAATTTAAAAATGATTGGATGTAAAATACAGCTTCTACAGGACTAAAGAGCAAAATCGGACGAAACATATATATGGGAGCTATAGCTAAATCTTAACCGATTTTCTTCAAATTCGGCAATGTTGGTTCATGGATCAAGAAACTCTACCATTCTAAATTTCAAAACGATCGGATGTAAAATACAGCTTCTATAGGACTAAAGGGCCAAATCGGACGAAACATATATATGGGAGCTATATCTAAATCTGAACCGATTTCAACCAATTTCAAGATCGTAGATTCGCTAGATCGTAACAGCCGCGAAATACTCTAAACTGCAAAATTTCAGAACGATCGGAGTGAAATTGCGTTAAATCGACTCAGCTAGTGATTCTGAGTCGATCGGTATACTTTAAGGTGGGTCTAGCTGTGTTATTTTCAGGTGTTACAAACATCTGCCGTGAAACAAACTTATAATACCCTGTACCACAGTGTGGTGTAGGGTATAAATATTATTTAAAAACACATAGATCGAAAATACAGTAAAGGGTGTTTTTTGTGGACGTGTGGTTTCCAATCTGGCAATACTTTATTCGGAGTTGGTCTTTTTGAAAGCTGTCACTTGATTTATGCTCAGTTTGGTTTGCCATTTCATAATGAATGGAATACCTCCGGAACAACATTTGCAAATCGTGCAAATTTATTACCTAAATAATTTTCTATGTAGATAGAAAATAAAGTAGATAAACAGAGATTACCCCCCGTTGTTGCCATATTCCGTATGCGACATATTTCCGCTTCCTAGTGCTAGCTCATAGCCTCAGCACGATCCTCAACGTCGTTACGGGATATTCCCAGTTTACAGATATGATTCAAAGGCCTATGGTATGTATAGGGCAAAGTTATAAAGTCTGCCACCCGCACCACGCCATCTGAGCTTGGATAGATCTTGGTGACCACTCCCAGAGGCCATGCCCCTCTCGGCAGATTTGCTTGGCCTTGATGCCCTTTACGGCGCACAGCTCTTCGTGGACTGGTATTGGGCAAATCATCTTCATGTACAGAGTCTTGGGTGGATTTTTGCCGGCTATGTTTACGCGAAGCTTTACCAGATTCTTCAACTTTGCCAGTTTCCTGGGATCTTTATTTGATGTCAAAGAAGTTTTTCGTTTCTTTAGTTTCCAATTTTTCTTCTGATTCTACCACAGTTATGAAAATTCCTCCTCCAACTCTGCATAAGCAACGTTTTGATTGGGAAGGTTAAGGTCGTTTATCAAATGCACATCTTCAAGTGTGAACTTGTTATTGTTGGCATTTACTACGTTTCAAGGTCGTGATTTCACCTTTTGCTTCATAACGAATTTCTCCTTCGGTCCAGTTAAGACAAAATGATTGTACTTTTCCACACAGGCCTATTTCCCTTGCAATGTTCATGTCCATAATTTTCGTCGAACTATCTTCATCAAGGAATGCCGTAATCTGTCTAGTGCCATTTTGACCAGCGACGTTGACAGGGTCAATTTTGAGCAAACCCGATTTGTTATTCTCTGAAACACCTCCACTAAATGCTGGAAATCCTTTATTTGTTTCCGTTCTTCGCTTATGCAGTAGCATGTAGTGACATTTCTGGCAGTTAACTATGCTGCAGATATCTCGCTGGTCACATTGACCTTTTGGAATTTGAGGCTGCAGTAAAACGTTGGTATAATCCTTGGTGAATACGTTGCATTTATCGATGCTGTGTTTGTACCTATTGCACAATCACATCTTGATTTCCCTCTTTGGTTCTTCCTAGTGTTAATGTTTCAAAAAGTTTTGAAATAGCTAAGATCTCTCAATAATTCTGTTTGCATCTGTGCGACGATTTCAAATTTGCATTCAGCGGCTCTCACCTTCTTCTCAACCAGAAAAGATCCCCAGTCTCAAAGATAACTCTCGGGAAGTTTCCCAACCACCATCGATAACAACATCTGATTATGGATAAGTCTATTATCAATGAATTCTAGAGCCGCGTCTATGTTCTGAGCACACAATTGATTTCGTCACACTCACCAATTTCCCGAACAGCCTTAATGCCATGTAGTCTTGACATCAGTTCAAAGGCGATGCTCTCTGAACGGCCATATATGCTGTCCAATACAGTCAATATCTTTTCCGGATCTCTTACTGACATTAGAAGAATTTCTACTCTCTCTCGAGCTTTGCCTTTCAATGATTCGTCGAGTCTTTGCATATCCTCTTCGCTGGTAAATCCGCAGTCTGCGCTTTATAATCTACATTGTGGCAAAAAATTCCGCAGTGCCAGGGTTGATATGCCATCAAACTCAAGTCTCTTGCTGTGGAGTATTTGTCTAGCGAACATGTTGGTGATGGTATTCTATAGGTTAGTTTCCGTGGAAACTCGACCAGATTTCGAAGAGGCGTTAGAATTTCTCATCAGCTTCGCCCTGGTACTTAGATGTTGTTTCTTACTTACCAAGGCGTCTACATTTGCTTGCAGCACTCTCACCTCTAGTTTCTTCAGATTCACCTCGTCGTCGAGCTGCACAATATTGTCTGTGGCACCTTCTGCAGTCGGAGTGTCAGCTTTTCTTATATTCTATCCCAACTCAACTTGAAATTTCTATTGGCCGTACATTCGTAATTGAAGACAAAGGTCTCAGCATCAACTTTCTCGACTTCATAGAACAACTCCAACTCGTTCCCCACAATTGACCTATTTGATCCTTTAATAGTACCAGCGTCACACCCGAACGAAATAGCATCCACAGTCTCAGATGCGACCACCTTTGTCGCTACCACCTATGTCGAAAGAATTTCGCCAATCATTATATTTTCAAAAGTCAGTCCCACAATTCCCAAAATAATTTCGAAAATCCCCAAAAGTTGAAATTTCTGGATTTTCCCCTATAGCTGCCCGATCTTTCTTCAGAAACATTCTCTAGAAAGTTTCCATTAAGATGAATAAAACCATATTGAACTTTTTTTTAAATACGAGTAACTTCTTATAAAACTCCGAAATAAGATATCTACTTTTTTCCCCAAACAACTATTTTTTTTGAAAACAAAACTTTAAATGGCTATAACTTTTGTTTTATTGGATGTAGCGGATTTTTTTCTCGTCATATAGCCTGATTTCTTTCATAGAAAAGTGGATATGAAAGAAATCAATGCATACTCCGCTACGATATTCACTAAATACTAGCAATCCACGGCAGCCGGTTCTTTGTACCGGATTGACCCGAAGCCGGGGACTGCCACCTCAGTACGTGTTTTATGTTCGTCCATTTTTTCGCCTTGGGAGAGGCACATCCCGCAGTGTCTACGCCGAATTCTTCTGGTCCGAGCCGGGACCGAACAAAATCCCGGACCACAACAATATTTCTGCTCTGTCTGCGGGAACCTTATACATGGCAACTCAGCATCAGTAAGTGTATCGATGTATGGAGTGGTTGCATTTCAGGGGTTGTTCTGGCCTTAGGAACGCCAGGGAGTATCGCCGCATAAGGAGTTATGTTGGAGCCTGCTGAGCCTCCATACCTCTCAATGTGCCTCAAGGATCGCAGTCGTCAGTGTCGTCGGCCTCGTCGTTTCCGTCGCCTACGTCATCGGCGCCTTCGGTCTATGGGACACCGCCGCAATCTCCCAATCAACACCACACATTGCTGTACCACCGCTGAACATGCATCCTTCTTGCAATTTAATTGCAATGGTCTCCGCGGCAAAATCAATACAGAGCTGCCTCGCCTGAGCTTGACTTTAGAGACCCAAACATTGAATGAATGGGGGTAGCAGTCCGGGACTGCCGAGATAGAACTGTATAACCTATATACCGCCGATTGGTGGCTGTTCTCCGCGTTATCTGCCGCACATTAGTCCTTTACTGTAGGGCAATAACCGCGTGGTCATAGGAGACTTTAATGCCCATCATGAGCTTCGGCATTCTCTCCTAGCTAATGACCATAGAGGCATAGCTTTGGCTAAGCAGATAGATAGCTCTACGTTCTGCAGAGTGAATGAGGATGCCCCCACACGGTTTATGGGTGATTGCAGTAGCTCGTCAGATATCACCATAGTGTCGCCTGGTCTGATAAATGTCGTCACCTGACAGCCCGTCATTTCATTGGGGTCAGACCACCTCCCCATAATCCTCTCCATAGACAGACCAGCCGATTTCATTATCTCTGAACGCCGTACTTTCCTGAATCAAAGGAAAGCGGACTGGAACGGGTTCAGAGAATTCACCAACCGCAGCTTCAGTGAACCACCCATCCCCTCAGATGTTCGGGTAGCTGAGAAGAAATTCCGAGGCATCATCAACGCAGCAGCCGCTTGCTTTATCCCTGCTGGTTGAATACCCGAGATACAACCTATTTTGGCAGACGAGCGTGATGAAATTCGTCGTTCTAATCGAGCGTTATTTTAAACGGCAATTTATAGAGCACCCCGTGAGTGACAGAGCGAAAATGAGAGTAATGCGTCGTATCCATGCTCTCCGAGCTGAAGAAGTACCACCACAAGTGCTGTCATCCAAAGCGCTTGGTCCCGGCGGAATTTCGATGCAGATGTTGAAGCAGTTGGACACCCGTGAGTGACAAAAAAAAATGAGAGTAATGCGTCGTATCCATGCTCTCCGAGCTGAAGAAGTACCACCACAAGTGATGTCATCCAAAGCGCTTGGGCCCGGCGGAATTTCGATGCAGATGCTGTTGGACATACCGGGAGTCGAGTATCTGACTGGGGTCCACAATCTGTCCTTGACCACTTTGAGCCTACTAATTTGAGTTTGCAATCGTTTGACTGCTTAAGAAACCGCCAAATTATTTCCGTTTTTTTTTAATTCCTCCCGCTGTGCCATGGTGGAGGTTATATAAGATTCTGCCTGGCCGAACTGTATTCCGTTCTTTTTCATATATTTAAATATAACATAAATTGTGCATTATGTATAATACATAAAAGTTTGTCAACTTTTCGAAACATATTAGTTTTCAATTTTTTATTTATCCATTGCTCTCGCCCATCATGTTCAGCATTTATTGTGCAGCTTGTCACTCGGACATGTATGTGGACAGCACTCCCCATTATGTTTAAATAGCAATATCCTGCTGACATCACGTATATGTTGTAGTTGGTACCGACAAAAAATTACCAAAATGTTCAAATTAAACAAGATGAGTTTATGCTTTTCGCTAGTGTCCCATGCAGTAGCTGTGGTGACCCAATTATAAACATTTGTGTGACCATCTCATACTGCCACCGGAAGAACCTATAGAACGTACGAACGAATGGACATCCAAGAGTCATGATTAAAAGTCACCAATTTATTGCAAATTGGAAATTCATGTACTGGCGTTGACCCACATTGGGTCATGAGACACACACACAAATTTCTGTTCGGAAAAGTACACATCAAATTGATTCAAATGATCAGGTTAAGGACTCTTTCGGCCAGAAAGCCTTGTCAAACAAACCAGTAAAATAAGAGAAGAGTGATGATGATGATGATGCAGCTACTGTCAATCAGAAGGTGGTCCACAAAAGGAGAAAAAGGATGTTCAAAAAACTTTCCATCACACAACCCCAAAATGCATCTGAAGCAGTATCATATTCTAATATCCTTTTCCTCTTCTCAAATCTTGTTGATTGCTCACACAAAAAAAACAAGGATAACTCCCACTTGCTCTGAAATTATTTTTACACTGCAATAAATAACAGAGTTCAGTGTTCTTCCCCCCAAATCATGTAGGTCAACTGAAGTGCATTTACGAGTAGTTACATCAAAAGTACGGCTACGACTCATCCTTCCGTTTTTCTCAAGGACATACGGTAGGGATTGCTGCCACAAAAAAGGACTCTGTGTATCTGTTGTAAAAGGATTACGTTTTACTCTCAATCTCTTTGACCTAACCACTTCAATCCACCCACAACTTAAGGTTGTTGTTGTTCTCGATGTTTTTGTAGATGTCCCATTTTATTTAATTCTATGTACATTTTACATTTCTCCTTTTTTTGTTTGACATGGTTTCAAAAGTTTCTATAGTCGAGTTAAGTGAATCTGTATAATTAATTTGTTACCAACATTAAGAGAACAAAGAACAAACAAACAAACGGAAAAAGCAAATAATCTAAATGTAACCAAATACGAGAGATCAAAAGTTTGAAGGACATTGTTCAAGTTTGATACGAATTTTGTAATGCAAAAACATAACAAAAACTACATACATATATGGTAAGTGAGTCAATCAAATAACAATATACCTATTCAAATACATTAAAGTAAAAAAGTAAATAATGATAAAAGTCGGATTGAGCCGAATGTTTCATATCCTAGAATTCCTATTTGATGCACTCGACAAAATTCCATTAGACCGACGACAGCGGGAAATTTTGAACATTTTATAATATATTCAAAAAGGTATGATTTGAAAATTTCAATTTTGTTACTAGCAAAATATCGCACCTCCGATAATTTAATTTCTTTGGTTTAATTACTTCTTTGGAAGAAATAATTTTGAGTTCGCTGAAAAACACATTTTTAATTTAACAACACACGCGCACTAATACCGAACACCACAAACGCGAGTACAAAAACAAGTAAGAAAGTTTCAGTCGGGTAAACCGACTAAGTTATACCCTCACTTTGTGAATAATAGAGGTACAAATAGGGGCGAGGTGATAACGCCCATTTTTCACAGGGCTATAAGTACTTCAAAAGCGTTACAACGTGCAAAATGTTCTTGTATTTCCGTGCATTGGAACTCACTCTGTAAAGATTTATATTTTTTTGTGCCAAATGGTAACTTTGTGTGGGAGGTACAAAAAGGGGCTTGGCAACGTACGTTTTTCACTGCACTGTAGGAACTATAAAAGCATTACACTGTACCAAATTCCAAGTATTTTTATACACTGGTATTAATTTTATAAGCTGTCATTTCAACCAAGGGGATTAAATGTCAACCCAGACAAAACAGAAATATGTCTATTTACAAGAAAAGGGAAGATTTATCCTTTTACCGTGCCTCGATTCCTCGATAAGAATATTGCCATATCTAAAAAGGTAAAATATGTTCTTGCGAGTAATCTTGGATCAGAAACTGTACTGGAAAGATCATATTAAAGAAAGAGTTACAAAGGCCCACAGATGTTGGTCGTTGTGCAGAAGTGCTATAGGTTCAAAATGGGGACTACGTCCAAATATGACACACTGGCTTTCTGTAGTGTGGTGGACATCAATGGACAAAAAATACAACGTAATACCATTGCAAAAAGTGCAACGTATGTGCTGTCTAGGCATAAGCGGGTCAATTAGAACCGCACCAACAAGAGCGTTGGAGACTATACTAAAAATTGAGTAATCCGTACTTGAATGAATCCGTAGGGGTGTCAGAAGTACGTTAAGTACGGATTTTCTTAAACCAAGTACAAAATACTTGAATCAAGTACGGATTTTTAAGCCCCGAATTCTTAATCTTAGCGCTTATTAAGCCTGATTAGGTTTGATTTGAAGCCGAAAAATTCTTATTTTAAGCATAAAGCGATTGATTTAAGAATTTTGTCGGATTAATTTGTGTGCGAAACGGGCTTCAATGAAGAAATTTTTGATTGAATTAAGCCTGCCCAATACTTGATTTAAGTCTGATAATACTTGATTTAAGCCTGATCAGTTCTTGATTTAATCCTAACCAATACTTGATTTAAGCCAGATCAGTTTTTGATTAAACCTGGTCATACTAGATTTATTGTGCTTTCGTCGGTTTTATACCTACAGTGGGGAGCATAACCGAGTGCATGTATGCTACTTTTTCAATTTTTATTTTGTGAAAACAGTATCTTTAGTCCAAACGTCACAAAATTTGCAACAAATATAATTTATTTATTGCTAAATAAAAACTATTGTTTAAAAAAACTATACACTTATTCTAGTGAATATCATCATATGAACTAGATGAAATTCTGTATGCACTCAGTTTTGCACTTAATTTTTATTACATTTAAAATCAGTTTTTTTAGCAGTTAGTTCGTCAAGCATTGTTTTTCATTACGTTTTGCACTCGTTTGGGCCTACTTTCCACTAGGTTTTGGCTTATTTCATTTGTAATATCACACAATTAATGCTGCACCCGGCTACACAGCTCGTTGACATAACCCCAACCACATTTTGACCACAGCCCACAAATTTTCATTTGGAATTAGGTCGAAACTTTGTGCTGGCCATTCTGGAAGTTGAAATTTGTGTTACCACAACCATTTTTCACTATTTTGGAAGTGTGCTGGGATACACGTCTTGCCGAAACACAACATTCTCCTCAGGGTAATGACTCACCTCTGCAAAATCCGGTAAATTTGATTTCAAAATATGATGCCAAAATGATGCTCTTATTGTGTACCAGCGGCCAAGTGCGCCGCCACGTAAAGCATCCTCATATCATAAGCTTCCTCCTCCATGCTTAACGGTTTTCTTGACTTGAGGGTTTTTGAATAATTTCATAAGGCCGGCGCCAGTAATATTAATTCCCATCGGATTGGAAACTGTTAATTTTTGTTTAAACTGGGCATATAACACTTTTCCAGCCACCAATCCTTCTATTTACGTGGGTCTTACAGAATTCCAACCGCCTCTTAATTTTTTTGTAAGACAAATCTGTTTTTTTTTCTTGACTGCTGCCTCGAACCCAGTTATTTGTATTTGTTGTGATTCCTTTTTCAAAATTTAATTTACGGTGTTTTGTCCGTAAGAAAGTAAATAATAAGTGCTGACAATTTTATAACATTTGGCCTAACAATACTATTTTTACAGAATAAATGGTACAGGAGTGGCAAACATGCACTCGGTTTTGCTCCCCACTGTATATACCATTTATATTAATTATACCATTTTTGCCACTGTATTGCAAAGAATGCAATTTTTTAAAATGGTATGTCAAAACACAATTTCTTGACAGCAAAAGTAAAAGTTTTGCTGCATTTATTCTATTTAAATATGAAACATATAAGGAATAGCATCAACGAAACGAATAAGAATTATTAACAACTTCAAAAAACTAAAATCAAAAAATATCACGCCAAGTAATGTATTTGCCAACACTGCTTGAGCGAGAAACGAATTGGATATGGTCGCGCACGAAATGTACATACATATACGTACATCTCGACAATTTATATGCATGTGTGTTTGATGTTGCGTCAGCCAAAATCAACCACTTGCATGAGAGTGGTTGAGAGGGTAATTTTATTGTGCTCTATATTGGTTCTGTCTCTCAAAGATAAAAGTAAGCTTTTGTTTCTTACTTTAAGCCATATTAGGCTTAATTTTACTTTTCAAGAAATGTTTACTTGATTTCAAGCATTATTGTAAGCCTTTCAGCGCTTGATTTTTTCACTGGTCGGTCATATTCAAACAACGGAAATCTCCGACCGCATTCCTGAAGTGCGGCATACAGCTACCTGTGATTCGTTCGTGCCAGACAGACGGTCCTGGGGAAACGGAACACTAGCTCATGCGCCAGTGGGAAGCAGCTGCTACACTGATGGGTTCAGGCTAGGAGGAAGGACGGTTCTGGGGCTTTTTATTGATGAACCAGAAGTAGAACTTTACTTCCGCCTCCCAGACCATAACACAGTATTTCAAGCAGAAGTTCGAGCAATCACGGAGTATGTTAACTGGCTCCGTAATACCACAAAGCCTAAATATGCCAACATATTCACAGATAGCCAAATGGCAATCAAAGCAATAACATCGGAAAAGGTCAAATCCAGAACAGTGTTAGACTCTAAAAGAACTATAAATAATTACTCAGTCCACGGTCAACTGCGTATTTTCTGGGTACCGGGACACAACGGAGTGATTGGAAATGAACGAACAAACAGCTTGGCTTCAAAGGGCAGAGAACTTCGAGTAATAAACTTGAAAAATTGGAAACCTTTCGAAGCCTCGAAGGATGAGTTGAAGCACTGGGCAGTGATGGCTCACAAAAGTGTGTGGAATAGAGCAACTGTAGGAGCAACTGCAAAGATACTGTGGAGTGACCCAAATGAGAAGAAAACAAGCAGTTTTCTGAAACTAAACAAGATCGAGATTAGTAAGATGATGAGTGTTCTAACAGGACACTCAAGCTTACAGGTACATCTTCATCGCATAGGACTAGCAGAAAACGACGAGTGCAGGGCATGCAGGGCATGCAGGGAAAACATCGAAACGATGAAACATTTTCTGTGTCACTGCCCACACATGCAAGATCACGATATTTCGGTTCCGACATATTGCCAGACCTGACTCATCTCAGATAATATGACTGGAAGATACTGAGAAAATACGTGTCTAGTACCGATTTTCTGTAACCCGTGGGGTATAAAAATCATAAATAAGGAGCGCACAACAGGGCGAACCACTGGCTTAAGTGTATGTATGTCCATGGACATGAGACGTTTAAACGTCTCCTCTATTCAACCTAACCTAACCTATAAGCTGTTAACTTTTGATGCAAAATGGTACCTTTGTGTGGGAGGATGCATAGAAAAATCTCCACCACCGTGTGCAGAACTGTTAATAAAACAAAACGCACATAGGCTTATTTCGATTCTACATGATATAAATAAATAAAACAAAGACTCTTTTTGACAAATCAGATATATTTATAGATAAAAGGAGATATTTATGGAAAATGATAAGAAATTTATCAAAAATCATGTTTAATCTATAAGTCTTTAGAAATCTGCTTCTCTTCGCTATCTAAATCATCATCAATAGCGTTACAGTTCTTTATGAGCCTTAGCTTCCTCCACATCTTTTCTCCAGGCAATACGATGTTCTGCTAAGCTTTTGTAGTTAATTGTACGCATTAGCTTCAGGTCCGATTCCACATCGACAATCCATCGTTTGCGGGGTCTTCCTCTCTTCTTTTTGTCGGTTAATTTGTATGATAATACTTTCTTAACGATTGAGTCATCCTTCATTCTGTATATGTGGCCAAGGCACCGCATTCTCTGCGATTTAATATATCGGACTATATTTTCTCCTTGGATAAGACTGTCTAATTCGTCGTTGTATCTAATCCGGTATGTTCAATCTGTTTCCTTAATTGGGCCGAGTATTCTTCTTAGAATTCCTCTCTCAAAAATCACAAGATGGTCTATGGTTTCTTTCCATAATGGCCAGACTTCGCAGCCATACGTGGCTATTGGCCTTATAAGTGTCTTGTATAATTTTATTTTACTTTCATATTTGATCAGTTTGCTTTTTAAAAGTTTTATATGAGCATAATAGCATCGATTGGCAGCTTGAATGCGTTCCTGTATAACACCACTGAGCTTATCATTTCGGTGTAATATCAGCCCCAGATATTTTATTTGTTCCACGCTTTCGAACTTATAGGGACCAATTTCTAGGTCTGGTGATTTTCTTCTTCGCTATCTACAGAATTTTATAATAGATTTTCAGACAAAATAGTACTAGTTTCTGATAAAAAGCTATTTGTTTTTTCTTATAGGCCTCCTGCTACTCAACAAAGGATCTGAACTCAATAATAGTCTATTAAAAATGTCTGCAATAAGCCTTCTCTTGAAATTGTTGTTGTAGTCTTGGCGGTAAGTCCTGAAATGTCTATTACGCGTTTCTGCTTCCTCATCATAAAGCTGCCCAATAGGTAGCAATGCATTTTTTATTATAACTGTACCAGGCATTAATATTTTATGCATTGTAGGAGTCATAGCATGCCAATGGTACAAACTGACATACAAGTGGGCTGTTTCCAGATCAGATTTGTCGTATTTTTCGGCATCAATAATATATCTGCTTGATATTGCTTAAAGTACGATTTTAATATGTAACTTAGATCATAAAAAAATACTGATATTTCCGAAGCTAATTTCAGGTCTTCAAAAAATCGTCTACTTGTATTGCCATCACTGGTGTTTCCAATGTTAGCTTTTGGGACATCCACAAATAAACCCATTTCTTTACAACAGCGTCTTCGCTCTTTTTCGATTTCTTTTTCTGTCTTTTGTGTCTGAAGTTGGTATGATAAATGAAGAATGCTCTCAAATAATCGTATTCTGGCATGTGAAACTGAGAGACCGAATTCAATAGCTTTGGGGCAGAAACGAAGCCGCCGCCGACTTGTTTTCCTCCATTCGAAGCAGCCGCCAATTTCAGCGGCTCAACTCGGCTAAAAATCAGCCGCCGAAATGAGTGACTCACATCGACTACAACCCAGCAGCCGAAAAAGTGTTTTGCGACACGCGAATTTTTTCTTCAATTAAAGTCCAGATTCACACCAAATCACCTTCAGCTAACCTAACCTTACCTAACCTATCCCAACCTAACCTTTTCTAACCTAATGAGGTGAAAATCGTCGAAAGACATTTGCCTGATGGAGTACGCAAATAGTGCTGGACTTTAACCCGCTAAAAACACCTCTACACTGGTTCATTCAGCCCTGTGGGACCACCTTTAGGTATTACTTCACAGGTTGGTGAAGATCTTCACGATCCATCACTAACCAACATTTCTTCGTCGTAAGTTTTTTGCTCACACAATTCGGCCATAATGGACCTCATTAACGTCGCTATACATTGCCAATTACTTTGTGAAGATAGCATGAAACCAACTAAGTTGTCCGGAGTCAAAACAACTCCTAGCGATTCCTCCAACAGCAGCTTCGGATGTGTATACCGAGGATATTCAAACAATACATGTTCAGCATCCTCCACAATATTTAAAGCTACCATGGCCACACAACATTTGCGACAAGAAGTAGTCCAATTCTCCATGTGTTCTATCCAGCCATACTCTTAAAGTGGTAATAAATCGACACGTCCATCGCCCATCACTGGATGTCGTCCAACTTTTTTGCCAATCATGGATGGATTTGTCCCTCGCAATTTTTTTCATTAGCAAGCAGATCAATAGGTATCATGTTATCCATCACTAATGCCGCCGCATCCGATAAGCTGAACGTATTCGTAGAGCCGCCAACCTATATACTGGAGCGATTTCATCTCTATATGATTGGTATTTCATCGACTGGGACGACGCTGGAGCTGCATACAGGATGACATTTCTGACAACCCCTGCTAACAGCCTCCTTATGGAGTACTTTGGGCCTCTAGAGTTTGGCATTAAACAAGATATAGCCATAAACGTCGTTCTAGCTTTTTCCACTTATGTAGGTCAGGTGAGGTTTGAATGATAGTCTCATATCGATCAGCACTCCAAGATACTTTAGATATGGTTTGTAGCGTACAGAACAATTAACAACTTTAATTTGTATCTCCTCCATCACTTTGCGGCAACTAATCAATACGACATCCGTCTTGTGTTCTGCCAACATTAAACATGATTTGTTTAGCCAGGATTGTACCAATTTAACGCTTGAATTCGTTACCGTTTCTGCTTCTCCCAGGTATTTTGCCACGATCACTAGCGCAATATTATCCGCGAAACCAACAATCTTGGCATTGTCTGATAGATGTAGTCTCAGTACACAATCGTACATCAGGTTCCATAATAATGGTCCAAGCACCGAACCCTGTGGAACACCTCCTGTTACCATGTAGTCCTTCGGACCCTCGTCAGTGTCATAAGACAGATATCTATTTCTAAAGTAGTCTTTGACAATTTCCACGATATAGGATGGAGTATCGATACGTTGCAATGCATTTACAATTTCATTCCATTCTGCAGTGTTGAAAGTATTTTTCACGTCCAGTGTCACAACAACGAAGTATTATTTTCCGCCGAGTTTTCCACCTTTCCCTTGTATAGCAGTCGCAGCTGTATTAACTACTATTTTTATTGCATCCATTGTAGACTTGCGTTTTCTGAATCCAAATTGAAATTCTTATAGGTCATCAATGCATTAAATATGCTCTTCTAGCCATCCCTATATTAGACCTTCCAATAATTTACCACACGTATCAATCATGCACAATGGTCGGTAGGATGATTGGTTTTCCGCGGGTTTCTTGTCCTTGAATAGAAGTGCTAGCTTCTGTCTTTTCCCAATTTTAGGGAAGGAGCCTCCTTGCAAGCATGTATTCATTAACAGCGTTACTTGGTTCGGTCAAGTGTTAACGAATTCCCTTAGTACTCGGTTGGGGATTCCATCAGGGCCCGGTGATTTTTTATCCTTGAACCTTCAAATTACTTTTAAAATATCAGGAACAGTTACTGGTACATTGCTGGTATGATCCATTCAGTAAGGAGGCGTCTGTTCTGGAAAAAAAGCGGCTTCTTTCGGTGGCAATGCATTTAAGCTCTTAGGCTTCTTCTTAACAATTTTAAATGCTTGTTCCCATGGTTTTGAGTCTAGGTCGTCTCATATCTCCAAGAAACACTGTATTTTGCTTCTTTTTATCGCCTGGCTCAGATTTTTTTTGACTTGTACACTTGGTGATGTGTTGTTTTGTTTGACGTCCTCTTGATCTGATATACAATCATCGGGCTCTTATACACTCCCCACCAATATACGAGTGGTTTATTTTCCCTACTACCTCTCCTGGTCATTGAGATAACACATGCCCGGATAATTTGGCCAATGCATTGCTTTGCCATGTTTTCTTCCACAGCTGCACAAAATACGTCCCTGTCAAATGTGCTAAGATTCCATCCTCTCCCAGTAGAGATGACGGTGGGTGGCGTAGAATGCTCGGATATATTAATTATGATCGCGCGATGGTCACTGTGCGTATAGATATCAGACACACTCCAGTTTGTTCGCATCGTAATATTATATAACTTAATATAACTTACTTCGGTTTAGACGTGTTTTTTCTGTGCTCCATTGTTTTTGCCCGGCTAAATCGTGCACGTAATCGCAGATCCTTAAACCGCGAAAATCCGTAGAGCAGGCCAGTTTCTCCTTGTGAAGTAATAATAATTGTGAAAATAATAATAAAAAAGTAATTTTTCTACGTTTAAAAGTAAACTAAAAAACCTCATTTATTTACTTTTATTTGTTTTGACTGGAAAGTTGTCACACAACACACAACTAATTGAAACAAAACAAAACAGCTGACCTTGTCTATCAAACCAAGTGAAGGCAAATCGATCGATAACTGTTATCGATTACTCCACGATTACATTGCATCAGAAAAGTGTCATTGGCAATTGTCCGTGATAACAGGGTAACTCGCTATCGTGCAATAACAGCATTGCCATAAATTTAAATTCAATTAATCGTCCAATATAATAAAAGTGTTTTATCTATAATAAAAGGTATATAATAATACAAATATTTCCGTATTCCTGTATGGATAAGCTTGGTGGAATATAACAGCTGTAAATGGTTATCCCCGAAACAGAACAACGTCCAAATCCGCCAGGTGCAACCGTTCCTGCCTTTTGCAGCATTAATCCGCTTACGCTACATATCGCCGAGGTTTTTGAGACATGTGTAAGCCAGCATGATGTATCTTGATGATGGTAGGGTTCGCTCAGGAGAGCAGAGTCTATATTCTGCTCACGTACGCTTTATTTTAGAAGTTCCTGAGCTGCACTACAATGGTTCAAGTTTAATTGAAGTAACCTAACCGAACTGAAATGTTCTTACTTGTTCTGTTCTTTATCATCACAAGAGCGAACATCGTTACTTCTGGCAACACTGGACACAGCAGCTGTTCGTTCGTCTCTATCGACCCAAGAATAATGGGAGTACTTGACACACCCTCTTGGTACCTTTTATACAGAGGGAATATTTTGTAACAAGAAAGTAAGGATCATAAGAATAATACAGATTTAAGAGTTTTTACCGGAAGATTTTTTTGTTCCAAATCTAAAATTATTGACAACGAAGATAAGTCATCCAGCCGAAATGTAAAAATCCGCGAGGTAAGAAAAAACAGTTTTCGGCTAACATAGCGTGAACATTTTTGAACTTATAGGTTAACATTAATCTTTCAATAGTGAAATTTGCAAAAAATGTCAGGAAAATTGGTCTGAAAATCCCCAAAAAACTTCAGTCGTTGAAACAAATTCCTATTCGTTCGTAACTGACACTTACTCGCTATCGGAAGGAATGTCTTATTAAATTCTGTAGTTATTTGTTCAAAATCACATACCGATATTTGGGGTCCCTTTGAGGAAGCTCCTAATTCTTTTGTAACAAATGTCACTAGCAATGATCAATATCTGTTTTCTGACTCTCCCTCTTTATGTTTAAGCTCTAATAAATCCTAATGAATGTTTAAATTCACTTTAATTAACTAGCAAGTAATTGTATACATCCATTAGACCACACCGTCCTCACCCGACCGCCGCCCGTCCATTATAATCCAAATATCCATTTATAAATACATTTATGCGAATGAGGGCGTTAATTGGACCAAAATTCTGCTGCAGACTCCGTTCATTGGTTTGTCAATCAAACTAATGGCCAAATACTGATTATCACTGACACAATCCGCAGTTTTTGGGTGTGGTGGTAATAATGTCTGCTCTATATGTTCATATGCATGTGTGTGCGTGTTTGTGGCATAATCAGGATAACGATTTTTCACAGCCATTCAATTATGGTCCCCGCGATGAACACAAAGAATACCTCAAATTGTGGACACACATAGAAATATTTGCATTTGGATGACATTTCAAAAATTAGCACGATTTGTATGTCTATCGGTGCCGGGGGAAGAGCGAGAGACGGGGACATTTGAAATATTTCAAATTGCAAATATTGGAGATTGTTAAAGGTACATTGCCGAAATGTATGGTACTGAATTGCAGTTTTGCTCAAATTCCCTTATAAATTCCAGCATTTCTGGGAAGCCTTAAATTACGAAATTTCAAAGGAAACTTGTATGCATTAGATATGCGGCATAAATCCGTGATTAAGTTCATGCAACATTTAGTTTTACTCGTCCTTTTTGTGAGAACAGAGTGGGTGGTGACGGTGGTCCAATGGAAGGACATCTCTTGGTCTGGCTATATACGACTGGGCCTATCTGTGCAGAGCACATAAATTTTGGTGTAACCAAGTAAAAACGGTCTATAATGACCGACCACATTTAGACGCATAAATCTTTCGCTCGACGACTGTGCCATATGAAGCAAGAAAAGTTAATTCAGCACTTTTAATTGCATTTGAAAATCTAGCTATGCTGGCTTTCACTTTGGGTACATTCACTCAGAGGGGTATAGATAGATTACACTATGCAACAAAAGAAAATAATAAGTTGTAAAGGTGATCGAATCTTATACAACCCCAACATGAATTGCATTCAATACGGGAAAAATCTGTGAGGTGGATAAGAGAGCATGGACCGACACACTGTTTGATTTTGGTATCAAAAACACTATTTTTCGACCACCCAGGAAGAAAACTAAGAAGAATTTAGATGGTTAGGAAAAATTGTAAGCAAAAAAAAAATCGATTGGCATTGTATGAGCGGAAGGAGTGGCTGATTTTGTGGAAATTTGACACGCAGCTGTTGTTCATTCTAGAAAGCGTATGTACCAATTTTTAAGTTGCCAGGACACGACAATGTCTCGCCGGCGGAGCCACATGCCGTGGCTAATAAAATGACTACGTGGCTCAGATACAACTACACATGTCGTATATATCAGGCCTACATACCAACAAAATGGAGAGAAATCCAAAGCGGGAAAGCCGTCTCATACTGAATCTAAGGATTTGCGGCCAATCAGTCTATCATTTCTCCTTAAGACCCTGGAGAGATTAATGTATAGTTACCATAGGACTAAAATTGATCACAGTTTACTGTCCAATCCACAGCATACCAACAGCAAGGGAAACCCACGGAAACTGCCGTGTATGATCTAGTCAGCTTATTGAAGGATCTCTCTCTCTCTCTCTGTTTAGAAATATAATATTGCCACAGATGATGTGGCAATAGCTGTTAGAGGAAAGTTTCCGAGTACTCTTAGAGACATCCTACAATGATTGACCTTCCGGACACTGTTAATTACACTATGCTGAACCTGATCAGAATTGAAGGGTCGTATCCCAGGACATGAGAGAATCGTTAACTTTTCGACAGACGGTTCCGAACTCAAATACCAAGTCCACTTTGGTGTCTTTTCTGACTGGAAATCTCTAGAAACTATACTCGTATTCCTGAATTCAAAAACAGCCCTAGACTGTCGCAGAGCTCTTAACGAGATGGCTAAACAGTTCAATATTCACCTGATATCGTATGGGTGCTGGGCCACAGGGACATTCCAGGGAGCCGAAGGGCAGTTGAATTTGCAAGACTAGGAACTACCTTACACTATCCCAGCAAAAGTCGTAAAATTTGGTACAGGATTTGGTAGTTAAGGTTAATACTGGCAGCCTGTATAACATATTCACTTAAACTATACAGTCCATTTAGTTGCCACAGGGACGTCAGTGAAAAGTTATCCCTAGCCCCTCCCGTTAAACCAATTTCATTGCTTTAAGAAGCTCAAATGTTGTCGATTCAAACATCAGCCTAGTTAGCTAACTCCCTAAAGAGGTTAAAGATTTTCTCCTCTGGGACGGATCAAAGTTTCTTTGGGTTTCCGGCCTTCGGTTGGGCTTAAAGATTTTGTCCTTTGGGTATGTCCAAAGACAGCTGGCTACTGGCTAGGTAATTAACTTTTTCTTCCAAATTTTGATTTTGATCCCATTGGAACGAAAGAAAAATATGTCCGCACTTTAACTTCCGACAAATAAGAGAGATATCGACAACTTGCACATTATTTTTTCTTTCTTATTTTGAGGTACTCTATCCAAATGTGTTGACGGATAGAGGGGTCTCGGATATCACATTCGCTCTCCTGCAGAGTCAATAACTATACAAAAATCGTCGAGGAAAAATTTACTAGACTCTGCTTTCAGAATAAATAATAGCACTTATAACTTTCTTGTTTGTATAAAAATGTAAGTAAACGTTTTATGAATAAATGCAACTTATCGTGATCTGCCTTTGTCGTTTTTAAGGACATCAACCTTTCTACGAAGTCTAACTTTGAAAGAGTAGGATCTTTGCCATTATATGGATATATGATGTAAGTCCCAAATCACAGGAGGCAACAATAATTGCGGCTAATCGGAAAATCGTTGGAGAGAGAGGCAGAGGAACATCCGATTTGCCGCAACTACTGTTGCTTCGTGTGACTTTTTTGGTTGACACGTTTAGTTGAGTTTCACACAGGGCAATTTTTTCCAAGCAAGTGTCAAACTTTGAAATTTTTTCTAAAGTTTCTTTCTCCTAAAGGGTGGTTAAATTATAAGGGCCGATGTTGAATGTAAACAACACCTAAACGTCAAGTTTTTTTCTGCATTTCATTTGACATTTCTCAATTTCAGACTAACTCAATTTGAACAATGGAAAGATACACAATCGAGCAAAGCGTTAAAGTTTTTAAGCCTTTTACGAAAATGGGCGTTCAAATCAAAATGCATTTCGTGCACTTCGTGATGTTTTTTTGATCAACATAATCGACCAAATGTGTCTACAATCGGGAGAATTATGCGCAAATTTCAGCAAACCGGGTCTGTAGGAGATTTGAAAACACCTGCGCATACTCGCCCAGTTCGTTTGGTGCGGCTTATGGGCTGGCGACGTCATAGGGCCATACTTCTTCGAAATGAGGACAGTGCCACTTGCCACACAGCTTACGAAATAATGTCTCTTTTGCGCAACAAATTCAATGGTCGTGTTAGCTCACGTCGTGGCGATGTCAATTGGCCGCCAAAATCATGTAATATGACACCGTTGGACTTCTTTCTTTGGGGTTATTTGAAAGAAAAGGTGTACGACGATAAGCCAGCAACAATTCAAGAGCTAAAGGATGAGATAATTCGGCACATTAACGGTATTTGTAGTATTTTTAAGGAAATCGTGTGCCTCGTGTGTGACATTACTTGGTTGACACCTTAAGAAATGTCCCGTATTATCGAAATTCCCCCAGTGTACTGTTGTTTGACTAATCGGTGAAACTTTGCCATGTACTTAAAAATTTTGTAAATCTGCAAATTCGGAATTGTAATTACCAAAAACTTTATATTGGAGGAGTCACGATTCTCAAAGCCAATTCGGTGTTTGTAAGAAAAAAAGGGAGGCAGCAAAGTGCGAATTAAAAACACAAAACGGATGCCAGTACGAGAAACTTTTTCCCCCTCTATTCCGCCGGACATTCCAACCAACAAACATGGAATTGCCGTGGCAAATTGCATCGTGTAAAGCGGGGAAAAAACATTTAGGGCAAATTGTCACTTACAAATCTTGCAAAAATGAGTTAATGTGTACGAGAATTCAATTATTATAAACTCACCTTCCAAGATCAAACTCTATTGCCCAAGCATATTTTATCATACGAAATATCTTAATTAACACACCGTAAAAAACAACGAACGGCGGGACGTCGACAGCCGAGAAAAACGACGAACAAAAAGCACAATAAAATTACTCTCACAACAAAAATCACCCATTCTCTCTCTCTCTCTCTTTTTTTAAACAAATATAAAAAATAGCACTCTTTAGACTAAATCTACATAAGGCATGTTTTCGTTACAAGCTAGCACTTTTAGTTTAGCACTTTGCAACGAAAACAACTGACTTCCACTAACTGGCACATAAGCAATAAGTGGCGGATTTTCACTATCTGGTAGCAATGGTGTCATGAGTTGCGAAGAAATAACAGTGCGAAACAGGCAAAAAAAATCGTGAAAAGTATTTATAAAACATATATTTACTATTCTATGTTCAATTGTTTACACATTTTTTTGCAAATATTAAAATAATTTCCCATTTTTGTTCTTCTTCTTCCCGTTAATTCACGATAATTGATAAAATCTCTCCAAAAATGGGATGCCATATTGCAAAATATTGGGTGCCCAATCTGGCAACATCATACTCGATTAAGACATGAACACAAGCACCAAACTTCATCGGGAACTAATAGTGCTTAAAAGTGCTTAGCTCCCCATACAAATTAAGCACTTATGGTGTAACGAAAACACGCCTATTCTTTAATTAAATTAATTACTTTATATTATTATTATTCGAAGAAATGTATATTTTTTAAATAAAAGAGAACACAATGAGCAATTAAGAAACGAAAATTTTAGTACTTCGCGACATCGTCAACGGAAACAAACAACCACGGAAAAAACCCGTATGCAACTAAAGGCCCAGTTAGGCAAACTTAACCGTAACGCCCCCGTAGCGTAACGAATCAGCTGATTCAATCTGTCATATGGAAATCAGTGTAAAGGTTAGCCAACGGAAACGAAACGTAAACGGACGGCTGAATTTGTTGAAATCAGAATTGGACGTTCCGTTTACGTACAATTTGACAACAGCTGATAACATGTTGTTTACAATTGTAATTGTATGTTCACCGAGAAAAGTAAAGAAATTTATTAATTATTTGTTGTATAATAGTGCAAATAAAAATGCAAGACGAATATTTTCATTGGTGCAGTCGCACGAGTATTTATACAATAAATATAATCCAGCATATAGGATATCTGCAAAAAAGCGAGAAGCTTGGAAGCAAATTGGCAAGGAGCTGGGCGTTACAGGTGAGTTTTATGAAGATAGCGGCTGACTCCATTAAAAATTAAATTTATAGTCTGATTCAGGATTCTTTTGACGACAGTACGAGACAATCATTGCGCCAATCTTCTTCATTGTGGGTTAATTTGACAGCAATATAAGCGTCTCTACAAACATGAATTTATTTATAGATAGAGACTGGATTTAATTTGGCTGAGTCCCTCTTCAATGGAAAGAGACATAAGTAAAGGGTTTTCCATTAAGGACATACGAATTTTATATATTAATAAAACAGAATATTTAAGATATAGAGTTCAAATTTATTCCAGGTGTAGTGCAAATGTTACATTTTAAGAATGAAATTCAATTTCGGTCATATGACCACCACGAGCCCGTCAACGGCGATCTATTCTTTGGACCCAATTTTCCACCACTCTTGGACACATTTCGACCGGAACGTTGGCAATTTCGAGTTGGATGTTGTCTCTGATCTCGTCTAAAGTTGTTGACTTAGACCAAGGATATTCCTCAGGGGAAACGCCGCATCGCTAATAAAAAAAATGAGGAAAGGCTTCAGAGGATGCTGACGATGATGGTTTACTAGGATGTGCAGGTATAGTACCTAAAATAACTTATTGGCCAAACGGAGAGTACTGGAATATAGCTGTATTTAATTTAAATTAAGAAATGGAAATCGTTTGTATTAAAATAGATTATAAATAAATTGAAGTTTAATGGACATATCCCCATCGTGTTGGCTGCCATAACTTCCAACATCAACTGCTGTTTAGTTTGTTCACTTAAATAATTCGGCGAAAGCAAGCGCCACAAAACTTCACTGCATTCTAAAATAATATTTCGAATTTTTGTTTTCCCCAGCTTGTGACTCCATGCAACCGGTTGTATGAAACAACCGTGACCCAAATATCTACAATTTTAAAGAATAGAATGTTAATATTTCCCAGCTTGGAAACATAGGATAAAGCAATATTTGACATACAGTGGTGTTATTGCTATTCTCTCTGCCGGTCTAATCCGTTGCTTTGGTGTAGTTAACTCATATTTTATTAATGTTAATAACAAATTAAAAACTGCCATAGGCATTCTAGTCAGTCATTGTTTATAGGACGTCCACCCCATCTTCTTATCCGACGATATTTTCTTGATTACTTTTATTGTAAATTCTGCACAGATTTAAAAAACACAAAATTATAAACATTCTTTTTAACTTCTTTTTTGTTTACTTATGTGCTGTTGTTGTCAGAACATATGACTCGTTATCTCAACGTTGGCTAATCGCTCAAACGGTCAACGTTACGGCAACGGTAAAGATAAATTACGGTTACGTATGCCTAACCCGGCCTTAAAGACTGGATTATTCGCAAACGTATCGTGTAAACGGAACAATAAGAGCGGCTGCGTAAACGGGCCGATAAGAACGTGTTGAGTTTATATTAGGTCGAGTTTCACACAAGGCAATTTTTTCCAAGCAAGTGTCAAAGTTTGTAGGAGAGAAAGACAGGCGGAAATAGTTCTCTGCCTCTCTCTCCAAGAAACTTTGACACTTGCTTGGAAAAAATTGTCAAAGTTTTCTCTGCCTCTCTCTCCGACAAACTTTGACACTTGCTTGGAAAAAATTGCTTAGTGTGTAGCACGACTAGGCATGTTTTCGTTACAAGCTAGCGATTTTAGTTTAGCACTTTGCAACGAAAACAACTAACTGGCGCAGAAGCAGTAAGTGGCTGAGTTCCACTATCTGGTAGCAATGGTGTCATGAGTTTCGAAGAATGAACAGTGCGAAACACAAAAAATTCGTGAAATGTTCTTATAAAACATAAATTTACCATTCTATGCTACATTGTTTACACTCTTTTTGATAATATTAAAATAATTTTCCATTTTTGTTCTTCTTCTTCCCGTCAATTCACAATAATTGACAACAATCTCTCCAAAAATGCGAAGCCATACACCGAAATATAGGATGCTCAATCTGGCAACACCATACTCGGTTAAGACAGGAACACAAGCACCAAACTTCATCGGGAACTAATAATGCTTAAAAGTGCTTAGCTCCCCATGGTGTAATGAAAACACGCATATTAACATTTCAATGAAATGACCTCTATTGTTTTTTCGGCAGCTTATCATCAAATTCTCTTTTGAACTTACACGAAGAACTCAAAACGTTCAGGAAGAGTTTTTCCCCCCCTCTTACCGACTGCCTCTTTCTCCAACAAAACGCCGATTATCTGCCGAACAATCAGCCGGTGAAATCGGGACTTAGCATACTTTGGAGTGAAGATTTCGATTAGAGTTTAGTATGTAACAGGGTAATGTAATTATTATTGTTCCCCAATTTTGTTCAACCCCCCTTCTGCATTATTTCTTAGCAAATTAATTTTCTTTGATTGAAAAACACAATACATACCAACCGTCAACAATAAAAATATTTTTTATTAGGACTAATTAATTGCTGTTGTTGCGTTGTGTAACCCCACGCTCAACTGAAACGCAGTTCAATTTTCTTGGGATGTTTCATAAATGTAATGCTGTAATATTCGTATGGAATGGCAAGCTTGAGTGTGTCCCCAAAATATGGGAACGACTTCGATGACAAGTGGAAATTGTTTTTATTTGTTTGTACTCGTATGCGTATGTTCACAGGAAGTATGTACCTAAAAATAAGTTCAGTGATTTCTCTTACATAAAATTCATATCGATGTACATACATATTTTTTATTGAAAAAATATCGTATTATGGTTATTGGGATTCGGATACTTCTCTTTGCTTATTTTAAATATCAAAGTGCTTAGTTGGTAGGATTTGCGTAGGCATGTTCCATTAGAAAGAGTTAATAAATAGCTGCACATCCCCTTTCAAATGAGTTTAAATTCCTTTTATCTACGTTTCCAGTTGTAAGCATTTAAAATTGTAATATATGAGAGGTGGTTACTTAATAACGTAGAGAGAAAATATAAATTAGGCGGTTACATAAAACTAAGAGGGGGCGCAGATCAACAATAAAGAAAATACTTAAGTGAATATTTAACTTTACAAAACATACTTGCATTTTTATAGAAATGTATTTCAAACAAGTAAGAAAGTTTCAGTCGGGTAAACCGACTAAGGTATACCCTCACTTTGTGAGTAATGTAATATTGAATATTACTCGAATTATTCTGTCAATTTGTGTGGGAGGTACCAGAAGGGGTTTATCAAATACACCTTTTTTTTGCTGAACATTAGATACTTTAAATTCATTGCACTGTGCCGACTTATAAGCATTTATGTGCACTGGTATAAACGTTATGAGACATTAAATTATGGTATGATTTGGGCATTTTGTGTGGGAGGTACAAAGAGGGGCGTGGCAATAACGCCCATATTTCACAGGGCTATAGACACTATAAAAACATTACACTGTACAAAATTTCAAGTATTTTTATACACTGGCTTTAATGTTATAAGCTGTTAACTTTTGGTGCAAAAAGGTGCATTTGTGTGGAGGTACCAAAAGGGACGTGGCGACTTCGCCCATTTTTCTCGAGTTGATAACGACTAATAAGCTAATACTATGTGTGGAATTTCAAAAGATTCGAATAAGTAGTATAGAAGTTATTAAAGAATCAATATTTCACAACATTTTAACCCTTTGTGGGGGAGGTACTAGAAGGAGTGGACCAATATGGCCCATCTTCGAACTTAGCCGGAGATAGAAAAAAATATTACCACATACCAAATTTGAGGTCAATCGGTTACTCCTTTCGAGTGTTATCGTGCGCACCAGCCAGCAGACACACAGACAGACAGACGGACGGACATTTCTCATTCGACTTAAAATGACCCAAAACGGATTTCCCCCGAACATACTTGGGGTCTTAGGTCACTGCTTCGACGTGTTACACTTTTTTCCGTAGCAAATGATATATACCCTCGTCACACTAAAGTGAGGGTATAATTATTTGTATAGCTCAGATTATGCATGTTTTCGTTACACAATAGCTGCTTAATTTGTATGGGGAACTAAGTGATTTTGAGCATTATCAGTTCGCGATAGAGTTTGATGATTGTGTCCCTGTCTTAATCGAGTATGGTGTTGCCACATTCAACATCCTATATTTCGCAGTATGGCATCTCATATTTGGAGAGATTGTTGTCAATTATTGTGAATTACGGGAAGAAGAAGAACAATAATGGAACATTTGTATTAATATTTGCAAATAGATTGTAAACAACTAAACATAAAATAGTAAATTTATGTTTTATATTTACATTTCACGAATTTTTTGACTGTTTCGCATTGTTTGTTCTTCGCAACTCGTGACAGTTAGTGGAACTAAGTTGTTTTCGTTGCAAATTGCTAAACTAAAATCGCTAGTTTGTAAAGAAAACATTCCTTACTTACTTTGTATGGATACCTAAGTGATTTTAAGCATTATTAGTTCGGGATAAAGTTTGGTGCTTGTGTTCCTGTCTTCATCGAGTATGGTGTTGTCATATTTCATAGTACGGCATCTTATTTTTGGATAGATTGTTGTCAATTGTTGTGAATTAAAGGGAAGAAAAGAAGAAGAAGATGAATTTTTGGTCTGTTTCGCAATGTTCTTTCTTCGCAACTCATGACACCATTGCTACCAGATAGTGGAAATTCGCCACTTACTGCTTATGCACCAGTTAGTGGAAGTCAGTTGATTTCATTGCAAAGTGCTAAACTAAAATCGATAGCATGTTACGAAAACATGCCTATTATATTACTCACAAAGTGTGGGTATACCTTAGTTGTTTGGTTTTATTAAAAATGTGTAGCAATGTTTGCTGTATAATTCAGGATATTTACAAACTAATTGTTTTTTGTTTTTACTACTTTTTGGCGATTTCTCTTCAAAACATTCTATCAATTTTAGATTTTTCGTAATTTTCCAGCTTGTCCAAAATCGTATTTCGGTAGGTCTAGAACAATTGCATACATTTCGAATTTGACAGACTTCATACATTTTCACTCGTATTTAGGAGGCAGTCTTAAGCTGGACAAATGTTATCGCGCTCACAGTCTCTTGAGTAAATACACAGGAAAAAATAAAAAAAGCGAAAATAACAATTTTGCAAAATTACATCAAGTATTTTTTATTTTCCCTTTCGAATCTCCATTTTTATCAAAAAGTTTGTCAAAAAATAATTTTAGACAGATGTTAAAAAAATATTACCAAGAAATTTTAGCAGTGTTACAGTTATTTTACAGTAATTTTACAAGAAATTCATATTTTCCATTGTTTTCCTGATTTTACATACTTATGTGTAGTCAAATTAAAAACTCTATAGTTTCTCGTTCCGTTTACGATATTCTGATTCGGGACGCTACAGTAACCATACGATTGCGAATAATCCACCACTTAATCGTGCCATCAGTTGCTTTTGGGTTTTTGCCGCGGTCGCTTTCTTTTGTGAACGGTTTAGTGAATTTCTAAGATTGTCGGTTTGTGAATTAATCATATTGTGTTTAATTTACGATTTGCAATTAATCGTGTGTGTTTTCTTAATTACCGCAAATATAAAGACAATAATTTATTGTTTAATGTATATTTTTGCGCGATCTTGTATCTTGATCTTTGGAAATCCTTTATTTATTTACAAAAGAATGAGAGAGTGATATTTATTATGGGCGGCTATTTGCATTGTATAAATTTGTTCTCCGCTTTGTTTCTCTTCTGTCGCTGTCGCGCCTTCGTCGATGTTTTTTTGGTTTTGCTTTATTTGTGAAAGAACGAAATGAATGACCCTGTAGGAAATGCCATTAGTAAAATTGTAGTGATTTACTTGTGACATTGTCAGTAGTACTACAGACAAAATGTGCCCCTGCCCATGTAATCTCCTATAGACATTTAACATTAGTTGTCATTGAAAAACCACCAGTAGACATTTGAACCAAAGATTCAGCAGTAAATGTTAAATGTGAAAGTAAACCAAATGTAGACATTTGCACCAAAGATTCACTAGTAAATGTTAAATGTCAAAGTTAACCATATGTAGACATTTGGAACAAAGATTCACTAGTAAATGTTAAATGTCAAAGTAATTCATATAGAGACATTTGAACCAAAGATTCAGTAGTAAACTTTAGTGACCCCTACATCTTTATAAAGGTGGGCGCAGTACACTAAAACACATATATTTATATGCTCAGTTTCTTCGAGGCTGGCTAAACCTTTTATTCATTTAATTAACAAAAAATAATAAATACTGGAATGTACATAAAATTAGATGCATTTAATTTTGACAATAGTTTCTGCAAACACTTTCTAGAAGGAGTTGTTTCTATGTACCACTGCTTTAACTTCTCCCGCAACGTCAATTTCGGAACGCCAAAATCTTCCAAATTCTCCACAAAATCTTCACTTTCTCCCGCAATATGCATTTCGCTGTTTTCTTGCTCACATTGCAAACTTCTATTTTTATATGATATTGTTTGTTTTTTTATATTTCTTTTACTCATTTTTTATTTTTATAAAATAATTGTTATTTTTTTAACACACAAAAATTATTTTCACAAAACGAACGCGTTCATTCATATACATATATATATTCAAACACATATAAAGGGTCCGCAATCTAACGTTTTTTTTTTAAGATGAAGCTCATTTTGATCTTGGCGGGTATGTGCAAGCAAAATTGTCGCATTTGGGGCACAAAAAACCCGCACGCATACATTGAAAAGCCGACACATCCAAAACGAGTCACTGTTTGGTGCGGATTTTGGTCCAGAGGCATAATTGGGCAATTTTTCTTCGAAAATGAACAAGGAGTGGCCGTTACAGTCAATGGCGATCGTTATCGGGCCATGTTGAACGAATTTTTGTTCACAAAAATTGAAGAGGAGGATATTGGCAACCATTGGTTTCAACAGGACGGCGCTACGTGCCACACAGCCGAAGCTACACTCGATGTTTTGCGCCCTGTTTTTGAAGATCGCATTATCAGCCGCAGAGCTGATGTCGTTTGGCCACCTCGGAGCTGCGATTTGACACCGTTGGACTATTATTTGTGGGGTGTCCTCAAAGATAAGTGTTACGTGGACAAGCCAGAGACAATTGACGCTTTAAAGGACAATATTCGTGAAGCCATTGGTGAAATACAGCTGCACACAATCGATAATGTGCTTAAAAATTGGACCGATCGTGTAGGCTACTGCATGGCCAGCCGAGGCAGCCATTTGAATGAAATTATTTTCCATTATTAACCGGAAGGATTGTACTTTCAAATAAAAAAAGAAATTTGAGAAAATATTCAGTACTTTTTTTTATAGGATTTTCAAAAAAAAAAAGTTATTTGGCGGACCCTTTATGTATTTGAGGCATTGTGTGACATATATGAATATGCATTGGCGCTGGAGTTTGGCTTTAGCAGGTGAGCTTACAAAATAAATAACTACCTACAATTTGCAAACGGGGATGGGTACAGCGTTGCCAGAAAATACATGTACAGCTGATATTTTTTAAAAGTTTTCTTAGGTGAAAATTTGTCCATTTTAGTGATTTCTTCCACAATTTATTGTATTCATTTTTATTGTAACATCCACTGTCCCTATTTACAATAGACAATTTTTTTCAGCAGATTATCATCAAATTCTCTTTTGAACTTGCACGAAGAACTCAAAACGCTTAGGGAGAGCGTTTCCTCTTGCCGACTGCCTCTCTATCCAACAAAACGCCGATAATCCGCTGAACATTCAGCCAATGTAAATAGGGACTAGCAAAAACTTTTGGTGAGTGAGGGAATCCGAGGGCTCTCGATGTGGTAAAGTTTTGTTTTTTAATTAGTTTTTTCTAAAATTTTCATGGAAGTTACCTTTAGTATTTGGACCATATTTTTTGATGTATAAGCTCGATAAAGCCGGGATACCATCTAAATTCATTTCACGTAGAAACGGAAGTTTAGTAACTGTTCATAAAACAAAACAACTATTAAAAAATCGTTTTTTGCTAGCACGAAAGAAACCATAAAAAAAACGCAAAAAAAAAGTTTCTTCCATTTTTTGAAAGCTAGCATCCTAACGAAGAAAACGATGCCTTTTTTCACAATTTTGTTTGGGGGTATCAAAAGGGGCGTGGTAATAAACTCAATTTTTAAATGTACTATGGGTACTATAAAAACATTACACTGTACAAAATTTCAAGTGTTTGTATGCGCAGGAATCGAAGTTATAAGCCGTTAACTTTGTGTGCAAAATAGTCCATTTATATGGAAGGTACCAAAAGGGGCGCGGTAATAACGCCCATTTTGCACGGGATTATAGGTTCTGTAAAGGCATTACGTTCCGCAAAATTTCAAGTATTTCTATGTGCTGGAATCAAACTTAAAAGCCGTTAACTTTTTGTGCACAATGGTTCATTTGTATGGGAGGTACCAAAAGGGTTGCGAAAACTTCGCCCATTTTTCTTAAGGTGTTAGCAACTTATAAACTAATACTATGTGTGGAATTGCCAAAGATTCTGAATAGTAGTACAAAAGTTATGATATAGTCAATATTTAGCAAAATGTTAAACATTCGTTTGGGAGGTACTCGAAGGAGTGGACCAACATAGTCCATCTTTGAACTTATCCTGAGATAGAAAAAAACACACCAAATTTGAAGTCAATCGGTTACTCGTGTCGAAAGTTATCTTGCACACCAACCAGACGGATAGACTGAAAAACGCACGTAGCATCTTATATACCCTTGTTCACAATAGTGGTGGTATAAACACCGGATTATGTTGAAACTCTTCTATTTATACAAAATGGCTATAATTTCTACATTTATCCATAGATTTTCTTCAGTTGGGCATAAATGTAACAAACAATGTTGATATTTTTTATTTTTTTTCGCTCCAGCAAAAAGCTATTTTTTTAAAAAAAAAAAAACAATTTCTTTCTAATTGTTTTAACAACAGTTACTAAGATTCCGTTTCCACGTTAAAGTGCCATTATTAACATTTGTGGTCCTCATCATTTCCTTTAATTGTGTATCCCGGCTTTGTCGAGCATATACTTCAAAAAATATTGTCCAAATACTTAAGGCACTTTTCAAGAAAATGGGAATTGTAAAGAAAAATTAAAAAAAAAATGCTATTTTTGTATATTTTTTCGTATTTAGGACACTGTATTACATCAGACAATGTTATGCATAGCCCTTCGACAAAATGTTCATTGCATAAAGGTTATTCAGGGTGGTTCATATTAAACGCACGATGTTAATTGAAAATAAAATAAATATTTTTAGAGAATTATCTTAATATTTTTTATTATGATAGAAGGATCTATCAGGGAGGAGACACTATTCTGAGAATTGGACGTGAAAGTAGCCCCAAAAATAAGAACTTCTGCATCATGCGATTAGTCAAGTTGGCTCAATTAATAATTTAATGGTCATACGAATTTGTTTGCTCAAGGTGGATTTTTAACACTTTTTCTATATTTTAATAGGTTAAATTTCGGTATACCTTATAGAATCTTTTTTACGATCTGAGATTTGAGATCTCTTTTGAGTCTGAAGCAGAGTTGTAGAAATTGAATAGGAGAAAAAATGCGGAAAAAGTCTACCCCCCAAAAGGACGCATCCATTGCCCTAAAAATACAAGTTTTAAGTTCGGCCCTGCAGAATCTTAAATACCTTCCACCATAGATTGAATTTATTTTTATTACTGAAAAATCTTGGGATATGGAGCAAGTAATGGAACGATTTTTTTTAAGCAAATTATTAAAAAAATGAAGGCTTCAGGTTTTAGCCAAATTTTAGGCCCCTTTATCTAAACTCTTAATCTAAAAAATTTGGTATTTACGGCTTAAATTAGCATATTTGAAAGCTACCTCTACACGGGAACTACCACAAAATATAGACAGATTTTTGTAAATTTTATTGACATGAATTCTTCCCACAATATAAAATACAAACTGCAAAGTTTCAGCAAAATTGCTTGGAAAATGTGGTGTTTATGGCTTAAACAAGCGTTTTTGGGAGCGACATCTATAGGTGGACTATAACAAAATATGAGCTGATTTAAAAAATGTTTACTGTGATAAATTCTATTCTAGGTAACAGACAAACTGCAAAGATTCATTTAAAATGCCTCGAAAATGTGGTTTTTATGGCTTTAATGAGTGTATTTTGGAGCGACCTCTATAGGGTGACTATAACAAAATATGAACTGATTTGTAAAAGTTTTGTTGCGATGAATTTTTGTCCAAATAGAATACAAACTGCTAAGTTTCAGCTAAATTGCTTTAAAAATGTGGTATCTATGGCTCAAAAACCATATTTTGGAGCGACCTCTATAGGGGAGCTCTATCAAAACATAGACCGATATGGCCCATTTGCAATCCCAAACGACCTGCAACTATAAGAAGTATTTCTACCAAATTTGATCAACCTAGCTCTATTATTACGGACTGTAGCGTAATTTCAACTGACAGACGGACATGGCTAAATCGTATTAGAATTTCACGACGATCGAGAATATATTTATATACTTTATCGGGTCGCAGATCAATATTTCAAGGTGCTGCAAACGGAATGACAAAGTTAGTATACCCCCATCGTATAATGTAGGGTATAAATATAGTCAAAATACTATATGTACATTCCAAGAATATTGGAATAAAAAAAAACCTTTCCAGAAAAAGCTTTTGTTGTTAAATATTATTTCTCAATCTTCTGCAGTCGTCCCCGTTTACCCTTTTTCTCGGTGTATGAACGACTATACTCGTAGTTTAATAATTTTGTAGTCGATCAATTGCAACATACATGTATCTTTCTTTATTGTTTTATATATATTAATGTATAATGAATATTATATTAAAATTCGGGAAAATATTATAATATAATATTGTTATTGAATGAATGCATTGCCGTTTTGTTAGCTTTCTTGGTTTTATCAAACTCTTCACTTTTCGCCTTCAATAAGCCTTTGTCGCAATCATCATTTTCCATCCAGCCTTATATGAATTTCCCGGGGTACAGTTTTGAATTTTTCGAAATCATTCTTTAACGAATCCAATTCTTCAGCTTTTACCTTTAATAAATTTCTTTGACTTTCAACGGATGCTCTTAAAAATAGCAATTCGTCATGCATAGCCTTCGGCAGAGGTTTTCCTTCGCAAGCAAAACCAAATTTCGAATTACAATCATAGTCGTTCCACTTTAAAGAGGTGCCTGTATACATAAGAACACAGTGATGGCTGGAATTGTCTGGCTGGGATGAATACCAATTGGTATAACCAAATGCCTCGCCGGTGGATATCCATTCAAAGTGTCTGCAGACGTGGTGATCGTGTCCACCTGTCCAAAACCATCTAAATGCATTATCTGTTCGAGAAGCAACAAAACAATGGTCACATTTGTTATTGTTTTATATTCAGCAAAAATAGAACTCACCGAAATTAGCTTTAATCAAATTATTCAAGTCCTGAGTTTTTTTCTGAGAGTCCATTGCGATCAATTCCATATCGATATTCATTTCTCTACATTTATCAATTGCTTCAGACCAAGTACACTGAAATAAAAAATGCCAAACATTTTATATTGTAGTGATTTCGATTATGAAAAACATGTTCCCACATTTTTCTATGTAAATTTTAAGTTATTTTTGAATTAATTATTTTAATTTTTATTTTGGAATTTTATTTTAAACAAACTTACTTTGTGTTCAGTTTCCACATAATATCGCTGTCCATCTTCAGTTGTAAACGATCTTCCAGCTTCAGCACTCGCGTTCAGGAATAATACCAATGCCCCGATCAGCACAGCTTTTCTCATTGTTACTTCTCATTGTTACTTTTTAAATGGTAGCATGTAGCAATGCATGCCAGAGTTTTTATATGATTTTTCTCTTAGACGGTGGTTTGCAAATTAATAGCAAAACATATATGGGTTCAATGCAACGTCGCCATTTTTTATTTTACAATTGAAAATAATATTATTTATTTCTTCTTCATGTTACTGATAACAGTGTTTTATATTTTGAAACATTCAAATGCTTTAAATTTGTGTTTTTATTAAGCTTCTCATTTTTCGAAAAATATTCTTATTGATATATGTATATATATTTGTATGCCATAATACCCGCACATTGCCCAGCGGGAGGAATTCCAAGAAAAGGGAAATAATTCGACCGTTTCTTAACCAGAAAACGATCCCGACAAAACTTGGCATATTTGTAGAAGAGGTATTAAGCTATGTATACACGGTGGTCAGATTGTGCATCGTTATCAACCCTGTCAAAGTGCTGCCAATGTATTGACAATGACAGATTGTTAGCTAACGGTGAATTGTCAGTTAAGATTATTGCAAAAAAAAACTTATAATTTAATATTTATACCCTACACCACACTGTGGTACAGGGTATTATAAGTTTGTTTCACGGCAGATGTTTGTAACACCTGAAAATAACACAGCTAGACCCACCTTAAAGTATACCGATCGACTCAGAATCACTAGCTGAGTCGATTTAACGATGTCCGTCCGTCCGTCCGTCTGTCCATGTAAAGTTGTTCGTCGACTACAGGTCGCAATTTCACTCCGATCGTTCTGAAATTTTGCAGTTTAGAGTATTTCGCGGCTGTTAAGATCGCTATTGAATTTGGTTGAAATCGGTTCAGATTTAGATATAGCTCCCATATATATCTTTCGTCCGATTTAGGCCCTTTAGTCCTATAGAAGCTGTATTTTACATCCGATCGTTTTGAAATTTAGAATGGTAGAGTTTCTTGATTCACGAACCAACATTGCCGAATTTGAAGAAAATCGGTTAAGATTTAGCTATAGCTCCCATATATATGTTTCGTCCGATTTTGATCTTTAGTCCTGTAGAAGCTGTATTTTACATCCAATCATTTTGAAATTTAGAATGGTAGAGTTTCTTGATCCATGAACCAACACAAAATCGGTTAAGATTTAGCTATAGCTCCCATATATATGTTTCGTCCGATTTTGCGCTTTAGTCCTGAAGAAGCTGTATTTTACATCCAATCATTTTGAAATTTAGAATGCTAGAGTTTCTTGATCCATGAACCAACACTACCGAATTTGAAGAAAATCGGTTAAGATTTAGCTATAGCTCCCATATATATGTTTTGTCCGATTTGGCCCTTTAGTTCTATAGAAGCTGTATTTTACATCCAATCGTTTTGAAATTTAGAATGGTAGAGTTTATTGTTCCATGAACCAACACTACCGAATTTGAAGAAAATCGGTTAAGATTTAGCTATATCTCCCATATACATGTTTCGTCCGATTTGGCCCTTTAGTCCTGTAGAAGCTGTATTTTACATCCAATCATTTTGAAATTTAGAATGGTAGAGTTTCTTGATCCATGAACCAACACTGCCGAATTTGAAGAAAATCGGTTAAGATTTAGCTATAGCTCCTATATATATGTTTCGTCCGATTTAGCCCTTTAGTCCTATAAATGCTGTATTTTACATCCAATCGTTATGAAATTTAGAATGGTAGAGTTTCTTGATCCATGAACCAACACTACCGAATTTTAAGAAAATCGGTTAAGATTTAGCTATAGCTCCCATATATATGTTTCGTCCGATTTGGCCCTTTAGTTCTATAGAAGCTATGTTTTACATCCAATCGTTTTGAAATTTAGAATGGTAGAGTTTCTTGATTCATGAACCAACAGTGCCGAATTTGAAGAAACTCGGTAAAGATTTAGCTATAGCTTCCATATATATAAGTTTCATCCGATTTGGCTCTTTAGATCCAATCGTTTTTATACCCTACACCACACTGTGGTACAGGGTATTATTTAAGTATAAAATGTCACAAAAGTAAATTTATGTAAACAATTTATACATGAATTACAAAATTTATATATCAGAGTTATTCATTATTACGAGAGTGGTGTAGGGTATTATATAGTCGGCACCGCCCGACTTTAGCCTTTCCTTACTGGTTTTACAATTTATTTGTTTTATATATTTATAGGCAGGATTGCCAATAAAAATATTTTATAGACAGTGTTGCCAATAAAATGTTTCTCTGACAATGACAATCCTTTGTTAGGATACTAGCTGCGACACAACCTTGTGGTACAGGTGCATTTGTTGTAACGCCTAATATAAAGATTCCCTCTGATACGACTTCTTAACGCTCTAGATGACACATTTTTCAATTGATCTGGCTGAAATTGAAGAATTTATATTTTATATTGAACTTCATCGTCCCTAATAAAAAAGAAAATCGGTCCAGAAATTTACTCTGTTGCTCTGTAATTTTAATCTGATAATATATTAGGCGTCACAAGTTTTATTCTGTTTTTTTGTGTTGTTTCGATTTTTGAATACATTTGATTTCAATTCCTAAACCTTCAACATTTGTTATTTTCTGTTATCAACAAAGTAGATAACCTTGACTCTGCATCTCACATTTCCGCAGCGATCTTGCATTTGACCTCAGATAATAATAACGCTGTGTGGGTACCAAAATGTATCGTCGATGAATACAACTTACCCCGCATATTTTCGACCCATTAAATCGAATGGTGTTAACCTTGTTTTTTGTGAAATCGTGTCTTCGAGATAATTAACCACAATGTTTGCTGGGTAAACAAAGAGATTAGTAAATTCAGACACAATTTCAGCTTCGGAATAGATGTTCCATGTCAAAGAACGAAAAGAAACACGAAACGAAAACACTTTAAGAAGTATTTCTTCCAAAACACCCACACCTTCCCTTACCCCTGAAATTCTTACTTAATTATACCGCACCACTTCCAGCTCTCAGTGTAGAGGTTTTTGCAAATGTTGCGCCATTTCGGTCTGTCTTGTGCTGCTGGTTTCTTCGAAGATGTTATCCATTGTGTCCTGCCATGTTTTTCTTCTCTTGACTCTGCTTATCTAGCCTGTTGAATTCTTTTTGGCAGTCCGGAGTCTGACAAAGTTCCAATACGACCCCATTTTTGAGTGATTTCTGTTTGATTTCAGTTTGGAGTGATTCTGTTCTTAGATGCCCTCGGATCTTGTCGTTCCTTATTCTGTCTCTTCTGGTCTTTTCGGCGACTCTTCCTAGGTACGTCATTTCATATGGTTGAATTCGGCTTTGTGTCTTCGTCGCAAGTGTCCATGATTTGCAGCCGTATGTAAGAGTAGGTGTGAATGTAGAGTTGTAAACAACAAGTTTTGATTTGGTGGGCACCTTCGGTTTATTCAGGAAGTTTGCATTCCTCTTTCTGGAGAGAGCGGGTCACAAACACAGAAGGTGTTCTATTGACTCCCCCTCCTTTTCGTCTCCACAGCTTCTGCATAAGCCACTACTCAAAATCTTCAATCTCCAGTTCCTGACTATTGACAACCTTTCATTTCTTGCCGCAAGGGCACTATCTCTCAAGAAGAGCTTCCGGTCGTCCGCTGGAGCAATTACCCAAAACTTGAAAAACGTATCACTCAGACATTCACAACAAAAATAGCAACAAATTAATTTAATTTTATATTTATTTGCTACTAATGTATCATTTTATTACTTATTTATCATTTATTTTTAAAAGTTTCGCAAAAATGTATTTTTTTTTTCAATATTTTACTAATTTTGTTTGCAAATGCACGTAAACCGTCGAAGTCTAATTTCAGCCGTCCGTTTACGTTTCGTTTCCGGTTGCTAATCGTTTACACTTATACACTTAGTCCAGATTCACACTCGGCAACTTTTTCCAAGCAAGTGTCAAAGTTTGTTGGAGAGAGAGGCAGAGAGCTCTTTCCGCCCGCCTCTCTCCCTCAAACTTTGACACTTGCTTGAAAGAAGTTGCCGAGTGTGAATCTGGACTTAACGTTACGGTTACGTTTGTCTAACCCAGCCTTTAGTTAAATCTTCCATATATCGTCGCTTGGATGACCAACTGCAGTAACTGACATTTTCAATATTGTTCCGGAGAGCAGTTTTTCTGTTTTTGAGACAATGTCCATTCTTCCACACGGCGTAATATTTATTATATTTCCAGTTTGCTTTTCTTATTGTGTACTTAACTCCATCTTTTTCGATATTATTAACAAAAAAATAAAAAAAAATAATTATAATGCACGTTTTTCATAAACAATGCAGATACGTCACTTTTTTGGAAAAAAAAATTATACTTAATGTCAGTTACGACTGATCACCGCCCAGCCCAAACGGCTAAAGCTAGAGTCATGAAACTTGGTAGGATGGTAGTCCTTGCTATATAGACATGCAATATGGAAGGGTTTTTCGAAATTTTGGGCGCACAATGGGTCAAAAAAGAAAAAAATATGGTATCAAAGCCAAATCCAAATGGCTGGAGCTAGAATTGCAACATTTCGTGTGAGGGTAGCGCCTAGGGCGAAAATTCGATTTGAATCACAATTTTTCGAAATTTAAAAAATTTACGCGCACATTGGGACAAAAAGGGATAAATATGGCACCAAAGCCAAGTCCAAATGGCGAGAACTTGAATCGTCTAATTTGGCTTGAGGGTAGCCATTGGAACGTAGACTAGACACAAGGAGTTTTTTTAGGCAAAAATGGTGGGAAAATGATAAATATTGTGCAGTGGGACAAAACTATGTTGGATATGGTACAGTGGGGCAAAAAGTGCTAAATATGATACAGTGGGGGAAAAAATTTAAATTTGTGCAGTGGGTCAAAATGTGTTAAATATGGCACAGTGGGGCAAAAAGTGTTAAATATGGTACAGTGGGGGAAAAAAATTAATTTGTGCAGTGGGTCAAAAATGTGGCACAGTGGGGCAAAAAGGGTTAAATATGGTACCGTAGTGTAAAAATATGGTACGATATGGCAAAAATGGTTAAATATGGTAGAGTAGGGCTAAGGGTGCGAATTTAGCTTTTGGAATATACAGTATGTTTTTCTCTTAATACATACTTATAGTGGCACTGTGATGCAAAAACGATTAAATGGTGTACAGTTGTGGTTTAATGGCATTTAGAGGCACATAACGGAAAAGGGATAAATACTGTAATCTTTAGATTATCCTAGCGGGTGACATAGGCTATATTCGTTATTTATTGAGGAGGCGTGGCCCCGCGCAAATAAGCCAATTTGGAGTTATTTTCTTAGTGATTCCTACTGTTCCTACCTACGAATGGATTATCGAGATTCCTACTGTCGTTATCTTATGATTGGGACTGGACCGTAATCCCGTTTCGAACGCAATCGGTCCAAAAATGAGCAACGAGTGGGCTGGGTCCATCAAGTACTCCATGACATTTTGCAATAATGAACAAACATTTCGGGAAAAGCGAAATATTAAGTGACATATTGCACTTACGTCTCTTGGTGAAAAATTTTTTTTTGGCATTGTGTCAGTTACGTCTAAAATCATTTACCGTTTTTTGAGAAAACGTTAATATATATATGCATAAAATTTATACACACGTTGTACTTTGACTAGACAAATCGACTGGCGGCCTTAACTCAATTTCTGAAAAATGGTCAGTTACGTCGGTTGGTCATCCAAACGACGATATAAGTATATGTTTCGCCTGATTTGCCTACAGAGTCAGAGACGTACCAAATGTAAATTGTTTAAACAAATTTTTGTTGAAGTATACTTTGGATATTACATTGTTATCCAATTTTACTAGAATGGTGTGGGGTAACACATAGTCGGCACCGCCCGAGTTTAGCCTTTCCTTGCTGGTAAATTTTGGTATATGTAAACATTAATATTTTATACGGCGTTTATTGGATTCGCATTTTTTGTTTTATAGCGTGGTCGAGTTTTTTTCAATATTACTTTACCATTCTTTAAATTTTAATAACGCAATAACAATATCCGATATCAGACACATATGTATGCACATTCCCATATCCATCGGCAATTCGATTAAATATCCATTAAGCACTGACTGAAAGTGCAACTTTAAAATCCCTGCAACTCACACTCGAAGGCAAGTTCGTGACGGCAAAAGCAATTTGCTTGAAAGCGCCCATTGAACTTATGAACTCATTATCGCCATTTCGCCGGACTTTGCAATTATCGCGCCATAATCTCGGACTGTCACTCCGGCGGTGGTGGCGGCCTACACTTATGCAAAGGCAACTTCACTCATAGCCATCGTCATTTCTTTCGCCTTCGTTTTTAACAATTTAACTCCTAATTAAATAAGTAATTAATGTTTCTCTGCGTTCGGTTTTTTGTCGTGCCCTCTTTCTCTGTTAAGTGTTTTTAATACGTGCATTTCCGTAACTTGAGGCCAAATGAGCAGTTCTCACCCATCATTATGTGTTGAAAGGTACAACTTGAGTGTCTACATTACACGATACTACTCGATTTGCCAAAGGAAATTAAGAAAAAGAAAGAGAGTGAGAGAGAGAGATAGAAAATGCCCTTTTGCCCGATATCATAATGACGTTCTCACTCTCGAAATCTGTTTTTCTTCTCTCCTCGCCAGAGTTACATAGCATAATTTCATCATAGCATTCCATTAACAACAACTGCAACAACAGCGGTAGTTGTAAATGGTTAAACAAAGTATAAAATCTATAAAAAATGTATCGTTTAATATCCAATTATTACAACAAACAAGAACAACCATAGCCAAGTCCGGGACACGGTCAATTCTGGTCTGGGCAAATGGACACGGATGTAATGAAACATCATGTAGAGTCATGACGAGAGGCTGCAGCCGAGTACTGTGGTACACAATCGATTTTCGTTGGTCGAACTTAAACGAACCAAATGCAAAATGCAGCAATATTGTCAGCTTTGATTTTTGCAGTCCCCTCCATTCGATAGGGTGTAAAAATCCCCCACGATCAGTATTGCCAGATGAATTTTAGCCAAAATCGTCAAAATCCTTTTTCGAAATCGTCATTCCATTAATCTACGATTTACATATAGATTGTGAGCCATTTCAGAGACGGTTATGTATTAAAAAATACTTTCGGGACATGAAATTGACACATGATTTTGGGACTCAATTCTGAGAATTGGACGTGAAAGTAGCCCCAAAAATAAGAACTTCTGTATCATTCGTTTGTCAAGTTAGTTCAACAATATAATGGCCATACTATTTTTTTAGCTCAAGGTGGATTTTTTGCACTAAATTTTTTTCTTGCTATACCGTACGGAATATCTCCTTTGTGCCTGAAGCAAAGTTGTAAATATTGAATAGGAGCAAAAAATTGGGAACACCCGAAAAAAGTGGATCCACTGCCTTAAAAGTCACAAAAATGCCCACAAAGTCATAAAGTATCTGTCAGTAAAATATTGAAAAATACGTTTACGTAATACATATACATGTAAGAGAACATTAGAACAGAACCTTGTAACTATTTTAAATTATTTTGACTCGAATTACACAAGGCAATTATTGCCAAAGCAATTCTTCCTATCATAGGAGATGAATAAAATAGAAAGGGAAATTCCTCCCTTGCCTATCTTTCCTATGATATGCAGAATTGCTTTGGAAATAATTGTCTCGTATAAATCGGGACTTTGCAACTTATTTACGACGTACAATCTTATTATATTATTAGACATCATAAACTGTACGCAGAATTATTAAAGTAAAGACAGAATTCTGAAACTTAAAATAAACATGATGGAAAAGTTTTAAACACAGATTTGAATTCACCGGATCTACATTTACCGATAAAGATGAAAATTTGTATTTAAAAAACTTATCAGGCTGAAACAACCAAAAAACAAAACGCTTAAAAAGGTCAAGCAATATTTTTCATTCTAAATTAACGCCATAGGTAAAAGAATATAAATCTTCGACTGTCGTAAAATTCTAAAACGATTTAGTGGTGTTGTTTGTTCAAATCACAGGATATGTGACTCAAATTTGGCAGAAACACTTCTTATACATATCTTTCGATTGAAAGCCGATAAGGATCATAAGATTATCGTATTATATTAGAGATATTTCCTAAATTTTCGTATTTTCATTACCAACGAATATAGTCAATAAGGGGCTTTTACTTTTCAAAACATGGACCGATATACTCCATTTTCACTAGAGACGATTTAAAGGTATTTGAAGTAGGTTTTAGGGGAACGCCAAGAAGTATAATCGGAAGGAGCAATAAAAAAATATGGACCGATGTTTCCCATTTTCACTAGGGACGATTAAGTGCAATATAAACTAGAAATTCTTAAATTTCAGCCAGATTGAAAATTGTGTTCTCTACACTGACAGAAAAAGCTTCGTCATGACGACGAATTTGTACATCATCACGATTATTTTTTCGTCAAAAGTCAGCTAACGAACGGAATAATCCTCTTGATGAATTTGTTCGTCACCATGACGAATTTCTGTTTCCAAAAACTTTCGTCCTTAGGATGATCCATTCATCACCACGACGAACCCCATTCATCATCATGACGAACCCCATTCATCATCACGACGAATAGCACTCATCATCACGACGAACTCTATTCATCGCCATGATGAACTCCATTCATCACCACGGGGAATTCCATTCGTCACCACGACGAATCCCATTCATCATCACGACGAATCCCATTCATCACCACGACGAATTCATCCCACGACTATTTAAATTTTAAAAATTCCAATATGTAAATGTTCTTCTAGTTTTAAACCATTTAAAATGGTATGGAAAATAAAATTATTTGACTGCATTGCTAGGTTCAGTTGTGAATATTCGTTTCGAGACTCAGTTCTTATCAGGTAAGGCTGAAATCAAACAAACGAGAAGTATTCATTACTTCTGCTATTTTAAATCAAAAATAATCACATCAAGTAATGTATTTGCCGACAGGCCATTACCACAAATGTTTCACACATATACAACTTGTCGAGCTGCATGTACGAGTATGCATGTGTTTCATATTTTGTTAAACAAACATCAGTTACGCCGTGCCAGTGCGGTTGGTTTGAACCAATCGGTGCTGCGTAGAACACACACGTGGACGAACATAACAACGTCGCATGTTTTACTTTGTTTTGCTGTAGGAGTTGACGTTGCCGTAAAGGGCGAATAATTCCATCGTTCTCATGATGAATGGATAATCTTATTGACGAACGGTGTTCGTCATTAATTATTAGATTTTTTAAATTGATCTTTTACAACAAATTATTTAACTAAGGCAATCAGAACGCATATAGAACAGTACATATAAGCAGAAACTATAATTTGATTGCTTCGTTTGATCATACTTTCAGCAAAATGGCCAAATAAATCTTTTCGTCGTGGGAATGAAACCTTATAGTTCTCTCGACGAATTTCGAAATCACCAAAAACATGACTTGATGATCGTGTTCGTTCTATTGACGTACAAAAACATCGCATGTACGAAACTTTTCGTCACCAGTACGAAGATATATTGACGAAACTGATTCGTCATGGTGACGAACGGTTTTTCTATCAGTGTAGAGCATCTAGAAGTGACATATTCGTAGGTGGGGACCTTTATATGGGGGCTATACCAAAACAAGGAGAAAACATTCTGCATTTTTACTATGAACGATTAGGTAATAAAGTGTAAATTGTTAAATTTCAGCCAGATTTGTTGAAAAATCCGTTCTCGAGAGCGTCAAGAAGTGGCATCGATGGAAACCTTAATATGGGGGGCTATACAAAAACATTGATCGATGTACCCCATTTTTTCTATGGATGATTAAGTCCAATATCTGGCCGAATTCTTAATTCTTACTGTTTTCTAGAGCGTCAAGAGGTGACATCGTTGGGGACCTTTATATGGGGGCTATACCAAAACAGGAACCGATGTACCCCATTTGTACAAGGGACTATTAGGCCCAATATAAAATATAAACTCTTAAATTTTAGCCTGATGCTGCGGGCCAAAAGTGTAACGCATCGATGGAGTGACCTGAGGGACTGCAAGAATATTTGACGGAAATCCGTTTTGGGCCATTTTAAGTCATTCGGGAAATGTTCGTCTGTCTGTCTGGTTGATCCGCACGTGTTAACAAATAACTACTTACTCCGACGCTTACGAATATCCCACGTATAAGTAATTATTATTGTCATATTATCAAGGGGTTAAATAACACCTTACCAATAATGATTTGTAAAGCTATTGACTTGTAAAGCTTGAAAAGAGTCTGGTTTATTTCGAAAGACCAATGACTTCAAATAACCCCCACCAGAAATAGTCTAATGGTGTTAAATCACAAACTTCTTGAAGGCCATTCAATATCACAATTTCTTGAAATAATCGAATCTCCAAACTTTTCTCGTAACAATCCAATTGTTTCATTTGCTGTGTGGCACGTAGCCACAATCGGTCAATGGCAAAAAGATAGCTCTTAACGAGAGCTAAAAATTGCTCATGGGTGTCAAGGTCGTAGGTCGACTGGAAAGTGGTTCTTTTGGATTAAAAAAAATTGACTTAGCGCACGAAAAGTTGCAATTGGAGAACGATTAGTTTGATAATAAAACTGAATAATTCGTATATCTATATATCTCTCCATGATGAAATTGTAAACACTACTGAATACAATGAAAAACAAATGGCCGAAACGTCACTTCAAAATCATATCATCCCTAACCCCGTTACTTTTGTAAATAAGTTTTCTTCGTTAGGAATAAAATGGAATGGACAATGGAAATGTAATAAATTTTTGGGCGAATTTTTTCTATTCTTATGTTTTTTTGTGCTAGCAAAAAATGATTTTTTAGAAATAATATTTTTTTCTTATTGTGTTAGATACAGCTACTAAATATAACGTATAACTTTTTTTTACCGTTTGTCAGCCGATCACTGATCTCTAACATTTGTCGCACTGTGTTATTAAATCTTGATATCTCTTGAACTATGCAAAATAAACTGTTAATATGAAATTTGGTTTATAGGTCTCGACTAGTGGACTTCTCACAACAACAAAATTTCACATTTATTTAAAACACAAATTTAACTTTTATTTAACAATTTTATATGCCCGTGGGCCACTGCATCCCTTTACTGTGTATGAAGACTAAATTCATAGCTTAAACTTCACCACACATTGCACCAAGATTCATTACAACTAGTTAAAAAGGGTTGAGTTATAACTTTTTTAAAGCACCCTATTGCGGTGCGCGGCGTCTTCATACTCTAATTCTGAACCACTGTGCGATATTGCAAATCTGCTGCTTCTATAGTGGCTTACTGTCATTTCCTTCGCGTGTTGTATGTGTGAGTACGAGAGTAAGAATATGTGTGAATTCATTCCATCTGACTGTGTATGTATAAGAGCGGAAAAACACAAATGCAATTAAGTCCATTATTGCGGATTTCTTGCTTTCTTTTCACCATTTACTCGGCGGCACCGGTCTCCTATTCACATACACACACCGCCATTGTTTGTTTTGCTGCGATTGTGTTGCGTTCTTTGCGGAATGAGGAATAGAGGTTTGTGTTTATAGTATGGACTTTTATGGCAAGGTACACTGAGCCAAAAATTAACCTTATATAAGGTTAACTTAACCATAAATAAACATGATTTGGAGTCTACGTTATATAAGGTTAATTTGAACATTTTCTTGTTGACTGGTATTTAACAATAATAATATTTAATTTAACTATTCCATGGTTGAATTTTTTAACCATGAAAATTGTTAATATTATAATAATAATTGTTACTTTAACAATGCATTTTTGAATTGTTTAACCATGAAAATTGTTAATATTAACATTTTATAGTTAATTTATTGAAACAATGCATGTTCAATTTAACAATGAAATTGTTAATATTATTAACTATGAAGATTGTTATTGAAACCTTTTTTATTGTTAATTTAACTATTTAGTGGTTACTTCACGTAACCAAAAACATAGTTGTTTCAATAATTTTTAATATTTATATTAAATAAAACAAGAAAAAATTAACTTTCGCATTTTTATTTTTTATTTTATTTACAAAATATATGTTAATATATATGTATGTATAAGAAACACCTGAAAAGAAAAAAAAACAAAAAGGTTAGAAAATGTAAGTATAAATGTAAAAAAGGGTGCAATTCTAAGAAGATCTTTTGACTTTTTACCTAAATTCTGTAGTTCAAAGAGCATAAGCATTTACCGATGAACTGATCTGATGGAAAAATCTGCTCTGTGACTATAAGTTAAGTGCCTACGTTTCTGTGCTTGACCAACATGTGATCAGTCCCCGCTCAAAAGGTGCGTCCACGTAAACTCCCTGAATCTTTCGATTATTAAGGGCCCAGGACGGTTAGGCACTTAGTTTGGGGTACTGAGCTTAGTCCGATCTTACGGCAAACTTATAGGAGAGAGGAGATTAATAACAAAGGCAATCTGATAGAAAGCCGATGTCCCACCAAAATCATAATCGGAATAGATATAAAAATCAAGGATTGGGTAAGTCAATGGATGATACTTCAAGGAAGTGCACTGAATTGTATATTAAAAACAAGTAAGAAAGTTTCGGTCGGGTAAACCGACCAAGGTATAGTTGTTATTAAAGTATCAATATTTCACTAAATGTTAACCATTTGTGTGGGAGGTACCAGAAGGAATGGACCAATATGGCCCATCTTTGAACTTAACCGGAGATAGAAAAAAATATTACCGTATACCAAATTTGAAGAGAATCGGTTACTCTTTTCGAGAGTTATCGTGCGCACTAGCATGCAGACAGACGGACGGACATATCTCATTCGACTTAAAATGACCCAAAACTAATATGCGCTGAACATACTTAGGGTCTTATATACTCGTATTACTAAAATGAGGGTATACAAAAACAAATGTATGCATGCATACCACTTTTCCTGTAATTACTTCGCACACTACAACTAGTATTGGTACAGCTTATCAACAGTTTCTAGTATTGGCACAACTTACCAACAGATTCAAGGCCGGACTCCCAGCACAAGCAGCCGCAAGCCACAGAAAAAGAAACAACTGAAAAGAAAAAAAACAAAAACATCGTTTATATGTATGTATGTACCCAGCGGTAAAATGGTCCAGGCCTTCTAGGCATCAGGCCTGATAGAAGGGCTTCCAACACCTTCTATTGGAAGGCACGCATGCCTTCTTTATGAAGGCCTGAAAAATGTGCAATCTCTCACTTCTAAAAAAGTAACCGTGCCTCCTGCTCCCGTCTTTTTTCAAACATGTCTAACGCCTTCTAAAAGATGTCAGAGAAAAGTCGTTCTTCATGGTCAGCAGTCAAATTGAATTATTGACAACCACCGCCGATATATGCGCATATATTGATGCGTTTCGTTCTCCCTCTCTCTCAAGTTTTTGGCATATGTAGAAAAATGTACACTCTGCCTTCCTTCTCCCGTCTTTTATCAGGCATGATTCTGTCCTTCTAAAAATATATCATATCGAAGGTGTTTAGCACACAACATTTAAGTTTTGTGTGGACATACTCATGCATGATAAAAGACGGGAGAAGGAAGGCAGAGTGTTCACGAATTCGTTCTCCCTCCCTCAAGTTTCTCATATATGAACTTTGTTGCTACTGCGAGAGTTCAAAACCATTTTTATGCAAAAAAAAATACCGCTACACAAATTGAAAAGTGAAGGTGAAGACAAATAATATTAACAAACAATTAGTCGTTGCAAAGGTTTTGTAGAGTTCAGTTGCTTTGTGTTTTTGATAGATTAAGATAGATTCTTATCAAAATTATTCTATATTATCTTTGCGAACTCCTATATTATGCATTTGAAGTGCTGAATGTGACATTCATTTTAAGTACATTATTTGGTCTGCATTTTGATTTACTGTAGGACTTTCCTTCAAAGCTGTACATCAGACCTAGATCAGACCTTCATTTCGAAGCTCTAAATCATATCTTCATTTCGAAGCCCTTCTTAAGACCTTCCTTTCGAAGTCCTATATCAGACCTTCATTCGACAATCCTTTGTTAGGCATGATTTTTACCGCGAAATGCAAGGCCTGGCCTCGCAATGTCACTCCATGTAAAAAAGAAATAAAGATTGAATGCGGCGGCCAGGCCTCGTGGCTCTTAAATCAGGCCTGATAGCTTGCCGTCTAAGACCTGATTTTTACCGGTGGGTAGGTATTACGAAAGCACTTCTAACAACAACATTCTGTATGTATGTACATTTAACAGTATCAACATCGCACAACAAAAAAACTAACGTATGTATGTACGGCGTAGCAGCCACAAGTGTTCAAACGAAAAGACAAGATGAACACATACCCACACGTACACATCACTTCTCTCCGTATGTTTGCTTGCTGCTGCATATACTTACTTACATACATTGTTGTTGGTTATTTTTTCATTATAGTATAACATTTAGTGCCGCAGTTGCTGTCGTTCTCAGTGCACCAGTGATACATATAGCAGCCATTCTCTGAACCTTGTTTATTATCGCACAGAAGGTGGATTTCTGCAGAGGTGTCTACCGGACGACAATAACGTACAGCTTTATCGGTCTGATCACTGCCGTATACAACCAATAAACTATACGCTGGTTCAGACCACAGCTTTTTCCGTTTGGTCTTATACAGGTATATACTCGTAGCGCTAACACAGCCTCCATTGCTCATTCGAGAATGTTGGGTTTTAAGGTTTAACTTCCCTTCTAGTAAAATACTTAAGTATTTTGCGCTTTCAGAGAATGGATCTTTTATAACCCCAAGGATACAGATGTTATTGTTGGTACTTTATATCTCCAGATGAATGTAAGTAGTTCCGTCTTAATCGGGTTAACAACGCCTCGTTTAAACTTTGCCATCCAATATTTTACAGTCGTAAATGAATGAGCAGTCTCCCCCAGAATAAAATCTAGCTCGGCTTTAATATTGGTTCGACTGAGATCTTTCAAGTATTTCAGATAATCAAAATTCCCATACCGGGAATTCACAATTGGAGTATTAGCAAGATTAGTAAGACGGATGGTAAGAAGCGGCAAGTCAATCTGATCCTTAATGCTCAATCCACCCCCCACATACAGCGGGCAAGTGAAACCCTTCCATATAGTTTCGAGACTATAGCTTTGAAGCTATATGATCAGGATATAGCTCCCACTGCGGAAGGTGAGTTATGCACCGTGGTTGACGCCCACCCCCTGCAAGTGCGAAGTTACTCATGCCCATAATTTCTGGTGCCTCAGATTTGGACATAATCTGAAACATCATCTTCTGAGGACGGAAGCACTACTACGGACACCGAAGGGCTGATGGGAGTTTCTGGACACATCTAACGGGGACATGCTACTCGATAATACGGGAGATGAGTTTGATTCCACCCTTGTGAAGAGATGGAAGTTAATCTACAAATGGTTAACTTGTCGGTTACCCGATAACCTCCATCACGCCTGGCCATAGGTGCATTAGAAATTGTCCTCCAATAACCTTTATTTTCACCAGGAAATATCTAAGCATGTTTTTCTTACCTAATTTCAGCGGTAAAGACCAAACAGCTGCTAGTTTAAAGATAGGTAATCCTATATATATTTGATGCTCTCCAATTACAATACGAAGATGAGGTACAACCGACAATTCTCTTCATGGGAGTAGTCAAAGAAGCAACGAGGTCGGTCCCAAAATTAACCGACCTAATAAAGAAAACACAATAAATTTGGGAACCTTTTTTTTATTTTCCAACATAATCTCGTTTTAGCTCGATACACTTTTTCCAGCTATTTTCAATCGCTTCGATACCCTGTTTATGGTAAGAGCTATATAATTCCTGAAAATAGCTCTAAACCGTAACATACAACTTTTTATTGCTGGCAAATCTTTTTATGCCGAGCCATTTTTTCAAGTTTGGAAACAAATAATAATCTGGGGGAGCTAAATCTGGCGAATAAGATGCGTGTTGAAGCAATTCTTGATTGTGAGCAAACACTGCACCCATCTTGCGCACAGCTTTCTTATCATCAAATTTTCCGTTAATATGCGATGTATAGCATTTTTCAAATGCCTTCAGCTAGCTCACGAACCTTCAGCCGACGGTCATACAATACCATTTTGTGGATTTTTTAACCATTTCTGGCGTGGACACCTCAGTTGGTCGAGCACTACGATGTTCGTCTTGACAGCTCGTACGGCCCCGTTTAAACTCTGCCACCCTATATTTTATAGTTGTAACCGCGAAGGAACAGACTCCCCCAAAGTAGAATATTTGCCTGGTTTTAATATTGGTTGTACTGAGACCTTTAAAATGAAAGTATTTTATTACATATCGGTGACCAATTTTTTCCATGTTTACAAATTCACTGAGAACGTTTACTTTTGAGTGCTCAAATAAAACTTAAAACATATGTTTTAGAAGGTTGCCACTTTTCACGAAAGTAATTTTTCAAACTACTACCCCATCTACATATATGTCAGCTCGGCTAACCTTGGGACCGCCCTCGTACTAGACGTCACATTCACTACCGACTCGCTGAAGAACAAAATTGTTGGCTGGAATGTACTGAACGACCATTCATTCTCAGATCACCATTACATAGAGTTCAAACTCGCTGTGACGTGACGTCGTCTATTTTTTTTTCTTTTATGTTAGTCGTTTGTTCCATATTGAATTGTCTTATACTTTGGCCATATTTTATATCAATTTCTTGACGACACTCGTTTGTTGTCGTTCTGACTGACATCATTAAACAACTTCATTTTATTATTTGACTGCATTGGCTTGTTTCTTCATTTATTTACGATTAAATAATGATCGTAAATGATTTGAATTACGTTTAACTTGCGCGCCACAGCAAAAAGCCAATAGCTAAAAGCTTAACCACTACATCCTGCGAGTACCCACCCAATCCCTTTTTGATGCTCGGAATCCAGGCCTATCTACCTACCAGTCCCCGACTAACCATTCATTTAGCAAAATCCACCCGTAGTCTATGCATCTTTTCCACAATCCACATTAAGTGGAATTTCGCAAAATTGCTTACAATATTATTTTGTTTTCCGTACTTTTTTTCCGGTGGTTTTACAACCACAACCACATCGAAATCAACGTTTTTTATGGCGGAAACAAAAGGGAATTCGAAGGAACAAAAGCCCCAAACCAAACAGAAAATTTATATGAAATAATCCTGGCTATGCCTGTGTGTTTTGTATTTTTTTATTATTATTATTATTGGTCGGAGTAGAGGTTTATTTGTAGGCCTAATTGAGTTTTCAAGATGGATTTGCGTTGTGCGCCAGATGTTTTGCTGTAGTTGTAGTCGTAATGGGTCGAGGCTGGGCTCGGCTGAACAGCCCCTTCCGTAACACGGATGCTGCTGTTGCGGCTGCTTTGGATGAGTTTATTACCGTGTTCTGGTGGCACTCTACAATGTAGTTCTATCTGTAGCAGAAACACCAGTAGGGGGTATGATTGCAGGTCCGTTCGTCTGTCTGTGAAGTCGATTGGTTCGTTGAACACAATTTCTTGCTGCGTTTACGTTTTTTCCGCTTCAATGAGTAATAAATTATTATTTGAAACGTGTTTTTTTCTTGCCGTGGAGATTTGCAGTTGTAACGGAAGTAAGGAGGATTGATGGAGCAGTTGGGAAATTGAGTAACAGTACTGCGTATCAAAAAAGACTGCCTGATTATTGTAGTGTTTTCTAGGCAAAAATCTTAGCTATTAGAATGATTGCCGAATGGCTGAAAATTAATGTTCTGACGAAAATCGGTATAAATAGTGAGGCTGCTATCAAGCCCCTGGAAACTATATTCCTATATCCCGAAGTCAAAAACTGCTCTCGACTGTCGCAGATCTCTTAACGAGATGACTGCACTCTTCAATATTCACCACAAATGGGTACCGGGCCACAGGGGCATACCCAGGAACTGCATGGCAGATGAACTTGCAAGACTAGGACTAAGACTAGCTCAGATGCACCTCATCAAAACCAAAAAGATCTGTCAGATTTCCTAAAAGGTCCGACCCTAGTACATTCAGACATCGCTTACTCAATGTGGGAATGTAACAAAGCAGGTGCTCCATTCTCTACACTTCGTCATCATCACACCAGCTTGTTCGCCGATCAGGCAGTGTCCCATCAGAACTGACACTAAAGTATTTTCCTCCCCACTGTGGAGAGAAAACATTTTGATCTTCTCAGTTCGTATCTTGGCCAGATTTGTCTAGCTTTCCTACAGGTTCCGTTTTCTGACCATTTTTCATTGGACTGCCTGATTTCCTCTTTCTAAGCCAAAGCTTGCATGTGGATAGTGGCGAAGCAATATATACACATTCATCGATAATTTGTAATATCGTCCCTTTCCTATCAAGTTAATCAGGAAACTATATTCCTGAATTCAAAAACGACACTACAATATTCACATTAAATGGATGCCGGACCAAATGGACATAACAGTGAACTGCCTTGTACCTTTTTTTTGGACAGGCTTCTTCAAGGGATCTATTGAATGATATGGTGATATGATCGACCAGATTATCCAGACCGGCTTTGTCATTCGGTTCGTACAGAAGTTTAGAGTTGAGGACTTTCTTGAAATTCTTCTCATACAGATGCCACTTTGTCTTCCTTACATTTCTGTGGACGGCGGGTTTAGGCGCTTTTCCGCGAGTTTGGACTCAATATAATGGTGATCTGAGAATGAGTGGTCGTCCAGTACATTCCACCCAATAATTTTGTCTGACAGCCGGACAGTAGCAAACGTTACGTCGAGTACTTCTTGTCTGTCTTTAATTGTGAAGGTCGGTTTATTACCTATGTTACAAATACTAAGGTTGGTAGTTAGAATAAAGTCAAGAAGCGAATCACCCCTATTGTTTATATCCGTACTACCCCAGATAGTATGATGAGCGTTCGTGTCTGCGCCAATAATCAGCTCGAGTTCGTCAGACGTTGCTTCTTCTGCTACTTCCCTGAATAGAGCAGTCGGTACTACAGATTCATAAGCCAAGTAGCTGGAGACCACCCAATATATGCGATTACCGATCTCCAGGCTAGCAGCTGTTTGGTCTTTACCACTTAAATTAGTCAGGAGAAAGATACTTAGATCTTACCTGGCCAAAATGCAGGTTCTTGGAGTGCCTTCACAGTTGGCCACAAGCAGTTTAAAGTTGGGTGTCCTAATACCACACAACCTTCCTCCCACTACGTAGGGCTCCTGTATCAGGACGATGTCTACTGCGCTTGTGGACAGGCGCAGCAGTAGAGCCGCTGAGGCTGCTTTAGCGTGATGGAGGTTAATCTGTAGAATTCTTACCATCATTGGTAATTGACAGATTAACATCCACCCCGACAAGGGTGTTATCGAACTCTTTGTCCGTATCGTTGAGAAGCATGTCCCCGCCAGATGCGTCAAAGAGTCCGGAGACTCACCTCAGCCTCTCTGTGTCCGAAGTAGAGCTTTTGTCCTCAGACAAGGACGTTACAGATCTTCTGTTAGAGTTGGAGTCACCAGAAATAATAGGCGTGGGTACCTCCGCACTTTCCGAAAGTGCCACGGTGGACGACTCACCTTCTGCAGTGGGAGCTACATCCTGCTTGTATATCTTCAAGACTATAGTCTCGAAGCCATATTGTAGGGTTGCACTCGCACTTTGTATATGGGAGGTGGATTCAGCGTTTAGGATAAGATTGACCTGCCGCTTTTTACCAACCGCCTCACCCACCTTGCTGATTCTCCAATTATGGGCCGGCAGACCAGGATTGGAATCTTGTATTATTTCTAAGATGTCAGCCGGGTTGGAGGGCTCTTCTGTAACCCAGGTGATGGCTCTAGGGTGACTAGGGATGTTGTTTTTTCGACAACATCCAACTGGGCACCCGGCCACACCTCACCCGCTCGACTCAGAGCAGCCTTATACAGGTCTACTGATCTGGCATCACCGAAATATAAGAGCTTTACTCTCCCCTGATGCCATCCTGCATCGTTGCAGATTGGTGGTTTGCCCGGCATTTCTCTACGGATATCGAGGTAATGAACCATAATGGCTGATTGTACATGACTCCATTTGTCCTTTAGGATGGATCCATCCTCACTACTTCTGTCTATAACAGCCATCACTAGACTCTCCTTCGTCACTTCATTGAAGGGCTTGGTGAGTGTCCTGTTGATGGTGACATTAGGGCCTCTTGCCTTTTTCGAAGGCAGGGGTTCATCAGGTGATCTGATTCGTTTTACTTTATTAGCCGTTAACACAGCTGAATTTGTGGCTCTTTCAGCCGACTCATTGGCCTTAGAAGCATCTATGACGCCTTTAGCCCAGGTAAGTGACTCTTTTTGTTTTTCGGTAAGAGCCGAAACCTCAACAGCCTCCAACTTTGTCAAAACTCTGAGCGCTACACGATGCTCATTGTGCTTCCGTTTTGACGGTCGGACATGACGTTTTCCCCTCACCGCATCACCTGTTGTGAGTACTTGGGGAGATTTTCAACATTTTTGGTGTGGTCGGCTTTGGCCAAGACCAACGGACGGACAGTTGGGGAACCGCGCTCCATCGGAACACGAAGGCATCCCCGTCAGGAGAATTTATTTTTATTTTGTCTGTATTAGACCGTAATAGGTACTACGATGTAGGCCTTACAGACTTTGTACAGATTTTTGCTATTGCGTAATAGGTACTGGTAACTATCCGTTATGTGATAAACACGTCCGTTCACTGCGAATGATCAGCAACGAAACCGATGTTAACCTACCTAAACTCCAAGTGCACCAACGCTGCTGTTGTTATCAAGACCAGACGTCTTATCGTGTCTGTCATGACGGGTCACTGCCTTAGAGGAGGGTACGCAGAGAGATTGAAGGTCTTTATGAAGTGATTTTTGCAGAAGCTGTGAAGGCGAAGAGGAATCAATAGAGCACTTTCTGTGTCTATGTCCGCTCTCTCTAGAAGGTGACATCCTACCCTAAGCTCCCATTTATTTGGGGCTGATGTTTTCAAACTTGACTGATGTTGAAATCGGCCAACTTTTGAGTTTTCTAAAGCAATCAAATTGATTAAACGGGAGGAGCTAGAAAAAACTTATATTTTCCCTTACGTTCTTGTGTTAGCACAATGGACTAAATAGTCTAAGTGAGCCTGTCATATAGGCTGGCACTCTTTAACAAAAAAATTAAATGTAGTATTCTTTAGAATGAAGGCATTGATGTACATCCCGATTTTGTAGTTAAGTATGATTTTCCATAACGCTCCGTTTAATGAAAGTTAACGTCCCGTGGCAGTTCCCGAGCAACGTGGCGAAACTAACATGATTGCAGTGCATTTATATTAATTTAAAAATTTATTAACCTGATTTCGCATCCCTCGTCGAAACCCCAATAAAAAGCAAAAATTCTTTTTTTTTTCTTTTATTCTCCCATTACGTTTTTTTACTCTTGCATTTAAGTCAAAGATTTAACTTAATTTCAACATTAATGCCTGGAGATTTATTAGAACCAAATTATAGGATATACATTTGCTATGCTCCTGCTATGCCTCTGCCTCTGTCCCTAAGTCTTTAGAGTCAATATTCATTTGGGCCCAAACCGATTTCTCCTCGCCGAGTTTGTTTCATTATCTAAGGATTAAATGGAAATCTATTGCAGATGTTAATCAATATTTGCTACTGTCTTTTTTCATGGTAGAGGAGAAAGTAACAAAAAATATCACACAAAAAAGGTAACGGAGTGAACCTAAACCAAATAACCTAAGGAATGCTTGTGAATAAATGAAAATTTCATTTGAAAAAATGGGACCCGGTTACGCTTTTATATGGAATGGAGAAAAGGCGTAACAAAGAAAATAAACTATGTATAATTAATATTGCACCGAAAAAAAAGAAACTAATTAAAGGATTCATGTATAATTTTCAGGACACTATGTTATGCATGTAGGAAAATTACGGGTTTTTTAAGATGTGATATTAATTATTTTCTAATCTGGGAGGGCTGTAATGAGTAGTAGGTGGGCTGAATTATTCGCTGTTTTCTAAAAGAGCCCTTGTGTATAAGTGTTATGAGGTATACATTAGGGTGACGCTTAACATTTTTTTTGGGGGGGAATTGTATATCGGTCCGAACGGAATGTGGTTCCGACAAAATTTCAGTTATTGTATAGTGATACCGGCCTCAGAAGATTTGGGTGGTTATCGACTTCAGGAAGAAGTATACTATTTATAACAAAAATATTTTTGTTGAGATATGAATATATTATCGATAATAGCTGCTTTCTTTTCGATATAGCTGCTTTCTTTCTTATATTTTCTGAGCAAATAAATTTTATTTGAAAATCAATAAAATATATTTGGGACGCATATACTCGTATTTATATATTACAACAAATTATATTTGAAAACTATATTTGAAAACTAAAAATATGTGTTTAAATACAAATAAAATTATTGTTACGAATTTCTCCAAATATATTTTATTTATAAAAGATTTTCAAATCTTTTGCTGATTTTTGTGTATTTCAGTTTTAATTTTTTTCCTTGATTTCGATTTGTGACTCCCCGTTATTTGTTTCGGAAATAATAGTCACAAATAAAAACATGTACACAAAGATTTGTTTAGAACAATATCTTCCCATATATTTATATAAAATTTGTATGTACCAAATATTATATGTTTAGAGAGTATTCGTATAATAGGTCCCTTCAGTATAGGGACCGGTTTACCGACTGCCCCTTTTATATGTAAACAAATGTGACATACCCGAGTACAGTTCTAAGAATACCTATATTATAATATCATTTACAGGATAATTGCTATTTAAAAACAATTAATTTATCATATAATTCATTTACCATTTATTCTTAAACTTCTAAAAGTATATTTCACTGGAAATTTTTGTTTGGTACGTCTAAATTTGTCAATTGACATCAATCAGTTCACTGGGGATCAGATCAGTACCAGGTCTTGGTATAATCTGTCCTGGGATTTGTAAATGGAAATTTAAAATATATTTATTTATATGTCGAGTCATGAGTGATTCAAGTCATGTTGTTTGGGACTTTTCCTAGGACAGACATTGTATGATAGTTCAAATACATAATATGCCTTCTGAGATGTGGTCCCAGACATGTCATAGGGAGTAAATTGCCACATCAGAAGACAAAACGTTATAAAAGGGACATGTGCCTACTATATATTTGGATCGAAACTGGGACCTTTGATTACCCACCAGGGACCGGCTACAGAACTAATTCCTTGAAGTTAATTTTTCCATTAAGAAATCTCTTGGGAAATATTGATTTGGACCTGTACAATTTCAGATTTTATAATCCTTGTAATATTTTAATTATAGGTACACTTTGTCCATTCCATCCGTACAAAACATCGACATTAATTAGACGACCAAAAAATATAAAAATGTACCAAATTGGTCGCGGTAGTACCATGGTACTTTCGAAGCTCAAAACATACCAAAAAAGTACAATTGTACCAACTTTTGCATCCCTGTTACAAATAGGTCAAATAAGATCTTGCAATTATTTGTTTTTTTTTTAATTTTATGGGCGTTTGAAATAATGAAAAAATTAGTTTTTTAGTTTTACGGAATTTGTAATTGCTCTCGAACGGCTGAACCAATTTTTCAAAGTTTACCTTCTCTAACACCTCTTCATCTACCATGACAAGTTTGGTGGCAATCAGTTGTTTGGTTAAGAAACGCTCGAATTATTTCCCCTTTTTGAATTCGTACCACTGTGCAGTGCAGTGTTTTGCAAAAACGGACGAAAATTGTCAGACTAGTCTTAGTAATTCGTCCATAACTTTTACAACCCAGCAAAATTTCTCATTACCAAATAATCCGACGAGTAAGCAAAGTTCGATAATGGTAAGTACTTATTATTTAGCCACTTTTCTCATTATTTTAACATGGGGATGTCATTGGAGGAAAGTACTTCCCAAAAGCATACAATAAAGTAGCATAATAAGTACTTATTTGTTGCTCGATTTTATGTACTTGAATAATGCATTACCAATAAGTTATAAAATAAGTAGTAGATATGTAGAAATGACCATTTAAAATGATTATTTGCATATTGTCGCGCATATTTCTCGAAACAAACAATTTCCTCATGCCAGATTCGAATTTCTGGTATTTTCATTCAAATCTGCACGTATTGTTTGAAAACATGTTGAAATATACATAAATCTTGTACAATAACCCACATATAGCCAAAATTGCATTATATTAAAATTTGCCACAACGATTTGGAAACCAAAAATCGCTTATTTCTGTTATTATTGGTAAGTCATTATTAATAAGCCGAAAGTAATGCAGCGAATAATGAGATGTCATTATTTGGTAATGCAGGGAATAATGACAGGTACTTACCAAGATTTTGCTGGGAAATATTGAATCTCACAAAAATTGTTTACTGTTCTGGATTTGTGAGAGTGCAACGAATATTCTGTGAAAATTTTAAGAAAATCGAAGAGGGAGCAGTTTTGTCTACAAAATTTTTTAATTTTTTTTTATAAAGAATGGCACATTTTATCCTCTTTAAAACAAAGTAAACTTTGCTAAAATCGGTTCAGCCGATCGAGAGAAATTACAAATTTCGTAAAACACAAAAACTAATTTTTTTAATTTTTTAAAAAATTAAAATGCCCCCAAAAATTTTTTTCAAAAAAAATTAAAAAAAATGATAGCGAGATCTTATTTTACCTATTTGTAACTGCTTATAAATATTTTAGCCAAAAATAAACTACATAGGTCGATATTAAATATTCTAACCCATATACCCTCGTATCACTAAAGTGAGGGTATAATTATGAGTACTACAAATGTTAGTAAGGCCACTTTCACGTGGAGACAGAAGTTTAGTAACTGTCGTTAATACAATGAAAACAAATTTTATTTTATTTTAAAAATAAATATTTTTTTCTGGTAAAAACATAAAAAACAGAAAACATCGCAAAAAAGTGGAATAACTTCTTGGATGTTAGCATCCAAAGGAAGAAAACTATGCCCATTTGAAGAAAATCTATGGATAAATGTAGAAATTTATTTTGGTAGAAATAAGAGAATTCCAACATAGAAATAAGAGAATTCCAGAATTCCCCCCTCTACTGTGAACAAGGGTTTATATCAGATGCTGCGGGCCAAAAGTGAAACACATCGATGGAGTGACCTAAGAAATCCCAAAAATATTTGGCGAAAATCAGTTTTGGGCCATTTTAAGTGATTTTAGCAATGTCCGTTAGCCTGTCTCTCTGGTTGGTGCGCACGATAACTTTCGACAGGATTAACCGACCGACTTAAAATTTGGTATGTGTCAATATTTTTTTGCTATCTCAAACTAAGGTCAAAGATGGACTATGTGAGTCCACTCTTTCGAGTACCTCCATCAAAAGGGTCAAAATTGAGTGAAATATTGATTATCTCATAAATTCTATACTACTTTTCAGAATCTTTGGCTATTCCACTCATATTATTAGATTCTAAGAGAAAACTGGGAGTATTGCCACGCCCCTTTTGGCACCTCCCATACAAATGGACCATTTTGCCCAAAAAGTTAGCGGCTTATAACTTGGATTCCTGCACATACAAACACTTGAAATTGTATACAGTGTAATGTTTTTATAGTACCCATAGTATATTACAAAAATGGGCGTTATTGCCACGCCCCTTTCGGTACCTCCCAAACGAAATTGCCAAAATAAGAAATATGAAAAATTATTTTTTTTAATTTTACCATATTTACAATTTGGGTCATAATGTATAGATTTATCCATAGATATTTTGCAAAAAGGCATTGCTTTCTTCGTTATGATGATAGCTTTCAAGAAATGGAATGCGTTTTTTTTCTATTTTTTATGAATTTTTCGTGCCAGCAAAAAATGATTTTTTTTGAAAAAAAAAATCAAATTTTTTCTAATTTTTTTTTACGACAGTGAAACTGATTTTTTTCAGCATTCATGCAGCCCTTATAATTTCCTTTAAATTAAATGGTATCCCGGCTTTATCGAGCATATACTTCAAAAAATGTGGTCCAAAGGTTTAACATAAAAATAAAATTTGTTTTGGCTACATACTATTTTAGTATTCCTCAATTTATTAAAAAAATTTATGTCTCGGATGTGTTAAACTGTTGACCCATAGCATATTATGTATATGTGCCCTCCTCCATTAAAGTGAGGGTATACAAATCCTGATTTTCTATTGGAATTTTAATCCTACTTCATGGGCAAAAAGAGGATATGAAATCGACAATTAACGCATTACACTATGCAACAAATGAACACTTTTTGAAAAATACACGAACCTGACTGTATAGCTTCGATTCTACTACCAAATGGTAGTATAACCCTATACTCAGTTTGGCGAGATTGGTGACCAATTTTTTTTTATGGGCCTCGAAAGATTCGGAAAATTAGTGGACCCCCTGAAAAAAGGTGTCATCGGTTTTTGAGCAACAGCTACTTCAGACTTGGTGATAGTGCTTAACTATATTTGGCAATAATATTGCTAAGAACACGTTGAAAAAAGTCTGTTAACATTTCATGCCAAAACATTTTGTTTTCCTGCACTTTTTTTCGAAAAACATAGGATTAAATTTATTTTCTTTCACTTTTTTCGGCATAACTTTAAGGGATCGCTGATTTTGTACTAACAATATTTTGCAATATTGTAGCCATGGTAAATCTGAACAACTTTTGTGAACATGTCATTACAATCTGAACGTGTCTAGGCACTCTAAAAAGCTCAAAAAACCACATTGTACCCCAAAAATGTAAGTATTTCACTGTTATGTAACAAAAATATATTTTTCTGGTATAGGGTATGTTCAGCAACTTTATAGAAAATATTAAGGCCAATATTTTTGTGGAACATTTTAACCCTCTAGCTCCCCCACATAACTGTAATTTTTGGCCCCATTTTAACAAATCGTAAAAAACACCCCTTGAAAGGGGGAGGGCGGGGATGAAATGTTCTACAAAAATGTTCGCCATAAAATTTTACCATATGTGTCAGAACACACCAGAGCTCAAAACATAACACAAACACCAAAAAAGGTTAAATTCCTGATCATGCAGGAATGTTAGTCGTACGATCTAGTGGTTGAAGCAATGAAGATACCAGTAAATAACGTTGTTGACAGGAATTTTACCGTTTTTTGGGTTTTTGTGTTAAGATTTGGGTTTTAGTGTGTTCTGACACATATAGTAAAATTTTATGGCGAACATTTTTGTAGAACATTTCATCCCAGCCCTCCCCCTTTTAAGGGGTGTTTTTTACGATTTGTTAAAATGGGGTCAAAAATTACAGTTATGTGGGGGAGCTAGAGGGTTAAAATGTTCCACAAAAATATTGGCCTTAATATTTTCTATAAAGTTGCTGAACATACCCTATGCCAGAAAAATATATTTTTGTTACATAACAGTGAAATACTTACATTTTTGGGGTACAATGTGGATTTTTGAGCTATTTAAGGTGCCTAGACACGTTCAGATTGTAGTGATGTGTTCATAAAAGTTGTTCAGATTTACCGTGGCTACAATATTGCCAAATATTGTTAGTAAAAAATCAGCGATCCCTTAAAGTTATGCCGAAAAAAGTGAAAAAAATAAATTTAATCCTATGTTTTTCGAAAAAAAAGTGCAGGAAAACAAAATTTTTTTTGGCATGAAATGTTAACAGACTTTTTTCAACGTGTTCTTAGCAATATTATTGCCAAATATAGTTAAGCACTATCACCAAGTCTGAAGTAGCTGTTGCTCAAAAACCGATGACACCTTTTTTCAAGGGGTCCACTGATTTGACGAATCTTTCGAGGCCCATAAAAAAAAAATTGGTCACCAATCTCGCCAAACTGAGTATAGGGTTATACTACCATTTGGTAGTAGAATCGAACCTATACCATCAGATCCGTGTATTTTTTTCACTGTTGCACAGTGTTATCGATTACACGTAACATTTTAAAGGTTTTTAATTTTTTGCGGTGACCCCATTTAGTTTTGGAAATTTTTGGAAATATTGATTCGATTCATGGTTAAATTATAAACCAAACTGAATATGTTTCACAGTAACATGTTACACGAGAACAGCTGAGCTGCCAAAAACAGTGTTGCCAAAAAGAAAGTTGCCAAAAAATCACCCATTACATACATCCCAATCATTCCATCAACTTAAATCGAAATTTCAACGCCATTGGATAAACCAATAATGTACACATAACGTCTGCGCTATGGTAGACCTTAATTAAAATGATACCACCTTCAAAAAGACTCACACACCCCCCTTCTACAACGGAAAAAACGTCACACAAAATTGGTCAGACCCTATAAAAACTCTTTACAAAATCCATTACACCTCAGTCATTTTTCAATTTGTTGTCGAAACGACAGCTGACAAACGAAACTGAAGCGGCAGAAACAATCAGACCACAACCCCGCCAGACCGATTATCCATCCGTAGTCAGCCCCACCACCCCCACTTCATCATCATCATCCTCTTGCAGCTCAAGGTAAACTCAAACACTTTAGTTCAGCCGGCGGTAAAATGCAATTGAGACAGCCTAAAGATGTGGGCCAACAATTAGACTCTGTCTATGGCCTAAAATATCTCTGGTGGAATTTCTCCATCATTGGCATTCATCCTCCGTCGGCAGCGGATGTCCACCCCGTCTGGCGTTACCTCTACTTTGTGTATGCAGTGGTAATTAATTTCCTGGCAGGCTTCTGTCTCCCAGCCACAATGCTGGCCAATCTGGTGCGTCTGAAGTCATTGGAGGAAATCGTTGGAAATCTGTCGTTGAGCATCACTATCGCCGTATCGATGACCAAAGAGTTGGCCATACTGCGCTATCGGCGACTCCTGCTGAAGGCCAACGATTATTTGCGGCTTTTGGATGAACGTTGCAATGGCGATGCCCAGGATCGCATGAATATCCTGTCCGGTGTGCGCTTGTGTCATTGGTACTATACGGTGTATATTTCGTTTTATGGATTCTGTGCTGTCGGTTTTGCCTACATTGGATGGGCCAATCATCAATTGGTCTATAATGCCTGGTTCCCCACATTGTTTGCCACAGAGCAGAAGAATTACTTGGCAGCTTATGTGTTTCAGAATTTAGCTCAGACATTCACCGTGTTTCAGAATGGCAATAATGATATGTATCCATTGTGTTATATAACTCTAATGATTTATCATGTCCGCGCTCTGGCCGATCGTATACAACGAGTGGGTGGAGATGCAAAAATGTCGGAGGAAGATAATATTGTGGAATTGAAGCGGTGCATACAGGATCATAAAAATATTCAGGAGTAAGTATGTTCGCGGAAATCATTCGTGTTATATCTTACTACATGCAATTGTTTTGAAATTCAGCATGTTGTTGTAGAAGAAGTATAGGTGTTTTTTGTTCATCAGGTGTTGTTTTTATTCGCCTTGTGTAGTGTGTTCTGCCGTATTGGTTTCCAGGCCACGGAATGTAACTGCTTCCACTTGTTGGGTCCAAAGAGACCTACGAACAAGTTGAGTTGGCAATTTAGGTTTAGGTTAGGGTGGCAGCCGTATTTTTTACACAGTTTTTACAGTTCACATAGACCAGTTTGGGTCCCTAGTTGTTTGGCTAAAATACCCCTCATCGAAACCAACCTGTTTGATATACAAATTTATCGATAGTATGAATATCGGTACAGGAAAGATCTGTTAGACTGCCTAGAAAGGCCGACCCCAGTATGTCCAGTCGTCATTTACTCAAAGCGGGACAGTCGCATAGAAGTGCTCAATGCTCTCCACTTCTTCCTCATCTCCACAGCTTCATTGGAGTCAATAACCAATCTTTTGGCGTGTTCGCCGATCAGGCAGTGTCACGTCAGAACTGATACTAACGTAGACATTATTTTCCTGTCTAGTGCGAGGAGATATTTTGATTTTCTCAGGTCATACCTTTGTCTAGCTACCCTGCAGGTGCCAATTTCTGTCCATCTTTCGTTGGACTGCCTGATTGCCTCTTTCACAAATATATGCAAATTCTTCGAGAATTTGTAATGTCGTAACTTTCCTAGCAAGTTCATTGGCTTTGCAGTTCCCCGGGATATCCCTATGCACAGGCACCCATATGAGGTATATATTAAACTGCTCAGCCATCTTGTTAAGACATCTGCGGCAGTCGAGGGCTGTTTGTAAATTTAAGGATGTGGCCTCCAGAGAATTGATGGCAGCCTGGTTGTCAGAGTAAATGACAACGCCAATGTTGGTTACTATGTTGCGACTTCCATATTGTCATTAATTCAGCTTGATAGACACTGCAGGTATCTTGTAGTCTGTTAGCTATATCCAAACCAAATTCTTCACAGTGTACTCCGAACCCAACCTTTTCATCAAGCTTCGAACCATCCGTATAAAAGTGGAGATGGTTTCTATTACCTGGTATTCTGTCAACCCATCCATCTATGGCTGTATCATAGTGATGTAGTTCCTCTCGAAGGTGTGCACCGTTGGTATATAGTTCACTCGGTCCGTTATCATAGCACTACACTTTGATATCCTCATGTGACCGTAGTTCTTGCACCTCTACATTGATAGACAGTTTAATCTTAGTGCCGCTCTGGTTCCAACTTCTCTCGCCACAATATTAATCGGCAGTATATGGAGTAGGACTTGTAGAGACTCAGTCGCTGTGGTCCTTAAGGCCCCGCTTATGCACAGGCATGCAGTTCTCTGAACCTTTGCTTAGTACGTTGGTGATGGTTAGTTTGTCAGTTGCCGTCCACCATACCACAATGCCGTTTAACAGTATTGGACTAAATACTGCTATATATATCCAATGGATGATTTTAGGAGAGAGCCTCCACCGCGACCCTACAGCCTTCCGTTCTAGATCTAGCAGAATTTCATTCACTGCTAGGTTCCAAATTAGGGGAGACTTGTCCCTGTGGGGTCCCTTTCTTTGCAAACCATGTTAGAGTTGTGGATCCAAGACACAGTTCTGTTAAGCAGGCTTTGTATTAGTCTAATCAAGCTTGAGTTTACCTTTAGATGTGACAGTGCCGCACAAGTTCGTGCAGGGCTGATTCTGTAGACATTCCTTTATTGTAAGCATGTTGGTTCCCCGACAGAAGTTTTGTATTCAGGTTTTCCCTAATGAAATGATCTAAAAGTCTTTCCAGACCTTTCAATAGGAAGGAGGAAAGGCTAATTAGTCTAAAACTTTTTGGCCTAGTGTGCGTTATATTTCCCGCTTTGGTTATGAATACCACTTTGGTGTCCCTTCATCGATACGGGATGGATGATAGCATGATACAGCCTACATAAATGTTCTGCAACCAGGGGATAATGTACTTTGACATTTTCTGCATTTCTGCTAGAGTTATGCCGTCTGGTCCAGGTGACTTGAAGGGCTCAAAGCTGTTAATTGCCCAGCTTATTCTGGATCTAAACAAGTAAGCGAAGCTCGCAGTCCACTCGCATTCTTGTTGGTCCTGCTGATCTTCGGGTTCTGCTGGTGAGTTCCCTGGGAAATGTGTGTCGAGCAGTACATTAAGCGACGGCTCGCTGTTTTTATCCAGTTATTTGCCTCATCCTGCAAGTAGCCCACTGTACAGGGTGACGCTGATAGTATCTTCCTCAGCCTTGCGGCGTCGGAGACCTTTTCCACTTCGCCACTGATGGTATACCAATAGAGTCTTTGCGTCTTCCTACGCTGCTTCTTATATATCTTGAGTTGATATTTATAGGCATTCCAATCATTAGCGACCCCAGTAGATTTCGCCCTGGTGAATAACTTGTTGCAGGTCCTTTTCCTAGTCGTTAGCTCCGAAGTCCACCATTGAGGTTTAGTTTTACCCTTGCACCTTGTTTTTGGACAGGCTTCTTCAAGGGAACTATTGATTGATGTGGTGATATGCTCGACCAGAGTATCCAGAGTGGCTTTGTCATTCGGTTCATACAGAAGTTAGGAGTTGAGGACTTTTTTGAAATTCTTCTCATACAGGTGCCACTTTGCCTTCCTCACATTTCTGTAGCCGGCAGGTTTAGGCGCTTTTTCAGCGAGTTTGAACTCTATATAATGGTGATCTGAGAATGAGTGGTCGTCCCGTATATTCCACCCAATAATTTTTTCTGACAGCCGGTCAGTAGCAAACGTTACGTCGAGTACTTCTTGTCTGTCTTTAATTGTAAAGGTCGGTTTATTGCCTATGTAGGTGTTGCACAGAAGACATGAAGAGGCACACTGTCGCAGTTCTCATTGCGGCATTTAGGCATGTCTGAATGTTCTTCCACTGCGTCGCGCTCACATTCGGTCACCACACTGGTACTGCATAGTTTACCATAGACCGATCTTCGCTTTGAAAGAGGTCAACAAGATTTCTTTGTCTCTTTCCCAAGTTCTACCGGCTAGCGACTTGAGGACTTTGTTCCTACTTCTCATTTTATTGTAGATAGCTGTGGCATGCGGCTGAAGAGCCTATCAAATGTGACAACAAGAACCTTAGGGTAATTGGTAGTCGGAATTCTTGTGCCATCGACTGTCACATTGAGTTGCTGCTTCATTTGCGCTGTTCACCAACGTTTCTGTGTCTGTTCCCCTAGTGGTGCCGGCTAGCGTCCCGAGGACCCCGTTCCTGATTCCCAGTTTATTGCAGATAGTTGTAGAGCGCCTGAAGAGACTATCAAAGGTGGCACTAAGAACCTTAGGTGGCGAATATTTTTAGGTTCCTCGCAGCGAAGAAGTGGGCAATCTCAGCCAGGTAGACATTAAGCCTTCAGACATATGTCATCGATCAAGACGCCCGACGCCCGACGCCAGAATCGTACAGTAGGTATTCTGGATTTATGTGAGTTCCTGCCGTTAGGCTGAACCCCATCGTTCTCTAAACACCCGGGTGAATACATGCGTCGAACAACGCCCCCACGCACAATGTGCATGAGTACCAAACAATTCCGTGTTTCTTGACACTTTTTCCCTCCTCCTTGGTTAGAAGCGGAGCCCATCTAAAACTCCTTGCCATTATAAGAGTCATGGCACCCAGTTGGTTTGCAACTACACATCCGAGAATGTTCTCTCCTAGCGATTTTGGTTTCAACCACAGCCACCACGTTGCACTCAATAGGGTCCTCACCAATAGTCAGGCCGGAACCTGCGTCCCGAGGGCTTTCTTGACTCCCGTGGTACCAGATTAAGTGCTCTGGTCAGACTGCGTAGCCGAAGATACTATCAGTTAGACTCCAGAAAATATAGGACTGGTAACCAATCTGGGATCACTGTCCAGTCCCCATCTTGGGACTATATGGGAACTATAGGAGTCGTAGATCCCCCACCCCAGAATCGTACCGTCATCAGCATATGATACGATTTCAGCGCCGTCAGTTGGTGGTGGAATTGCAGAAAGGTAGATGTTAAACAATGCCGGAGATATCACCCCACCTTGGGGAACTCCCTGTTTCACGGTGTTTGGACTTCTTGTTTCTGATTTCCACATACGACTGGCGCCCACACAGGGCTGACAGTACCGAAGGTCTTCGATTGGACAAGCGCCACGAGGATGGATCTGGTTAAGACCGCGGCTTACATGTGTGGATATCGACACTAGTCAGATACACAACTACATGTATGTCCACCTGCTTCAACGTTAACATAGAAATTCCGTCGACGCCAAGAGCTTTGGATGACTTAGCGCTACGGATGACATCTGCAACTTTTCCAACAGTATGTTGTATAAATATATGGTCGGCACCTATATTAGTTTTACAGATACGGTGTCGGTACTGCTAGATCTGTCAGACTTCCTAGAAATACCGTTCTGGAGTCTTCCGCAGAAAATGTCAACTTTTACTGGACTACGCAATTGAGATTTTCTTTTTTCAAATTCTTTACGTTGTATAAGGAAGAATTAAGATTTTGAAATTAGAAAAATTTACAAGCACCTTTTTAAGTTTCAACTTCTGTAAACTCCAACTTCGCAAGGTTAAATAAAAAAAAAACGAAAAAATTTGACAGTTGATTTCTGTTATTCTTCAATCAGTTTTCACTTTGCCATCGTTCGATAGCCGATAAATGAAACAAAACGGTTGGAAACGACCACCTAACAGACCACGAACCAATTGCATAGCAAATACCTTCTTTGTTACACCGAAAAAATAAATCCTGAAATCGAACTCAGTTCAATTCAGCCGTTGCCAATAAGCAATTGAGACGGCCTAAAGATGTGGGCCAAACAATTAGACTCATTCTATAGCCTTAAATAACTGTTTAAGTGGGGTTACTCCCCTCAATTGAATGCATTCTCCGGTAGCGGACATTCACTTCGTCTGACATTGCTTGTACATACGTGTACTTGGGTGTATGCAGTGGCAATTAATTTTCTTGGAGCTTTTGCTGTACATGCGGCAGACCGATTTCATGTTTGTAGAGTCATGGCAAGAAATCATCGAAATTCTTTTGTTAGGTATCGTCATTGCCGTGGCAGCAGCCAAACAATTGGCTGTGTTGCGGTATTGCTGAGACTGCTTTTAAAAACCAACCAATATGTGCGACAATTGGATGAAAGTCGAAATGTTCGTCCCACGGGTCATATGGTTGCGGAGAAAACAAAACAATACACTGAAAACAAAAAATCACTATTTCCTTAATTATGCTCCAATGACGTCCTACGACATTTTACTTTATATAAAAGAAATTGTCCTAATGAGAAATTCCTGTGAGTGATACTTCCTTACACAGTACAACATTTTTCAGCTCATTCATTTGGGACTCAATTCTGAGAATTGGACGTGAAAGTAGCCCCAAAAATAAGAACTTCTGCATCATTCGATTGGTCAAGTTGGCTCAATTAATATTTAATGGCCATACGATATTTTTGTATTTTCTACATTTTTTCTCGGAATACCGTACGGAATATCTCTTTTGTGTCTGAAGCAATGTTGTAGATATTGAACAGGAGAAAAAAAAATGCGGAACAAAAACTAAAAAAATAAGATATTTTTTTCAGTGTAGGATAGGATCTCTGGCTATGAAAAAATGAAGTCACATTCCCGACAATAAAAACCTTTCGAATTGCTCGAAAATATTTAACTTTGGTCCTGAGTTTGAACCCTTTCCGCATTACATGGTAAGTATTATGCACTTTGAGGTAACTCCATGATTGTCGCCTTGTTCCCTCAGCTTTCGCAACGCAGCCAACTACTAATGTTGCCTCATCCTTTCCCCAAAACATTTCAATAATCAAATATTTAAATTTTATCGCACTCATTAGAATGCAAATCACATGGCTAACCGACCTCTTAACTTCTCAACTCATATTGTTTTACTTGTCCTGGAGTTTTTGATGCTCTGCCACATTCTATTATATTTTTTGGCTTTGGATCGCATCGCATCGCCTGCGAGAGAAAAGCACTGGTAAAACTTTGATGTTTCTGCCTTTTCAGTCAAAAACTATGCAAAGTCTGAGGAAGACATTGCAGCAGGAAGTCGCAGCGGCGACCCACCATCATCGTCCCAAGTCATGGTCGGTCATGGCTGGTAATGCAGCCTTAAGAAAAACAATCAAACTTGGATTTCTGCGATAGATACAGTTTATCGTTGTGTCAGGGGCTAAGGGCGCACCGAGAATTGGGAGGAGAGTTCGAGTTATGCTTAAATTAAGATAACACGTCCCAGGCAGAGATTTGGATAAATTAAAGTTTGAATAAGTAGTAGTGGTACGAGGGCGGGCCGATTTGTTTGAGAAAATACTGCATAAATACGATTATTTAAATTCGTGCTTTCTAAAGTGAAGTCTGAATGCTAAGAGTTTATCTACTACAAAAAATAAATAAGTTATGATTTAAATATATAAGAAAGATTAAATAATAAATAACTTAAAACATAATTATACACTCACCTAGCAGGGTTTTACTGACCAAAACGAAGGAATGAATTCGTTACTCTCAAAAGAAAAATTAGACAAACGAATTTCGTTTGTGGTGTATGTTTGTCGCAAACGATTTATGTTTATCCCAAAACCCAACGAAACGTTTATAGCAAACGGCAAGTGTACTTATCGTTAATTATTTATATTTATTACAAACCCTGTGAAACGTTTGGTGCAAACTGTTATTGTGTTTGTCACAAGCAATGCTTATCCCAAACCCTGTAAAACGTTTGTTGCAAACGGTCATTTCGTTTGTCACAAGCAATGTCAGTTTAACAATAAATGAGAAAACGATTGTCGCAAAAGAATAATTTGATTGAATTATGATATTTAATATGTTTTATAAAATAATAAATGAGAAAACGATTGTCGCAAAAGAATAATTTGATTGAATTATGATATTTAATATGTTTTATAAAATTATGTTTATAATTAAAAATGTCACAATTTTTAGTAAAATGTACCCGGGAGCTCCCCGACAAGGTTAGGTTAGGTTAGGTTGAGAAGAGGAGGCGGTGAAATTCCATCTCATGTCCTTGGACATACACGTAAGCCAGTATTCGGCCTGTTGTGCGCTCTAATTGTTATTATTTAGAAAGGTCGGTAAGCTATTTTAGGAACTCTGTACTGTCGACATAGTCCTTAATTTTCTTCCAGTCTACGCCCCTAAGTTGGGTCAAGTCTGGTATAGCATCATTTCCTAAGAAACGTGATCTATTGTTGGCGAACGCTGGGCAGTGGCAGAGGAAATGCTCCAACGTTTCATCATCCTCCCCGCATGCCCTACATATGCTGTCATCTACAACTCCTATCCTATGTAGGTGTGCTTGTAAGCATGTGTGTCCTGTAAGGACGCCCATGATCTTACTAATTTCTACCTTGCTCAATCTCAGTAAGGTCTTGGCCTTGTCCTCGTTTGGGTCACCCCACAAGACCTTCGTTGTCTTCCCAACGTTTTCACTATTCCATAGCGTGATATGGGCGTTCTTCGCCCATATTTGTAGTTCAGAACGCATAACTCTGAAGGGTTTTGCGTTCTCTAATGTTGTTGTTTGCAAGTCTCTGGCTCTAGATGCCAAGGCGTTTGCTTTCTCGTTACCCCTTACTCCGCAATGGCCAGGCACCCATATGATGCATATAGTGCCGTATTCGGAGTAGGCGTTAATCGCCATTTTACAATCTAAAACGGTCCTCGACCTCACCGTTCTAGACGTTATCGCCCTAATAGCCATTTGGCTATCTGTGAAAATATTCACTTTTGTTGGTCTTGTGTTAGTCCCAAGCCAGCTCACACATTCTGTAATTGCTCGGACTTCCGCCTGCAGGACTGTGTTATGGTCTGGCAGACGGAATAAGAGTTCGGTTTCCGGTTCTTCGATGTAAAGTCCTAGCCCCGTTCTCTCCCCTAGTTTCGATCCATCTGTATAAGAGCAATTTCCAGATGTTGTCTGTACTACGGTTCCATCAATCCAGGATTGTCTGTCTGGTATCATGGTCTCACACTCAGCAACCATTGATCTTTCAGGTATTCTGTCGGATACTGATGATATGTCAGTTAAATCCACCGTCACTACCTCAGCTATCTTTTGATGATATGAAACGTGATCGCTTTCGATCCATTCGCCCATCACTTTGAGCCTCGTCGCCGTGAGGGCAGCTTCATATCTAATCTGTATTTCTATTGGTTGGATATTCAAGATCGTCTCCAATGCCCTACTGGATGTGGTCCTCATTGTCCCGCTTATGCCGAGACAACACATTCGTTGGACCTTTTGTAATATCATTATGTTGCACTTATTCTTCATTGATGTCCACCACACTACTGATGCGTAAGTCAAAATAGGTCTGATTACGCTCTTGTAGAGCCATTGTGTCATACTTGGATTAAGGCCCCATTTTGAGCTAATGGCTCTTCTACATAGTGCCCAGCATATGTGAGCCTTGTTTGCTCGTTCTTCTATGTGGCACTTCCAATTTAGTTTCCTGTCCAGGATAACACCTAAGTATTTAACCCTGTTGGAAACTGGAATTGTTTTGTTTAGGAAATGCGGGTCATCATACTGACCAATCTTCGTTTTCCTTGTGAACAGACATATCTCTGTCTTTTCTGGGTTTACATTTAGGCCTCTCGGTCGAGCCCAGTCATATGCAATTTTTAGAGCCGTTTCGGCCCTTCTACAAAGTTGATTAGGATTCTTCCCCCTCAGAAGTATTATAACGTCATCTGCGTAACAGACTGGTTTAAGTCCTTCATCCGTTAGTATCCTTAGGAGACTATTTATAGTAGTGACCCACAGGAGTGGTGATAAAATACCGCCCTGTGGTGTTCCCTGTGCTACTCTGTCTCTTATTTTTATGTCGTGGGACCCACAATTTATCCATCTATTCCTTAGCATGTGGCTTATCCAGTCTCGGAGAGCCCGGTCCACCTGAAACTGGTCTAAGGATTGGATGAGTGTGTCGGTCCGTACATTATTGAACGCCCCTTCAATGTCTATACATACCGAAAGTGTATACATCTTTCCATTGAAGGATTCTTCTATGTTGTGTACTACATCGTGTAGGGCGGTATCCACCGATCGCCCTTTAACATAGGCATGTTGTCTAAATTTTAGCATTTCGCCTGGTATCTTACTTTTAATCATGGTATCCACTATACGCTCCATGGTTTTGAGTAAGAACGATGTTAGGCTTATTGGTCTATAAGCCTTAAGTGTTGCATAACTTGCCTTGCCGGGTTTAGGTATGAAAACTACCCTTGCCTCCTGCCAGGCTTTCGGTGTGTATGCGAATTTTAGACATGCTGTGAAAATGGCGGCTAGATGAATTGATATGTAATCCACCTCCATCTGTAGTAGTGCCGGAAATATTCCATCAGGTCCTGGTGCCTTAAATGGTGAAAAGCTTCTTACGGCTTCTTTGACCATATGGTCTGTAATGATATGACTTAGTTGTTCCTCATTTTCACTGTAGTTCGGTATCTCAGTCTGGCCCGTCGTACCTTGCGGAAAATGGGTGTTCATCAAAAGTCTTACCATCTCTTCGGTTGAGTCCACTCTTCTGCCCATATCGTCTACCATTGTTTCGGTTTGGGTATGGGTTTTTGAGAGGAACTTTTTAATTTTAGAAACATCGTTAACGCTATCGACCTGTTCGCAGAATAGCTTCCAGGAGTTTCGTTTTGCTGTTCTTGTGATTTTGTTATATTCTCTGAGTCTTCTATGGTAGTCGTCCCAGTATACTGGAGATTTTTTACGGCGTGCCCTATTGTAAAGTCTACGGACCTCTTTCCCAATGTTGCGAATCTCCCCGGTCATCCAAGGCTTCTCTTGGGCTGATTTCCTTTCTCGAAGCGGACAGCTGTCTTCGAAAGACCTTACTAATATATCCGTAATGTAGTCAACATTAGTGTCAATATCCTCAACACTTAGGCACTCGAAAAGTCCATGCCCTAGTCTTTCTCTAATTAGCTTCCCGAATTTTGTCCATTTAGTTTTGGCCTTATTTCTGAAACTTATTGGGTTCGGCGGTGGCCGTGCTATCTTAAACCTTATGTAACGGTGATCAGAAAAAGAATGTTCTTCAGAGCTCCCCGACAAACACCTCTGCTATTATTTGGCTGCTATCTTCAAATTGAGTTGTAGACAAACTGTAAATAAGAAAGCATGTATGTTAGAACATATTAAAAATGTAGTAGTCCAAGCGAGATGTTATCTTACCATATATCAAACTTTTTAGTCAAAAGTGAATTTTAAAGGTCAATATTCTGGCCCAAATGCTGACAATTCAAAAGTTTCCACGTCCATGAATAGAATACAAAAGTACATCAGAAAATAACATGAAAAACTTCGGGTGAAAAATGGTGTTGCATAGTGTCATTAAAAAAAAAATTAACGGTTTAGTGTTGAAAATATCAGCAGTTTCCAGAAGTACCCAGTTGTATTGTGCCTGAATAAATTTATTTCACAATTACCATTAGCAGCTTCAGTACCTAAACGTGTGATGATTGATTGTTAATGATTTTAATTTGCTTATTCACAATTTAAGACGTGTGGAAAAATAACCAGTTAGTCGTTAACAAAAGCAATATATGGTCTCAGTTTCTGTTAAAATCTATTGTTTTTGTTATTCCGACTTTCCACAAAATATTCAATATTTTCATTCAGTGCTCGATCCATTTTTTGCTATTAACTATCTGGTTATTTTCCCACATGTCTTCTCTTCATTTACCATTTTCCTATAACATTAAATTGGAGTCCGCAGTATATTTGCGAGATATCGCACATCCGATAATTTAGATTCTTTGGTTTAATTAATTCTTTGAATGAAATCATTTTGAGTTCACTGATAAAAATATTTTTAATTTTGCCATAAACCAAAATCGCTGGGAGAGAATGGTCTCGGATGTGGAGTTGCAAACCAACCGGGCTCCATGACCCTAGAATGGCAGGAGTTTTAGATTGGCTCCGCTCCTAACCAAGGAGGAGGGAAAAAGTGGACAGAAGCACGGAATTGATTGGTACTCATGCACATTGTGCGTGGGGGCGCTGGTCGACGCAAGTATTCACCCGAGTGTTTAGAGCACGGTGGGGTTAAGCCTAACCCCATTTGGATTTAGGAATCCACCTAAATCCAAATACTCACTGAACAATTTTTCGAGATTTACATTATCCCAAAAACATTTGCATTTCCTTATTCTTATCAATAGTTGAAAATGTGGCATGCGCACAAGTACCGAACACCACAAGCGCCAGTACAAAACTAAAAACTAAAGGCCCACCAGCATACGAATCTACGCATGCTGAATACGATTGCAAATGTTATGAAATTGTATAACAGTGCAGATAAATAAATTTCCACCACCGTCTGTTAATAAAGCAACGCGGACAAACATGTATGCAACGTTGCAACGTTTCTTTTTGTGTTTTGTACACACACATCTCCATCTTTTTGCAGAAACGTTGCAACGTCGCTTTTTGTGTTGTACACACATACATCTGCATCTTTTGAGTTCTGTATACATACATCTGCACATATTATTCCGTCATATAAATAATACAAAAGTTATAAAACCGCACTCTCACAAAATGAAAACAAGTTTAGCTCTTCGTTCTCACAACTCTCTTTAATATATTCAATCATGTTTAAATACAATATGGTTCCGTAAACGTTTTTCGTTTACCATAAAAGTAAATTACGAAAATTTTGGAATGAAAGAATGTTCGTTTACAGCAAGAGAAACTAGTTTACGATAAATATTTCAACCGTTACGGAAAAAGTAGAGCGTTTGAGACAAAGAAAAATGTTAGCGATAAACAACGCCCAAACGTTTTTTTCTTTGTGTGTATATGGATGAAATCAAGGAAAAACAATAGTTAACAAACGATATTATCAGCAGTATAAGAAGAAAAATAGTGAATCTTAAGTAATCTCGTGTTCTTCTTTGTATAACAATATGATGGCATAACGGAATATTACTTTATATAAAGTCTTCCAACAAGAGGTTTCATTTTCATATTTATGAAAAACTAATATTTTTAAGGGAAATCATAGGATGTTTATATAATTGTAAATATGGAGCGTATGCCAATAATAATAGAAAATATTATCAATAAACCGGTCGCGACAGCATAGACCTCATCTTTCACGTAGCCTCAAAGAAAAAAGTCTAAAGGTGTTAAATCACAAGATCTCGGTAGTCAGTTGCGATCACCTCTTCGAGAAATCACACGGTCAGGAAATTTTTGACGCTTCTTGCGTAGCACGTATCGCAGTCTTGTTGAAAATAAGCGTTGTCCACATCAATAACTTTTAATTAATTAACACAGTGCTGCAGTCAAAAATAGCTTCCACCGAGTACAACTGAAATAAATTTTATATTTTATGTTTTATACCCTAAAAATCTTATTTTAGCGTTAAAAAACGCTATTTTGACAACTTGTAAAAATCGATTGATTAGACTGTAATTTTTCAACCGTTTTTTGGTTATGTAACGGTTTTTGAAAGAGAAGACATAGACCTTTAAAAATATGTGCATATAATGATACTTTAAATAAAAATGAACAGAGTTACAGGTGAGTAAACTTGCATTTTTTATAATTTTATATTATTTTTTTAACGTTGATCGTGACGCATTGACGTTTTAACAACAATCGGAAATAAATTGCGTGAGTTATACGAATTATTCATAAAAGGAACGTTTTTGTGCACTCTTACTTGTGAGGCATTCAATGTTAAAACAACGGGAAATTTTCGAAGGTATTCTGATTTGATTAATATCACTGCGCAAAAAAATTTTTTTGGTCCGAGACCTAAAAACATTTTTTTTTATAGATTGAGGCATACTTTTTTATGAAGCCAAAGCAAAATTTTTTTCTGACAAAGTTTTTTTTTAATTTTTTTTTCTAAAATTTAATTTTTCTTGGAATTTACCTTTAGTAATTGGATTATTTTATGTATAAGCTCGATAAACCTTGTAAACTATTTTAATTTATAGAAATTATAAGAGCTAGAAATGCTGAAAACATCACTTTCACTTAGAAACGGAAGTTTAGTAACTGTCGTTAAAACAATTAGAAATTCTTTTTAAAAAAAAAAAATTTTTTCTGGCACGAAAAAATCCATAAAAAAGTAGAATTTCTTGAGTGGTATCATCCTAACGAAGGAAGCAATGCCTATATGCAAAATATCTATGGATAAATGTATAATTTATGACACATATTGTAAAAATAAGGAAATTCCAAAAAATAATTTTTCACATTTTTTATTTTGGCAATTTTTTTTGGAAGGTACCAAAAGGGGCGAGGCTGTAATGCCCATTTTGTAATATACTATGGGTACTATTAAGACATTAACTGTAAAAATGTTCAGTTATTTGTATGTGCAGGAAACCAAGTTAAAAGCCTATACATTTTTGTGAAAAATTGTTCATTTGTATGGGAGGTACCAAAAGGGGCGTGGTAATATCGCCCATTTTGCACGTGACTATAGGTACTGTAATGACATTACACTCCACAAAATTTTAAGTATTTGTATGGACTGGAATCAAAGTTATAAGCCGTTAACTTTTTGTGCAAAATGGCCCCTTTGTACAGGGTGGGCCTAAAGAAACCAAGGGGTGTAAAAGTTTAATAACTTTTTCGTTTATAATTTTTTTTTTATTTTTTCTTCCAGATTATATAATATACAAAAGGCAAATTTTTTTACACTAAGTATGAAAAATAATGTCTCTTAAATGACCACCGTTTTCAGCTTCGCACTGATGGGCTCTTTTTAGAGCATTTTCCATAACACCTTTCAAAACTTGTGGCTGTAGCGTTCGAATTTCTGCAACAATGTTTGCCTTGAGTTCAAGGATTGTCTCTGGCTTGTTCACATACACTCGCTCCTTCAAATAACCCCAAAAGAAAATAGTCGGGTGCTGTCAAATCTGGCGATCGCGCTGGCCAAATAATTTCCGAATTTCTGTAAATTATTCGCTCTCCGGAAATTTGACTTAAAAGTGTCATTGTGTCTCGGGCAATATGGGCTGTGGCCCCGTCCTGCTGAAACCACATACCAGGTCTGTTTTCAAGAGCAGGACGTAAAAAATGTTCTATCATAAACCGATACCGCTCTCCATTTACGGTTACAGCACTTCCATCTTCATTCTCGAAAAAGTAAGGCCCAATGACATTTTCAGATGTGATCCCACACCATACTGTACACCTGATGGGGTGCAATTGGCGTTGATGAATGGCTCTTGGATTTTGAGAACCCCAGAACCTACAATTCAGCTTATTAACAAAGCCATTCAAATGAAAATGAGCTTCATCACTCATAATCAAATTTTTAATTAAGTTGATTTCATTTCTGGCCAACTCTGGGGGTTTTAATTCTTGCACCAATTGGACCTTATATGGGTATAACTGTAAATCTTTTTTTTAAATGCGCCGTAGTGACGTACGAGACATTTCTAGCGGAGCAGAACGCTTTCTGACAGATGTTTCTGGTGCTTCGTTAACACTTTGCTGTACTCGTTCAATATTTTCCGCAGTGCGACTTACACGTGGTCTACCGGTTCGAGGCAAATCTCTTACGCTGCCATGTTGGTGATGACGATCAACTAAGCAACGAATCATTGCTTCAGAGGGCGAAATTCTGACGTTAAAATGTCGACGATATGCTCTTTGCGTTAAAATAATTGATCTCTGGTTTAAATAATAAAATTCTATTGTTCTGGTTCTATGTTCAACTGTGAACCTCTCCTTTATAAATTCTCCAAGTATTGTCTATATAATCTGAAAGAAAAAATAATAAACGAAAAAGTTATTAAACTTTTACACCCCTTGGTTTCTTTAGGCCCACCCTGTGTAAGAGGTACCAAAAGGGGCGTGGAAACTGCGCCCATTTTTCTCAAGATTATAGCGACCAAAAAACTAATACTGCATGGATTTGTGAAAGATTCAGAGTAGTAGTATAGAAGTTATGAGATAATCAATATTTTACTAAATTCTGACTCTTCGTGTGGGAGGTACTCGAAGGAGTGGACCAACATAGTTAATCTGTGGCCTTAGCCTGAGATAGAAAATATATTGACATATATTCGTACCAAATATGAAATCAATCGGTTAATCCTGTCGAAATTATTGTGCGCACCAACCAGACAGACAGACGGACAGGCTGACGGATTTTGGTAAAATGTCTTAAAGCGGATTTTCGACAAATATTCTTGGGGTCTCTTGGGTCACTTCATCGATATGTGCGTCACAATAGTGTGAGTATAAGAACCGTATTATGTTAAAATTCACTTATTTCTACCAAAAGTGGTATAATTTCTGTACTGTTTGATGTACTGTTTCAAAACTCGAACAAACAATTGTTTTAGATTTTTTATGTTTTTTTCGTGCCTGCAAAATACGAATTTTTTTGTATTATTTTTTATTTTAACGACACTTACTAAACTTCTGTCTCCAGGTGATAGTGCCATTATTAACATGTGTAGTCCTCATAATTTCATTTAATTTCCTCAAATTCATTCCTCAAAGAACGTGAATTTTCGTAATAAAGTTGAACTATATGTAAACGTTGTTCAGGCGTAAGTCTTTCCATGATGAAATGCCAAACAATACTTAACAAAAATAACATGACAGCATCACACAACTCACTCGTGATCTGTCAAAAAAAGGATATTGAAAAAAGTATATCTACTTGGATCACCCGTTATAATGTGCATATGTTGAATGAAAAATGCATATGCAAAAAAATTGCATATGCAACTAAGAAAATTGCATTTGTAAACAAATGCATTGGGAAATTGGAGAAAATTAACTAATTTTGTCTGTTACGTCCTTTCACAATTAATGTAACCATGTACAGTTTTTAGGCGACGCACTTTGACATATTAAAAATTTTAAACATAAATATGTTTGCATACGTACATTATATGCTAATATGGAGTTTGCATAAAATATGCAAAAATAATTAGGGGTATATTTAATTATTATTTGACGAAAAAAAATTTGGTTATCGGTTTTGTCGTACAACCATCCAAACAAAATATGCAATTGCATATATTAAGAAGTCTATTCATAATTTATAAATTTAGCCATAGTTTGTTTTCCAAAAGCCATTCTTTTCACGGTTAGGAAGCCAGATAGCCTTAAAATGTTTTTTGCGATTTTTTATGTATTTTGTTGGATCAGCAAAAAAAAACTTTTTATACCCTACACCACACTGCGGTACAGGGTACTATAAGTTTGTTTCACGGCAGATGTTTGTAACACCTGAAAATAACACAGCTAGACCCACCTTAAAGTATACCGATCGACTCAGAATCACTAGCTGAGTCGATTTAACGATGTCTGTCCGTCCGTCTGTCCATGTATAGTTGTTCGTCGACTACAGGCCGCAATTTCACTCCGATCGTTCTGAAATTGTGCATTTTAGAGTATTTCGCGGCTGTAAAGATCGCTATTGAATTTGAAGAAAATCGGTTAAGATTTAGCTATAGCTCCCATATATATGTTTCGTCCGATTTGGCCCTTTAGTCCTATAAAAGCTGTATTTTACATCCAATCGTTTTGAAATTTAGAATGGTAGAGTTTCTTGATCCATGAACCAACACTACCGAATTTGAAGAAAATCGTTTAAGATTTAGCTATAGCTCCCATATATATGTTTCGTCCGATTTGGCCCTTTAGTCCTATAAAAGCTGTATTTTACATCCAATCGTTTTGAAATTTAGGATGGTAGAGTTTCTTGATCCATGAACCAACATTGCCGAATTTGAAGAAAATCGGTTAAGATTTAGCTATAGCTCCCATATATATGTTTCATCCGATTTGGCTCTTTAGATCCAATCGTTTTTATACCCTACACCACACTGTGGTACAGGGTATTATTTAAGTATAAAATGTCCCAAAAGTAAATTTATGTAAACAATTTATACATGAATTACAAAATTTATATATCAGAGTTATTCAATATTACGAGAGTGGTGTAGGGTATTATATAGTCGGCACCGCCCGACTTTAGCCTTTCCTTACTGGTTTATAGTGTAGTTAAAAATAATTAAATTATGTCTTAAATTCTTTTACACTTAAATTTATTGTGGAAAATGGAGGGCTTGAGTTTTTTTTTTAAATTTTCGAATATCCAGTCTTTCATACGCCTTTTATGCGGCCTTTTTTCAATCGTTTCTTAGCGTTACAAGGTTCTGCTATTGGCTCCTGGCTTCGCTTTTGGCGATTGGTATGATAGCATTGTGTTGAGCGATTATTTCGCAGTTTCCTCATGATTACTAGTAAAAATTATTTCAGTTTACTTAGAGGATATACTTTGATGCACATCTTTTGAGGTTCGCTCGTACACCATCACATGCTCACTTATGATGAGCAGTAGAAAGAATATGACACATGAGCTACAAGATTTGCTAGGTTCTGTTGTTTTTAAAATTTGACAAGCTCCGCCCGAAAAGTATTTCTGTCAAACTAGGCTATCTATACCGTTTTCTGATCATTGTATCTTTTCTAGAGTTTGTTCTCAGTTCACCTATTTTCCAGTCTGGATTCTGAAGATGTTCTCAAACTACCATTATTAGACCTCTCATTTCACGTGGACCAAACATTGTCGGTTTTTGGTATGTTTAACAAGGAACAACACGTTCGCAGGACAAAAACTCAAAAAAGAGTGCAGCTGGAGTGGCTAAGTTTGAGCCAAGGCACCAAGTGCTTCAGAAAGCAGCTGCGAGAGTGAATGGTGGCTACACATCCTGACTATACGCATGCAAGTGTGTATGTGTGTGGCTTTTGGTATTTGGAACATTTTTGCGGAATAGAAAGTAGTGGTGATGGCATCCGCATCAGTAGTAGCGTCAGTAGCAGCTTCAGCTGCAAGTCAACGCTACTTAGCATATCATCAGCATTTAAAGCAGGTGCCACATATACCATCCATTGAATGGCTTTTAACAGCTCTTTCGAATACACTTTAATCCTTTATTTTATACAAACAGGATTCTGCTTTTTTCCTCTCTGCCTCTCTCTCCCTCTTCGTCTTCTCCTATCTCTTTGCTTTATACCCTTCCTTCTATTTTCATTTGGATGTGAGTCTGTGTGATTAAGCAAAGTTAAATAACAAACTTTAAAATAATAAAAACTAAAATCTGTAGCAAAGTTTTTCACAAAAATGCAAAAAAAAAACATAAAACTAAACAAAGCTACGAAATAAAGCAGAAAAGCAAAGTTTGGACAAAACTTACGAAAAAATGGAGCAGTTAAAACAGAAAAATGCATTAAAGCATTAACTAGGACATTTGCTAACAATTTTAAAACTATGTATTTTCGTTTAGTAGGAAAATATTTTTTCGGAAGCGATTTTAGAGTGCGAAATTATAGTGAGTAATGAAGAGAATTACTTTGTGTTTATTTGATGTTTTTGTCATAGATTTATAGAATCGGTCAATATTTCAGAGTTTAAACATAGTAACTAACAGCGAGGAAATTTAAAACTTTTTGGCTACAGTTAAGTTTTTTTTTAATTTATTGTGGAATATAATTTTAGTTATTGAAATAAGTAGGACAATTTCAGTTGAATAAAGCATGCAAATCGACCGAAACTGCCTTGCATGATCTAGTCCTTCTGACCTTCTGAATAGAGACCATTTCGGCTAGCTTAGGGTATACTCACCTAAATAGATTTTTGAACAGTGGAATGCTCTTCCACTGCTCTTCTATGAAAGCGCTTAGGACTATTTTACTAGACGGGAAGTTACATTTCACACAGGGGTAGGGCAAATTTTGAAAAATCCCACTTTGACCCATTTAGAGTGCTCTAATCGAGTCCAAATGTATGACCAACCCCCACTAACTTTGGAGGCCCGACCCACCCATGCCAGTGGCACACCCTCTGGAACCCCCTGGGGGTTCCATACATTTAGACTCGATTGGAGCACTCTAAATGGGTCAAAGTGGGATTTTTTCCGGGACATCAGAATTCGTGTTAGAGGTATGGTTCCTTCGGCAAAGTTTCTTATTTTGATCCCTGAATACGATTTTCACTGAGCAGTGGGCGATTTTTAAATCGACCCGCCCTAATGTACAGGTTAGTCAAATGATTTTGGAAAACGATTTCATTGGCTAGGTTGGCCCCAGAAGCAGATGTTTTGCTTGTTAATATAGCCGCCGAGATGAAAATACGCTTCGTCAGAAAATATGATTTTTCGAGAAATCCTGCTCTAAGGTCCATACTGAGAAGCATTAACGCAGAGGATGGTAGTGTACTTTAAATTACGAAGTCAATTGAAACCTGTTAGCGAATAATGCGACGTATTTGTGGAAATTTCGCTGGTGAGTGAAATGCTGAGTTGTTGAGGTCGATGGCAAGTCGATGTTCCAGGACTCATACACACTCTCTTGTCTACGGCAGCCACATTCTCGACAGTGCGCACCGTATGACGACGGGGACCTCGAGTGTTGTCCACTAGTATGCCACACTCTTGAACTTTTCGCAAAAACTTTCGTACAGCAGGTGCAATGGGTGCCTCAAAAATTTTTTTATAGCCGCACAGTTTGGACTACATAGCATTTACTTTGGAAATAAGCTTGCATTATTTCCAAAAAGTTGCTATCGATGAATACTTTTGATTTTACAAGGCTTTACAATAGCAAAGCAGGTTTCCAGCGGATCTTCCTCATATCCACTTCCTCTGCAGAAGTCATTGGAGTCTATACCCAACCATCTTGCGTGTTCGCCGATCAGGCGTTCTGTCAGTTCCTTCAGAACTGACACTAATTTAGACAGTCTTTTCCTCACAGGAGTTGATAACATGACCTTCTGACCTCAACCGAGTTATCTGCAGAGAAATGGCTCAAGGTGCCGTTAGGGTCAATTGACGTCCATAGATTTGTATGCAGTGAAATTAATGATGAAATTTTCTTTCACTCTTATTTTCTTAAGGTTCTTGCCTCTACCTCAAAAATCAAAAATATAGGGTGGAGCGCGGTAATTTGCTTATTTGCCTTAGCCTTCAGTGAAAAAAAAAGCATTTTGCTCCCGCGCTCCACCCTGTATTACATACCGGAAAGATCTGTCAAACCTTCAAGAAAGACCTACTATATCCTGACGTCATTTGCTCAAAGTGAACAATGTAGGTTCTCAATGCTCTCCACTTATTCCTCATCTCCACAGCTTCTGCAGAAGTCATTGGAGTCAATACCAAACCTGCTGGCGTGTTCGACGATCAGGCGTTCCATCAGAACTGACACTAACGTAGACAGTCTTCTCTATAGTACGCATAGATATTTTGACCTTCTCAGGTCTGGATTGGTATATCTATCCCACAGGTGCTAATTTCTGTCCATCATTCATTGGACTGTCTGATTGCCTCTTGCCTAAGGCATCTCGTTAAGAGATCTGCGGCCATTGAGCGCTGTTTGTGAATTTATGCCAGCATTGGTCATTATGTTGCGGCTCAGCCATTATTTCGGCTTGATAGACACTGCAGGTATCTGGTAGTCTAGCTCACAGACTGTGTTCCTTACAGTGTACTCCAAAGCCACCTTATCATCAAGCATCGATCCATCTTTGTAGCAGTGGAGATGATTTCTGATGTATCCTGGTATTCTGCCCACCCATTCCTCTCCTACGGGTATCTTAGTGCTGCAGATCCTCTCGAAGGTGTACACCGTTAGTTATATAGTCGTCTCGGTCGTTTACCGTAGTGATATTCTCATGTGATCATAGTTCTTGTACCTTCACATTGATAAAACAAGGGCAAATCTACAGAATCGGCTCTGCATGAACTGGTGGACACTATTGCATCGTCACTACATTTCAAGGATTTCACTATGGGGGCCTTTCTTGATATTGAAGGGACTTTTAACAATATTCACTCAGATGCGTATACCATCGGGTTGCAACTTCTCTAGCCATAATATCAATCGGCATTAGATTGAGTAGGACTTGTGTAGAGACTCTGTCGCTGTACTTCTTAAAGCTCCGTTTATGCTTAGGCAGACAGTTCTCTGAACCTTCATTAATTGATTATACAACAGTATTGGTCGAATAATTGCTATAGTCGTATATGTATATTCAATGGACGATATTTGGAGAGAGGCCTTAACGCGACCCTGCAGTTGTCCTACAGGCATATAAGGCGAAGTTGACTTTCCCTACACGTTCTAATACATTGGATCTGAATGACAATTTCCTGTCTATTATTACACCTAGAAATGTTGTACTTTCATAAAAGACTGGCTCAGTTTCAGTTCCATTCAGTCGAGGAGGATCCACTTGCGGAACGTTATACTTCTTATATTCTGTCTCGTTTGGGTTAACGCTCAAACCACTGCTCTGCGCCATATGTTAAATTTTTCAGAGCCACCTACATAATGTCTCTGGTTACGTTGGGCATTTTACCGGTTACTGCGATTGCACCGTCGTCCGCATATCCGAAGGCTATGCAGACACAAAGTTCTAGATCTAACAATATTCCATTTACCGCTAAATTCCCCGAATTAGTGGAGACAGTACTCCTCCCTGTGGAGTCACTCAGTTTACAAATCTTGTTAGAGTTGTGGCCCCGAGGCTTTCTGTTAGCATCTTCTGGACAGAAAATGCTGAATTAGGCTGATCAAGCTATAGTTCACGATTTTATGCTACAGCGCCACTATTACCGGATCTGAGTGAATGTTGTTAAAAGCCCCTTCAATATCAAGGAAGGCCTCCATTGTAAACTCCTTGAAATGTAGGGACGATATAATAGTGTCCACCAGTTCATGCAGGGCTGATTCTGACCAAAGTTTAGAATGCCCCTAATAAATGAATCTAAACGCCTTTCAAGACTTTTCAACAGGAACGAGGATAGACTAATTTGCTTGTAGTCCTTAGGCTTTACATAACCTCAAAAAAGAAATTCAGAATTATGATATCACACTATCGAGGCGGACAGTTGAGAGGTACCATAAATAAACTACTCACTATATTGATTTATCCATAATGCCTTTAATTCGGTGTCGTTGCCGTATCACCATCCTGCTGAAAGCAAATATCGTCGGCATCACTGGTTTCAATGAAATGAAATAAACCCAAAAAACTAAGAAATTTTCTTTTCGTAAATCTGGGGAGTATCAATAATACACGTATAAGAACCTAATTATAACAAATTATTCAGTTTTATTATCAAAATAATCGTTCTCCAACTTTTCGTGCGCTAAGTCCATTTTTTTTTTTAAATTCAAGAAAAAAAACACTTTCTAGTCGACCTACGACCTAGATACCCTTTTTTCCATTGAACGATTCCCGATCCGACGCACCGTTAAGGAGCTGGATCGTTCACATTTGAAAATGATGCTGTTCTGTTTTTATTTTAATCCAAAAAAACACTATCCAGTCGACCTACGACCTTGACACCCATGAGCACTATTTTAGTCAGCACAGGAAAAGTGCGGTCGGGCTAGGATCTGCAACCTTCGGCCTCTTTTTAAAGGCTGGGTTGGGCAACCGTAACCGTACCGCCTCCGTAGCGTATCGAATCAGCTGATTCAATCTGACATATGAAAATCAGTGTAAACGATTAGTCAACGAAAACAAACGTAAACGGACGGCTGAATCTGCTGAAATTTGATTTGGACGGTACCTTTACGTGCATTTTGTGCAAAATAATTAAAAAAGAATAAATTTATGCGAATCTTTTGAAAAGTAATGATAAATAGGTAATAAAATGATAAATTAGTAGCAAATAAATATAAAATAAATTAATGTGTTGCTATTATTGTTGTGAATGTCTGAGTGATACAGCACCTTTTTCATGTTTTGGGTAATTGCTTCAGCGTGCAACGTTACGGGGGCGCTAAAGTTAAATTACGGTCAAGTTTGCTTAACCCGGCCTTAACTCTTTCTCCTATGGGCAGGATCCAAAGTTTGCAACGTGGAGCAAATCTTTTATGCGTAGCCTCTCCTGTTTCTAAATTTATAGATGAAAATAAGCCCCAAAAAGCAGACATGAAATTAAACCCCAAAAAGCAGACAAAAAATGAAATTAAGCCTCATAAAAATTGTTGTAGTTTGATGTTATTTTTTGGGGCCCATATTCATAAAACTATTGGGGTGTATTTTCCTGGGGCCCAATTCCATTCCGACGCGGCACCCATCTTGCGCACAGCTTTCTCATCATCACTTTTTGAAAAACCTATGACTTCAGCTAGCCCACGAATTTCAACCGACAGTCATGCAATACCATTTTGTGGATTTTTTTAACCATTACTGGCGCGGACGCCCCAGTATGTCGACCACTACGGTGTTCGTCGTAGCAATATTTTATAGATGTAAACGAAGGAGTAGACACACCCACAGTAGAACCTAGCTCAGTTTTAATATTGGTTGGACTGAGATCTTCCAAATGAAAGTATTGTGTTACATATCGATGACAAATTTTTTCCATGTTTACAAATTCACTGAGATCGCTTAATTTTGAGTGCTCAAGAAAAAACTAAACAACGTGGCGTCTTGAAACTTAGAACATATGCTTTAGAAGGTTGCCACTTTTCTCGAAAGTATTTTTTTTAACCTACTACCGCCATCTATATGTTAGTTCGGCTAATTTTGGGACCGCCCATAACTTATCCGGGTACACATACAGTGTTGTTTATTATTTTGTTAATGCTTAGAGGCTATAAAGAACCAAAAATAGACATTTTGATTCTTTTTTTTTTGGAAAATTACATTATTCCAGTTGTCTACGAAAATGTGATAAATTTCCCTTTTCTTTGTAAAATAACTTCGTAATATTACACAATATAATTATAATTTGGATTTTTGTTTTGTTTTTTTTTTTTTTAATTTCAGTTACTTTGATTGCATCCGCCCCGTCATCTCATCGACAATGTTTCAACAGTTGTGTATTGCCGCTTTCACTCTCTGTCTGACCGCGATTAAT